>CM063603.1:23689906-23999316 GCA_032356905.1 Salix exigua | reverse complement strand
GATGATATCAAAAATAAAATTTTAAATTAAAAAAATAATTGAAGTATTTCTGAAAAAAGAATTCAAACAGATAATGTTAAAAGAGAATTTTTATTTATTTTTCTGTTGTTTATTCCTAGGTATCTTTCAGCGTCGTGGTTTCGTGAAGTTCATTCTTGCTGGGAAACGGTGGGAGTCTAGAAAGTAGAAACTGTGGATTCCGCCACTAGATTACGAGAGAGACACGTGGAGCATGACGGAGCCAGCAATTTAAAAGAGATTGAAAAATTGTTGGCCCATTTCACCAAGCCTTGTGTTTGACGAAATTATATAAGGCCAAGAAGGTTTTCATTAAAAAAATACTGGATTCCATCATCAAACAAACAAATTTAGAGACCTTTGCTTGGTTGAGATATTCTTTACTCCTCTCACATATTTTAATATAGATTACAATAGTGCAATTTTTAAAAGTTTTTAATTTCATCCCTAAATTCTTCTCTTACATAATTGAGCTCTTTTGAGATCAAATTGTATTTCTTTTTTTTTTTTCTTTTTTTTCTAAGAGAAGGTTGAATTGAAAGAAATGAGTCTATAGAAAACATTACTCACCCTTTCATATTTTGTTATGGATTACAATAGAGCAAATTTTAAAGATTTTTAATTTGGTTCTCCAGCATTTTTGTTTTGCACAATTGAGTCATTTCAATATCAAATTAGATCCCAATTGTGCGTTCTTTTTTATACAAAAGAGTTGAATTTTGTTGTCATAAATTCATTTGAGTCCCCTATCTTTTTAGTTACTTGGAGAGTAGTCCCTTGAATTTTACAAGATCTAATTATGGTACCAGACTTTATTTTACTTATTTAAAAAAAATGCTGGAGAAAAGAGAGGGAGTTGTTAGATTCCAAGTTAGAGAGAGAACCACATTATGCAGCCGCTATCTGATGAACATTCCGGCCACCCCAAATTCGATAAAGGATATGTGGTGTACATTTAAGTGGGCTCGTGGTTGACAGTAGTGTGATTTTATGATCTACTGATGGGATGAGATTAGAAATGAAGAGGATGTTTCACTTTTCATGTGTTCCTTCCATCCATTCTGGGATTACCTAGTGATGATCAAACAAATTTCAAATTTAGAAGCTTTTGTAACTGAGATCATTTCTTCTGAACCCTTCAAAAATTTAAATCAAAGCTATGCTTCTAAACTAGAATGGAGAGGTTGATTAGTTTTCTCAAGAGAACACAAGCCTAGCTAGCACGGATTAAATGCTGGTTTCCATGCCATTTACAGTACCCAGTATGAGTACTTAAACAATGCAACAGAATCTAATCTATGCACAGGCTCTCATTCCATGAAACATAAGCAAAGTAGTGCATTATATTTTTTGATGTGTATATTATTACAAGCGTTGTGTATGCTTAGTATATTATTACAAGCGTTGTGTATGCTTAGTATGTTCTATGAGAAAATAAACAGGCATAAATCTAAAGCATTTTTATATACATGCACAAGATTGACGGCCGACGAAGGCTGTATATGATTCTAGTTACTGTCGATTTATAGTGCCACGAATAATCGAGGTTCTTAGGAAGATTGCAAATGCTCACCGGATCCTCCATCTACTGCACCCTTGTGCTTGGCTGTCGTTATTGCCAAAGATTACGAGCTAGCCATAGGAAAGAGGAAACCTGAACAAGAACCCAAAATAACGCTAGTCAACCTGAAACTGTGCATGGAGTGTAGCGTGTGAGGTAAGATATAACAGAAACGATCTAATTACAGCAACAGCATTAACATCCCACCCTGCTGTGTCATTTATCATAAATGACAGCAGTGCAACCAGAGTTTCATTAAATTTTGATTTTTTTTTTGCTTCAAATTAATTTTATTTGTGTTTATGGTTTTTTTTTGTGTGTGTTTTAATGTGCCAATATCAAGAACAAATATTTTAAAAAAAATATTATTTTGATGCATTTCCAAATGAAAAACATTTTGAAAAGTAATTTGTACCACTATCCCAAACATACCCTTAATTGTCTAGTTACTCCATTAATTTCTCCCAGCATACAGCATCACAATAAGTAATTTCAGTTTATGACCAACTAAAAAGGATTCAAGTTAAACCCCATGTGAAATCCAAGTTCCTACAAGTAATAGGTTCAGGTGACTAAAGCTAAAAAACATTGCACAGCGGTCATATAATCCTACCTTATCAAGTTGTTCACATTTGACCATCTTCTAAACATCATGTGGAGTGGTCGACTGGATTGCATGTTTCAGAAGCTGTTGGTAACCTAGACTTCTCGACCATTCATCAATTTCACGAGCTCGCAGAACAGGCAGAGGATGTGAGAGTTCTCTTGTTTGAGCGTTTCTGTGACACTAGCAAATCAGACAACTGCAAGGAAACTGATGGGCATACTTTTTGGTACTCAGTTCATATATACTGCTCACCTTATGTACAATCCCATTGAACTTGAAGAAGCTCTATCATAAGAGCGCGCTTGTTCCAAGAATGCATCCACGTTTAACTGATCAGCAATCGATGGGCTTCCCCCAGCTAATTTCATCAAAACAGAGATGACCACCTCTTGTAGGATAATATGAAAAGAATAAGATAATCAAATCTAGACAAATATACCACAGTAAACAATTTATACAATTAAAAGGTTTCAGTTTTATATACCTTAGGGTCTTGGGCAACAAGAAGGGCTGCACGGTCACAAGTTAGCTCTGCTGATCGGAGCCAACGGAATAATTGTTCTTCTAAATTCCTTGCTATCAACCAACCAAGTCCTGTGAACAAAATAGGCGTTTCAGAACTCTATGGAGCATATTGTTAAGGAAGTACACAATCTGAGAGCTATCGTCAATGAAACAACTTGATTGCTAATATGCGCAGTCCCAGACAAGATTTACACCAATAAACCAGAGGTTCCAAACAAAGTTGCTGCTTTCAGACTTAAAAATTAACAGGAAACTGATATACGGGTATGAGCCATCATTACCATTATACAATATATTTTTTATTATCTTTCAATATGGTGCCAAATGTATGGATCTTTTAACTTCCAGTAAATAAAACTCCAAAAATACATAGAAGAAATGTTTCAGTCACAACCCTGTAGTTATTGCACTTTCATATAACAAAAATTAGGTGAAGCCATATTAAAGACCAACCCCATGCCCCATTGAAATGATCTCAGCTTGCTCAAAAAGTTCATCAGATATATGCCATCTTTTAAAAGGTTTATAGACAGTATACTAATTTGTTGACCTCGAAGCCTTCTTATTCATAATCAGTTAGCCTGAATTCTGCAGGATCTGTTTTTAAAAAAGACTTGGCTAAGTTGTGAGTTTAGAGTCTGTGCACATTTTTTTCAGTATCCAAGAAATGATTCTAATCAAAGAGGATACAGATTGAAATTATAGATGTAACCTCAACAAACATCACATGAAAAAAAACACCTACCAGGGACAGTATAGGCTCCGAGTGTAAGAATATTAGCAAATGTGAGCCATACTCCATGATCGCATTTCAGATGACCCAACTCGTGAGCCAAGACAGCCTACTTCAAGTTAAATAGTCTAAAGTTAATAGCATTTCATCTTTGAAAGATAATTTATCATGCAACAAAACATTTCTATCTAGATAAATCTATGCATACAGATGTAAATGAAGAAGAAGGTCATAAGATAAATGATAGGCAACAAAAAAGAAGCCAAAACTACACAAACTATGTCATTCATGGATGCACATGAACCTTGCAGAGTCAATCAAGCAATCCATTTGTTCACAGGGAAGGACTCAAAAGTCAACTGATAATCGCAACATGCTTGCAAAGGTAAATGTACAAATCCAGACCTGCAACTCCTTTCTTGTTAGAAGCTCCACGAGGCTGGTATGCAAAACAACAAATGGCTTTTTCCCACTTATGGCTAAAGTATATGCATTTGGTACAGGACTTTGCCGAACATATAGATCAGGGGCCTCCATATTCAGTATCTGGGCAGCCTCGGTCATCAATTGATGAAGTTCAGAAAGCTGATACAAAAGAAATTAACATATGTAAGGCTGTAAAATGCTACATATATCCTACATCCTTTTACAATATGCAAATAACATGAAAACGCTGCGTAAAGAGAGTCTATTTCAAATAGAGATATTTTATGCCAATTAGGCAATGACAATATGTTAAAAATGTTATGAAGTGAATTACAACGCATATCTTAGATGCATTGATATATTAATCACCTCTGATTCTCTTTTCTGTAAAAACAAAAAACAGCAGCCAATGCCTAAATGAAGTGAATTACAAAAAACAGGCAAACACACACCAGGGAAAAGATATTACAGCAATACAAAAGAGTAAGTTACAAGATGCCAAATGTATCAGACACCAGCAGACTGCTTTATACTTATGTTCAAGGTGAATATTTCTAACAATTAATAGATATGTCCATTTCGATGAATCTTTACAACTATTTTGGAAATAATCAACTCGCAGCAAGTGATTTTTAATGGAGTGCCATGAAAAACTACAGCAACACAAGATAGCCTATATAAACTCTAGTGTTTGCTAGAGTCATCCAACTACCTGATTTTTAGAAACAAGAACTGAAGTCCCAATATTCTCTAGAAGCATGATTTGCTCTGTCACAGACCCTGCAATTATGCATTCCAAGAAACAACTTAGAATATAACTCAAAGAAAACATTAGCCAAATCTTTCCACGCACGAGAAACAATGAAGGAGAGGCTAGGTTTACATCATGAAATCGATGACAAATAAACTGTGGATAGGATATAACACATGCCCCTTAATTTCTTCTGAGCCATTACATGAACATTTCAGAGAACTAGAGCTAGCATTTATCACACTTTCCACTAAGCAAAAAATGCAAAATCAAAGTCAAATGAACAGTATAGTAAATTTAAGGGGCGGAAACAAAAGCACAAGTCAATAAATACACTAATCATACAAAAGAATTTCTAATAGTACCTAATAGAGCCTTCCCCAGTTCATTTAATCCTGGAATTGACCTCAAAATCAATGTATTCTGGAGGGGAGGGGGGGGGACAAGAATTAGACGATTGCAAATAGAAAAAAGAGAAGGGGATTTCAAATATTAAAAAAAACCATTAAAAAGAAACCTGTTTATCAAGAGGGTGTCTAAAATCATCAGCATCAAGATTACGAAAAACAAAAGAAGAAGCTCTACAAACAGAGACCCTGACTCTTTGATTCTTCTTTGCCAAACCAAATCCAACAGAACCTGAAAGAAAACTCAAATCACTTGAACTGAAAGTAAGAGCAGCATCAGCTGGTCTCCTTCTATGAGCCAAAGATAGAGAAGACAAAGGCACAGAGGCCATTGAAAGAGAGAGAGAAACAACACAAAATTCCAAGGCTTGCTTTCTTTCTTGTTGTGTGGGAGTTGTAATTTACTATATTGTTAACTACAAAGAAAGATAAATGAAATGTTAAGTCCGTAATTTGGTGTCCACAGCCATTTTTATGGTTAACAATGGCGCCATTTCGCTTTCCATGGACTGAAGTCTAAAATGACACGAGGCTACCGATTTGCGGTGGTGTTTTTAATGTATTTTTGTATTTAAAAATAAATTAATATAATATTTTTTATATTTTAAAATTTATTTTTATATTAGTATATAAAAATAATAATTTCAAAAAAAAATGAATAGGTATTTCTGAAACCTAAAAACAAATTATAAGAAAACCTGAAGTAGACACGGTTCATAGTACAATTACTATCTTACTCTTTAGGGCACCTAAGACTTTGACCTGGAATCAGGGACATTTATTACTTTTCCAAGGAGCCAGTTGACATTCCTAGAATGTTGGGGGTATTTTAGTTTTTATTATGTATTTTTGCACGGCAAAATTATTATGTTACCCCTTTCAACAAATAGAAAATAGAAGCTAAACCGGGGCATTTGTTTTTACATTTTTTGCACACTAAAATAACCATATTACTCTCCTATAAGATAAAAATAAAGAATTATCGGCTGGGTCTTCCAACTATTTATAATTTTGAAATGTGTAAATATAGATATATCCATCGAAAAGATATAATTAAAGAGTTGGTTGTAGAGGTGTGTTAAAAAAATTTCTATTTTTAAATTATTTTTCATTCAGGTAATGTTGGCGCGTCATCTAGATGCATCAATGCTTTTCTTGGTCACAATCTTTGTCGGTGGCACATACAATGTCATACGGTGGTGAAAAATAAATAATGACCAATGGAGAGCCACATGGATGCTCATGATGGCGGAAGAGGTGATGGTGGTCAATTGAACCTCTTCTCTCTTCTGAAAGCTAGCTTGCACTTTAGTCCCTAGTGTTTATGGTGGCTTCATTTCCATCTCATGACTTTTGATTGTTTTGTATGGTCCTCATTTCTGTAATATAAATTTGAATTAGTTTCAATTTAGTCTTTCAATTGAAATTAATTATATATTTTATTTGTATTTTGGTCCTTATTCTTTTATTTTTTGGCTTTGTATTAAATCCCTTAATCTTTTAAGTATAACAATTTGGATTCTTTTCAATTATGTCCTTCAATTGAAATTAATTATTTATTGCATTATCATTTTGGTCCTTATTCTTTTAATTTTTGACTTTGTATTAAATTACTTAATCTTTTTGGTATAACAATTTGGATTCTTTTCAATTTAGTCTTTCGATTGAAATTAATTATTTATTGCATTTTTATTTCAGTCCTTATTCTTTTAATTTGGAGTTTAGTTTTAAATTCCTTAATATTTTCGGTATAGAAGTTGGATTGTTTTCAATTTGATCTTTTGATTGAAATAAATCATATATTTTATTTTTATTTCGGCCCTTATACTTTTAATTGTTATATTGAAATTTAATTCTTTGATTAGTATATATATATATATATATGCATTAATCCCTATTTTTGTCCATGTTTATACATATATACTTTTAGTTTTATTTTTTTTTCCTCTTTTGTTGGTTTTTTATTTAGTCTAATACTATATATTTATTGTTATAATAACAATTACTCTTAAATTTATTTTTGTATTATTTTTGGTATGTTAGTTTTATCAGCTAGATTATTCTGATTTTAAAGTTTATCACTATTCAACTATTAGTTTTATTCTGAATAAAATTCAATTACAGTGAAAAGAATATTCAATTAGAGTAACATATTGAAAGTGAATATTTTTTTAGCTTAATCTTCATCATGGATAGTTGGAGGTTGATTGCTTTTATTTTTTTGAGTAATTATTTTTTTTTAATTTTTGAATGCATGGTTTTTTTCAATATTAAAAAATAAATTAACAGTAATAATAATGTAAAATATATTTATAAAAATAATAACATGAAAAGCAAGTCGTATGTATATCTCCCATAGAAAATATTCATGGAGAATTAGCTCGATTAATTATTATATTATAGATTTATTTCTCTCAAGTCTAATTGCTCTAAATTTATCTTTATATTTTTTATCATTTTACAATTTATCCTTCTAATAAATATTTTCATATAAACATATGAAAATATTTGGTAAGAACTTAAACTCCACTTGATTGTTCTTTAAAATAAATAGTTATGTGGTATAAATTTTGTTTTCTTCATGGCTGTTTAGGAAAATATATAGGTTTATGTAAAAAAAAAAAAAAAGATAGGCTTGATTTTTTTCTTGGTTAAAACAAGAATATATAATAAGAGTTATTTTTTAAAAATATTTTTTACTTGAGAATATATTGAAAACAATATTGATATTAACTTATCAAATTGATCCAAAAATACTTAAAAATAATTTAAAACAAAAAAATCAAATTATTACATAAAAAATCGAACTAATTTCCTTATAATCTATTGAATGAGCATGGCTGTTTCCGCAATAGAACTGTTGTTTTTCATTAATATAAATCACATTTTTTATTTTTTATTTTTATTTTTATTGTTGTGGTGAAGGAACCACGTATTGCCAATAGAGGAATGTATTTAATACAAGTAAAAGTAGAAGGACTGCATTAAAAACCTTTTTAAAAGTAAAAGAGAACACACCAACCCCGCCGAGAATTTACCAGGCTTTATAGGAACGACGTCGGATTTGGATTTCTCCTTTTCCGTTTCTTTTCTCGTTTCAAAAACAACTCAGAGCATAATAAGCAAATGGAAGATTTCAGTGGTATAATATGATATATTAAAAAAAAACATATAAAATAATATCTTTTTTAATATTAAAATAATCTAAAACACTAAGATAAATTAAATTAAATTAAAATAAGACAAAAACAAATCATTTATTTTTAAAATGCGGGGTGGCAGCATAATATATTAAACTAAAGTGGGCATGCCTTTCTACAGGGCATGCTGGTCTACCTCGGCGATAAGTGGACCTGTAATGGATTCCTCATCACCATTGTACGCTCTGATTTCTCAGACAAATCAACACCATCGCCATCCACAGCCTTCCACTCGAATTTACAGATCAAATTGGCCACGTAATACTCCAAGTGAAGCATTGCTAACTGGTAACCTGGACAGATTCTCCTCCCAGCACCAAACGGCATCATTTTAATCTCTCTGCTCCCTGTGATATCAAATTGATCTTGCCCACTTCCATTATCGTGATTCAGAAACCTTTCCGGCTTGAATGTTAGTGGATCTTCCCACGCCTTTGGATCCCACCCCATCTCGGCAACTAGGAAATTAATGGCCGCGTTCTTTGGTATCAGATATTCATTGTCTAGAACAACGTCTTCTTCCATCACTGCATGTGGTATCAGAAGGCGCGCAGGGGGGTGCCGCCTCAGGCCTTCCAAAATCACTGCTTTCAAGTACGGCATCCTTTTCAAATCTGATTCGCTTACGTGATCTCCATCTCCAGCAACCTCTTTGATCTCCATGAATAACTTCTCTTGGATTTTTGGGTATTTGACCAGATTTGCTATGATCCATTCCAGGGCAGTTGTGGTGGTATCAGTGCCCGCGTTTAGAAATTCGCTGCATAGATTAGCAATTTCCTCCTCGTTCATTTTTCTTCTTTCACCGGGAAACTCCAGGGATAATAATGTATCAACATAAGATACAGCACGACCATGATGAGGTCCCATGTTTTTCCTGACTTCCTCTTGCAGATATTTTCTTGTTCTTATCAATGGAATTGATACATCTCGCTGGCATTTACGAAGCTGATAGAATTCCTCCCAGCGCCTACGCAGCACGAACTTGGTCACTCTTGGCCATAAATTGAGTATATTAAACTTATTGAAACTCATTAAGGCTCGTCGCTGAACTTCTTCGATTTGTTTAATCTGGTTTTCATCAACATTGTCACCAAAACAGATCACGACTAACAGACAAAACATGGCATATTGAAAGTGCTCCCTAACACAGATAGGCTGGCCAGACTTTTCTTGGGATGCCAGGCGATTCTCAAGGACCTGCAGCACCCACCGGCGCGAATGAGAGAAGGATTTCGCGCGGGAAGGGTGGAGAAAATTCTCCGTAAGGTTTCGCCGCAAGAGACGCCAGGTCGGGCCGTAGAAAGCAAGACTAACATTTCGCTGGTTGCTGGTGACGAATTTTTGAGTGGCAGAAGCTGGTGGGCGGTTGGCAAAAACTGCACCGTTTTGGATCAAGGCCTTGTGAGCTAGCAAGCGGTCGGCTACAAATATGAGAGGGCGGGAGCCTACGTAGATAGTTATAATCGGACCTAACTTGGCATGGAGTGAGTTCAGGATGGAGTGGATATTAGAGGGAGAGATGTGGCCGAGCCAGAGGAGGCTGCTGACTAATGGAATGGATTGGGGGCTTGGAGGGAGTTTGTAGAGAGTGGGCTTCGTGGTGCTGAAGTACCGGTTGAAAATGAATTTGAGGATGCCGGAGATGGAGATGGAGACGGAGATGGAGAGGAGAATGAGCAACCACCGATTCATATCGAAATTAAAAGATGATTTCGTTTATCGATGATTGCTACTCCTTTCACCAAGGGGGTGGGCACTTATAGAGTGGTGATTATTCAGGTCATCCTGCCGTCATAAGTGAAAGACAAAATCAAAAGAAGAAGTATTGATTCAAAAGGTTGCGCCACTAAATTTAAAACAAATAAACTCAAATAAACTATAAAAGAAATAGATAAAAAGAATGAACCGAAATGAGAAACAAAATAAAAAATGAGGACTGTAATAAATAAAATATATATATATATAGGAAACTATAATTTAAGGATAAAATTAAAAAAAAAACTTCCATAAAATGAATTAGGAAGAAATAAAAAATTAAAATAATAATATTGAAATTAACAAACCAAACATGCCGACAAATTGGAAGCGGCGTCCCATTCACTTAAAGTCAAGAGAAAACGACAAAAAAAACCCTGCAAATTTATTAAATTACGGAAAAAGAGAGCCATCCATCTAGAAGGGTGGTTGCGGCGGAGCACTCAACTGGACAGACCCTTCTTATCTTATATGTATTTGAGTGTTTTATAGTGAATTAGCTGTTTTATTTTTCCATGTTTTTTTTTTATTTTTGATGCTTTATATTAAAAATAAAAAAATTATTTTAATACTTAAGCTAAACATGGTTCACATGATAGTTTTCTTATTTTTTTTATTTTTGATACTTTATATTAAAAATAAAAAAAATATTTTAATACTTTAAGCTAAACATTTGTTGAAATTTAAGAGAACAAAATAACATCAAATTCATTATAGTTGTTAGAACAATTCTATCATCTCTTTGATTCAGAATCGAGTAGCTTGGATTTTTTTGGTGAGGATGAATTGACTTGTGTTTTCTTCTTCTTTTCCTTGTTAGTTTCGATTTGTTTTCTAGCCCATGAAAATGATCTAGAAGCCTGGATCTATGCTTGCGAGTCTTAGATTTATCTTAAATAGAATAAATAATTATTTACAAGTGTGGTTGAGATTGCTTTTGAAATTATTTTTTAAATTATTTTTGACATCAACCCATAAAAATAATCTAAGAACAACAAAACTTTTAATTTAAAATAAATAATAAAAATATTTTTTAAACAATATTTTTGATACCCAATACCTAAAACCTCTAAATAAAAAGAATTTTGATAGTGGTTGGGATGAATAGAAAAGCAAGTGGGGAAAATAGATGAGGTATTCATGTAAAACAAAAAATCGAGTGTCTTGATATTTAAGATTCTCTTACTTCTAGAAGGAAATTATATTTTCAGCTTTTATGAGCAATCTTATGACCTCGTATACTCACGATTCCCGCAAGAATTTCCACCGCTTATTATGGAAATGAGCGTAATCCCATAATCCCTGTTAATGCAGGAGACGTGTCAGCTTTCTAAATACAATTTCAGGTATCTTCTTTATTTTTTTAATTGAAATATGGAAAAATATTATTTACGCTTAATAAAATAATTATATGAACCCATAAATTAGGAATTTGTAACCCTAATTAAATAGTGGCGCAAAAGGATAAGTTTTGTAGTGCAAATATTTTAGCCCCGTGTATCTTTTTAATTTTATAAAAAAAATCATGTAAATACAGTTTATTTGTATATAATATAAAAGGAAACAATAAGAAATTAAAAAATATATCTCTCTTAAGAATCATGAAATTAGATAAATAGCTTAACAGTTTAAAAAACATAAGACAGGGTATTAATTAAAAATAAAACAAACAAAAAATACTGCAATGTAAAAAAAATAAAAGGGCATTAATTAAAAAAAGTCGATTATTTATTTTAAAAAAACAGAGAGATCATTGCTGCCGTGCAAAAAAGTTCTAAGAAAATTAAAAAATTCATTTCAACCCCAAAACAACATATGATCTCTCTAAAAAATAAAAAATCAAGGATGTCAATCAATTTTTTTCTAAAACGGTGAAGGGAAACACACCATCTCCATTGAACTCCTCTTAAAAAGTCAAATCTAATGACACTAATATCAACCTTTTTATGGTTGAAATGTAACATTCAATGGTGACTCTATTTTCTCCTCTCTTAATATATAAGGACTAGATGGTATAAAATATAATTTAGGATTAAGTTTTAAATTCTAAAATATCAGGGATCATGTCATTCCAACGCAAATCATTTTTTATGAATTTATTTGAGTATTTATAGCTCATACTTTATGCCAATTACTCATATGTTTTCTCTTTTTATTCCTTGCAAGTTACTCATCAAACATGTTTATTTACTCATTTCTATAACCCATTTTCATTATAACTTTGGTATTTTATTTCAATAGCTAAAACTTGCATTTTACATTTTTCACAATAATTAATTATTTTAAATGTCCTAAAAGAACAATGATGAGCAAGGAAAAAAATAAAACTTCAGGGATCAACTTGCAGGCGTCAATTGTGGAAAAGATTCTTTGTTCATCTTTTATATTATTTTTTGTCCTCATTCAATAATTTTAATTTTCAAAAGGAACTTGAAACCGTACTTTATAAAATAAAACGTAAATATCAAATCGATGAATTTAACAATCAAATCAATAGAGTGAGAGAAGAAAGAACAAAACATACATTAGCTCTGGTTTTGTAAGACTCCTCCTCCTCCTCACCTGAAATAAGAGATGAGAAACAACATCTTAGTGGTTGAGACTTGAGAGAGATTGCTTTGTTGGCTAAGGAGCGAGAGTTGGAAGGGGATTTGGCACAAGAAAGAAGCTGGGGATGAAGCACTGTTAAGAATATAGCCGTTGTAAAATAGCCGTTAAAATATAGTCGTTAATATGGCCGTTAGATTATAGCCGTTGTAAAGTAGTTTTTTAGTTTTGTAATTACTATATAAGTTCATTCTCAAGTGTAATGTAAAGATACTCTAGAAATATACAAATTCATACTTTTAACATTTAACATGATATGAGAGCGAATCTTGAATTTTTTTTTTATCTTGATACGTATTTTCTCTCTCTCGAATCTCGAATCTCAATTTTTTTTAACCGTATTTCTTCATATCAAAATTAATCCCAGAAATCCATACACCCTTCATAAAGTTCTAAATAGAGAAAGTCTTTGTCTCTCTCGAAAACAAGGAACTCACCATGGAAGAACGAAACCTCCTCTCCATGGCTTACAAAAACGTGATCGGTGCTAGACATGATTCATGGAGGATTATTTCCTCGATCGAGAAGAAAGAGGGGAGTCGTGGTAACGAAGACCACGTGTCCGTGACTCGTGACTATAGGGCTAAGATTGAGACCGAATTGTCTTCGATTTGTGACGGGATCTTGAAGGTGCTCGACTCAAAGGTGATTTCAGTGGCCAAGGCTGGTAATTCGAAGTGTTTCTATTTGAAGATGAAGGGAGATTATCACAGGTATTTGAATGAGTTCAAAACTGGTGGACGGTTAGTACTCATTGCGGTGAATCGGGTCATTCGAAACAGAAATGCTATGAAATTATTGGTTATCCCGATCGGTGGAATTTTCGGAAGAAACCTCGTAAAAATATTGGAACAAATGTGGTAAATTTTACGAAGCGTAACAAGGACAACCTACGGTGAACGTTGTTCATCCATGTATCATTGGTAAAACTTCTATAGCCTCTGTTATTTCTAAAAATAGTTCCTGGATTATTGATACAAGTGCATCCAATCATATGACTAAAGACCCTGGTAGCTTAAATTCCTCAAAACCTTGCTATCGGTCAATTATTTGTACCGCTAATGGTAGTACTTCTCCAATTACTGGAGAAGGATCTGTGATCTTGAATGATCATCTCACCTTGAATACCGTTCTTATTGTTCCATCTCTTGCGTGTAACCTTCTATCAGTTAATCAAATTACTACTACTCTTAAGTGCACGGTAACGTTTTGGCCTCAGTTTTGTGTTTTTCAGGACATTCTAACCCGAAAGATTCTTGGTTCCGGTGTTAGACAAGACAACATGTATTTCTTGGAATTAACAGAAAAGAATGCTGGGTCACGCACATCATACCAAAAGTAAGGATCAAGCTTATGCTCTTGTCTGGTTGAGGTATCGACGACTTGGACATCTTTCCTTTGGGTACCTTAAGAGGTTACAACCACACTTATTTTCAAGTTAAAGTATTTTGGATTTTCAATGTGAAATTTGTGAACTAGCGAAAAGCCACCGTATTTCTTATTTGCCGAGTTTGCATAAAAGTGTAAAACCATTTGCGGTCATTCATTTGAATATTTGGGGTCCTGCAAAGGTTTTATCGTTTTCTAATGCCCGTTATTTTGTTACATTTATTGATGAATGTACCCGGATGACCTAGATATCTCTTCTCCAGAATAAAAGTGAAGTTGATATAGTTTTTTAGGAATTTCACACAACGGTGCGGACCCAATACCAACGACACATTCATACACTTCAATCAGATAATGGTACGGAGTTCATGGATCAAGTGTTGAGTAATTTTTTTAAATCATCATGGAATTCGACATCAGACCTCTTGCACATATACTCCACAATGAGCGAATTATCTCTCTAGAAAATAAAAATCAAGGATGTCAATCAATTTTTTCTAAAGCGGTGAAGGGAAACACCATCTCCATTGAACTCCTCTTAAAAAGTCAAATCTAATGACACCAATATCAACCTTTTTATGGTTGAAATGTAACATTCCATGGTGACTCTATTTTCTCCTCTCTTAATATATAAGGACTAGATTGTATAAAATATAATTTAGGATTAAGTTTTAAATTCTAAAATAACAGGGATCATGTCATTCCAACGCAAATCATTTTTTATGAATTTATTTGAGTATTTATAGCTCATACTTTATGCCAATTACTCATATGTTTTCTCTTTTTATTCCTTGAAAGTTACACATCAAACATGTTTATTTACTCATTTCTATAACCCATTTTCATTATAACTTTGGTATTTTATTTCAATAGCTAAAGCTTGCATTTTACATTTTTCATAATAATTAATTATTTTAAATGTCCTAAAAGAACAATGATGAGCAAGGAAAAAAATAAAACTTCAGGGATCAACATGCAGGCGACAATTGTGGAAAAGATTCTTTGTTCATCTTTTTATATTATTTTTTGTCCTCATTCAATAATTTTGATTTTCAAAAGGAACTTGAAACCCTACTTTATAAAAAAAAACGTAAATATCAGATCGAAGAATTTAACAATCAAATCAATAGAGTGAGAGAAGAAAGAACAAAACATACATTAGCTCTGGTTTTGTAAGACTCCTCCTCCTCACCTGAAATAAGAGCTGAGAAGCAGCATCTTAGAGGTTGAGACTTGAGAGAGATTGCTTTGTTGGCTAAGGAGCGAGAGTTGGAAGGGGATTTGGCAGAAATTAGCCGGTAGATCAAGTGCAAAAGTAGAATTTTGGGTATAGCTCACGGTGTATATGAATTATTATGGATAAAACATGTATTGTAAAATTTGGGAATCGATTATGAGATGTCTATGAACCTACACTGTGATCATAAAGCGGCTATTGAGATTGCCCACAATCCGGTACAACATGATCGTACGAAAGACGTCAAAGTAGACCGACATTTCATCAAAGAAAATCTTGATCGGAAGATTATACAATTTCCATTTGTTCGGTCCGAAGATCAGTTAGTAGATGTCCTCACAAAGGCAGTTTCAAGTAGAGTTTTTTATAACGCTATTAGCAAGATGGACATGATAAATATATACGCTCCAACTTGAGGGGAGTGTTAAGAATATAGTCGTTAAAATATAACCGTTGTAAAGTAGTCGTTAAAATACAGCCGTTAATATGGCCGTTAGAATATAGCCGTTGTAAAGTAGTTTTTTAGTTTTGTAATTTCTATATAAGTTCATTCTCAAGTGTAATGTAAAGATACTCTAAAAATATACAAATTCATACTTTTATCATGCACTATGCCCTAGCTGGTTGATTGAATTGGATGGCTTGGAAGAGATGCGCTTTAGCAGGTCCTTCATCATGTCAAAACGACATCCTCTGTACCAGATTCTCTGGTTTTGAATGGGCAAAATTTGACAAAGCAAAGGAACAAGTGAGTTCTTAACTCGCAGCGGTGATTGCAATATCTATGATTCCCAGCTGAACGCCCCGCCCTGCCCCAGCTCCTGGTTATAGAAATTTGAATTTGGAAGACAACTATTCTGCTTTCTGCGGCCATTTTAATGGCGGTTTCTTGTTAATACACTTGTGTGGTGTAGAAAAAAAAAGACCTTCAATTACATGGTTCAAGCAGATTTTCAAATCTGATAAAAATAATAAATGTGCAGATCTTCAAACCCGAAGAAAATTAAAATTAATAGAAACCATAATCCTTGTAGCGTATTGAGTGCCAGCAAATTGCTATTTTTTTTTTCTAATTTGATTATAATATTCAATATAATTTTTTTCTATTTTTCTATTTTTATTTCGATATAAGTAAAAATGTGAAGTGTTCTATAATTTATAAATTAAAAAACTATATTATTTAAGAAGAAGAGAGTGGAAAAAATGAATAAGGAGTGTTTTTGTAATTATAAAAAAATACAGGGTGTATGTCGGGTTATACTTACAAGTGTTTAATCAATAATAAATATTATTTTTTATATTAAAAAATCATTTTTTTTATAAAAACGCTTTTCCAAGTTTCAACACAAACCTGAAAAAAGTCTCCTCGTCTCGAAGACAAAATTCTCGGACTTGTTTCGCAGTCTGCTTTCAGATTATTCGATTTCTTCATCATCAGCTCTCAATCAATGTTAGTTACTTCCCTTTTAGTCTGTAATCTGAGCTAAAACGGCTTTAAATTAGTACCTGACAAAAACAATGAATTTCACTAAATATTTAAGTTTTTGTTGATAAAGGAGGGATTCAGTGAATCGGCCACCAACACCAGATGATACAGCGGAGGAGGAGGAGAAACAGCCGACCCTTCAAGAAACAATCAATATCAAGGTTCTTTTTTTCTTCTTGTTTTTAATGGAGTTTTTTTTTTTTTTTTATGATGATGGCGTGGGTTTATATTGTTGATTAATTTGATTGGCTGTGTTAGTTAATTGAGAGTGGAGAGAAGGAAAGATTAATGGAGCTTTTAAGAGAAAGGCTTATCGAATGTGGATGGAAAGATGAAATGAAAGCTCTTTGCAGGTTTTCACTGCTCTCTCTTCTTTTTAATTTCATTGCTATTTTTTAAGCTGTAATTATCTGCTTCTTCTTCTTTTTGTTGCTGTATAGTATTTCATGTGAAGAACATTTCGCGGCCTTTATAAGGTTATCTTTTATTGCAGTCTTTTTTTTTCTTTTTTTCTTTTTTTTGGGGGGGGGGGGGTATAATATTTCATGTGAGGAATGGAGTAGGGATTTCTTTTGTGGGAAAACAGCTATATAAGTTTTTGAAAAATTAGGATAAATACAATGAAAATGAATGCAATGACACTACTTTTCATTCTAATAGATTATTTGAGGGAGAGATGAGCCGTATTTTCTTCTTGTGTCCACATCTAGAACTCTATCCTTCTTGTTAATAAAGCTTGCGATTGTGTTCGTACTTGACATGACAAGCACGGGGATCGATTCCACATATGGGGAGGGTGACTTTTGGCTAATCCCTTGTCATCTACAGAATATAGCAATTGTGAAGAGTGACTTTTGGTGAAACAAGTAGTTTTTTTTTTTCATTTTATTTTCTTAATGGGAAAACTGAGATGTGTATCACCATTATCCATCAGTTTGATAGCCAGTTTGGTAGAGGAGGATCCTATTCTCCAGACTCTGGTGTTCTTGGGTAGATGAAGATACCGCATTCATGATATTCAATCCATTTAGTGATATTTCTATGAATAATGTGGTCCAAGTTTTGATGTTTTATGAGGGCTTCTATGTGGAAGAATCATAAGATGCAATGGAAGATCATGTTCATTAAGATATGATGGAGCCGGTGCAGAGTGTGTAATACAGGTTCTCCCATTTCCTTCTAAGGTTCTATGGTTTGTTGTAATTGTCTGAGGCTCACTATTATGAAAGATGGAATTGAATGAGTAAAAGGCTAAGCCAGCCGCTTATGATGTTTCTAGAGTGCTAATATTCTTGTTCCTGATCTGTGGAACTTTCCTCAAGGAAATGCTTTGGACCGTGATGCAGCTAGTTTTTGGTTGAATGAGTGGAGCCCTCCTTCAGGAAATTTGTGCTTGCACACCTCCCTCCGTGAATTTTGGAAACGCGTGACAGGAGAAGGGATTATGAAAGACATGCTTTCTTTAGCTGCAGGAGATTGTATTAGAATCCTTACCTTTTTAAGCCTGTTTAGACATTTTGGCAGCTGCAATTTTTTTCCTGGCCCATATTATTACCTTATCGATTTGGCTGGTTTTCCTCTCAATATAATTAGGCATCATTTTTCCCCAATCTAAATCTCTCTCGATGTCATTTTGTTGCAGGGCATTTATAAAGAAGAAAGGAAGGAACAATGTTACTGTGGATGACCTTGTTCATGTAATTACACCCAAGGGAAGAGGTGGGATCTTCTGTTTCTGAAGTTTATCTTCTGTTGTCTGCACTGGATAATTTATTAGTTCATCTGCTAGTTACTGGAATTCAGATGTAAATTTTGGCAACTGCTTAGAATTTGAAAAGGAATTTGATTGCCTCAACTTAATTTTCATGTCTACATGTTTCATTATGGTTCAATGCCCCCTTCTATTTTGTGCTTGGTGAATTTTCCTTCCCAGTTCAGTTAGGAATTTCACAGTTTTAGTTAATTTTTCTTTTTCACCTCTTGGCTCTTACCATCTTTATCCATTCTGAGAGTTTTGTGCCTTTATACCTGCAGTCTCCATTCCTGATTCTGTAAAGGCCGAGCTGCTGCAGAGAATCCGTTCTTTTCTCGTTCAAGCTGCTGTTTGATACACCAGTCCGATCTCCTAAACTGTGTAGTAGTAGGAAAGCTGAAGTTGATGAAGTGGGATGGAAGACTTGTTTACCGTTGTTATGCCAGGCCTCTTGAAAAGTGGAGGCAGCTAAGATTTACTTTAAACACATGCATTTTGCAAAACTAAGGGAATGGGATATCAGTTTGTGCTCCAGGCTTGAATGAAGGGTCATCATCTTATATCTTTTAACAATAGGATCCGAAGAATACTTTGGCACTTGTGATGTTTGACAATATAAATTTCTACACGTCGACTATTCAGTTATTTCTGTGTGCCTTACTCTGCTGCCACTTTCAAATTGAAATTATTTGGTTAGGAAGATTTGGAATTCAGTATTTTGAGATGGATAGTGGTCATCTTTTCTTGAATTGTCAGAATTTTCCGTTGATGTATTTTACCCTCTCGGTTTAAGCATCTGAGGGCAATTCTTTTCTTCTACACAATTGCTTTTTGAGAATCAGAGAATTTAATTGAACATTCAATAGTAATTGAACTGGAGATTGTGTTTTTAAATCCTAGAGTAGGCATGCAAGACAGCAAGAGTTTAAGGTTGAGGCAACGGGTGACGGGATAGTATACCTACTAATAAGTGAGGGCTACGAGTTTCAAACACCAGTCAGGGCGATCTTATCTTTCCTTGAGTTCATTGTTAGCTGCTGTTAGTTTGATTGTCACTAAGGTAGATTTTTTTATTATTATGGTACAGTTGTTTTTTAAAATGTTCTTTTGCTTGAGAAAATATTAAAAAAAAATTAATAACACCACGATACAAATAAAAACTCGACCTAAATCCCGAATATACAGTTTTCTTTCTAGGAAGTTTTCCCACTGTTCTTTCAAGTGCCGTTCTTTTAATGATGTCACCAACCCAGACCCATTCAGTATATCTGAGACAGAGCTTGCACGTACAACAAACCTTAAAATTCCCAAACTCGACTGCTGCATGCACCCCTCACCCATTTAATAAGTCGATGGCCAGACACGTTGCGTTTTTACTTTTGACACTGTAGGACTACAATTTCTCACATCTCACACCACCATGTGACCCGCCGGCACCACTTAGCAGGGCGTGAAAAAATTAGATGCACGGTGGTTCAGTTAGATACTGCATTAGCCAAGGGGTAACGAGGACCTAGAGGAGGAGGATTCAAACATTTAAAAAGTTTTAAGAAATGTTAACGCTAGATAAGAACTCCAAATGGATGCTGGACAACACACATGGAAACTGTCATACACTCGGTTTACATGCAGAGAATGAAGACACGTCGTCAAGGCTGCCCCCTTCTGCTGGGAAATTACACAAAAGCTATCGTTCTCTTTTACACCTTCAAGTCTGTCTATGGTATTATAGTAGTATCATAAAATATAATAATAAACACAATGCCCATGCTAAAACACCATCGTGACGAGACAAATGTATTTTATTCAGCCGGTGCACGTGTCATTCATTGCCTTTCCCGAGAAGATTTCACCCAACCAGACTTCAACCCCAAGCTTGCGCTCTATGGGAAATCTGCGAAAAGCAGAAGTTGACATGCACCACAAAACCTACATAATTTCCATATTAGGGAAGGAGTTTGCTTAAGCCGAAGACCCTGCTTGTTCACAAAGGTCTAATAGATCCAGAGTCTGCAAAACATCATAATAGAATTCATGAGCATCAGAGAACCGACAATCAATGTGTCAGAAGAAACATTCAAACAGAAGCTAGAGGACAAAGACAGCAGTTCTAGCTGTTGATCATACCTCAGGAACAGAGAGCTCAAGGCGAAATTTGGGACCGTCATAATGATGCAAAACTGGCCTAAAAGCGTCTTCCTCCAATGCATTGTAGAGTTTTCTAATTCGGATCCTCACCTATTTATTAATCACCCAGAAGGAAATTAAATATGAAACAAAGAGGATTCCAGATAAAACAACTAAGTTATTCAAAATCCATTAGGAATCCAGTTTCTACCTGGGCAGGAAACCTTGACTCTCCTTTACACTTTTTGTCTTCCCACGCAGTTGGGTCAATGTTAGACCCCCCAAAACTTGCTGCCTGTAGACGACCAATTCGGGAAGCATAAGTTTATATTAGAGTGCGATTGGGAAAGTGTTCAAAAAAAACTTTATTTTTATTTTGTACTTTAATTTTTTTTTGTGTCTTTCAAATCGTTTTAATGTGATGATGTCAAAAATATTTTTTAAAAAAACATTACTTTAATGTGTTTCTGAATAAAAATTACTTTGAAAAACATTATATACCACTCTTTCAAACCCTTACTAAAAGAATCAGTACAGCATACACTTTTGCCATTTCACCACAATAAATGCAGAGCCGACTGAAATGAGATTCAAAGAGGGGCTATCAAACAACCAGGCAAGCCAAAAATAAACACACAGGTCAGACCTAGAACACTCCTGATAGTGTAAAGCATCATAGAGGAAACCGTAACAAGTTAAGAGAATAAAAGCTTGATAACATACCTCGAAAATGCCATGCAGCTGGTGAGTGGTGTAATTATAGAGGAAGAGAGGCAAGCCAGGTGTTATGGCCCGGACAGAATCCCTATATCTTGGTGGTAAACCTATCATTGTGCAACAACCATTAGGTAAGACTTGGCTAACATTGTTAAAAATCACATACCTCAAGATGATATGGCATTTTTTTTTAATGCTTTAATGTTTGAAATCAGTCATTTTTTTAATGCTCATCATTTGGCATCCCCTTGTCAAGCTTGTACAGCAACAAAAAAAACCTCTTCTAGTGAAGACTTGCGACATATATAATGGTTTCCCATTTCAATGTTTTGACCTAGAGGAAAATTTGCATTCCTAATTCCTAATGTAAGAAAAGATATTGCATGAATTGCAGCCATCAGAAAATTTTAAGTTACTTGAAGGGAAAATAACAAGAACATGAAGGGGGGGGCGGGGTAAGAAATTACCAAAAAGCTGACGCTTCAAATCTTCCTGCATGGTGTCATTGTTACAGACAAAGATGTATCCTCCAAGCACCTCATTCCTTGGGAGCATCTCTGTGGCAGGCAAGGTCTTAAACCTTTTGTCAACTGCATTGTTGTTGTCATTGTTAATATTAGTATTGATGTGGTTACTGGGCTCTTTACTAATAAGGTTGTTCCCACTGTACTTGCTACCAGTCAGATCTCCAATGCTGTTCATGTTGTTTTTCTGGTACACTGCATTCATGTTGTATGCACTGTTCCTTAAGGAACTTTTTTTCACGTTTTCTGTCATCTTGGAGTCCAAGTTCATCATGTTGAAATTGAAACTTTCAAATTTATTTTCTTGGAACCCAAACTTATCCCTTGGCCTCATTTCTGCAAGGCCCTTTGAAAGGTCAAGGTTATTCACACGTTCACCCTTTGCCTGGGTTTGCTCAGCCAATTTAGACGCAACCACCAACCACTTGTGATCCTCTGAGACTTTTGATTGTCCTCGAAGCTCATCACCCAGTTGCCAGAAGCTGTGCAGGCTTTCCATCTTGCAAATCCTGATGAGATGTCACATAAGATAGATGATTGTTAAATAGTATATATTGAAATACAGGGAGGGGAAGGCTGGATCAGAGGAAAAGGTAACAGAATTAGACTAAAGTCAAGTCTATAAAACAAAGCCATTGCTGCACGAAACAAACCAGTATTAAATTGAAGTGAAGAGGAACAGCAAGAAATCCTATCAACTCGCAAAGCCCAATGTGACAGGATAAACCAACCCCACTGATTCTACACATCTTCTATTTCAAAGTTGACGACAATAAATTCCAACATTAAAGAGAAGTCTGATTGAGGTAACCATGTATAACATTTAATGAAAAAGGAATAATTGCAACCGGCATTACACCTGAAGACACATTTTTTAAACCGCCACTCCTCCCAAATGAAAAACTCATCTTTTTAATCCAAATAATCAAAAAGAAAATGAATGCTAGCAGTATTTATCAGGCAAAACCAACAGTATTTAAGTGAAAAACTTGCAATTAACTCATTTCAATCACTGTTTTGTGAACAATAAGCCTCTTTTCTTCATTCCATGTAAAATGATCATTTTTGAGAAAAATGATTGGAATCCACTTCTATAGAACAGCAATTCCAGACAAACATTCCAAGCAATTCCAACCGGGTATTCAATTCCTAGTATCTGTTAACAGACCCAAGCACAATCATTTAATTACCATCATTTCCATCCTACTGAAAAGCAGATAAAACCAAATTTATAACAGAACAAGATAAAAATCAATTAGATTTTGATTTTTGAAGACAATCTCAATGAATTATTTCCAACTGCCAGCACAACTCAAAAGGCACAAACACTAACAACAAAGCACATCCAAAAAATCTAAACCACATTGACCCAGAAAACGAACAACAAAAAAAACCAACAGGCAAATACATCACAGTTTCCTTTTTTCGCAACATTTCTCAAAACCAAACAGCAAACAAGCCCCAAAAAAGAAATGAATAGTCCACGCTAAATCCTTAATCCAAGTCTTTAAAACCAGTAACCAAATCATAAATAAACAATACCACGCCCCAAATATAGCCATAACATTAACTGAATTACCTTATAAAAAAAAACGTTAACAAACCAAAATCAAAACCCACATTCAATCCAAGTAAAGAATCCAGTCAAAAGAAGTGGAAAAAAAATATAAACAAGCTAACTAAAAGCTTGATTTTTTACCCTAAAACGAGACCATTATCAATTAAATTACCAAGCAAAAAAAAAACACAAAAGGCAAACAAATTTACTTAACAGACCTAAAACCCACTTTTAAAACCAACTAAGGAACCCAAACAAAAAAACTAAAAACTCAAATTAAATCAAAAGCTTCAGTTTTTACCCTTAAAAAATCAAAAGGAGAGACCAGAGAAGCAACCTTTGTTTAGAGGCTGAAATGATGGAGAGGAAGCTTGATTAAAGAGTAAATAGTTACATGAAGATGTTAGCAGATCAAAAGGAACCCTAGATTCGAGGATCCAGAGTGAGAGAGGGAGTACCTTCTTTTCTTTTATATGCTTTTAACTGTGAAACCTGCCGGACACGACACAGTGAATGTGTGCAGGAGAGAGAGATGGACATGGAGTGGATTTTTATTTTTGTTTTTATAGCTCGGTATTCCAAAAATGCCATTCTATGTTTGTGTAATTGCGGTGGCGCCACTGTTGATTTTTTTTTGTGAGAGTGAGAACGAGTTTGGAGGTGCTTTGCGCTTCCACGCGCCACGTAGGCTACGCGCTGCGTGCGTGAATTTTTGTTGTAGCCTATATAATGAATTTTCTGAAATTTGCCGCTAAAATTTTGAAATTTTAAGTTCAACTTTTATTAATTTGAAAGGGTTTTAATTAAAATATAATGTGTGTTTTCTTTTGTGATATATAGTGCATTTTCAAAATATCTTATGATGAAAATATATTAAAATATGAAGATAAATCTTTCTAAATTAATCCTATAATTTAATTTAAAATCTGAAGAAAACTTTTCACCTTCCAGAGAAATATACCGCTGTAAGTTTTTGTTTAAAGTTATTTTTAAAGTGTTTTTTATTTAAAAAAATATTTTTATATCCATCATATAAAAACATTAAAAATATTTAATTAAAAATTAAAAATACTTTTAAAACAAACTATAAAACCAATGGCTGAAAAAATTAAGTACTGTCGGTGAGACCAATTTTATACAGTTGCCAAAAAATGATGTCATGGATGATGTTCCCATGTCATCCACCACCGTGCTTCAATCAAAGCGAAAGTAGGTTCAGACTACCTTTTATACCAGTCGCAGGTTCGAATAATTTTGTTTTTCAGTTAAAAATATTATTATGTAAGGCTTTTTAATGTTTTTTTCATAAGAAAAATAATACATGATTCTGATTCAATAAATTAAAAGTTAAAAACATCAATACATATATTCATATATAATTAATAATAAATAAAAACTAAATTGGAAAAATTAAGATATATGATCTCACATCATGACCATGTATCTAGTTGTGTTAAATCATTTTAGTTTTTTTATTTAATTAAATAATATTTTTTTTTCAATAAATTAATGTCAAGCCAAAATTATTTTTAAAAAAATCATGAAGTGAGCATTTCATATTTAACTAGTCAATTAAATTCAAAAAAACAAAATATATATAAAAGAAGCTGAATTTCATAAAGAACAACAAATAAAAAAAACTTGAGATAACTTGGGTACTTTTTAAAACCAGTAAAAAAAGAGAGTTTAATCTCCAATTAAATATATGTTACAAGATAAAAAAAAAACACGAGCAAAGAAAAATAAAAATAAATAAAACTAGCAATCTCAAATGAACGTCCTAAACTTGAACTAATCTAAACTCATGACTCGTAAAATTATATAAAGCTTGATTCTAATCAACTTAATGTTAGAGAATAAAATCAAACAAATCAATTTAAAAAAATGACAAAGGAAAAAACTAATAATCAAAATAATAAAGTTTAAGTTTGGTAGGAGAAAAAAAATATTCAAAACTTATCTCAAATAAAAAAAAATCAAAATAACAAGAAAGAAAAAAAAACATGCTTTGAATTTTTGAAAGGGAAAATATGGAAATAAACGATAAATGGTGAAATTGGCTGGGAATATGGTGTCAGATTATTTTTCAAAATATTTTTCATTAAAAAAGGTATCAAAATATATTAAAATATTTTAAAAATATTATTTTTTTAATTTATCATAAAAAAATATTAATGTTTTTAAAAATTATTTTTGAACACACAATGTCAAATAAAATCTAAAAACTTATCATTAGTGAGGCGTGTAATGATGGATAACTCCAATGGATTTTTCTTCATTTTTTTATCTCTCTCTTATCCTTAGTAAAATATAAAAGTGTCTTTTTATTTATTTTTATGTATTTTGTTCATCATTCCTTTGATTGTTACTTATTTTATTTTTATCTTTTGCAAGTTATTTTTTTCTTTCAATTTCACCATTTATCATTTGATTTAATTTCATTTTTATTTCAAATTTGATCCTTATTATTTCACTTTGTATTTATTTATTTTTTCTAATTAATCTTGTTTTCAATTATATTTATCAACATTTGATTTTAATTTATTTTAATGTCAAGTTTTGTCACCTTTTTTTTATTAATATTTATTTTGTTTTAAACAAGTTTTGAGTTAGTTTTTTCTTCTTCTAAAGTTCATTTTTTATTATTTTGTTATTGAGAATTTTACATCATTATTTTTTTATGGTTTACCTTACATAGTATTAATCTCTAACTTATGATCAAGGTCATGCATTCTAAGTATCAAACGAGTTGGGTAGCCCGCGCGTTGCGCCTGGCTTTTTATATGTAGCAAACTAATTATTTATGTGGTAAGCAAAGAATTTTTTAGTTGATAGATACAGAATTGTAAATCTTAAATCATGTTATAATTTTTTTATGTATTGAATTAGTTTTTATTGTTATAAGCTTAAATACTCAGATAATAATTCAATTGTGAAATTTCAAAATTATAAGTGATAAAATTTATGAAAGATTAGTGAATTGTAATTTGAGTATTGCAAGACCATAATTGATTAATTGTTTAGTGTGTACTAATTGTTTTGATGGTTATTTAATTGGTTGATGTAAATCTGTGATCAATAAAATGAATATGAAGGATGATTTTTTGTTGTCTTGAATTGAATGTGTTGATGTTGATGGTTAATTTTTTTTTTAACAGTTGGTAAGCATTTAACTGGTTGATAGCAATATTGGAATCAATGAAATCTATTAAAGATAGATTATTTTTTGTTTGCATTGATTTGGTTGGTTTCTTAACATTATTTTACTGGCTTGAAGAATAATTTAGTTACAGTTTGGATTTGAATTGTGTGTTGATTTAATTAACTTATAGATTGCAAAACTACAATGTTTTGATTATTTGGTGTGTTTTAATTGGATTATAAGTATATAATCAGTTGGTCGAAAAAATGTAATAGATTATATTAATCAGAGATTTTTATGTGTTGTAGTCAATTGAGAATTTGTTGGTGGTTGGTTGTGTTGTAATTGTGTGGCCGATTATCTAATTTTTCTTTATTCAGTTGTGTTTACTGGTTATGGAAATATTTTTTGTATCCATTTGTATGGTGAATTAATTGATTGTTTGGTGTGTAATTTTTTTAGTTGATTGATTAATTTGTGAATGTGTTTTAATCGGTTAATTGTTATTGATTATCTAAAACTGCAGAATGAAAAATTAGCTGCTAATTAACAGCTTTTTCAACAATCAATGGGCCATGAAATTGACCGATAAAATTCAAGCAAGCCATGTAAGTTGAAGAGAAAACAGAGACATACATAAATGACACACCGCGTCCATAGTGAATAAACAGAGATAAACATCGCGCCCACAGTAAATATGTGAGTGTGTGCACAATGGCCAAACAGTCTTTCCCGTTTTGTTTTAGGTATTTGTTAATGTTAATAAAATTAATTTGTATAATTATATTAAATATAAATGTGATTTCTTATAAATTTAAAACTTTTATTGAGATATAAACGGTATTTTTTTTTGAAAAGATAGAGGTAAATTAAAAATAAAAACTAAATTATATGATGTTAAACTTAATTTCCTCAATAAAAGAAAATTTTGAAAAGTTAGAGGTAAATTAAAAATAAAAACAAAAATCAAGAATTGGAAAGAACAATCTTCATCCATCTCCAGACATGAAAAGAAAATGAGAAAAAAGTAAAGATATACGTAGTGAATTGGAGAACAGATGATGTTTTGTCCTGAATCTTGACTTTTGTCTATATCATCCACCGAACCTAGTGAAAATACCATCATTTCAAATTTTAAAATGCTCCTCTGTTATGCTTGTGTGAAAATTGGACAGCTCTTCAACCCCATAACCAGCGGCACACTCTGTTCTAACCGAGCTATGAGAGGCAGCGAACAGGTGTGTATGAAGTATTTTCAACTGGTCCCGCCATCTTTCATATAGTAGTCACTTAAAATGAAATCAAAATAGGAAACGGGGATTGGCGCGGGGATTGTCTGAAAAACACAGCAAATCTTCAATCAATGGAGAGCGAGCTCTGTTTCTGAGGTGGCGAGATTGAAGACAGAAGGAGGACACGCTGCACCTAATTTTAAATATTCAAAAGGCAGCGCATGGTTGTAAATTGGAACTCACGCAACTTTAATGTGTGTTTTTGCTTGGAATTGTAATCCACGCGAAGTTTAATACATGGATCATTGACCGACTTTAATGTGTGTTTTTGCTTGGAATTGTAATCCACGCGAAGTTTAATACATGGATCATTGAGCCTCAAAAGCAACATTTATTAGAGAAATCAAATTAAAAAGAGAGACGCTGCACATGATTTTAAAGGCAGTGCATGACTTCAAATTGCAACCCACGCAGCTTTAACATTTGTTTTTGCCTGAATGTGTAATCCACGCGAGGTTTAATTCATGCATTATTCAGCCTCAAAAGCAGCATTTATTGGAGAAATAAATCAAAAAGAAGACGTTGCACCTGATTTTAAATTGCAACCCACGCAGCTTCAACATTTGTTTTTGCTTGAATGTGTAATCCACGAGAGGTTTAATTCATGCATTACTCAGCCTCAAAAGCAGCGTTTATTGGAGAAATAAAATCAGCTTCAACATTTGTTTTTGCCTGAATGTGTAATTCACGCGAGGTTTAATTCGTGCATTATTCAGCCTCAAAAGCAACGTTTATTGGAGAAATAAAATAAAAAAGAAGACGCTGCAAAAAAAAAACTGGTGGACGATGCAGTTGCGACGCACGGGAGATAAACATCGCGTCCACAGTGAATATGTGAGTGTGTGCACATTGGCCGAAGAGTTTTTCCCGTTTTGTTTTAGGTATTTGTTAATTAATAGGATTAACTTTAGTCTTTTATAAATTTATTTATGTATTTATCAATCTCCCCCTTTAACATTTGATTTGAATTGATATTTGTGTTTTTTCACTTAGTTTTCCTCGCGAGGTTGCCTCAATCCTATGTCCATGACTGTGGGGTCGACCGGCTAACCCGGGAACTCGGGTTGATTCAATTTTTTCTTCCTATTATTCTTTTAAATATATTTTTTTAATTTTTTACTATTTAATATTGAATTATATAATAATTTAACCTCATTAGTTTCTTCGTTTTGCTTTAAAAAAAATTACCCCAATATTATCACGACTATATCATAATTTGACATGCTAACACAAAAAATAGTCAACAAGTCAAGTATCATGAGCTGGCAGATCCATTTTTTTCGTCAAAGGAAGCCGTGAGCTTGCTGGATTTATTCCTCAAATCATTAACAGGGAAGCTATTTCGAAATAATTTCGTGGGCAATAATGTAAAACACTCATATTGAGCTCCCTCCTGAAATTAGCTGGCAGATCATCTTCCTGGGAGCTCCTGGGTCCATATCCGTTGTTTCATAATTAAGAAAATAAAAATGCTGAAGCCGCCCGGCATGTCTCATGAGCTGTGGCTTTTAATAACATCAACTAGCGATCATCTTCACGTGACATGGTATGTGGTGTATATTTTTCAATTTAGCTGGTGGCACAGCTTAATCCGTTGCAATGCACCCAAAACGGTGTCGAGTCAACATCCACACAACTTTCAATTCATTTTCAGTGCCTCTTTCGTGGAACATTACCATTCCCCCCATCTAACATGAAATGGATTTAGCAAATGAGATGTGGGATTTATATTTTGTATTTTCCAAGAGATGTCGACTTTGAATCTTTCTTTTCTAAAACAAATCTGAAAAAATTGTTATTTAATCAAAAATAGTCATGTATTAATTAAATTAACTTGGTTGGTAAATTGTTATAAAGAAACAAATAATAGCTTTTTTTGAAAAAAAAATCAATTTAAAATTGATTAGTTTTTTTTATTAACGTCAGTGTTCGGATCAGCTTACGCGCAGCTCGACTAATTTCACGGGCTTCAAGGTTAACGACCAGTAAGTCTTCAACGACCATCATTTAACAATAATTAACTTGATTATTTTTTATTAAATAAAGCATGTTAAATCAAATTAACTTTTTTTTTCACTTGGCCAAGGTAAAGGAGCAAGTTGACTAGGTTTTAGATTAGTCCAAACACTAGTTTATTAGCCCATATTCACTGCTGTTAAATTATTTTTTAAAAAATGTTAAAAAAAAGTGAATGATGACACTAATGATGTAGTGTTGAGGGGTTGGCATGGAAACCAGGGGAGGTTTTGAGACCAACATTACTACCTATCTAAAAGGTATCGGATAATTGCATCTGTAGATTACTTGTGGAGTGGTTATTTTTTATTTGTACTCTACGGGAGTATATTTGTCTCTTTTTTCTTTTTTTCTTCTAAATTTCATTTTTTCCTTTTAAATCCTTGAAAGCGTTTTTTCTAAATTTCATTTTTTTTAAATCTTTATTTTGGAAAGTGTTGTTTTTTGTTTTTAAATCCTTATTTTGGAAAATTACTCTGTAAAAGTTGTTTTCGTTTGTTTGTTTTTAACTAGGATATTAATGACGACTTACGCGTTTCACGATTAATCTACGGATCTATATTTTTCCTTTTTGTTTCCACTTCTACATTTTTCTCTTTTTGTTTCCACTTATATTTTTTCCTATGACCGGGGTTTCAGGTTAATTTATGCACACAATAATTTTTTTCTCATTATTGTTTAAAAGGTGTTTTCCCTTGCATTGTTTTTTAATAACCATGTTTTTTCTTCTTCTAAATTTAATTTTTTTAAATCCTGATTTTGGAAAGCTTTTCGTTTGTTTTTTTTTCTTTTTTAAATCCTAATTTTGGAAAATTACTCTGTAAAAGTTGTTTTTGTTTTTTTTTTTTTAACTAGGATATTAATGACAGCTTACGCGTTTCACGATTAATCTCCGGATCTATTTTTTTCTTTTTTTGTTTCCACTTCTACATTTTTTTTCCCTTTTTTGTTTCCACTTATATTTTTTCCCCATGACCGGGGTGTCTGGGTTAATTTATGCACACAATGATTTTTTTCTCATTCATTGTTTAAAAGGTGTTTTCCCGACATTGTTTTTTTTAATAACCATGCTTTTTTTAATAGTAATTTTCACAGTTCAATACAGTTTAAAGAGGAGTTTTCTGTTTTTTATTTTAATCGGGTTTTTTATTTTCTTTTAAACCGGAGTATCCGTTGCAACTTATGTGCACTGACTAATCTCTGAATCTATTTTATTATTATTATTATTATTATTATTATTATTATTATTATTATTATTATTATCATCATCATCATCATCATCATCTAATAACCTAAAAGGGATCAGCCTTCTACTGTTCATTGGACATTTTTCCTCCCTACTTCTCGCGTGTATGTGCTGCTCTTTGTGTTTTTTTTTTCGATTTTCTATTTCTATTTTGTTTTACATTACATTTTTCTCTTTTTCTTTCATTGTATTCTTGCTTTTTTTATGATTATTTTTTTCCTTTTTTTCTTTCTTGCTTTTTTTTTTGTTATTGTTTTTTTCTAATTATTTTTTTCATATTTTCCCATAAAATATTTTTTTCTGGTTATATTTTTTTTCGATTTATATATATTTATTTGTTATATATTTTAATTATATAAGTTTTGATTTGTTTCAATTTTGTCCTTTGAAAGTTATTTGTTATAATTATATAAGTTTTGATTTGTTTCAATTTTGTCATTTAATTCAAAGTAATTAGATATTATTATTATCTAATAACCTAAAAGGGATCTGGCGTTCACTGCTCATTCGTGTAGCTCAAGACCCATACCCACTGTTCATTTGCAATTTCACCCGCTGCTTCGCGGGTCTACATCCTCGTCCTCTTTCTTTTAGTGAACAGTGTATGCAATAATAACAATAATAATAGTAGTAGTGGCAGTAATAATAATAATAATAATAATAATAATAATAATAATAATAATAATAATAATAATAATAATAATAATAATAATAATAATAATAATATCCGTATAATTTAATAATTTTAATTGTTTTTACAGAAATGGCAATAATATTTATTTATTTTTTTGTTAAAGTTTCTAGGATATTCTTAGTTTTTCATTAATAATAATAATAATAATAATAATAATAATAATAATAATTTAATTGTTTTTCTTGCTTACTCTTTTGTTAATGTTTTTTTTCTCCGTATAATTTAATAATTTTTATTGTTTTGACAGTAATGGCAATGATATTTTTTTTTTGTTAAAGTTTCTAGGATATTCTTAGTCTTTCATTAATTATATGTTCTAATATTTATTGGATATTATCTCATAGGAATATATATAAGGAGAAGAAAACATAACCTAGGATTTTTTGAATAAAAAATTAATATCGGTATTCTTAAATACATTTAATATAATCATACAATTAATAAATCGGGTAACACAAAAAACAAATTGCCTTCAAATTTTAATTTTGTACTTAACACAATAATAATAATAATAATAATTTAATTGTTTTTCTTGCTTACTCTTTTGTTGATGTTTTTTCTTTCTCCGTATAATTTAATAATTTTTATTGTTTTGACAGTAATGGCAATTATATTTATTTTTATTTCTTTTGTTAAAGTTTTTAGGATATTTTTAATATTTCATTAATTATATGTTCTAATATTTATGGGATATTATCTCATATGAATATATATAGGGATAAAAAAACATGACCTTGTATTTTTTGAATAAAAAATTAATATCGGTATTCTTAAATACATTTAATATAATCATACAATTAATAAATCGGGTAACACAAAAAACAAATTGCCTTCAAATTTTAATTTTGTACTTAACACAATAATAATAATAATAATAATAATAATAATAATAATAATAATAATAATAATAATAATAATAATAATAATAATAATAATAATTTAATTTAATTTTTTTCTTGCTTACTCTTTTGTTATTGTTTTTTTTCTCTCCATATAATCTAATAATTTTTATTGTTTTGACAGTGATGACAATGATATTTTTTTTATTTTCTTAAAGTTTTTAGGATATTTTTAGTCTTACATTAATTATATGTTCTAATATTTATTGGATATTATCTCATATGAATATATATATATATATATATATATATATATATATATATATATATATATATATATATATATATATATATATATATAGGGAAGAGAAAACATGACCTAGGCTTTTTAGAATAAAAAAAATTAATATCATTTTAAAATTAATATTGAAATTTGGTACTCTTTTGTTTAGGTTTATTTCTTAAAAACAAATTTACAATATTTTCATTTTTAATATTTTAAATATAATATTGCTGGGGAAAAAATTAAACTAAAAAAAAATACAGATTAACTTAGGTTATCTACAATTACAAAATATACGCGTCACTTTTCATGTTGATTACATAAATTTTATCAATTATAATTATACTAAATAAATATTAAACTAATAAAATACAATACATATAAAAACAATAAATTTTCTACATAGATGAAAAAACCACCGCATCGCTGCTGAGTATACTTGCTCGTTCTTCCTAGAACATTGGAACGATGTTAGAAGTGTATTTTAAGATTGTTTAGAAATGATTTAGTATCGGTTGTCTTATATGTTAACATGAGAATTTTTTTTTAATAGGAGGAAATCTTATCCCTAAGAAAAATTTTGGGTCAAGATAAACGTGTAAAATCTTAATTGTCTCGGGTTCTTACAAGAATTGCATGTACTGACTCGAACTTCGAGATATACTGTGCAAATCACAAGTTTTTTATCATCACGTCATATTCTTTGGGAACAACATGAGAAAATCTTCACTGTCGAATAAAAAAATGATTTTTTTTATTCCATTGACTCCTAAAATTTAAAACATTTTTTATAATCCAATTAAAAAAATAAATTCATTTGATGTAGTTGAGTTTCTAACTTTAATTATTTTATTTAAAAAACATGGTTACCATGTTTGACCATGATTTTTAATGTAAACAAATAAATAAATCCCAGCTTCAAAAAAATGAAAAAAAGTATAATAAGGAAAAATAAAAAGGAAAAAAGAAGAAGCAAAAACAGAGAAAAAGAATAATTAGGAGGAAAAAAAGAAGAAAAAAGAAGAAACGAAAAAAAGGGAGAGTAATTAAAAAAGAGAAAAACTTAATCAGGAAAAAAAGCAAAAAAGTGGATCATTGCAATCCACAATGCATCGTGTCTTAGTGCACAATCAATGCAACTATAGGGAAAGCTGCAAGCCTATTATATATAAAAATCCCGAGTGCATCGCTGGACAAATTCGCTCGTAATTATCTATAATTCCACATGTTATTTTATGTCCGTGTGAGATCAAAGAGGTTTTCAAGAAAATAATTTTTGATTAGTTATTATTATATTTTCTTTTAGTTTAAATAATTTAATATCAACTTAATAATTTTATTCTTTAGTCACATTAAAAATCAAAAAATTCGTCTCACTATCCCATAAGCGCTTGATAAAATCTAAGAACTAGCACAGTAACTAAACAAAAAATCAATTATATTTGTTCTCTTTACAATGAAAGTATAAGTAAAACATAAGTATGGTTTAGACAAAAATATAATTTAGTATTATCAATATTCTTTTTATATTAAACTTTATGTTTACAAAACTAAAACATGCCTTTTATATTTTGTTTAGAATACGAGTATGGAAATATGATAATAAGCTATGTTAACTCTGTTTTATTTTTTTAATCAAAAAACTGTGTTAACTTGGTATTAGCCAGTTATGATTTCATTTGCAAAACTTGTAGCTAGAGTTGATGTTTTTTTTATCTATATTCTGTATATGCATCGAGTTTATAAACTTAGAAATGTATGATAAGAAAATAATATAATTTCAAATGAAAAAACAAGGTAGTTGATACAATTAAGGATTGTATGCTTATTGTTATCAATTTCTTTTTTTTTTGGATTCGAGAAATCTCCACTTTCTGAAAAATGTATTTTGTGGGCTTAAATGACGAGTAAAACTCTGGTTGTTTCGGACTCTTACAAGAGATACATATCCTAACTCGAACTCAAGACTTGTTGTGCAAATATCAATTCTTTATCATCACATTACGTTCTTTGTAGACAAATTGTTTAATGGATGGAAGACGGAGAGTTTGGAAGAAAAAAATTGAAACTTCGATAAAAGTTTAGGAGAGTAGTTGAAAAACAAAAGCGCAGAAAATAAATTGAGAAACTCTTCAAATCTTCAGTGGGGAAAATTAAAATAATATTTCTTGGTTCATTCTAGCATAATCACGTGCTTTGTTTATATATTTTATTAGCTACAAATATAGTTTGTTTGTTGTGATAGTGATGATGTACCAAAATCCAGAAGATTTATGTAACATGTTATTTAATTTATGGTTGATCAAGATAATTAAGTAAATATTTTTCTTTTTCTTAGCTTAGGAAACACAAAAGTAATGGCAAACTTGAAGTGTTTGGAAAAATAGTCTTAATCGATAAGGATTTAAAAGATTATCTAATGATGAAGTTAGTAATTTAATGAACAAAACAATAAATAACTTCAAATAATTTTAAATTCCAAGAACAAGTAATGTTTGTTCTTGTATTTTAGAGTAATTAATACTTTAACATATATATATATATATATACACACACACACACGCGCTTAAAAAATAAAAGGGGTCTTGACCCCTTGCCTAAATAGTCAAAGAGTATTTATACTCCGTGAGCCTTATTGTTTTTATAAGATAAGACTGAAAATTCCCTCTTTTCAGTAATATTAATGACATCTCATAGACCCATGTTATTTTGGAACCAGCTGATAATTGAATATAAGTATATTAGATTTAGCATCTCATTGGTTCCATGTTACTTGAGTTCAATTGACGGATGAATCCAGATATTTTATAATTGGCATCTCGTCATGACCATATTACCATGTGTTCATCACTAAACCCAAGTATGTTTAGTGTACATCTTGTCAAAACCATGTTTTCTTGGATTTATCTATGACTGAATCCAAGCATATTGGATATGATATCTTGCTAGATCCAATTTCCCTTCAGTTAAGCTAGTTGTCAAACCTAAACATTTTGAGTCTCACATATCATCAAAACCACATGGTTATAAACTTTTCAAGGTCTTAGAAAATACACCAAAAATAATTATCTTATCCGGTAGGAAAGACACGTGAAACTTATGGAGAAGATTTAACATCAAAGTATCATGTATTTGGCTAGATGCATAAAAGTTAATTATATATATATATATTTTTTTTTTTATCATATTTCAAATTGAATATTTTTATTTCTAACCTTATAATTTACCTTTTTTATTTAATATATAAAAAAACACGTTATAATAGCTTGCATGTTCATTCTTTCTCTTGAAAAAAAAACATGGCTCGCGATGAAAGTAAAGTTAAATGGCTAGTTACAATTTTTTTTTAAATGCATCGAGATCTCACAGCGCTTAGATGTATAGGAGCGATTTTTTTATCTATATAGAAAATTGATTAATTTTATGTGTGTTTTGTTTTGTTATTTTTAATATTTAATCAGTAAAATTATAATTGATAAAATATGTTAGAAATGAGTTTTCCCCCATCATAAAATTATTGAATGTTGCTACTGTTTTTGGTAAAATTTATTAGAAATGATTTTTTTTATATGTAGAAAACTGATTGTAAAATTTATTGTTCTTCTTATTATATTAAAAATATTTTAGAATAATAGTAAATAGGTAATTTAGAATAATAATAAATATGTCATATATATATATATATATATATATATATATATATATATATATATATATATTAAGGTGTTGATATTAAATATCAAAATATATAATTAGTCTCATATATTGATAATAAAAAAAATATTACAAATAATCATTGTCATTATTTTGAATGTCTTATCTATAATAATAAGAAATCTTAAGACCTAACAATAATAACAAAAAAAACTAAATAAATAAATGACAAAATTAAAAAGATATTATTAGATTTAAAAAAATAAAAAAGAATAAAAAAAATAAAATAATAGAAAATATCATTTTTGAAATGATCACGAACATAAATTAAAATGTAAACTTTAAAAAAAACCTCAATAACAGTGGAAATGATAAAAATTAGCGAGGCCATAATTATTGTCAAACAAAAAAATTTCATTTTTTTTACTTTCATATTATCCTATTAAACGTATATAAGAACAATGATATTAATTTTTTTTCCAAAAAAACTTAGGTCATTTATATATATCAAGGCTCTAATATTAAATATATATCTAAACATATAATTAGTCTGATATATTTAAAAGAAAATAAAACTTACAAATAATCATTATTATTATTTTGAATGTTTTATCTGTAATAATTAGAAAATTCAATACCTAAACAATATTAAAAAATATATATATTATTATATTTAAAGAAATTACTTAACTTGAAGAATAAAAAAAAAGAGAAATGACAACAAACATTATTTTTTAAGTGATTACTAATACAAATTAAAATTTAATCATTAAAAAAAATCTTAATAATAGTGGAATTAAAAAAAAACTGGAAAAAAAACTAAAAGCATGTATATATAAACATGGATACAAATAAGAATTATGTAAGAAATATATAAAAAAAAATGTTTTTTTTTTCAAATAGTAATGAAAAGTGAAAACCACATTTGAAACAATTGTTAATTATTGTTTGAAATTGTGATCTCCTTTAGCTATTCTATAAAATAAGTTGACCCGGATATCTTGATTATATAAAAAAATATAAGTGGGAAAAGAATAAGAAAAATATCAAAAAGAAGTGGTTCCAGGGATTATTCATGGCACGCGTAAGCTGTCATGGACACTCCGGTTAAAAAACAATATACATGTGGGTGGGAAAATGGGGAAAAATATAAAAAAATATATGTGGGAAAAAATTGTGTTGCCCGTAAGCTATCCTAAACACTCTAGTTATAAAAAAACAAAAAAAAATGTATAATTGAAAAAAAAAGCAATAAGATTTTTTTAAAAAGAGTGGGTCGAGATTAATCGTGTGTGTGTAAGCTAGCGCAGACACCTCGTTAGAAAAAAAATAGAAGTCTGGTTTATAAAAAAAAGGAAATTACTTTTTCAAACAGTAATGAGAAAAAAAATATGGTGGGTGTAAATTGACTTGGACACCACGATCATGAAAAAAAACAAATGTATAAGTGGAAAAAAAACAGGGAAAAAGATGTTAAAAAAATGTGGATCCGAAAATTAATCGTAGTGCACGTTAGCTGCCACGAATACCCTGGTTATAAGAAAATGAAAAAAAAAGGTCCTGATTTATTAAAAAAGAAAAAGAAGCCCGGTTATAAAAAACAAAATGTAAGGGGAAAACATCTTTTTAAACAGTAATGAGGAAAAAAATCGTTGTGCGTGAAAATTAACCTGCACACCCTAGTCATGAAAAAAAATATTTAAGTGGAAAGAAAGGGGAAAAATGTTAAAAAAGTGGATCTGAATATTAGTTGTGGTGTGCATAAGCTGCCACGGATACCCCAGTTTAAAAAAAATAAATAAAATTCCAGTTAAAAAAGAAAAGAAAACATATTTCCAAACAGCACTGAACAATGAAAATTACTGTTAAAAACAAAAAAAAAGTGCAAGGGAAAAGTACCTTTTTAAACAACAATGAGAAAAGAAATTGTTGTGAGCGTAAACTAACCTCGACATCTCGGTTATGAGAAAAAAAAAGAAATATATAAGTGGAAAAAAGGGGAAAAAAATTGGATCCGGAGATTAGTCTTGGTGGGCGTAAGTTGCCATGGATACCCGGTTTAAATAAAACAAAAAAGAAGCCTTTAAAAAAAATAATAGATCATGCACCCAGTCTGGGTGTGCGTGAACAATCTGTTAACAGTAAAACACTGATCTCCTTTAGCTCTTTTATAGTTAATTGCCCACATTTCATTGCGGGCCGAGTATTTTTTTTAATTATTGGAATTAAAATAATTAATAGATTTTGCTGGTTAAAAATAAAATATAATATCTATACATGCAATGTTTGATATAATAAAATACATCTTACGATAACAACAGCAACTGTAGTGCGCTTCGAGCCCTCACCACTTTCACCTCCCTAAGAGCGCTTGCGAGCTTTTCATCATAACAGATAGAGTGTTTTTCAACCCTATCCCTTTCCTCATTCGAGTGAGCTTTCTAGCCATCAACCAACTCAGATAACATGCTTTTTAGCCGTATCTCTTTCCAGAATTTGGGTGAGCTCTCTAGCCATCAATTAGGATAGCGCGTTTTCCAACCCTATCTCTTCCACTCTTGAGTGTGTTTTCCAACCCTCAATTATCAATTAGGATCGTGCGCTTCTTAGCCATTCCTTTCATCTCATTTGAGTGCGTTTTCCAACCCTCAACCATCAATTAGGATAGTGCGCTTCTTAGCCATCTCTATCCCCTTTGCTTTAGTGTGTTTTCCAACCCTTAATCATACACTAAAAATAGCGTATTTTCCAACTCTATTCGTGTGCGTTTTCCAACCACCAATCAAGATAGTGCGTATTCCAACCCTATATTTCTTCCTTTTCATGTGCGTTTTCCAACCACCAATTAAGATAGTGCGTTTTTCATCCCTATCCTCCTTGTCGAGTGTGTTTTTCAACCTTCGACCATTAATTAAGATAGTGTTTTTCCAACACTATTTTTCTTCCTCTTCGAGTAAGTTTTCTAACCTTCGACCATAGATCCTATATAGCTGAGCTTTTTAGCCCTATATTTCATCCCATGAAATCTCCATCACCACTTCTCTCGCTTCCATCTCAGGCGGGTCACCCATCACAACAAGACCATCTCTTTGTTTTCACCATCCTCACTATTCTTCCACCTGGGTAGGTCACCCATTACAATGAGACCATCTTCCTGTATCATTCACAAACATCACCATCATCCATCCTTTTTAAGTGCCCATCTTAGGCTGAATTCTTTGGTAGTGTGCTTTTTAGCCCTATCTTACCATTCCTTTCTGAGTGCGCTTTATAGCCCTCATTCTCATTTTCCTGGATGGATCAAGCATTTCCTGGTCTGATAAATTCACTTTTCTTTTTCTTTACAACGCTTACTATCTAAAGTCTTTTACAAAACTTTAGTCGTAAGCATTGTAAAGAGGGGGGCAACTGTCGTAACCCAATTTTTGGGTTACTCCCCAAAACAAAATAAAAATAAAAATAATATAAAATAAAAGGAGTCGGCGTGGGTAGAAAAATCAATCTAGAAATTTTGGTTGTTGTCGCGAGTCCAATCATATCTCTTTGGTTCCAAAAATAGAGAAAAATACAGATTTAAGGCAAAAATAATTTATCATTGGATGAATCTGTATAAAAACTAAGTTAAACGACATAATTATATTTTTTTATGGGTTGATTTGATTTAATCGTCAACAAATTTAAAGTTTAATTATGATCGGGAATTAATTTAAGGTCCAATTGAAGGATTTAATTAAGTGCAAGGACTTAATTATACTTTAAATTGGTCAAATTAATTTTATCAAGGGCTTAGTCAATGAGAAATCAATTTCCTGAATTTAATTCGGGCTCAATTGAGGAGAATGGAATTTTCGGAGACTGGTTTGAATTTTTAAGTCAATTATATGAAATCAGGGACCAAATTGAACGAATTGAGAATTCAATTGTCAATTGAGGGTCAAAATGCACAAATCAAAAGAGAAAGACCAAAATAAAAAGGGCGCATAAAGCTAAGGACCAAATTGTAATTTCTCACAAAAATGATGAGTGGAGGTTTGTGGATTACAATTTCTCCAAAACATTTCTTGGATCCCTAGGGAGATGCAATGCATAATGACACCCAAAATCAAGAAATGAAGTTGAAAAACATGCTCAAGGAAATGAGAGAGGTGAAAACTTGAAAGCGTGCACACAAAATGATGAATGAAGGTTCGTGAATTACGATCCCTCTAGAATATTTTTTAATATTTTCAATGAGGATGCAATGCATGATGATGCATGTATACTTACTTGAGAGATATAGGTCCCCTTTCTTCCTTCAGTCCTTCTTTTCAGGGATTTGGACCTCTGGATTTTATGGGTTCTCGCTTCTGCTTACTCAAGCCATAACTTGTGATTTTGAGCACTAGAGATGATAGATTTTCCATATCAACATGCCCCCCGAGTTTGTTCCGGATTCTTTAAAAGGGAATTATGGAGTCAACTTCATGATTTGACGGCTTCTCGCTTCTGCATACTCAAGCCGCAACTTGTTGATTTTGACCACTGGAGATGATATGCCCCCCCGAGTTTGATCCAGATTCTTTGAAAAGAAATGATGGAGCCAACTTTAATTGCATTTTAGATCGCCCCGTTGTTCGGTCATGCCCCAAAAGTGTTTTGGGCTTCAGGTGTTTGCAGGAAAGGGATGGTTATTTGCAAAAATTATTTTCATGTAAAACTCTTGGAATTTCAAAGTCATTCCAAGCACAAAAATCATTTTGATGTTTGCTTAACAAACTTGTTCTCGAAAGAATTCAAGTGATCTCATTGTCAGGTTTTGTTGTGATTTTGACAAGAATATGAAGTGATGTTTGTTCGCATGTTTCATATGTCAGGAAGGTTTTGATCAGGTCGTGTGAAACATTTGTAAGGATTGTTTCAAATGGAAAAGCATTGCTTACCAACCCAGATAACTCGTATTTGATCAGAAAGGGCTTTATTAAGCTTGTAACGTAGACTTAGGTTACTGGCTACGAAAAAAATGATATTTATAGGCTCAAAAAGTGTTTAAGGGTTTTTTAGACTAAGGATCACTTAATGCTTACTCTTAGAACTTCACGTAGCCCCCATGATTGATTTTCATAGTGACCTAGCATGCCCCCCAGTATTGGCTTGGGCTTTGACCTTGATGTGCCCCTGGTATTTGTTTGAGCTTTTCATTGGTATTTGACACTAATGTTAAGTTAACTTGACATGCCCCCAATATTTTATTTGGGCTTTCTATGTTGACATGCCCCCCAATATTTTGTTTGGGCTTTCTATGTTGGGTTTTAGTACTATCAAAATGTTGAATTAATTTGCTATAGTGTACTAAAACCTTTTTTATGTTTATGCCCCCCAACTTTATTCAGAGCGCCACTTGTCATTGAGGATCTGCTTTGTAGATTTTTTTACTTGCCCCTAGTGTAGGGTGTGATCCTTGTTTGGGTTAATTATCAAGAAAATAAACTTATTAGGCTCAAATAGGGACTGCAAAGGATATTTGAGACTTTGTGACGGCATATCAAAGATGACCTTTCATCATTTCAGAAACATGCAATCCGAATCAATAAGCCTTGCTTTTCCATGCGAAACAGTTTTTGATTTTTTGGATTTTCTTGGATTATTTGTTTGGCTAAGAGATTAGCTTTATTATGTGTGTTTTGGTGGTATGAGATCACCTTTCAATAAAATCCTTTGAATTCCTAGAACACATTTGTTTAACAAAAAATCAAATTGACATTTATTTTCGTACTAGAATTTGATTTGCCAAAAATCTTGATGAAATCATGTATAATTTGGATGGAAGGGATATCACGTGTGTTTGTGTTATTTAAACAATAAGGAAGAACACATCGTAAACACAAGCAAATACATGATCATCGAAGAGAAATGTTTGCTTAACAAAAGTCTTGCGGCATTACAAGCAAAATTGCCGACAAGTTAAAAACATGGGCATAATGTAAAGGCATGACCAAAACAAAAGGAAATCATGGAAGTAGACTTCATCTCTTGATATCGGCACACTCCTTTCAAAAGCTTTTGCTGACGTCACTTTAATAGTGCGGACACTTGATAACTTATTTTTGTGAAGCTTAATTGGGCGTAGGACCTGAATTTTCTTCGAATGTTATCCACCCTACTTTAATCAATTGCATGAGCTTCTTCTTGAAAGCACCACAAGTGTGAATGCTATGCCCTGCAGCTCCAGCATGGTATTCGCAGGTGAGATCGGGTTTGTACCAATTAGGGTAAGGTGGTTGCAAAGGTGCCTGAGGTTCAGGAGCTACTTGCTTAATGCTTACCAACTTTTGATACATCTCATTCAAAGGCAATGGTAGCGGAGGTAGCTGTTCTTGGATTTTCTGGTAATTTCTTTTTGGGAAATTCTTAGATGGATCTTTGGCTTGAAGATTGATGTTGGCAAGTTTAGATGAAGGGTTATGGTAGTTTTGGAATTGGTTGTTCCTACCCTTATGTCTTCAAAATGCTCGACATCTTTTCTCTTGCCTTCAAAGCCCTTTTTCTCCACAGGTGCAGATATTCTACCACTTCTGATTCCTTGCTCTATTCGCTCTGCCATGGCTACAGCATCCATGAATTGTTGTGCTGAACTGCCCATTACATGTTCGTAATAGGGCGCTTTTAGCGTGTTAACAAATAATGTTACAATCTCCTTATCTAGAAGAGGAGGATGTACCTGTGCAACGAGATCTCTCCATCTTTGAGCATATTCCCTTATGCTTTCTCTGTCCTTCTTCTCCAAGTTGGACAAACTTGTTCTGTTAAGAGCAATGTCCATGTTGTACTTGTATTGCTTGATGAAAGCATCTACCAGATTTTTCCAGCTACGGATCCTGGTGTTGTCTAGTCTCATGTACCAATTCAAGGCTGCCCCACTCAAACTGTCTTGGAAAAAATGCATCAGTAGTTTTTCATCATGCACTACTTCTGCCATTTTGTTGCAGTATGATTTTAGGTGAGTGATAGGGCATTGTGTCCCGGTGTATTTGACAAATTCAGGGACACGAAACTTCTTTGGTATTACCACATTCGGGACTAGACACATATCTGCGGCTTGTACTAGGTCATATAAATTTACCCTTTCGATGACCCTTATCCTGGCTTCCAGCATTGCCATTTTATCTTGGTCGACACCTTCTGATGCTTCTATCACTGTCGGGGTTGGTGTAGGTGTCGGCACCTCTGATTGTACGAAAGTTGGGTTTCGTTGCGGGTCCCGAACTCCTGTTACCTTTTCTTGGTGGTTCATTCCTTGTGTTTGAGTAGCTGCTGTGGGTCTAGTTGAAGGACCCTCTCCTGAAGCACTTCTTAATGCTTGCTCGAGTAAAGCGGTAAGGCTAGCCACACTAGCTTTCAGAGAATCCAGTTCTTCTTGGAAACGAGCATCACGGTGTGCGCGCTCTTCGTTCTCCATATTTTCTTGCCGGGGTCGAGTGGTAGGAGCTCTTCGGGGACCTATATTTTGACTTGTTGATGATATGTTATGCACAGTGATAAATGCATGTGCATGCAAATGGATGTACATACATAACAAGTGAGCAAGTTATAAGTCATTACATGAGGGGTAAGCTCTATCTGGTCTCAAAGGGTCTATGAACTGCCCAGTGATCACCTTACGTGAAGGTAATATAGGGGTTTACAAGAAATGGTTGGGGCACAATATGACCGCCATTATCAAGTAAACACTCAGTTTATAGTTGGATGTTTCACGAATCTGAAACCCCGATCGAAAGTCATGGGGCGACCGCTAATACCCACCTAACTTAAAATTGGGTTTACACTCGAAAATTAAAATGCATGATGAAAATAATTCACATCCGATGATATGCAATGACTAAAATTAAAATTGCATGGTAAAAAGCATTAAGAATGTGAGTAAAAAAGAACTTAAAAATAACAATCGGACAAACAATGCTCAGTCCAACAAGTCCCGATTGGAGTCGCCATCCGTCGCGACGAGCGATTTTTGGGGCAGCTGCGCTCTACCTTCACCCGGGATTTGGGAAGAAAGCGTAGCGGTGAAAATGGGGTTGTTTATAATCGTAAAATTTACGATTATAATTCTGAAGTCGCCACCTAGTATTAAGGTCACTAGGAACCTATTGGCTGCGAGAGTCTTAGGTAAGGGATCTGGTTGCGTAAAGGAAGGTATTAGCACCCTTATACGCCTTACCTGAGGTAAGCTGCATTGTTGTTTGATTGTTTTTCCTAAGTTAAAATTTTTACACTACATTTCAAAACAAAACATTTTTTTTTACGGGTGTACTTTACAATGTAATTTTACACCGCAGTTATAAGTTTTTTTATATCTACGGATGTACTTTACAATATAATTTTACACCGTAGTAAAAATCTTTTTTTATCTACCGATGTACTTTACAATGTAATTTTACGCCGTAGTAAAAGAAAATTTATCTGCGGGTATATTTTACAATGTAAATTTACACCCTAACAGATGAAACAAAAATATTTATTGTTTTTGTGCATACGGCGGATTCCAAAACTTTTCTCATTGTATTTTTGAAAAAATATGTTGCATATTTTTCCATATTTTTAAAACGAAATTTGGATATCGTAACCAGTTATGCGATTATCCATTGGAATTCGACCAAAATATCAAAAATAACTATAAATATTTTTGTTTCATCTGTCGAGGTGTAAATTTACATTGTAAAATATACCCGAGATAAATTTTTTTTACTACTGCGTAAAATTACATTGTAAAGTACATCCATAGATAAAAGATTTTTACTACGTGTAAAATTACATTGTAAAGTACATCCGTAGATATAAAAACTTATAATCATGTGTAAAATTACATTGTAAAGTACACCCGCAAAAAGAAAAAAAAATGTTTTGTTTTGAAATGTAGTGTAAAAATTTTAACTTAGGAAAAACAATCAAACAACAATGCAGCTTACCTCGGTAAGACGTATAAGGGTGCTAATACCTTCCCTTTACGCAACCAGATCCCTTACCCAAGACTCGCGGCCAATAGGTTCTTAGTGACCTTAATACTAGGTGGCGACTTCAGAATTATAATCGTAAATTTTACGATTATAAACAACCCCATTTTCACCGCTGCCGCTTCTCTCCCCAAATCCCGGTGAAGGCGAGCGCTAAGCGCGTCCCAAAATCACTGTCGCGACAAGCAACATTGAAGATTTAACACCTAAAATATCATTATTATTATTATTTCCAAGATAATAAAAAAATATTAAATTATTTCGAGGAGAAAATAACTCAAAAATATTAATAAAAGAAATCAAGAGAAAAACTACTACTATTATTATAATTATTATTATTGCATGAACAATGAAAAAATAAATCCAATAAAAGAATAAAAAAGCCCAAAAACTTTAACAAAAGAGTAAAAAAAATAAAAAATATTAACCAAAATAATTATTTGACTTGAAAATAAATAAATAAAATAAAAAAACCAAAGGAAAACAAATATGAAATATCAATTTTTAAATGATCATAAACACAAACTAAAATTTAAGATAAAATTTTTGGAAAAAAATATTATCTCAACAAATGAAAAAATAATAAAAACTAAAAACCAAAATTAATAGTGCATATACAAGACGCTACCACACACACACACACACACACACATATATATATATATATAAATATATAAACATAGACAAAAATAGGAGATATGTAAGAAATATAAAAAATTAAAGGAATTAAAATAAAAAATCAAAAGTATAAGGGCTGGAAAAATATTATTGATTTCAATCAAATGATTTTTTTTTAAATCAAATAAAGTATAACATATATACATGTAAGGTTTGATCAAATGAAACACACTAACACACTATATTATAACAACAGGAACATCGAAGCCTTAACATCTAAAAATATTATTATTGTTGTTGTTGTTGTTGTTGTTGTTAAACAAATAAAAAATATTAAATTATACTGACTAAAAAAATCAAAAATATTAAAAAATAGAAATAAAAAAAACTAAAATTATTATTCTTATTGCGTTAATAATAAAAAAATTCAATAAATGAAAAAAATCATTAACTTAAAAAAAACAAATGAAAAAAATAAAATTATAAGTAAGATAAATATTTTGACGTAAAATAAATAAATAAAACTGATAAAAAACAAAAAAAAAGAAAAAAGAAAAAAAAAGGATAAAAGAGCATAGCTAAAAAAAAACAATCAAAAGAAAGAAAAATGAAAAAAAATCATTAACTTTAACAAAAAAACAAATGAATAAAAATAAAATCATAAGCAAGATAAATATTTTGACGTCAAAATAAATAAATAAAACTGAAAAAAAAAGAAGACAAAAGTCAAAAAACAATTAGTTAGCCGCCTGTTGGAACCCATGCCTCCCTTCATAAATAAATAAAACTGGAAAAAAGTCAAAAAGTCAAAAACAATTAGTTAGGCGCCTGTTCGAACCCTGCCCTCCTTTCTTAGGAATTGTTTTCCACTGAGCTACAAATATTTGTTGGTCTTTTACCGCGAGAAATATATAAGTATCATTTAAAATGCGAAGGGACAGAAGACACCATACTTAAATGACATTTACTACACCAAATCACACACCCCAGTCCACAGTGGATCTGGGTGTGTGTAAACAGTAAATTTTTACTGTTGAAACGCCCTACCTCTTTTAGATATATAGTAATAACTATTCACCACAAACATGCAATTACTACTTTTCCCATTCAAAAATGGTTATTGTCGAGGATAAAATGATTTTTAATGGAGTATTATTTTATAAAATTGATTCAATCATGCATGGTAATCATGTTGAAATTCACGGATTAAGGCAACAATACAATAAATAATGCAATCTTAAAATTAATTACTTTAAAGTAAAGAGATAAGAGAGAGAGATTGCTAACTCGATTTTTAACGTGGTTCGGCAAGCCTACATCCACGACTCAAGTACCAACCCGTACTTGAGTATTGTACTCTCTTACTAATCCAAGTAACAAGATTACAAATCCCGCTTGATGAATCCACACCAAGACTTTTACACCACTTGAAGATATGTCATCTTCAAGATTTTTCCTTGGTGATGTTCCCTCACCAATACCAAGAGTTTTATACTCAACTCTCAAGAGTTTCACAGTGGTTGTTTTTGTAAAACAACAATACACTCTTAATAATGTAGATATTACAAATGAAGATCTATGATCTCTTTATCTCACTTAATAACACTTAGAATATTTGAAGGTGTTTAAGTGTAGTGAGAATGAGAAATACTCTTTGTGTTAGGATATGAAAGTTTAAACACAAATATGAGCATTAATGAGGATTGATGATATGAAGGTGTTTTTGCACTATAATTGCCTCAATATAAGATATGAAAGTTGTGTATTCTTAGTTTTGCAATTAAGAAGCCTATTTATAAGTTTCTAAAAGAAACTAGCCGCTTTAGTGCAACTGCCATATCAAGCGGTCGACCGGTTCACAACGGACAAAACCAAGCGGTCGACCGGTTCACAACGGATAAAACAATTTGTCTTCCAAGCGGTCGACCGGTTCACAACGGATACCTCAAGCAGTCGACCGGTTCATGCAGAAATCTATTTTGACAAATTATTTTTTCTGAATTTCTTGAACCGATTGATTATGACTTAAACCTTTTAATCATCAAATCCTTTTAATGCATGCAATGTGAAGTGTGTGAGTTCATTTTAATTTGTGCTATCAAGGTAGAAATTGAGATTTACATAATTAAAGCACTAAAATGAAAATTTCTTATATGTCTTCACTTGCTTGCATCTTGGACTTCTTGGAATGATTTCTTCGTGTACTCCATTATGCTTGTTGATGTATTCTTTGTATAATACCTGCTTATCGCTTAATCTCATCCAAGCATATTATTAGTCCATTTTCTTTTATTGTTATCATCAAAATATATAAAACATATAAGTGTGACATTATATGTCAACAATCTCCCCTTTTGATGATGACAATAAATAAAAAACTTATATAATAAATTGAGTCTCCCCCTAAATATTATAATGCAATATATAGGAGACATTGAACATTTTTAGCTATTTAATCTAAGTAAAAATATCATATGCCATTACAAGAAAAAATCATTTTCTCCCCCTAAATATATGCATATAAATTTTAATATTCTCATATTTTACTCCCCATTATTGATGCATTTGATATTTTCATATTATTCTCCCCTTTGGCATCAACAAAAAGAAAATTAACATTAAAAACATAATATTTAATAACAATATATATCCAAAATGAAAAGCATAAATACAAAAAGCTTCATGAGACAAAATCTCTAAGAAGGATGAGAACTAACATACCTTAGCCCCTTTGGCGGCTTAAAGGATTTACTTACCAACTCTTGTTGATTGCTTGAGCTTGGTTGGTCCTTCTTGGTTAGGGGTGGTTTCAATAATAATTTAGTACTGATAATCCTTTCAATAATAATATTTTTGATAAATATATTAAAAATAACGAAGAAAATGACGGACATGAGACTGATTTTAATTTATATAGCATATCATCAAAATATTTATTTTAAATATGTTTGTTTTTACCTAATGAAATTATATGGACATAATTGTTTTGTAATGTATTTTTAAATTATTTTGAATTATATATGAACCTTAACTAATGAAGTTTTATAGCCATAATTATATTGTATTGTATTCAAAAATATTTTACATACGATTTTATGATTTTTCTTCTCACACGATTTTAGCTGTGATTTTACAATTTTTGTACAGACAAATTCGGGTACGATCTTACGATTTTACGATCCGATTTTTCAAAACCCCTTTCGATTCGTGTCAAAATTACGATTTTGACAACCTTGCAATAATGCAAATACTACTTTTCCCATTCAAAATGGTTAAATGGTTATTGTCGAGGGTTTGACAACCTTGCAATAATGCAATTACTACTTTTCCCATTCAAAAATGGTTATTGTTAGGAGTAAAATGATTTTTTAATAGTTTATTAGTTTATAAAATTGATTGGAGACATTTTGATCTTTTTACCTTTCAAACGCACGATGTAATGAATATATAGCCCTAAACATAAAAATTACATGAGGACAATTAGATATATTTTGTAGGCACATTGCAAAGAAATATATTACTCTTATAGGTAAAAATTGATAAACTTACATCTACAAGCTTTTTTAATTTTTTAATATTGTTTTTTTGTTGTAATAAACAAGTTGATATAGGGGTGGTATGGTCTTTTTATTAATATAATCATTATTAATTTTTTTTACTAGTATAACAAGACACTCTCCCTCTAGTGGAAAATATATGTGACGACACTCCATCTCTAAATGTTGTTCTAGGGCAACATTGGAAACATCTTTTTGTTGTTCCTTTCCTATTAGTGTTGGTGTGCACATAGTGAGGAGATGGTTTGATGAATGTTTTCCCTCCCCTCTTTTTTCTCCTTGTCCATTGCCAAAATAAAAAGTTATGATTTAATTTGCCTTTTGTTTCCAATTTGATAACTTTTTCTTATTTCAAGCATAAGCAAACTTGAAAGGTCCAACGATAATATTTTTGACTGAAAAAATATGGTTTAAAAAAAACCAAAAACCAAGACGACATTTTCTTGAAAATTGTTGAGACAACAATATATTAGATCGATTCAGGTCAATCTATGCTAACTTTTCAAATGTGTGATTTTAGTCATGAGATTATGACAATCTTAAATATATCAAATCAAAGAAAATTATGAAGCTCGATTCTTAATAAACTCATTGTTAAATAATAAAATTGACAAGATTTTAATATAAAAAAGAGCACAATAAAATGATTTTTTTGAATAATATTATGAATATAGATAAAATTATAAGAATGACATCAAAAGTCTTGTAAAGCTTATCTAATACTTGATTACTTTATAATTTAACTTGAGATGTAACAATATATCATTAAATTTCTTGTAAAATTTTAACTCAATCCAATAGTTAAATTAAAATATATAATTAATATTGTAAAACAATATATTTTTTTTCTTTGAAAAAGCATTCCTAGTTAGAACAAAACAGGTAGAAAGAAAGCAAAATATTTCAGTTATTCTGTTTGACATTGTATTTCAAAAATATTTTTGAGAAAAAATGATTTTTTTTATTTTAAATTATTTTTAGTGTTTTTAGATCATTTTCATATACTGATATCAAAAATATTTTTTTAAATTAATAAAATATTATTTTAATATATTTCTAATTAAAAATATTTTAAAAAACAATTTTAATTACGGTAAAAATACGTTAAGGTTTCAAGCATAATAAAATTTGTTTTAATTTATTCTATTTTTTAAACTGGAATAAAATATAATAGTTATTCTAGGCAGAGTGAAATAGATTCGACAATCTTGATTATATCATTATACTTTGTGGTTAGCTGCTAATCTCCGAAGGGAAGCCTGAATATAAATACGCACGAGCCGTCAGACACAGCAAAACCTCAAAATATTCATCTTTTCTTTTCTTTTTACTTTTCTGACTGTAGAGATAGATAGATAGGAGACATGGAAATGCAAAGCGACTTTGATAGGATGCTGTTCTTCGAGCACGCTCGTAAAACAGCTGAAGATGCTTATGCTCAAGACCCTCTTGATGCCGACGTATATTTCTTCACTCTCTTACTTCATTTATTGGATCTATCATGTTTTTCTTTTCTTTTGCTCTTAGTTTTCTATTATTGATTGAGAAGTGATAAAGTTTGAAACTTTTGAAAGACCCAAGTGATTTTGATTTTGTAGAATTGTTGGGATCTTGGGATTTTTGTAAATTTATGAGTTTTATGGTTTTCTGGACAGAATTTGTTGAAGTGGGGAGGATCTTTATTGGAGTTGGCTCAGTTTCAGAGTGTTCCAGAGTCAAAGAAGATGATGCTAGGTTAGGTTCTAATTTATCTTTTTTAGCATGAATTAATTATAAAAGAGACTATGCTTATAATTTCTGCTAAGAAATGATGGAATCTAAATCCCATTCATGACAAGGAATTGGTTATGGAATGAGTTGATTATTCAATTTTTTTTTGAATGTTATAGTTAAATGTGTCAATATGGATGGGGTGATAGAGTTGAATATGCAGATGGAATTACGAAGCTGGAGGAGTCGTTGCAGATTAATCCCAAGAAACACGAGGCTATCTGGTACCTGGGAAACGCACATACTTCATATGCATTTTTGACACCGGATCAAGATTTGGCTAATGAGAGTTTTGAAAAGGCAGCTGTCTACTTTCAACAAGCTGCTGATGAGGTGTTTTTCTTTCTCCTGTGGAATCATATTGCAAGGGCATTGCTTTATTGTATGTTTGTTATTTGAATGGTTGTAAATGTGTGATGTTGGTTTTTGGTAGGATCCAGATAATGAACTTTATCGCAAGTCTTTGGAAGTGTCTTCTAAGGTACACATCTTTCTTTATCTCACACTCTAATGTGATAATAGAAAAATGTGGAAAGAGAATTAGGTAGTATCCATATCTGGTCATTGGATTATACCCTGATGTTAGATATAATTTTTGTATAATATCATATTACATATATTCTGGGATCTTTGCTGGGAAATAATACCTTGAGCTGGCTACCATCACTGCCTGATTAGCGGGGTGGTGTCTTGATAAAATGGTAGGTTTCTGCATAGCACTTGAACTGAACTTTTAAATCTTCTCTCTCTTGCTGTTTTGAAAGTGGGTTGTGGAGTTCATTTTCCCAGGCCGTGGCATATTTATACCAAACCTCATTTTACTAGTATTGTTAAAATGGTATGAAATATAAAGAGTAAGTAGTTCGTGATGAGTTTTTGGGATGTTTTAAAATTTGATAATTCCATTTTGTCATTTGAAGGTTGAAGTTTGAACAAAGCGTACAGTCCTGTTTTCTTTTAAGGTCTTGTATTCTGAAACCAAGTAAACCATTATGACCCATCGTTGTTATGCTTTGAATAAAAAAACTAGAAGCTTCTAAGCAATTGCTGGGTAAGCATCCAACCATGCTGAGATGGTGCTATATGCACCTTGATCTGCTTTTCTTAAGGTTTTCTATTGCCAGTGAATGATGAGCCTTGATTTCATGAGAAATGTGAATTTTGACTGAGTTATTGATCCAATGAGTGATATCTTCTGTAGTTTTTCTTGAATATGGAACATTTGAATCTTTTGCATTCATCAGGCTCCTGAGATACACTCACAGATTCACAAGAATGGTGATTTAGATCAACTGGCAATGGGTGCTGCCCCTGCTTCTGCAGCTTCTACTTCTTCCAGTGCAAAGGTGACCTTTTCTTGATACTTTTTGCTGTGATATGCCTGTTTTGTTTCCCTTTCCCTCTCTTTCTAGTTTTTGTTGGATAATGAACTATTTATGCGGTTGCAATGTCTTGATGATATGGTTGCAAGCATCTAATTTGTTAAAACTGATGGAATTGTTTTTCATAACCATTGTTGATTAGGTGTCCAGGAGTGAAGGTGAGGTAAAATTTACCCTTATTGACTTATCTACCCCAATAAGGGTTGATATATATGTGTTATTGAGTTCCGGATTCGATTCTATTCGCAATAAAAACTGTTTAAAATATGTGGTGTTGCACATTGCATTGAGCTTGTTCATATAGTTTGAGTTTGCAAACTTACCATGAATCTAGTGTGTTAATTTTTGCATGTAAATATGGCATATCTACAACATATTCAGACTTGCATGGGATGAATTTAATGTGTTTGACAACCATGTGTGATCCTTGAGACTTGTCACGCTATTTTTTCTAGTTTGCCACTACATCTATACAAGTTTAACACACACACACACATATACACTGATGCATTGCCCCTTCTCCTTTTGTTCAGAGTTCTAAGAAGAAGAAAAGCAGCGATCTCAAGTATGATATATGCGGATGGGTTATTCTTGCTGTCGGCGTTGTTGCTTGGATTGGATTTGCAAAATCCCAGATGCCGCCTCCTCCACCTCCTACAAGATAAGCACTTCATTTTTCAGAAACATCTAGTAGAGCTCTGTATTGGTCTACGCAGACTATTGAGGAAACATGCCATCTTTCATTCACACATTAGTTAATTTTAGCCTTAGCGAGGTTTTCCCATTGTAAACTGATAATAAGCCGTGAGAGTTGTCATCTTTTAACGAGAAAATGTTGATTTTCCCCCCCGCCATATGCTGAACCCTGTCTTTGATATTGATATATATTTGCGTGTTACATGCACGCTAAACTTCAATTTCATTCTCTAGTTGGTGGATTGATATGGGAACTCATTATTCAAAGCGTCAGGTTTTTTAGTTGAACTAGAAAAAATATTGAAAGGTCTAAAAATATAAATTAAAAATAAAATGTTGCTGTTGTAATAAAAATAGTTGATGTCTGTGAGTCAAAACAACGTAATTTTTATTTTTTATTTTTGAAAGGGATATTTTATGTTGTGTTTATTAAATATAATTATAAAATTTAAATAAATGAGCATGAATATAATTTAGTGCATGGTGAAAATAACAATAACTAAAACCCTCCTGTTTTATGAAACTTTAAACTATATATTTAGAAATATATAATATACTCAACAAAAAGTTAAATAATAAATAAGAGCATTGAAGATATATATTAAAAATGAAATGTTCATGCTTTAATAAAAATAGCTGATTTCCTTGAGTCAAAACAACCCAAGTTTAAACTAGAAAATTGCCTCATTAAAAACCTTACTAGAAAAATCAAATGGGAAAAACCTTGGTCAAGGAAAAAAAAGTGGAAAGTGTATTAACTCTCTCTGACTTATCACCTTAAATTCTTAAGTTGTTTTATTCCAATATTGCATCGCAATCCTTCAAAGTTGTAGTTAATATTTTCTTAACGAAAAAAAAATGTATATTATATTTTGAGTGAATTTATTAAACATCAATATCATCACACTTATTTAGTTTACGTGTGAAAAAAGAATTTCGGTGAGATGTTTTTTATTTTATCTCTTTTGATATATCCTTCATTTAATTAAGTTATACATGCAATATTGTCTTCATACAAAATAGTTGGAGTTTATTTACCAGAGGATAAACCACATGTTTCACGAATATGTTGAGTCATGCATCTCAACCATACACATTCTCGACTTGCTTCATGAATTGCAAGTATTTCAGGATGATTAGATGAAATGACAACTAATTCTTTATAGATTTTCATGGTATAATCATATTACTATATATAAAGAGATAACCTGTTTGAGATTACCCTTTATGTGGATCATATAAATAACTATGTAAGTTGATTGCTGAGTAAAAAATTCATATGCTAAATTATTTAAAGAGAGTTTGAGATGATAGAATTGGGAAATATAAATTTTTATATTGTTCTTGGTATCTCTTCCTGAGTTCTAATAATATTTAAATCATCAACATGCACAATAATGATAAAAATATCAATAAATTATTCTTTATCATTATCATTGATAGTCTCAAAATGGTACTTGTTAAGTCGTATATATTTGAAACTTAAAAGATTTCTCCTTGGTTCAGTAGGGAATAAAGCATTATCAATAATAATTTTTGTTCCACTAGGAATCATCATATTAACTCTTTTAGAGCCTTCAATTAATTATGTTGAACCTAATATTGTATTCACTTTTATTTTCATCATTCTTAAATTTCAAAAATATTGCTTATGTCTGAGAATGACATGCTTGTTGCATTATCTGCTGAGCATATACATCCACCATTGATATTGGGCTTAAGGTGCAACTATATTTTCTTGATGTAGACAGAGAAAATTTATCTCTATGTTTTCTCTTTTTTTTTTTTTAATAAGAATTGATATAAATCAATAAAATATTTGGTTGTACGATAAGTATGAGACCAATGTCATTTCATTCCACACTCATAACAATTATTTTATGATCTTTCCAATTTATTATTTCTCTTTATTTTGTGAGGGTTTGTTATAATTTAACGAATTACAACTATTATAGTTACTGTAAATAAATTGTTTTTGTCCATGTCCTCTACCATGACCACGACCATAATTATTATTATATCTCATAGCATTCACTTGAGGGAATGAAGTTGAACCAGTCATATGATTAATGATTTTTCATTAAAAGTTTATTGTTTTGTTCAACGATAAGTAAACATGAAATCAGTTCAAGATATTTCTTAAAACCTCATTCTCTATATTGCTGCTACAAGAGCACATTCGAGACATGAAAAGTAGATAATATTTTTTCTAACATATCTTCGTCACTTACATTATCTCCTTATAATTTCAATTTATAATTGATATTAAACATTACATTATTGTAGTCACTTATTGATTTAAAATCATACAATCATAAATGTATCCAATCATTACAAGATTTTGGGAGAGTAACTATCTTTTAATGGTCATATTGTTTTTTCAAACTTTGCCAAAGAATAAGATATTTGATTGTGAGATACTCAATTTTAACTTCTCATGGAGTTTACGGTGTAAGAAAATCATGACTTTCGCTTTATTTTAATCAGATGTTTCATTACCATAGTCCCCAGGACCCATGACATCATATGAGTTTCGACATCAAGAATTCATGATAAATATAAAAAATAATAACATAAACAAATTCATAAAAATACAATGATAAAAAAACTCAGTAAAATAAAGTAATAAAATAATATAAAAATAGCATATGATGTTGTTACAACCCAACCACATAGGATATTTTACCTTACTTTAACCAATGAAAAAGACAAGTTAAGTGAAGATAAAAGCTTTTAATAAACACAAAACATACTTATGATCTGCCATGATACAATAAGATGTAAATTCAAAAGAACATAGAAATATTCAAATGAATTTGAATATGATGAGAAACATAATAAAATAATTATTGTAAAAAATATCTATACATTTACATATAATCTTATAACATCTTGTTTTTTTTTGGTTATATAATCATTATTAAATTCAAAATTAATAGAGAGTGAGAGCATGGCTTCTTATATTTTATTACGAGAGAGATATAATGAGATATTCTACCTGGAAGATTCTTATCCCTGTCGACGTTACTTATTAAAAGATCTTAGATTCTTGATGTGTATTATTGGTGGTGCCATCTAGCAAAAATCAAGATAGCTTAATGGACAATGACTGAACGACTTGTCTTTTGATCAATATTTATTTTCAATAAATAAAAGGCCCGTTGCCTGTCACTCCCCTTTTCCAGAAACAAACTTCGCTAACTCCTCAAAAAAATGGCGGAAACAAAACTGTACGGCCACAAGCTGATTCCATCACTCTCATATCTACCCTCTTCAACAACTTTACGACGACATGTCGCTCCATTTCCGAGCCTTGTTTCCTTTAACACCCCCAACCCCCCTCGCCTCCGTGTCTTATCAATGGCTATTAAAAGAAGCCCGAAACGACTCAAGTACTCTGCTCCTCGTTTTACCAAGGTCAATATCAACATATCACTTCCTTACGCTTTACGGGGCTTTTTTTTTAAAATTTAAATGATGGGTTTTTAATGTGATGCTAATTTTTTATACAAAAATGTTGGGTTGTGAGGATGGCTGTATTAGGAGGGTGGAATGCTTTATGTGGAAGTTGACGAGCTAGGAGCTGACACGTGGAAGCTGGAACCTGTGATTGAGCTTTTGAAACAAGGAGCTGTTGGTGTTATTCCTACTGATACTGTGTATGTATGCTGTTTGTTTGACTGTTACGTGAATAAGCATCAATGGAGATTTTGTGGGTTTTTGGCGGGCTTTTCATCTTGAATAATCTCATTTTATTTTATTTTTTATGGCTACGTGGGTGTAGTAAACTATATGGAGTTACCTGTGTGTGTTTTCCCCCCAGACTTGTTGAACTGGAGTAGGATTTATTTGGATATGATTACATATTTTGATTGGTATAGATTTCAATGGTAAAATTTTTTCCATTGAGTTGGGAAGTTTGAGATGTACGCTATTGGTTCCTTTGCGGTCCCTGCATTTTTCATTAAAATAATTGTAGATTAAAGTTTTGTGATTTAATTATCACTGATTGTGAATTTTGTCTGTGTGAACATGTTACATGCGATCATTTCGTAATTTGGGTCCTTCTTGATTTACTTATTTTTGTTGCTGTTAGGTATGCGATAGTTTGTGATTTGAAAAGCAACTCAGCGATTGAACGTCTTCGTAGGTAGATTATGTTGCAGTTAACTTCAAAGCTTTATACTTGATCTTTTGTTTCTCAATCTGAACTCTTAAGGTGATATTGGTTTTGTATGTTTTGCATTGCAGAATTAAAAACATAGAACCTTCCAAGGCAAGAAACATGGTTTTTCTTCACTCACCACTTCAATCTGCTTTGATAGAAGCACTGGATTGGACATTAACTGATACATGTTTATTTTCTTCTTTCTGTATTCTGTGGTGATCAAATTCATATCACCCAAACTCACTGATTTTATTTTCTGTATTATGTTTTAAAGCGTGTCCTATTGTTCTTACTTTCTGACTAATCTTTTCATTCATGCAGCCCCTTAGCATCTTGTGCTGTTCTCTGAGAGACATAGATACATATACTACTGGATTCCCAAGTGGTGATGGTCAAGGTCATGCAGATATATTTCGAGCCGTTAAGCATTGCTTACCTGGGCCAGTAAGGATGTTATGTGATGTATTTTACTGCTAGTAGGAAGTAATCTAGGTACTCATTAGAGTCATCCTTGAGCTAATATATTAGCCTCAAATGCAGAAAGCATAACCAGAATCACAACCAGCCATTCAGTTGCTTTTCTCACATATTAGAATCATTAAACAACTTTTTATGTGACTATCTTTTTTTTCTCTCCTTGGTGAATGGAGACATGACTGTATATTTTCAGAGGGAATTAAATATAATCTCATGATTCTAGTTCTCCAATTTTAATGATATCTGCGCTCCTGGATGCTGCCTTTTTTGTATGCAATGCTAGTGAACTTTTCATGTACTGGATGTTTTTGGGTAATATAGTTTCTTCACTCTTCTTAAGTGGATACTTGATTGAAGATGGTGCTTCTATGTGACAGTATACTTTCATCCTAACTGCAAGCAAAGAACTACCAAAACAGTGTGTGCGGTATGGGACTAAGACTGCCAAATATGCTTCAAGGAAAAAAGTGGGTGTCCGAATGCCTGATGATGCTATTTGTCAAGCAATCCTAGAGAAGATAAATGCACCGCTTATATCCACAAGGTTTTTTTTGTTTTGTCATTTGCTAGCTACAAAAAACAAGGGTGTGTTTTTGTGTGCATTTTTTCAGACGTTTTCTGTTTCATGTGGGTGCCAGTAAAAAAATGGGTTTGACTGCAGTGACTTTGGACTGAATATCTGTACATCGTGCCAGTGTCAGGTCGCCAAAGGAAAACGAATGGATGGTCGATCCGGTTGTAATAGCTGATATATATGGACCAGAGGTATGTTTGTTATTGCATCAACAAGTCTTGCTCAATTTTGTGCTCCAAGACTAAATAATTATATAGGTCTAGTGGAAGCTGGATACAGTGTTAATTTCTATTGCTTAAATATTCCAATGAGCGATGCTGTTAATATGAATTGAAGAATTGGGGAAAAAATAATGATGGTGTGGCACCAGCTTAGTATTTTACCCATCAAAACATTTAATGCTTGATGTAAATATTGGAACCATGTAAATTACAAAGAACACGTCCACTTAACCATCATACAGTAGAATACAACTTCCTTTTTTTTTTCTTAACAAAAAACCATTCAAGGTTTGTCCATCAGAATTTTACCTGTGCAACCTGTTTTTCTTTGAACAAATGCGAAGTTTCTTTTACATTTCGTGCTTTTGTATCTGTATCACAAGAAGATTGAGCAATGTTTATATGTGGATTTTCATTTTTTACAATGGGGCAGGGGTCTTTATGCTATAGGGAAATTTTTCAAACTGTCTTAACTCCCTGTGATTCAATTTCTCCAGGGTCTTGATTTTATTGTTGATGGAGGTGTCAGAGTGGCTGATCCATCTACTGTAGTTGACATGACAGGAAGTTATCCAAAAATTACACGGCTAGGAAAGGTAATCACATATGTAAATGGTTTTTTTTTGCCATATTTTCGAGCCAGTCTTCATGGTATATCTCATCATGATATTGGAAGGCTTTTGCTTATTACATAAATGCACTACTTGGTGGAAAAATGCTATTTTTAGTGGTATTTCCTTTTCTGCAACTGGTTACTGAAAAACTATCAATGCTAATCAAAGAAAGCATGGATTTTTTTTGGGATTGCCTTTTCTCTTCTTTTTTTTCTAAAAAAAAAATCTTTTCCCAAACTTTCTGGCTACCTTTTGTTTTATGCGCGCCACTGGAGAGTTTTTGCTGCTCCATGGTCTGAAGTAATTTTGCACAAAATATACAAGGGAATGATGGAGAATAATATAAATTATATTCTGGAATCTCACCTAACAGCTTAAGTTTTAGGTAAGATGGTTTCTTAACATGGTATCAGAGTCTTGTTGACCTAGTAATCACGAGTTCGAAACTCACCACCCTCATTCTATTTGATAAAAATAAAGCACAAGATAGTATGATTTTGTGTAAGTTTTAAGTCTAAAGAGTTTTCACTTGAAGAGGGGTGTTGGAGAATAATATAAATTATATTCTGGAACCTCATCTAACAACTTAAGCTTTGAGGTAAGATGGTTCCTTAACATGCTATATATGCTGTGCTGTTTTTGTTGCAATATTTGATTTCATGGGTTATCATGTTCAGGGGCCTAAATTACACTGGATGGTAGCTGAAGATGACGATGAATCTGCTTTTTATGTTGAAGATCTCATGCCATCTGCTACTTCTTAAGGCAGCCCTGTAAAATATAATATCCCAAAACCCTTCAAGGTTGGGTGGTTGCTTTTGCTTGCTCTGAAGTTTCAGCTTATTGTTGGATATGTAGCACCTTCCACTGACAAATTAGTACAAACATCTGTGCTATGTAAATTTATAGCAAGATCAATGATACGGCATATGTACAGCAGAGAACCTTGATAGCCATGCTTTTGTGCATGTCACCATTTAAGTTTTTGAACTTGATCTTTACTGTAGTTAATGTGATGATTATCGTAATCCTCTTATCCTGAACTTCGGAATTGTATGTTCTTAGCTCCTAGAAATCTGTCCCACATCCCAGCATAAAGCCACGTTAAGCGCAGCCTTGAAATTCAGATTTATAACAGCTGCCAAAGCTGTCGTGCACCACTCTCGTCACTGCCTATCTGCTGGGTTTGCTTGCATTAAATGTTGCCTTGGACTAACCCTCCTGTTCTCTATGATTTTCTGGTCAGCCTGGAGATGGCATTCTTTCTTTGTTTTCTGTTCTCTTTCAATCTTGTTTTATTTGGGAGCGGTCTCATATGAACTTTATTTGGGCTCACTTTCATAAATATGGCTACTCTGGTTCTCTCGGTGTCGAATCACCTGTTTTATTTTGTTTGTAGAACCAGAGTAGCCATAAAATATTAACTAAAATGAAATTGACAAAATTGATTCAATTTATTAAATGGACATTAAACGAGGAGCACCAAGCAGGTCAAAGATATGTCCCATGGAGAGCGTGAAAATTGAAATTCGTTGGAAAAGAAAAATTGAGATCACTCAATCAATTAGCCATTTTTTTACCGTGCATTGTGAAAATTTGACCAGCTTTGACAACACATGACATTAACTTTCCCCGTACAGGAAAAGGGAAGGACAATAAAAAAAAGAAATCAGTACAAGAAAAGGTGAAGAAAAAGATGATCGGCAATTAATGAGGAAACGTGAACATCTTTAAGTAAGAAGTAATGAAACTGACAATTGTGGGGGGGGGTAGTTGTCAACAGCCTTTTCTAGTTCCCAGCATAAATTTATAATGGACGTTGGGATGCCATCTCTCTTTATCCAAACTCTCAAATGAAGCACATGGCAACTACTGAAACTGGTTTGCTCCACCTTCTCAAACTAGCTCTGTGTATTGCAGTTATGATTGTGTGTGCATTAGACTCAACTGAGTCAACAGTTTTCATTAACTTTCATCAAGCTCCTCCTGAACAATCAAGGATCTCTACTGCTGTTTTCCAGTACTCAGCAGAGTTTCCGGATGGCAGCAACGCTTGCAAGAACAACAGTTGCCACATTTCCTGTGAGGTAACATTCCTGTTGAAACATCTTTCTTTCTTTCTACTTGATTTGAACCTGCAAAACTCCAGTAAATAGCATTGCTGCAGGTTAGCTTTTGCTCTTCTTGAGATTATTTACTGTTTGCAGGACTTTTTCTTTCTTGATGAATTCATATATTGATCTGCAGTAGGTCCCCAAGTAAATAAATTTCCTCTTTGGGAAGTATATTGCTTGTAAAATATGATTAGTACCACTTGCTTTTTCTGAAGCAGCTTGAATTTGTTTGAATCTTTATAGAATTTGACTTGAACACAGCTCGATGGCCGAACTTTGAGATCATGTCCTGCTGATATAATAGTATTCAAGAACTTGACTGTAAACCACAAACACAGTTTTCTTCTCAATGTCTCAACTCGTAATGGAGAGCGAAATTCATCATCTTATTCTTGGTTCATAGGTAAGTAACTCTGTCCCTTTCCTATTCTTTCAGATGGCTAGAGCTTAGACAATGTCTGGTCCTGGAAGAATACTCACTGAAGTGTTTTTCCTTCCAAGACTTTTATCAGCTGGGACTTTACTTGTCTGTTTCATGATTGCATCGTCCAGACACAATTCCACCAACTGCAACAATATTTAGCGAGCAGAATTACACAAATGCTGGAAATATAATCATTGATGTAACATTCAGTGAAGCTTGCACCGGGCTGGGTGGATTCAAGTGTGCGAACTCATCACATTGCGATGTAAGTGCATTTCCAGGTCCAAGCTACTCTTTAGTTGCCCCGCAGAAAACATGCATTTGTGTTTGTGAACTTAAATTGTTGTTAAAGGGTCTAATAATGTGAACTATGGTAACATTTCACTTCTTCAGGTCATTTTGAATGGTCCAGCATATCTTCAGGCTTCTTCTCTACACACCATCAAACCTAATATAAAATACAGACTTGACTTGACTGTCTCCTTGAAAAGCTTACGTGGCCGCATCTTAGTCAGAATGGCAGATAATTTTTGTACAGATAAGGCTGGAAACTCTTTTACAAGGACAAACAGTTCCTCTCTAATTATTCACTTTGGTGAGTTAAAGTTCATCATTTGTAACTTGCAGGAGATAAATGAGTAGATTTGCGTACGGATCCTTCTGTTATTTATACTTCAATTTATGTCTTAGATAGAAGACCAGTGCTGGTAGATTTGTGGATGCCAGTTCCATCCTATGTAATGGAGATCAATGGGGCCCCAAGAACTGTTCTGGCAACTAACAAAATGGGGGACTTGAAAATTTGTTTGGACTTCAGCATTCCCATTGGAAATTCAACAGAAGAAGTCCTAAATTCCTTGCATGTAAATTCAGATAATGTTTTACCTGTTCTTATTGGAAATCATGGGAATCGCAATTTCTTTTTTAAAGTAAGCAGACTTTAAATGTCATCAGCATCTTTTTTCAATAGAATTCAGTACTATAAATAACAATATTAAGCTCATGATCACTTCCTGTGAAAATTTCAACAATACTCGAAAATCTAATCTGTATTTTCAAAACTCTAATTTTCGTATTTGTAGCTCAAGAATGCATCGAAAGCTGAAACCATTACAGTTAAACTAGAATCTGGATTAGTTGGCAGAGCAGGCACTCCTGTTTCACAAGCGACCTCATTGACAATTCTCTATGGTACTACTGCAGATGTCATCGTTTGTTCTTTCCAAACTAGTTTCTTTCATTCCTGTTTCATAGATTTACTAATTCATGCAGTTTCTTTTAAGATTCAACAAAGCCTGAGGTGAGACTGAGCACCAGCTCACCAAATCTGACAAAGGCATCTGACATGAAGGTGATAGTAGGGTTTACAAAGCCGGTGTTTGGCTTTGAGGCCTCCATGGTACAAGTGGAAGGAGGAAAAGTTATAAGGCAGGTGCAAAGTTTGCTCTAAAGTGCTCTAGAATTTCTTACAGCACAAACTTTCAAGAACTGCAAACAGTTTGAAAAGCAGTTTAACGACTACCTAACTCTTTCGTTTCTTTATCCAGGTTTAAGGAATTTTCAAGAGCTCTATACTCGCTGACTGTCCTTTCTGTTGCTCAGAATGTGGTCTCCATCACTATTCCTGCCGGGAAAGTACACGACATTTCAGGAAATCAAAACTTAGCTTCTAACCTACTTGAAGTGAAACACTGTAAGAACAATCTACTGTTTCAATTTTCCAGAGCTCAACTACTGATTTTGCATCTGAATTTAAAAATCTTTGCAATAGATTCAACTCCGGCAATATCAATGGCATTATACTCTTTTGTGACTTCTGGAGTAATAGCAACCTCGCTGACAGCTGCTGCACTTTCACTGTCCATTGCAAATCTGGGAGCTATACGCACCCTTGCATCCGGAGATACTGACAATTTTGCTTCTAAAACATCCATGAATCTGCATGTGAGTGTTCAAACACTGGCAAGCCCAAAGCTGCATACAAGTTCTTCCAATAACTTTGTACTAGACATCATATGTCATTACTGAACAACCATCGTGTTTTGTGAATTTATCTGATAATTATGAACTTCCTCTGTTGTAGGGATTTTTTGGACACCTTCAAGTATTTGTTCTCTCTGACTGGCTGTCTTCCAGTCATCCAATTGAGTACTCGGAGACAACAAAAGGTCTGAGGTGGCTCATACCTGGTCAAAATCTTCCATGGAAAGACGATGGCTCTTCTATTATGCCCAACCATGTTTATATGGCTGAAGAAGATCTCAGAATCTTGTCACTTGAATATCACAATTGGTTTAATACAAACTCAACAAAGTCTTCTAATATGGAAGATCAACTTCCATTTCAGACTGAAATCAACTTCAACTTTGGTTGGCGTCATGGATATAATACAAGCATGAAAAGTACTCCATATGGTCTACCCCTCAATTCCAGAGAATATCTCACTTATTTCTTGGTTGGTATCTACTATAATGCTTGGCTGTATATTGTGATTTCATGAGATTTTACATCAGCTGTATTCATCTGTCTTGCAGAGAGGGGAACCATCATCTGCTAGCATTCTCATCAAGGAAACTGAGAACTACAATGGGTAACCCAACACTTGACTTCTAAATTAGGATCTGCTTATTCAAAACAAAATCGCTTCCACTAACACAGAATATTAAATCTTAATACCTGAAAGTTATAAAACTGCAGCTGATTTTAACACATTCATGATTAAAACATGGATATAGGTGGCAAGAATTGGAGAAGAACTTGTTCTGGCTTGGTGTGGGAGGAGGCAGTTTAATTATAATCCATGTGCTAATATTACTTTTCCTAAGATGGAGGACAGGAGCACCAGCTCAAGGGATGCTTTCGGTTCCCAGTTTTGAGCTGCTACTTTTAATTCTCATGTTACCCTGTATCTCTCAGTCCTCAGCATTTGTTATGAAAGGTGAGAACTTGCAGATATTCTTTCCGATTTAGTTTAAGGCCTGTCAAAGATTTTCCTGAAATGAAGATTGCTTCATTTTCAGGCGACTCACCTAGAGGAATCCTTATCGGGGCTTTGTTGCTAGTAGTCCCAGGAGCACTTATTTCATTCACCATCCTTTTTCTCATAATTGCTATCTTCTCTGGGAGTTTTTCTCAGTACAAGGAAATCAGAGATATCGTTGCAGGGGATCCATGGTATAAAAAGTTGTGGTCTGTCTTTACTGGCAAGCAAGTAACTGGTAAATGGTTTTACAGGGAGGGGTTGCCCACATCTCTCCTTCCACGCTTTGGAATTCTCTTTGAAAATCTAAGGGGTCCTCCATTATTTGTGTTCGTTGATCATTGTGACCCAAGCACCTTGCCTGTGTGGATTGAAAGTGGTCAGAGTGGAATTGGAAGAATGAGAGCTGTGAGCTCAGATGACAGCAGTGAAGAAACTAAAATGCCCTGGTCCAGGAGACTCGTGGGGTGTGCTAGATCTTCCTATGTTATTCTGGATCTCGTGAGAAGAGTCGGTTTGGGAATCCTATCCGGAGCATACAGATCTCCAGAATCAAGCCAGAGCCTTTTAGCATTGGCAATCACATTGATACAACTCATTTATCTGCTTACACTCAAACCATTCATCAGAAGGAGAGTCCATTTGGTGGAAAGTATTTCTCTATTATGCGAGGCAGGCATCTTCGGTTTTTCTATTGCTACAAAAAGATCAAATCCTATGGAAGTCAGCATTCTCGGATACACAATGTTGGCTCTCCTCTTTCTAACCTTCATTGTTCATGTTGTAAATGAATGGTATGCATTGGTAAAATGCCTTCTAAGACTTTCTCAGACTCGGAGGAATTCTTTCAGATTCGGATTGAAGCTTGCCGCTAAAGGTCTTGTGTTGCCTTTCCTACCAAGGAAGCACTGGTCAAGAGTCATTCCAAATTTCTCCCAACCAGAAACAGGCCTATCTGCTATCCCTCCTTTAAGTCCAGAATCGGTGGCTAGAAGAACACTCCATGGTGATCCACTAAGTGCTATATCTGCGACGGTGGTTCCTGTGCTCAGACCTGGTTCACCAAGTCCAGATGTTACTGAAGAAACAAGTTATGCAACTGCAGATACATCCCTTTATAGTGTTCAGAGCGTTGAGGAAGGAAAAGGTTCAAGGGGACTTAATTTAGACCATAAGAGTGAACTAAAGAAACTAAGGCAGTTGGCAAGGGCTAGTTTCTCTGGGAACTCAAAAGGTGAGGAAAGTACAGGTACAAGCTACGGATTTAGGGACCAATTCTTCTCTCCTAAAACCACAGATTATTGTCAAGCCTCCACTTCTAAGACCAGACAGTAGTAATTTACATAGAGAAGCTACTAGATATAATTTGAAATCTGTCATTGCTTTTTACTGATGTAACAGTATTAACTTTGTCTGTTCTTTTTGTTTGTTTTCCCATGTAGTGAAGATGTTTATCTAAAAATGGAATACAGTACCAATACCTCATTTTGCGGGAGGATGCTGATTTTATAGCTGATTAATTAAATTCAGTACATTGCTCCAAGTCCAAAGAATACATTTTCTATTTATAGGCAATCTGCATAATGAAGGTACCTCAAGAGTACTTTCTTCTGAGCTCATTTGCTGAAGAATGGGTGATGCTTTTGACAACTGATAATGTAGCTTCCAAGAGAGCTCAATATCAAATTGTTAATCTCAAGAACACATGACAAAGAAGCCACAGTGGATTTATTGAAAAAAATTATCTGGTAGATTGATAATAAATTGGGTCTGCACAGGCAAAAGTTGACATCAAGGTCGTCTTGGAAATTTTGAGAAATCTGGGGGTCTACGTTCCATAAATGCTGCCTTCCCCTCGCTGCCTTCCTCAGTACCATAGTATATGAGTGTGGTATTCCCAGCAAGCTCCTGCATGATTCAAGTACACATGAAAGAGTAAGAAAAAAGATAAGGTCATTCCTGCTGGGATGAAAATAAAACATTCAGCTAAAGTAGCTTGAAGAATACAAATACAAGTAGATGGTCTAAGGGTACCTGGAGTCCGGCGTGACCATCATCAACAGCATTAAGAGCTGACTTGAGGACTCGAATAGCAGTAGGGCTATTCCGTAGAATCTCTCGACACCATTTGACTGTTTCTTGTTCTAAATTATCTAACTGGAAGACGATTTAAACGTTAGCAATAATGAGCAGCAAAAATAGAATGATGGCAATGGGAGAATCATACAGTTTAGAAGGGGAGAGTTTAGTATTTCAATGAGTCAAAATACCAACAAATCCTACGCTATCTATTGGATAAAAATTGAGAGAATGGTGAACTCACTGGTACAACAGTGTTGACCAGGCCCATTTTCTCTGCTTCAGAAGCTGTATAGAATCTCGTCAGAAACCACATTTCACGAGCTTTTTTAGGCCCTACCTGTTAAATTTTCAGATGCAAAACAACATGGTATAAATGATAGCAAATGGAGAATGATCAAGAAAATCATCTGCTTGTTTTATCATTGGTGGTTGATAAGGCAACCTTAAAACTAGAAGAGGGAAACTTCAGAATAATAAAATGATATATTAAAAATTTCCTACTCGAAGGTAAAAAGTGATATGACGCCAAGCATGGAGTCAACTAAAGATATGTTCAATTACTTACCAAACGGGACATGATGGAACTTCCATAACCTGCATCAAAGCTTCCAACCTGCAAAGAGAAAAAATACAGCGGACATTAATAAGATCTAGACAGTTTGTGTTAGAGAATAATATAAATCATATTCTGGAGCCTCACTTGACAACTTAAACTTTTAGGTGGGTTGATTCTTTAACATGGTATCAGAACCTTACTGGCCTAGCAATCACAAGTTCGAATCTCACAACTCATTCTATTTGATAAAAATCAAGTACAAAGTAGTGTGGGTATGTGCAAGTTTCAAGTCCAAAGGGCTTTCACTTGAAGGGATGTTTTAGAGAATAATATAAATCATATTCTGAGGCCTCACCCAACAACTTAAGTTTTTAGATGAGTTGGTTCCTTAACAGTTTGGACCAAAAAAGAAATGCAACTTGTGAGAGGTGATTTGTAAGCTTCCTATACTATTATAAGATTAACCTTGCCTTATAGGAACATTACCAATCTAGACTTAACTCAACAGAATCATAACTGGATCCCATACTAGAGCCAATCCAGACTACAAATCAAAACTCTAAGTCTGCAAATAATAAGAGAGACAGAAGATGGCAAGACTACCTTTGGACCGGTCTGGCCAAATATAGCATTATCAGCTGCAATTGTGAGATCACAGACCATATGCAATATATGTCCTCCCCCAACAGCATAACCTGCAACCTGGTTTATACTAAATGTAATGTGCCCGAAAAATGCAGTGAATAAAACAGTTACACTCATGGATTTGGATATTTGATACAAGAATCCTGAATCTCACCAAGTAATTAATACAGAGTGTGACAAAAAGACTTTGTATTTCTTGTTTTTGTTCGGATCATATCTTCCACAAACTCATGTCTCCTCATCTAGTTACCAAGTATATCCATGAGAGAAAAAATGTGAAAAGTGAAGAATACCATACCATTGCTATTACTGGTTTGGGAAGGCGCCGAATTTGTACCTGCATGAAATGAAGAATTGAAAACAGCTGTAATGTTGTAAAACTAATGACTAAGATAATATATTGCTACATATGACTTCGTCCATTTCTGATGGCGATGAAAGTGGTACCCGAGAAAGCTACTTTATATCAGAAAGGTTAAAATTTGAATGGAAGCAATTGAACTACAATTGAAATGGAAATGATCTATTGAATTGTAGTTACAGACCGTGAGAATGCATGTATGTCAGGCAAGCTTCCAACAAATTTCAATTGGAAAGTCCAAATCATGTACAGTTTACAAAATCTTCAAACAAGATTACAATGTTGCTAGCACCTGCAAGTCTAAGACATTCAAGCGGCCCATGTCATTAGGATCAGCATAGCCATCCTTGGTTCTTAATGCCTGATCGCCACCGCTGCAAAAGGCCTTGGTTCCCTACAGCAACATTGCTTTTTTACAATCAAATCAAGCCTCCTTATAGAAACATGCATCTCGCAATTCTAGAAATTTCATTCTTGAATCTCAGTATGCTAGATCCAAGGTTTATATAAAGATTGGAAATTGCAATATCAAACAACAAGCATGTTAATCGTATAAACCATTTTTGCTTCTTAACTTAGAACCAACCATTAAGCTGCTCTACAACCTTAACATTGCCTACAAAACCAAATAAATTTCTATTATAGGGATTCCTAAGGTTTGAAAAGGGCACGAAGAAGAGGAAAACCTTGCCAGTAAGGATGATAACCCCCACAGAGCTATCATCCCTAGCATCAGTAAACGCAGCAATTAGTTCCTTAACCGTCTGTGGCCGGAACGCATTTCTTCTCTCTGGCCTATTGATAACAATCTACAAACACAGTAAAACCGAAATTAAACAAACAAAAAGAGAAAGACACCATTGCCATGATCAAAGATGTCACTGTACTTCTGACCTTTGCAATGCCTTCACCAACAGCCTTTTGATAAATAATGTCAGTGAAGTCCTTAGCACTGCCATCGGAAACAGCAACATTTCTCCAAACAACTTCTTTATTGGAAACATTACCATGGACTTTATGGTAGTTATCATTCATGGAAGCAGCAATGGGTACCAGTTCAACTGGGTCACATTTTGAACTGGGAGCTGCAGGAGAAGGTACCATGAGATGGTTGGCAACAGAGGCCATTCTTCTCCTTACAGAGTAAAGCTCCTTGTCTGACAATTTTTGGGCCATTATCTGCAGAGACAACGATGGACGACTCCAAGGTCTGCTCTTTGAGCTACTGTTAGTCTGTTATCCTCTTTCTTTAAGAACTGGGCAGGGAGATAACGTGAAGGGTTGAAGATAGGGAACCATATCTTTTGTTGACTATTGAATGAAATCTATCGGTAGAATCGGATAGGATTGATAAGAGTAGCGGTCAATTTGCTCCTTAATAGTTCTTACATCATCATCTTGTTTGTCGCCTTATTGTATTAGTAATCGTGCATGGGTTCTGTACAATTTTCTCCAAGTTTTTTTATTTTTCAATTTACATGTTAATGGAGATTATTTTTTTTCCCTATAATATCTATTAAAAAAATTATGGTTTTTTTTCTTCTTCTTAAGAAAAAGAAACACAATCCATAAGAACATGCTTCATCATTCATGTTTGAAAATGTGCATAACACTCTATTTTGCAACGAATCCCACTAAAAAAAAGGGTTTGCAAGAGCATGGAAATTACATGTTTTTTTTATTAAAATAAATTAATTAAGTTATTAAATAATAAGTTATTGTAATATGAAATTTTATTCATGTTAGCAACACAGCAGTAAAGACCTATGCTCATGTAAAGTGCAGACATTTTTTTGAAACTCCTAGACTACTCGTGAGTTTTGCTTCTAAGAAATGAAATTTATCAGTATCGTTTTTAATTATTGTCTTCAAATAATATATATAAATTCAGTTTCAAATATATAGAGATAATGAAGGCAAATAAAACCTTGTATTTATTGTCATGAAAATATAAAGAATCACTCTAAAATTATCTTGAAGTATATTTATTTTATATTTTTGTTTGTCTTTTCAATTAACCATAAGTTAAATTATATTCCATGAAACAAATATTAATTTATATTTTATTCAACTAAAATCATTTTCCTCTAAAATCTATAACTTTAACCATATCAAAATCTTGAGCTTAGGTAATTATGGCTAGATTAAATGTTGAATTATAAAATATATTAAAAGAGCTCTGCATTTTAATGTAGCTTGTGAGTCAAAACACTGTGAATTTCAATAGTGTTTTTTTTCTCGTTTTTGAACAGTTTATATACTATTTATTTATTTTGTCACAGAAAGAAACAATAAAAATCATGTAGCTTATTGGCAAAAACTTTTTTTTTCATTTTTATCTTTTTTATTTATTTTGATTGTTTTTTTTGTTTTTTTTTATGGATTTTGACGTTTTTTTTCACTTATGTTTTTTTATTGATTTTGATGTTTTATTTATTTATTTCGTTTTTGTTTTTTTAAATAATTTATTGACATTTTTATTGATTTTTTCCAATTATTAACTCAATAAGAATAATAATATTAGTTTTTTTTCTTGCTTCTTTTTTTATGTTTTTTATTTTTTTTATCATAATAATTTAATAATTTTTATTGTTTTAGTTGTAATAGTAATAATATTCTTATATTTTAAGACTTCGAATGTTTCATTTCGGCCCTTATACTTTTAATTTTGGATTTTAATCCCTTTATATTTAATGGCCCAAAGATAATCACGCATGCATCAACGCCACAGAGAATAGAGAAATCTGAAACCTTTTTTAGCAGATTTGTCTTCCTTTTCCTGAAGGTATGCATGCAAGATTTGTCATTCCTTATCGATTCCATTTCAATTCTTTTATTAAACATTCTTTGATCAAGCAAAATGGAGATACCATTAGAATATATACATCCCTCTTTTTAACCAAATGAAAAACCCAAGTTAGCTGCCATCATGGAAAATACAATAGACATCCAGACTGATAGATATGTGCAACTTTCCTGAAGCTTTATTAACATCAGAAAAGGATGATGATGAAAAAATGAAGAAGAGAAGATTGATTTTGCCAAGTTAATTTCTCATTGATGAAGAAGGGAAGTGTATTTATATAGAAAAAGCTTGCAAGAGGTTGTAACAAATTCCTGACCTTGCAGCAAATAATAAAATACATATCTCATGTTGCAGCAGAGAATAAAACACACATCTCATGTTCGTACAATTTATTCCTTTTACACACTGTCATATTCTCTTTCTCAACACTCCCCCTCAAGTTAAAGAGTGGATATCTTGCACTCCCAACTTGCTAACCATAGGAACAAAAAACTCTTTTCCTAGTGGCTTGGTTAGAATATCTGCGAGTTGATGAGTAGAGTCTACATACTGCGTAGTAATGGAGCCATCTTGGATTTTGTCTCTAATGTAATGGCAATCCATTTCAATATGCCTAGTCCTTTCATGGAACACCGGATTAGCTGCAATGTGTAACGCAGCCTTATTGTAACAATACAATAAACCAGACTCATGGTGTGAAATTTCCAAGTCTTTTAGAAGACATCGCAACCATGTCAACTCACAACACGCTCTTGTCATTGCTCTGTATTCTGCTTCAGCGGAAGAGAGCGAAACTGTCTTCTATCGCTTTGATCGCCAGGAAATCAATGATGATCCAAGAAAAACACAGTACCCTGTTGTAGATCTTCTAGTGAGTGGACATCCTGCCCAATCTGAGTCACAATAGGCTTTCAACCTCAAATCATTCTTGGAAGAGAAAAATAACCCCTGGCCGAGTGCCCTTTTTAGGTATCGCACAACTCTAAGAGCTGCTTCCGTGTGAAGCTTTCTGGATTGTTGCATAAAACGACTCAAAACATGCACAACATATGTTATATCTGGTCTTGACACGGTCAAATAAATCAACCGACCCACCAATCTTCTATACTGGTTTGCATTTTTAAATTTCTTATTTTAAAAACCGTGATTTATGATGTTTTATTATGCATGGATTATTTAACAAACAATTATTATGGAAATGAAAACACTCCATTGGCATCAATTATTGTGTACATGTTAAAAAAAAAAACCTCATGTATAATTTTCAGAGCAAATTTCAATTAAAATGCAAAATAAAAACCTTTCTACTACAATGAAGTTTAAACCCGTTTTGATAGAGTTTTAAAGGTGTTTTTGAAAAAAAAAAATTTACTTTCAGTTAAATATTTTTTGTATTCTTAGATCATTTTCATGTGTTAATGTCAAAAATGATTTTTAAAATAAAAAAATATAATTTATTGTATTTCTGAATAATTTTTTTTTAACAACAACTTTAACCACACTTTTAAATCGTCACTTAATATTTGAGTTGAGAGTAGCTAAAGATAGAGAGTGTGTGTGTGACTTTGTTGGAAGTTTCTTATGAAATTGTGAGATTACTAGTGATTGTGTTAGCAAATCATAAAATGCTTCTTAGATGTTGTGAACTTAGTTTCCTATCAATCATGTTAGCTTGGCTATGTAGAAATCAAAATCAAACAGGTCAACAAAATTGACTTGTTGACCAAAAATTGACTTGTTGACCAAAAACGTGTATTGTTCAAATTATTTTCTGGAATTGCCCAGAAATGAAGAACATGAAGAACACTTGCCTAGAATTTTCAAGAACACTCAAGAATCAAGAACAAAATTTTGATTACAAGGAGCAGAATCAAGATAAGGTTACTGCCATCCCTTTTCTTTATAACAAAATTGAAATGTTTACAAGAGGTATAGTTGATTATGAATGCCAGTAAGAACTTTGAATCCCTTGGCTCTTTTTTCATTGAAAAACTTCATTTGAGTCACGGTTGGGTTGTTGTTTAAGGGAGTTGGAACCTTGTCCTTCTCCACATATTCCCACAGATCAAAAACCTTCAGGTAAGTCTCTATTTTTACAGCCCACGCACCATAATTTACTCCTGTAAATGTAGGTGTTTTGGCTGGAAAATTTGCACTAGAATCCATTGCACACAGCACACAAAAAGTGCACGAAAGAACCCAAAAATTCTGTTTTTCAAGAACCCTTCAAAGCTGTCAAGCTTTGATTTTGACCTCACAAATAAATCACTCGTGTTTCACACATTCCTCACAAAGAACAATCTGCTCTGATACCAATTGTAGAAATCAAAATCAAACTGGTCAGCAAAAGTCAACAAAATTGACTTGTTGACCAAAAACGTGTACTATTCAAATTAATTTCTGGAATTGCCCAGAAATGAAGAACATGAAAAACACTTGCCCAGAATTTTGATTACAAGGAGCAGAATCAAGGTAAGGTTATTGCCATCACTTTTTTTTATTTATAACAAAATTGAAATGTTTACAAGAGGTATAGTTGATTACAACTTCTTGTACTAGATAAGTCCTAGAATTCAAATTGCACCTAAGCTAGAAAACATGATCAACATGATCTTGATTGAAACAAATACCCTACAGCTAATTCAATACTAATCTAAACATCAATCCTAGAAACACACTAGGACTCAATGCTTTAATCTTCAATCTGCTGCAGTCTTGATATCCATTATCTTCAACACTCCTCCTTGGATGCAAGACTGCATATTCCTATCTTCTTCCTTAATTCTTCAAATCTGTCTTTGGCTGAAGGTTTGGTAAAGAAATCAGCCAATTGTTCTTTAGATGTGCAATATTCCATCTCTAACTCCCCCTTCTTGTTGAAATTGTCTCAATGCATGGTACTTGATCTTCATGTGCTTGGTTTTATTGTGAAAAACTGAATTTTTCGAGATGGCTATGGATGACATGTTGTCACATAGCAAGAAAGTAGGATTGACTTGAACACAATCAAGATCCTTAAGCATTTTCCTTAACCAAACTAACTGTTTTGCTGCCACATAAGCTGCCACATATTCAGTCTCAGCTGTTGAATGTGCAACAATGGATTGTTTCTTAGAAAGCCAGCTGAACACATTTGAACCTAAGACAAAGCAGTATCCTGAGGTACTCATCATGCACTCACTCCCTCCCCAGTCACTGTCAGTATAGCCAACAAGGCTGACAGGTTTGGACTTCACAAAATTCAGGCCTAGGGACTTAGTTCCCTGCAGATATCTCAACACATGTTTGACAGCCATGAAATGTGTTTGATTTGGTTCCTGCATAAACCTAGAAAGATAATTAACAGCAAATACAATGTCTGGCCTTGTGATGGTTAGATATAATAAGCTCCCAATCAAGCTTCTATAAGTCTTTCCATCACATTTTTGTGTTCCATCATCTCTCACCAATTTCAGTCCTAGTATCATAGAAGTTGAAACTGATTTGCAATTTGACATTGCAATGTCTGACCTTGTGATGGTTAGATATAATAACCTCCCAATCAAGCTTCTATAAGTATTTCCATCACATTTTTGTGTTCCATCATCTCTCACCAATTTCAGTCCTAGTATCATAGGAGTTGAAACTGATTTGCAATTTGACATTGCAAAGTTATTCAAGATCTTCTGAACAAAGGATTTTTGACAAATAAAACATCCTTGTTCTAATTGCATTACCTTCATTCCTAGAAAATAAGACAACAAGCCGAGCTCATTCATCTCAAATTGCTCATTCATGTTCAATTTGAACTCTTCAATCAACTGCTTCTTGTCCCCTGTGATAAGAAGATCATCTACATAGACTGACACCATCAATACATGTTTATCAACATGCTTAACATACAAGGTCACCTCATTTGCACTTCTTTCAAATCCCAAGCTCAACAAGTATTCATCAAGTCTACTATACCAAGCTCTAAGAGCTTGTTTGAGCCCATACAAAGCTTTCTTCAAAAGATAAACTTGGTTTGAATTATCATTCTCAAACCCAATTGGTTGATCAACATAAATTTCTTCATTCAAAACACCATTAAGAAATGCATATTTAACATCTAATTGATAAACATACCAGCCATTTTGTGCTACAAGAGCAAGCAAGAGCTTCATTGTGTCATGTCTAGAAACTGGGGTAAATGTATCAGTATAATCGACCCATGCCTTTTGAGCATAACCCTTAAACACCAATCTTGCTTTATGTTTGTTTATCTTACCATCAACATTCAATTTTGTCTTAACAATCCATCTTACCCCAATTATCTTCTTGTTTGCAGGTCTGTTAACAAGCTTCCAGGTCTGGTTTTTTTCAATCATTGCAAGCTCCTCCTTCATTGCAGCTATCCACACTTGAGATTTCAAGGCTTCTTCAACTTCAACAGGTTCAGCATCAACCATGTTGCATCTGTTATAAATCTCAGCCAAGGATCTCGTGCCCTTTATAGGTTGGTCATCATTGTCTTCATCTTTTTCTTGCTCATAAAACCGAACCTGTTTTGATAATGTTTGATCTGTACTCTCCCAATTCCATGCTGCATTTTCTATCATCTTCATATTTCTAGCAACAACAACTTTGTCAGCATTCACAACATAAACCTTATAAGCCTTGGATTTTGAACTATAACCAATGAAGACTCCCATCTCAGCCTTTTCATCCAGTTTTTTCCTACTGATTTCAGGTTTAAACACATAACAAATACTATCAAACACCCTTAAATGATCAATACTTGGTTTAGTATCATACCACCATTCATATGGAGTTTTATCTCCTAAAACCCTTGAAATCATGCGATTCAAGATATAAGTGGTTGTGTTGACAACCTCTGCCACAATTTTAGGGATATTTTTTTCTCAAACAACAAACACCTTGCCATCTCCATAAGTGTTCTATTTTTTCTTTCACTTACCCCATTTTGTTGTGGTGTATAGGGTATTGTTAGCTGATGTTTGATACCTTCTTTCACCAAAAAATCATCAAATTGCCGAGAGGTATACTCACCCCCATTGTCAGACCTCAGAATTTTGATTTTGCAACATGTTTCTAGTTCAACAGCAGCTTTGAACTTTAGAAACTCTATGAACACATCAACTTTTAACTTCAAAAAATAGTTCCAACAGAACCTGTTATAATCATCAATAAATAAGAGGAAATACCTTGATCCATTCAAGGATTCATTAGACATAGGCCCACACATATCAATGTGCACAAGCTGCAATTTAGATGTGGATCTAAATGTGTTATTAGGAAAAGCAATTTTTGTTTGTTTCCCTGGCTGACAGGCTTCACAGAATTCATCCTCATTCTGTATATTTGGCAAACCAAGTGCTATCTCTAGATTAGACATCTTTTTCAAGGTTGTATAATTAAAATGTCCAAGCCTTTTATGCCAAAGTATTGACTCATCTTCTCTGCATGCATTTGCTTTCAAATATGTTGAATTCCAATCAATATTGAAACTTCTATTCACCATTCTAGTGGATAATAACAACACCCCTTTATCATCTTTAATCTTGCAAATTCCTTTCTTAAATAACAATGCATATCCATTTTCTAACAATTGTCCCATACTCACAAGATTTTTCTTCAATTGAGGTATATACATAACATTCCTTAAAATTTTCATACCTGCTATTGTATCCACTGCAATTGCACCTCTTCCTTTAACTTGCACATAATCTCCATTAGCAATTCTAACTTTAGACAGAAATTCTCTATCTAGTTCAGTGAACAAATCTATATCTGTTGTCATGTGATTTGTGCATCCTGAATCAATGAGCCAAAGTGAAGATTTTACCTCAGTTATGTTGCATGTTTGTTCTGCAATTACCATGAATAATTTCTCTTCTTTCTCCTTAGCATCTTCCTCGGTCTGTGCAATCCTTGCAACTTCAGTTTTTTTTGCAAAATTCTTGCATGTGGCCGAATTCTTTGCATCTTCTACACCGAATGTTTTTGAGCCAACACCAATTGTCACGATGATTAGTCTTCTGGCAATACTTGCAAGGTGGAAAATTTTCTCACTTTTCCACTCCTAAGGTATTCCCTTTCCCGTTTGATGGTTGTCAATTGCTTGGCTTCCAGTTGTTGCCCTTCTCTCTTCTGTTTTCAAAATTATTTCTGAAAACAGGTTTGGCATGATGCTTGTTTTCACTTTTACCACAAGTGCTTCACCACTTGACTCTTGATGTCTATAAGAGTGCCTCTCCTCCACTGATTGTAGAGCATTAATCAGCTCTTGAAGGCTGATTTCAGAAAAATCTTTTGAATCCTCTAGAGAACATATTTTATGTTCAAACCTGTCGGGCAAGCTTACTAACACCTTCTCCACTATCCTTGAATCAAGAAAATCTTCCCCTAAAAGTCTCACTTGATTCACAAGCTTTGAGATTTGGGAAGAATAATCCTTAATTGTGTTTGTCTCTCTCATTCTCAAGGCTTCAAATTGCCTTCTCAAATTCATCACTTGCATCTTCCTTGATTTTTCATCCCCTTGGAATTCAGCCTTTAGCTTATCCCAAGCTTTTTTGGCTGTTTTACGAGCCATAATCCTTGTAAAAATCTCCTTACTTACTGCATTATGAATGCCAGTAAGAGCTTTGAATCCTTTGGCTTTTTCTTCATCGAAAAACTTCATTTGAGCCACAGTTGGGTTGTTGTTTAAGGGAGTTGGAACCTTGTCCTTCTCCACATATTCCCACAAATCAAAAGCCTTCAAGTAAGTCTCCATTTTTACAGCCCACACACCATAATTTACTCCTGTAAATGTAGGTGTTTTGGCTGGAAAATTTGCACCAGAATCCATTGCACACAGCACACAAAAAGTGCACGAAAGAACCCAGAAATTCTGTTTTTCAAGAATCCTTCAAAGCTGTCAAGTTTTGATTTTGACCTCACAAATAAATCACTCGTGTTTCACACATTCCCCACAAAGAACAATCTGCTCTGATACCAATTGTAGAAATCAAAATCAAACAAGTCAACAAAAGTCAACAAAATTGACTTGTTGACCAAAAACGTGTACTGTTCAAATTAATTTCTGGAATTGCCCTGAAATGAAGAACATGAAAAACACTTGCCCAGAATTTTGATTACAAGGAGTAGAATCAAGGTAAGGTTATTTCCATCACTTTTCTTTATTTATAACAAAATTGAAATGTTTACAAGAGGTATAGTTGATTACAACTTCTTGTACTAGATAAGTCCTAGAATTCAAATTGCACCTAAGCTAGAAAACATGATCAACATGATCTTGATTGAAACAAATACTCTACAGCTAATTCAATACTAATCTAAACATCAATCCTAGAAACACACTAGGACTCAATGCTCTAATCTTCAATCTGTTGCAGTCTTGATATCCATTATCTTCAACAGGCTATGGGGAAAATCTCTATTTCATTTGCAACTACAATTTTGTAATTATATCTTTACCCATACATATAAATGTTTTTATACAGTCTAAAGGCGTGTTTCAAAAAAAAATAAAAAAAACTTATTTTAAATTATTCTTTTATGTTTTGAGATTATTTTGATGTGTTAATGTCAAAATAATTTTTAAAAGGTAAGATGAAAAAATATTATTTGAATATATTTATAAATAATTTTTTTTTTAAAAAATAACTTTAATGACACTCCTAAACCTACCTTAAAACTTTCATGTGAGATTCTGTTGTGTTACTTTGAGACAAAACTATGTGCTTATAATTTCTTGTGGTCTTATTTGTGAATGGAGTTTTACATAAAATAGAAAGAAATTAAGAAACTCATTGTTGCATGAAGCCTTTTTTTAAAAAAAAAATCATTGGAGCTAGTTATTGAATTTGTTATATCAATAAAATTTCATATATATATATATATATATATATATATATATATATATTAAAGGATAAATGATAATTCGCTCATTTCTTTTTTAAAAAAATAGACCAAATAAACATATTTATTTTAAATCCACACACCTAGGTTTTTCTTTGGCACATGTATCTGGGCACATTCAAAAATCGCATGCCCAAGGTGGCATTGTATATAGTTTTTTTATTTTTTTTCTTTTCCAAATTCTCTTTTAATATCTAGTTAATTTTAAATTGATTTTTTTATTAGATAATAGAATAAGAAGACATTATGAAATCAAGTGAAATTCATGTTCCATGAAACCGGTTTGACAAATAAACACAAAATTATATAGATCATTCAATATATTGTCAATTAATATATCCAATCTCCCTTACCCTACATAACATACGCAACACAGTTCAAATACAAATTTGATTTTACTACATTTATCTACCTCGTATTTAATTGTCAAGCACGAAGAGACACAAAAGGTTCTGTTCCATCCATCGTATCAAATACAAATCAATCTCGTCTTCTACTGTATAATTACAGTATTTCCAGCATGCTATTTCCGAACCAAACCATAATTACAGTTAACTGTTCTAGGCCCCGTCTAGGACTTTGGTCCACAACTTGAAAACATTTTTTTCCACTCAGAAATGCATAATAAAACTTATTTAAATTTAAAAAAAAATTGTCAGGAAGGAAACATAGGTAGATCACAAGCAGGAGTAATCCAGATATATTTTGATCTGCCAAGAAAAATCAAGTTTTAATAATTTTAATTTATTTAATTATCATATAATGAAAGATAATCATAGCATTTTATAATTTTGCAAATCCACCCTTACCCTTTCAATTCTTTAACATTCAATTTAAACCCTCTTTTTATTTAATCTCTCAAATCAAAGTGGATACCGAAGCCGAATCTCATAACACTCCACAACTCGCAATCAATCCAGCAATTAAAAACGAGATCCCCAACCACCCCTACCCTTGAAATCTAACATCAAGACTTCAAAATGACCATTCTGCCATCCATTTAAAATCCTGGACTTATCACAATATTCAAACCAAGCCACCAATCAAAACCTGAAACGTCGCGTACGATTCTTATACCACAACTTGCCCTATTGGCTCCGGCTTCCAAGTTCATTCTCCCGCAAGCTTCTTCTTAAAATAATAATAATAATAATAATAATAAAATATTCAAAAACCCCGCCCCTCCTATCAAAATTTCAAAACCCTCCCTCGCTTTCTCGTTCTCCATTATCCCCTATAAAAAACCTCACCCACTCATCTTCCTCTACTCACCACAAAATACCCTAATTTCCCTCTTCCGAGCAAAACAAAACAAGCCCCCAAAATGCCTGCCATCCCAGAAGAGCCCCTCCTCGCCGAAAACCCAGACCGCTTCTGCATGTTCCCAATTCAATACCCATCAATCTGGGAGATGTACAAGAAAGCCGAAGCCTCATTCTGGACGGCTGAAGAAGTCGATCTCTCCTCGGACCAACGTCACTGGGAAAACCTAACTCCTGACGAGAAACACTTCATCTCTCACGTCCTTGCCTTCTTCGCCGCCTCGGATGGAATCGTCCTCGAGAATATCGCCGGGCGTTTCATGAAAGAAGTCCAGGTCTCGGAGGCGCGTGCTTTCTACGGGTTCCAGATCGCGATTGAGAATATCCACTCAGAGATGTACAGTCTTTTGCTGGAGACCTACATCAAGGACTCCGCTGAGAAGAACCGTCTGTTTCACGCTATTGAAACGGTGCCGTGTGTGGCTAAGAAGGCCGAGTGGGCCTTACGGTGGATCGACGGGAGCGAGACTTTTGCGGAGAGGTTAATTGCCTTTGCTTGCGTGGAAGGGATATTTTTCTCGGGGAGTTTCTGTGCCATATTTTGGCTGAAAAAGCGTGGGCTGATGCCAGGCCTTACATTCTCGAACGAGTTGATCTCGCGCGATGAAGGGCTCCATTGTGATTTCGCGTGCCTCCTTTACAGCCTGTTGAGGAACAAGTTAAGCGAGGAGCGCGTGAAGGGGATAGTGAAGGAAGCCGTGGTCATAGAGAGGGAGTTTGTGGTGGACTCGCTGCCATGCGCGTTGGTGGGGATGAATGGGGAACTGATGAGTCAGTATATCGAGTTCGTAGCTGATAGGCTGCTGGGAGCGCTTGGGTGCGGGAAGGTGTACAACGTGCCAAACCCATTTGATTGGATGGAGTTGATATCCTTGCAAGGGAAGACTAATTTCTTTGAGAAGAGAGTTGGAGAGTACCAAAAGGCTTCAGTGATGTCCAGCATTAATGGGGATGGCGGCAACCATGTTTTCAAGATGGATGAAGATTTTTAGTTTCGAGTTTACTAATCTTGTACTAAATTCTCGAGTAATAATAATAATAATCACAATTTCCTTCTTTTTTTCCCGGTAATTTGAATTTATTTGGCTTTAATATCATCCTATGCTGTGGTGTTTTTTTAAATGCTAGAAAATGTTTTTTTAAATTTTAATGTTTAAGATATTGAGAAATACTGAAAAAATGTTAATTAAATATTGTAATAAACTCGAAATGAATGCTCATGAATCTTTTGGGAGCCTAAAAAGAAAATAAAAAATGTTAATTTTTCAAACCTTCCTCGAATTTCAAAATCTCCCACCGTAAGAACTGCCGCCAAATCATGCAAATTCTTTCAGCAAAACTTGACCCAAAAGCTTTGCATCCAAATTTCAAATCTACCATCCTATTTTTAAAACTGTGGGCTACCTTTCAACGTACCAAAAGGGAATTTTCTCAAAGCATTCATTAAAAGTAGATTGAAAAAAAGGCGCTTGTTTTTGTATTTTAATTAAATATTGATAAATATATATATATATATATTCAATTTTTGTTAGCCTAGTTTAGTAGCATCTATAAAAATAACAGCTCAAATATATTTTGAGTTAATTAATAAAATGATATAACTAATTTATATCTAGTTATTTAATTTAAGATAAAATAAAAAAAATGTAGAAAAAGCAAAAAAAAAAAAAAAAAAAACCTAGACATGCGAGCCCTAACTCACTGAGATTCAGGCTTGGCATGTGGGCTTGAAGTGCAGGCCCATAAAATCAAAACAACCATCAAACCCAAGTCCCAATCAAATAGAATATCAAATGATAAAATTTTAGAAATAAATTAATGACCAAAAAAGGAATAAATAAAATGAAAAAAAGTGTTGTTCCCATGCACTTCTTCACGTCATTTTTAATTAGCAATCTAATATGTATTATCAATGGAGCAGACCTAGTCTTTACAGTGTTAAGTCTTGGGTAAATATGGACTTGAAAAATGATAAACATTACTAATAGGATTTTGTGGGTTAGATTTTAGATAGTCACGAGTTGTATGTCCATGCGATGCGACGTGGGTTTTTATCTATGTAGAAAATTGATTGTTTTTATATATATTGTATTTAATTATTTTAATATCTAGTTAGTATAATTATAATTGATAAAATCTGTATAATTAAAATGAAAAGTGGTTTGTATATTTTGTAATTGCAGATAACGTATGTAATTTTTTTTCTAGATTTTTTTCTTAGTAATATTAGATTTGACACATTATAAAAAAAATTCCACAAATAAACTTATATTTTATGTGTGGTATAATTAGTTATTTTAATGTTCAATTACTAAAATTGCAATAGATCAAATATGTTAGAAATGAGTTTTTTGCGTGGTATAATTAGTATGCTTGCCCGCGCATTGCGTCAGGGTTTTTTCTATGTAGAAAAATAATTGATTTTTTACATGCTGTAATTAGTTGTTTAAATATTTAATTAGCAACATTATAATAGATAAAATATGCAACAAATTCATTTTTTACCCGCCTAAAAGGAATAGTGTAATCAAAATGAGAAGTGATTTGTATATTTTTTAATTGTAGATAACCTAGGTAAATTTGTCAAAAAAAAAATTAGTTGTTTTTTTTCCTCAGTAATATTACATCTAACACATTAAAAATAAAAACATTGTAATTTTTTGAAGAAATAAACTAAATTTCTTTGTGTGCTATAATGACTTATTTGTCGTATAAAAGGAATAGTGTAATCGAAACGGGAAGTGATTCACATATTTTTTTACAGGAATAGTGTAATCGAAATGGAAAATGGTCCATATATTTTTTAATTGTTGATAACCTAAGTAAACTTGTTCAAAAAAAATTGAGTTGTTTATTTATCCCAATAATATTAGATTTAAACTATTAAAAATGAAAATATTGGATTTTTTTTTAAGAAATAAACTTAAACAAAAGAGTATCAAATTTAAATTGTAAGCCACAATTTTTTTTTATATAAGGTTTATTAATCATATGATATGATTATATTAAATATATTTAAGAATTGATATTATTTAAAAAAAACAAATTCTAGGTCATTTTATTCTCTCTCTCTATGTTTTTAGGCGATAATATTAAATAAATATTAAAACATATAATTAGTCTCACATACTTTATAGAGTAATCAAAATGAGAAGTGGTTCGTATATTTTTTAATTGTAGATAACCTAGGTAAATTTGTCAATATTTATTTTCATGAGTTGCTTTTGTTCCTCGGTAATATTCGATCAGACATATTGAAAATAAAAATATTGTAATTTGTTTTTAAATATGAACTTAATTTTTTTGCGTGCTATAATTATTTATTTTCTGTCTAAAAAGACAGCGGGAAGTGACTCGTATATATTTTAACTGTAGATAATGTAGGTAAATTTGCAACTTTTTTTTAAGATGTATTTTTTTCCAGCAATATCAGATCTACAATATTAAAAAAAAAACTGATTTTTTTTTGTAAAGAAATAAACTTAAAATTAAACTTTGAAGCCAATATTTTTTTTATATAAGATTTATTCATCATATTATTATATTAAATGTATTTAAGAATACTGATATAAATTTTTGCCCTTAAAAAAATCCTAGGTCATTTTTTTCTCTCTCTCTATATTTTTAGGCGATAATATTCAATAAATACTCAAACATATAATTAGTTTCACATACTTTAATTTGACATAAATATACAAATATATAATTAATTTGACATACTTTCAATAATATATTTAATTTAAAGGCCAGTCTTAGGCCATTTTTTCTCTCAATATATATTCTTAGACGATAATATTCAATAAATATTAGAACATATAATTGGTTTTACATATTTTAATTTGACATAAATATACAAATATATAATTAAAAAATCAGTAATAAGAAAAAAATTGTGGTGCGCATAAGTTAACCTGGACACCCCGGTCACGGGGAAAAAATATAAGCGGAAACAAAAAATTGGAAAACAATATATAAGTTGAACCCAAAAGGGAAAAAATAGATCCAGAGATTAGTCATGGTACGCGTAAACTGTCATTGATATCTTAGTTTAAAAAAATAATAAAAGAATAAAATAAAAGGGAAAGCAAATTTTCCAGACAGTCATTTTCAAAATTAGGATTGTAGAAGAAAAAACAAAAACACAATAGTTTAAAAATAATAACAGGAAAGCACTTTCCAGTTGCTTTAAAAAATGGATTTCAGAAAAAAAAAAGGAAAACAAAATTAGAAAAACGGAAGCAACTAGAAAGTTGCTTTTCAAATAAAATAAAAACAGAAATTGCGCGCTGGAACAAACAAAAACAAGAGGAAAAGTCAAATTTGATGAGGTCCGAACCCATGCGCACTGGAATTTCGAGCGCACATCAAACCGCTTAGCCACAACTACTTATATGTCAATTTCACTATAAAAATATAAAAGAAGACCAGTGTAAAAAAAGAGCACAAACTCGCACTGAAACAATGGAGTAAAGTGCAAGTTCACAGACACCAATGTGATTGCGTGAACAATAATGAATAGTAAATGTGTGATCTGTTTTAGTTTATTTAGTCATATATTATTTATTAATTTATTTATTAAATGATAAATTTGGATACACATATCTGTCAGAGAATAATATAAATGATATCATGGGGTCTCACTTACAAGATTAATCTTTTAGATGAGATGGTTCCTTAACATGGTATCAAAGTCTTGTTGACCCAACGATCACAAGTTCGAATCTCACCACCCTCATTCTATTTTATAAAAATTAAACACAAGGTGATGTGGGTCTGTGCAAGTTTCAAGCCCAAAAAGCTTTCACTTGAAGGGATGAGTTAAAGAATAACATAAATCATATTATAGGGCCTCACTTACAAGCTTAAATTTTTAGGTGAGATGATTCCTTAACAATATCGAGGTATTCATTATTTGAATATTGTTTATTATTCACTCAATAAATAAATAAAATGTGTTGGTTGTCATGAGAGATGATGCTTGGATCTACATTTCTGGTTGGATTGTGCCATAGAGAAGTTGCCCCCGGAATGTTTTAGACAACAACTATATGAACAGTTCCTCACTGCCTGGTCTCTCTAGCGGAACATGAAGGCTTGTAAGAAGAAAAAAGCTTACAGTCCATTTTAGGAAGCTTCTACACTATTACTCGCCAATGGAAATTAGCAACTCATACGCACTCTCGGGTTTTGTCAAATTCTAATATATTGTAGTTTGGAATTAAGATAAAAGTTTGATTTTTTTTTTCAAATTTTTTTTAGTGTTTTTGAATTGTTTTAATATTATGAATTTATGACATCAAAAATAAAATTTTAAAATAAAAAATAAATACTAAACACTAATTTAACGTGAATGAAAAACACGTTGAAAATAACGTCTACCACGTATTATTCAAGCTATTTTAGAAACAATAAATTTAAAATTGATTTGACTACCTCTAGCAAGTTAAAAATTAATTAGTTTTAATTTTTATTTTAATAAAAATATTGTTTAGAAAAGATTTAAAACTGGATAAACTAAAATTAACATGTACAATCCGAATCTTTAACCCTCATAAATTAAAAAAATATAATGACAGATCTACACGTTGTGTTTTTAATAAATGAAAAGGTGTGGGGCCCCATCCCTTATTTGTGGTTATATGAAAGGCTAAGTGTAAGTTAGAGTGGGGTTTAATTATGGCCGTCGTGTCTTGTAAATGAAAGGCTCCATTTTGCCTTCTCTTTAAAGAGAAGTGAAGTGACACCACTACAGCAGTGTCGTCTCTCCGACTCTATTTTGCAGAGAAGTTTCATCATCATCAATGGCAGCTTTACCGTTACAAAGCTCGGGAATGCTATCGAGAGAACAGTTGCTTTATCTCTTTAATTCCTTCTCTCAGCTCACTTCCCAGCCTGGTAATTCAAAAATCCCCCCTTTCCTTTCATTTTTATCCTTCATTGAACTATAAATTTACCATTTTCATGTAAATACTCTTTGTTAGATGTAAAGAAAAGAATTGCTGATGCCGTGAATGACAAACAGGTGAGTGTTTTTATAATAAAAAATGACGGATTTTCCCTTTGATTAACAAGTATTGCAATTGTTCGTGAAAATTTGAGATGGGATTATTAATGCAGGAAGCTGTTGCTGCTACCACTGCAATCCAGGAATCTATATTTTTGGAAATGGGGGTTGGTGAGTCTGTCCCATTTGTCAGTTTAGTATCTTTGAATTTCTCAATATATTCTTCCAAATGGGGGCTGCTCATTTTCAAAATGCTGGGGATTGGTACTCTTGCAAAGCAATGTGGTTAGGAATTTTGCTAGGACAGGGGCTCGAGTCTTAGCTCTGAAAATCCATTGTTAATCTAAAAAAGTGATATGGTTGGTTTAGCTTGGTTGGATTGGAAAGTGCACTGTCGCTTGACTTGTATGTGCATTTTGTAGGTAACTTTATCTGTTGCACTTGCTTCATTGTGCTTGGGCTGAACATATAGCCGTTGAGGCATGTTGATAGAATGTTGTGTTCTTTCCTCGTATGTTCTCATTGGCTACAAGTTGCTGATGTAAAATTTCATTTGTTATTTTCTTTGCATTTGTTACAGTAATCTCATGGAGATCTATCTGTATTTGGTCTTGTTCTTAGAGCTTTGGAAATTTGTATTGCTGAACCACGCATATCTTTTTTTCTTTTAAATAGCGATTGCATCTGCAAAGTGAAACATTACCTTAAGTAAACTCATAATTGCAATCTTAAAATAGGGAAAATGAAGCTCAATGTGATGGATAGTGCATTATAGATTTGTGGAGGGGATAGCAGCTGCTATGCTTTCATAGCAGTTAAACTGACGTAGAGGCCATCTCACTTTGGACTTTTTTACATAATTATTTTTTTTATCCTGCAAAGCCCTGTTTTTGGTATTCAAGATATCCCAAGCATCTTGACTTGTATAGGTAAAGTGATTGTGCCGTGATGACAGACACTGAAAGATCCATTCAGTTATTCTGACTCACATTTGTTATTCTTCAATACTGGTGCATGTTTTGTGCTAAGAAGTTTAATAAATCTGATATCATGAAAACTCCTTTTTTGCTATTGCAGATCCAAGTTTTGGTATTTCATGCTTGGGAAAAGTGAACGCCGTCTATGAAAATGATCAGGATTTGATGATTTGCTTTTACAAATTTGTTGCAAAGTATGTTTTCTCTCCGTCTCTCGTACAGATTTCTGATTGAGTAATGTTTGTTAAGGCATTGGACAATATATGAGTATTCTGCTTTTTTCTTTTTTTTATATATATATATATATTAATGTGGACTATCATTACCTCACAGGGAAAAACCTCAATTTTCTTTTTGACCTGTGATGTACAGCATCATGTCCCCAGCTTCCACTGTAAAAGTTATTGTCATTATAGGTTTAGGCCTTTCACAAATCTTCGAAAGATGTTAAAGCAGTGCCTCTTTTTTTCTTAGGTAACAGTTGCTGTCATGTGAGCTCTTACATTTTCCCTAGGAGTTAAATAACGTCTTGCGCTTTTTTCTCTCCAACAGCTTGCAACTTTTTCAATTTTCCAACATTTTTTATGGTTGAAATTTCCGTTCCATGTAAAGATGCCATTGATAAATCTTGAACTCTATTGGGCCTATGGAAAATCGATTTTCTATTTAGCATGATATGTAATGGATGTGGAAGATTCCTTTCTTTCCAATGGGATTGGAAGATACAAATGCAGTTTTCATTGCCTTGCAATGGAAATGAGCAACTATATAGATGAGGTTATATACATGAAGTTTTATGCATGGTAGGGACAATACTAATGTCGATTATGAAATAAAAATGATAGACAATTCAAATGCCTTGGATAACAAGCTGAATTGGTCGAGGGTCAGGGACTCTGTTCACAAGTTTAGGACTTGGTAAGTAAAGGCACTTATTTTTGTATTTTCTAGTCACACTGGGAAAAACCTTGATGACATACTTGATCATTCCTTTTATATTTTTGTCACTGAAATGGATTTACTCAAGGAACATGACCTGTCTTTATTAATGCTGTCCTTATTGGAGAATAACCTCTACTGTCTGCTTTGTTTCCAAGTTCTTTCCTTTCAGTGCCTTCACTTTCTATTCCAAAAACGTTGATGTCATTTATGATGTCCCTGCTTTCATGAGTTGAGACAGATCATCCATTTACATGCGCTAGTTTTTGCAAGAGATTGGATTATATGATTCTGTATTTTTGGTGTTTGATATGCAATGAAATGACAGCGAAGAAATGGCCTGCAATGAAGCGGAGCATGGACCAGATGAGTTTGCTGAAAAAATGCACTATCAACAAAAACTTCAGGAGCAGGTAAAATCTAGTTGAATTTTGGTGTTAGAAGTTGGTTGAAGATGAATACAACTAAATGATTGAGAATTTTTTTTGCAGCAACTAGAGATGCTGAAGTACATGCGCAAATTCCACCTGGATGATCAATCTGCAATTCTTGAGAAGGTACATGCCTGTGCGATTCATTTCCTCATTCACTTTAGCAGTTTTTGCTGAAAGATAAAAATGCAAACCTCATTTGCTGCTCATATTTTGGATAGTCTAACAACATTTCAGTTGTGAAACAATGAATCAATTTCATATGAAAGGGACCTCTTAACATCTGACAACTCTTTCCTGTGTTATACAGTTGCGTCAGGAGATGGAAAATGCCAATTTTGAAGATGAGGCATCAGTTTTGTCACCTGAACAAATTCAGGAGGGTGTTCAAAGAAGGGTTTCGCCGCTGTTTCAGCCTAGGTAGATTGACACTCAATTTGTCTGTATTCTAGTTTCATTTTGGGCTGCTACATTCCACATGTTTCCAATGTAAGCACTTTGTTGTAGCAGCGAGTTTTCATAGATAGCTAACAACTGTTGTTCGCTCCTTTTCCGCTCCCCGTTATTTGATGTTCTTTTTTCACGGGATAGTGAGGCATCTAAAGTGGTGGTTGATGATATCCTGCATAGGCCTCACTCTATCCCTAACATGGCCTAATTAGCAAACCATTCCAAAATTCAGTTGACCATTGAAGTTTCCGTTCTGGTCCACTCCTCTAACCTTTACTTCTGAAGAATGTAGGCGTATCAAAACTAAGATGGCAAATTCTGTTTCGGTTGGTTGTTGATTCATTTTATTAATTGGAATAAAATGTTTTGGTTTCGGAGTGTTTTGGGAAATAGAACGTCGTTTCGGGGATGTACCTGTGTGTTTGTATTAATTTAAAAAAAAAATAGTTCAAGTTCAAAAATAAAATTATTTCTAATTGTGCAATTTAATCTAAAAAAGACACAATAAAATGATTTTTTTGAATAAAATTATGAACATGTATAATATTACGAGAATATCATTATCAATCTTGCAAGGTTATTATATTCTTTAATTGCTCTGAAATTTTAACATAATATATATATAAATATATCAAGAGACCTCGTAAAATTTTATCTCAATTTAACGGTCGGATTAAGAGATATGATTGATATTGTAAAATTATTTATTATTTAAAAAAAAAGTATTATTTGACTGAAACAGAAGGGGTGGAACAAAACCGAAATGTTTTGGTCGGTATTAGGCCAGAAAATCCGGAATGGACCAAAATTTAAACCGGAATAAAAACAATATTGTCTAGTCTCTTTTTTTAACTGGTACGAAATGTTTCAGCTCTTTCTGACAACCATGATCAAAATAGTGGCCATAGCAGGTGAATTCATGGGACATAGGTCATGCTGATGCTAATATATTTCAAGAGCTTTCATTTTCCAAAGCAATGAAGATTATGCAATGAAAGCACATCCAAAATAAGTGACCATATATGTCCTAAATAGATCAGAACAGCAGCAGGAATAGGTATAACATGGAGATGATAAATTGCTGGGCATGACATGCAACCTCCAAGGTGGTCAAATGGTCATCCAGATTTTACCTGGATTCTCAAGAGCTGCGTAAGTTAAAGAAATCAGTCACACTTGTATTCTCAAGAACCTTTATAAATTTCCATTTTAGATGAAATCTCTCAATTCTCCAACATGTTTAAACCCAAATTTGAAATATTTGAGCATGCATGCTTCATCAAAGAGTATTTGTGACAAATTATTTACAATTATTTTTCTAGAATCCGAATCTTGAATCATGCATACTAATCAAGCAAGTCTAGCACAGGTTCTTATGACATATTCAATGCTAGTAATGGAGATCGGCAAAAGAAGAAGAAATGTGTCAATGGAGGAAGGAGGGACTAGTATGGAAATAAAAAGAGTATAGGCATGAAATGTACATTTAACCCTCCCTCCCTCTCTCTCTCTGATCCATCACACTCTCACGTGCTTAATACTATCGCACGTGTATACCTTTCAACAGATAATGCTCTTTCTCCCCTCCTCTCATCTCTTCTGCACCTGCACATGTAACCATAAAACAAACCCTATTAAGCACTCATTTTTTTTTTAAACAAATTAATTTTTAGTTTTTAGTTCAATTCACCACAATCATAAACCTCTCATTCTGATTTCTTAGTCTTCAAATTTCCAGCTTGAAAAGCAATAATGGCAGTCAGCTTCAATCTAATTGGTTCATTGAAAGGCCTATCTTTATCTTCAAGCTCTTCATCTTCCTTCTTTAAAGGAGATGCTGGGTCCCTTAGATTTGGTCCGAAAAGCTCTGCTTTGTTTCCTTTTAAGGCTCCGGTGAAGGCTCCATTACCTTTGACGATTCAAATGGCTCACAAGAAGGGGGCTGGGAGTACAAAGAACGGCCGTGACTCTAAAGGCAAACGGCTTGGTGTCAAGATTTATGGTGACCAAGTTGCTCAACCTGGTGCAATTATTGTTCGGCAGCGTGGTACCAAGGTCTGGCCTTAAATTCCTCGAAATTTAACAGTTCACGTTTGTCTTGCACTTACGTTTTTCTTATAAAAGGTTGGTTTTGGGTTAAGTTTGTAGTTGTTATTACTTATAAGTTCAATTCAATGGGAATTAGAATGATTTCTGTTGGCAATGCTTTATCTTGTAATAAGGGGTTTCATGTTAGGGAATTGTGTGTGGTGTTCAATGCTCAAAATGGAGAAGAAATGGAGTTAAATTTCCTTAGTAATTTGATATGCAATGTAGAGAAGGGGAGATGGGAGAGCAAGAGGTCTGTATTTTCTATTTTGGACTGTTAAGGTAAAAGAAATGAGTATTCTGTAATTTTCCAGCTTTCACCAACATTGAATCCCCCAGTCACCCTGTATCCAAACTATCAAAACCATGACTGCAGAAACCCTCATTGTAATGGCGGTCTATATCATCGTAGGTCACCAGTAAAAAAGATTTGCAAGGCAAAACCATATCAGATTTGTGAATCTTGTGCTCTCTTTTCTGATTCGCTGACTCTATGTGATTGGTTCGTCCATGAAGAGTGGATTGGAGTTTTGCTCTGGAGGGTGAAAGCTATCAACTCTGAATTTAGGGATCATGGAAGGGATTTCCTTTGGAATAAGGGAATTTAAATTTGATCACTTTGAGATGTCTGTTCTAAGCATATTGAAAAATGCGAAATTCTTATTTCTAACATTGCTCTTTAAGGAACATATCTGCTCTGCTTTTCCCCACTGTCATTCAATGTGCATTAAACGGTATTGTGGCTAGTTTTTCATGCTCTCATATTTGAGTATTTGTCTACATTTTCAGTTTCATCCAGGGAAGAATGTGGGGATTGGCAAGGATCACACCATCTTTTCTTTGATTGATGGATTGGTGAAATTTGAGAAGTTTGGGCCTGACAGGAAAAAGGTTGATTCTATGTTTTAAACGGACAGTTTGTGAGAATGCTAAATATTCCAAATTGAGATGCATTATGGTCTTGTATGTTTGGCAGATTAGTGTGTACCCAAGAGAAATCCAGCCTGAGAATCCCAACAGCTATCGAGCAAGGAAGAGAGAGAACTTCAAGTTGCAGCGTGAACGCAAGAAGGCAAGAAAGGAAGGTATCGCAGCCCAGCCACAGCTAGTTCTTGCCTCCAATGTTGATGCTGCAGATAGCACCCCAGTTTGCTGAATTTGAAAATGACCCATCTTTTTTAATTGCTTTTGCTTCATGTTGTAGCAAATAGACGCGCACCACCACAACATTTTTTTCCTCTTGCATTATTATGCTAAATGATTGCTTTTAATCTGTTAATAGTTGGTTTATCAGGAGTCTTTTTGTTTTGACGCCCTTCAGACCTGAATTTACTAAAACCATTATATCAAGATTGAAAACCACAAATACTGAGACATACTGTGGCTGTTTGGATTTCATTGTGAATGGTGTCGAATTAGCCAGTTTCATCACATGGAGGAGACCTTGTTTGCCATGGCTTTTTTACAAAGGCAATACCCAGCCAGATGGGTTTTCTAAGCTCCGTATATTGACAATTAGAAGAAAAAATTGAAGCCAATTTGAGATCTCCGGCACAAGGCTTATTCCTACCGTGTAGTGTAGGACCGACCGAGGCCGAATAAAGAGTTGCAATACTCCCTGAATTTCATTTTGGGCTATATACTTTAATCACGATTAAGGAAATGAACACTTGCTGGAACACAATAAACAGGCCAAAAAATAACAATTGTGGATCCGAAAAAGCTTCTGGATAAAAGGAACAAAAGTTTCATACAATATCCTCAATTCTATAGTTTCAAGACAAACATACAGGCAAAAAGCAACATCAACGATGCTAACATTCCATTTCACCGGATTGCCGTCTCTCTCTGGATTTTGCAATCAAGCCTGGATCCATGTCAACCTGCAATGTTAACAAAACGTTACACTCCAACTCCAAGTCACCCAAAAGTACTCGAATTCATCCATGGAATGTTTCATCTCATTATTTTAAGGTCCTGAACAGCATCGGGTTTGACATTTTGATCAAATAAAATCAAATGTGTTGTGTACGCACATTCATGCATAATAACGTCACTAAAGCCTGTTTGGATGGCGTTTCAAACGCCAGTTTGCATCTTTTTATTTTTTTTTATGAATATGGTTTGATGTTTTTAGATCATTTTGATGTGCTGGTGTCAAAAATGATTTTTAAAAAATAAAAAAACATCATTTTGATGTATTTCGGCACCAAAAACACTTTAAAAAGCTACAACAACAGCTCTCCCAAACACCCTCTAAGTATTCATTCTATTTATTTTGAAATGATCAATCATTCAAGCAAGAGCTAGGTGAAATCTTATCCGAAACCATAGGCAAAAAACGTACAAACCGTCAAGTGTAAGCTAAAAAGAATCAACACATCTATCTCTTCAGACCTAATACTAAATCCAATACCTATATATTGCCTTTGGATCACCCACCTTGCTTCATTTTTAAGAGAGGGAAAAAAATCTAATGACATGCTTTTAACCCATTACAACCCAACCATATACCTCTACAGATGAACCATATCATACACAACAGATATCTTGTAACATACCACAACCAACCACCACCTCACACACACCACCACCACGACCACCAATGACAGCATCAAAGACTGAGGGCTTCGCATTGCTTAATATTCCTATAAGTAGCTCTATAGCCATACAAAACAACATGGATTTCAAGGTAGTGTCTAGGTTGTATCATAAAAAAAGAATATTTTTGAGAAAAATAAAAACAAGCAACTTCAATTATTGATCATAAAAGCATGAGATCAAATATAATTCAAACAAATATATTTGTTTGAAGTTGCTTTCAATAAATAACAAAACCGAATTATATTTAGATCAATTTAGCAACTAATCACTTTCAATAAATAACAAAACCGAATTATATTTAGATCAACCAAAGAATAGAGCTTACTTAAACGGATCCGACAATGATGTTGTTGATAGGAATAAATATGAGTTTCACAAAGAAACCTACGAATCCCATCACTACGAATCCTATCGCTGTACGGAACGCCACCTTCGTGAACTCTGGAGAGAAAAACGTATCTTTTAGCCAGAATTCACAACAAGATCGAATCTAGGGGAGAGAAAAGAAGGAAAGAGAGGGCGGGTGGTGCCGCTAACCTTTGCGATCGGGCTTGTGACAACGCTTGACGAGGCGAACGCTGTCCTTAGAGAACTCTCTCAATGGATCGAACACTGAATCGATTGCGTCCATTTCCTTTCGATTTTCTCTCTCTCTCTCTCTCTCTCTCTGGTGGGCGTGGTGGTGGTGGATCTGTGAGGCTACCGGGATTTAACAGGGTGAAAGGAGGACGTGATGACTTAAGAAATTGTTTGTAGACATGGATGCCCCTGAGACGTCATCTGGTTTGACCATTTAGCCCTTATTTGAAACGACACAGCTTAACAGAAGGAGGGTCGTGGAGTGCATAAGAGAAGACACGTGCATGCGGTGGCAGTGCAGCCTGATCATGAAGAACTGCGCTTAGCATTTCCTTCAAATTATTTAGACCTTGAACCCGGAATACTTAGCTTATATACATCTTTACTTGTAAAAGGTGAAAGAGATAAATCCATTAGATAAATATTTTTTTACTGCTCAAAATACAAAAAAAAAAAAAACAGAGTCCAGATAAAAATAAACACCCTGTTTTCCAGTTTGAAAAAGACTCACTTAAAATTTATTTTTATATTTCCATCCCTCTAAATTAGGCTTTCATATAAACTCAAGAAGAATAAATTCACCTGTAGTGTTGGATTCAAGACAAATCATACCAAATAAACCATGGGTGATAAGTGCAATTATCAGTACACAATAATGCATGAAAAAACGTGGGATTTAAACGAAAACTGAGCATCAGCTTTTCCACAAATTCAACTTTCAGACTTGCATTCGTAGATCAGTCCCACAATTACATGCAGACAAGGTATTTACAAGTGTTCTGGTTATTGCTTCGCTCCTGTTGGCACAGAATCTGCCTTTTTCTCTCGCTGGACTGCTCGAGGGACAAATGCGAGGCCACGAGTGTTGCGGCGGCCAAAGCTGATTGAAGAAGGAGGAGAGGAATCTGAAGTGCTTAGCTTAGATACTGCTGAAACAAGGACATCAATGGTTTCACCTTCGATGTCCATTTTGCTGGAAGTTTCCTCGCTTCTATGAATAGATTGTTTGCGTTGTTGCTTCTGTCTTGCTTTCTTGGATAGGTGGGCTTTCTTGAAGAATTCAAATGAACTAGGGAACTTATGTTTATCTACCAGGTGCTGTTGCCTACCTTTGTAATTCTTGAATTTTAAACCACAACCTTCCACCAGACATTCATACTGTTGCAGGAAAAAACAAGTATTAGAGCTGGACAACAATATAGAGGCAAGAAGCTTAAAAGGTGCGCATTCAAAACGTTGATGATTTCATTTATATAGAGGGTATAGATTCTAAAAACCACGAAGTAGATTGCACAGACTAGGAAAATCTTGTGATTTCAGAAGTGATCAGTCATTTCTGAAAGTAATTGTAAGCATTGTCCACTTCAGTTTTTATTTCAGCTCTTATTTATCAGCTCACCTTTAGTGACTGCCATTGAAAAATGGAGTTAGGAAGCAAGACAAATAGCCTACTAATCACCAAAATGGAAGAGAAAATGGATCAAAACATAAACACAAATTGATATCGTATGGCACCACCACAAAGACAATAAAACAGCTAACAAAAACACAGATTGATATCGTATGTAGGGCACCACACTGACTCTATAACAGCTAACAAAAACTCAAATCATGCACCACATCCTCTGATGATAAACACGATAGTGACCAAGAAAAAATTGACAGCACAATGATCAACTAGAATCAACTGATTGATAGAGAGTCATAGTGAAAATCAATTGAAGTGCATAATGAAGAGGGATTCAAACCACAACCCTCCACCAGGCATTCATACTGCTGCAGGAAAACACAAGAATTGGCATTGAACAAAGACAATAATGAAAATACACCACAAGCATTCAAACAAATTGAAGTTTTATCATCTTGTCAAATTACAAACAGCAATGGGATTCTACGAAGACAGACAAGACCAACAAAACTATGTGTTTGCATACACAATCATCTCTACAACCAGTAAAACTTTATCCAAATGAGTTCTAATCCAGCCTTTCTTTTGCCATTTTCTCTCACGTTAGTGATTCTTGTATGTTCATTGGGGAGTGGAATTACAGGCCAGTTTAGATTGTTTATGTAGTCATGATATTACAAAGGAAGGGAAAATAAAAAAGGCAGCGAGGGCATTTATATTTTTTATGGTGGCGCAAAGGTCAATCACGCTTTCAGCAAACACTACTACAACAAAAATAACACTAATAATCTACCAAAGCATTGATAATAAGAAAGAACTAGACATTAAAACAGGATTTAACAGTACAAAAGTTCAACTAGAACCAAACTGAATGTTATGTCAGAAGCTCATAATGCACCTCGTTTCACAAAAGAGGGAAACCAGTAAAAGATACCATGGCATAACCGCGTGCAACTTTTGCCTTAAAGAACGAGTCATGTGCTTCAGATACATGAATGCTGAGCAGGAGCGACGTTGGGTAAACTCTGGAGCAAACCGAACACGACGCAGTGTGCCGTCCATTATAATGATCTTCAAAGTGTTCCAAGGATATCAGGTGTGCACCACAACCAACAATCGGGCAAAACACCTCCCTGCTGCACAATCATAAGCTTCAATGCACAAACCCAGAACAATACAAGCCTTTAAATTTCTTATAATGATGAAACCCTAATTCATAAAACAATTCGTACCTTCCACCCTCGTCCACCAAATTCTGCAGTGTATGCTTTTCTTCTTCACTTAAATCCAACGCAACCTAAATTATTATTATTCAAAAAAAAAGCAATATAATTAAGTACTGAAAAAAAAAACAGAACAAAACAAACGGATTTCTGTAAAGATTTTGTGAAATTAAAAGTGGAAGATGAAAAGGCGAAAATGAGAGAGTGATGACCTGTTTGGCGAGGAGTTCTCTCTCGATGTTGCCAGAAGAGAAGAAGGGAGATTCGGGTCCAAAAAGTCGACGAATCGGTTTCCAGTACGGAAACCCTAACTCGGTTTTGGTGTCTGTATCTACAAGCATCGCCATCGTGAATACCACTGATTTTGAGTGTTTTGAGAGGGAGGGGAGAGAGTGTTTTGAGTTTGGATTTTCAATCAGTTTTTCTCTAACGGAAAGTTGAGAGCAAGTTCTGGAGACGATTAGTGTGGGTATTTTTGGTTTAGGCCTTCTGGGCTTTCAGCTTGTCCTGGTAAAATATCGACACAGGGTTTAGTGGGCCATGATGTGGGCCAGAAAAATAATGACCATGAAAGTGCAACAAAAAAACTTAAGAAAATTAAAATGCAAACAGTCAGACCATAATAATAATAATAAATAATTCTTTTTAATTAAAATATATAAAGTTAATATTATTTCCCTTTAGTATTATTTAATATAATTACGTGGTAGTATATGATATAATTTAGGTAGTTGATATAATTTTTGAAGTACATAATATAATTAATTTAACACATAATAAGGAAATAATTTAACCTTATACACATGATTTTTAAGTAAAAAAAGTATTAAATGATTTATATCAATAAAAAATACTAATTAGTACATATTACTAGACTAATGTTTAATCAAATAATTATATATTTTAAAATTATTTATATTGAAATTTAAGCTATTTTATAAGCTTTTGTTTTTCAAGAATTTCTATATATTTCTCTTGATTTTAATGCTGCAATGTAATATATATATATATATATATATATATATATATATATATATATATATATATTAGTTATAATATAAAGGCTGGAAAAATTATTATTGATAATTGATAAATTAATTGTACATGTAGTATTCTCGAAAAGTTTACTAATTAGTGTATATCATTAATAATTTACTAATCGGTGTATATCATGATGTTTAATTACAATTTATATTTTTAAATTACATATGTTGTTGATATTTTAAACCTTACTTATAAAAATAAGATTTATAAGAGTGTGAGATTCTTTGCACACATTTCTTAGGATGTAATTTTGTAAAATATTACAAAGAGATTTTTTTTTAATAAGAAAACAAACTTGGTTGGGTAAAGTACTTGATGAGTGGGGAAACTCTTATTAACCAGTGGAACATCTTTTCAGAATAACTCACTTGAAAGAAGATTAAAATAAATTACAAAGTTCAATTAACAACCTACCTAATTTTCAGAGGATGAAACTGCAATAACAAGGAAAATAACATGTTCTTAAAAAAATAAAAGATAACCTGGTTAACTCATCAAATTCATAACTCAAATTACAAGTGTGATAACTTTAAAGAAAAAAATCAAATAGAAAAACCCTTATCAATCCCAAATCAACTTGATGTTAAAAGATAAAATTAAAAGATAATATATTAGGTAAGCTCATACAAATGTTTCAAACCAACAACTCGGGTAACAACACTAGAATTATCTCATAAAATACAAATAAGAAAAACATAGTTTCCAACAAACCAAATATTGAAGAAAGAAATTGAAAAAAAAATAATTGAAAAATTGAAAATCAAAGTTAATACAAAATAAAGTTTGACAATCCATATTGGTTTTTTTAGAGTGCCAGGTGCAAAAATCAAGATGATGAGAGAGAAAAGAAAGAGAAGTAGAATGGCTTGTAAGAGCCAAAACAAATGTCCATCATCAACATGCACCATATGTGGTTGTGGACTATGATGAGAGACAATTCAAACAATGAAAGGTGAAAGTTAATGTGAGTGGCATGCACATGCTAAATGAGCATTGTAGCCTCTCCCACACCCCGATAACTCTCCTTAATTCTTCTTCTTTGCATTAAAATCAATCCTTCAATTTTTGAATTATTCCATGAAGTTCTAATTGTTTTAAATCAATGGAATCAATTTTATCTTACCCAAACCATGCATAAATTGAATATTAATTTGTTTTTCAACACCGTAAGAATTCTATGTGAACCGAACAAAGCAAGCCAATTCAAAATAAACAGACACAAGAACAAGATTCACTATTGTAATCCACAGTTTTACTGTGTTTTGGGCTACAATAAAATTGCATCACAAATACCAATGAGGGCGTGGGTCGATTGGTGGAGGTCATCCAGCTTAACTAAAATCTCGAGTTCGAATTTTGGGTATGCATTTGCTTTAAAACTTGTTTGAGAGAGCTTTGTTGTTTTTACGGGTCCTACCCGGCTCGAATCCGGATTAGTCGGCGAGTGGTCGAGTATCTGGATGGTTTATACCAATAAAATTGCCTGACAAATTTCACCTTCTCTTTTAGTTTATTTTATAAAAATATTTTCTATCAAATGCATAGTAGAACAAGATATAATTCAGGTAGCGGATGTAATTTTTTAAAAGTACATAATATATATATAGAAAAATGATAAGCGTATAATTTAACATTAGATAATTTTCTAATTGGTTGGTATTGATAGTTTAGGAGGTAGAAATCTTGTTTATAAACATGAACATATCACTAATAATGTTCTATGACAATTCTATACATTAAAAGTACATATAGAAGTTGTTTGGTCAGTGTTTCACTCTTTGTGCCGTAACTTCTTCTTTTTTAAATCAATATGTTTTGGTATTTTTAGATCATTTTGATGTGATGATGTCAAAAATAATTTTTTTAAAATAAAAAATATTATTTTAATGTATTTCAGCATGAAAATCACTTTGAAAAGCTAATACAACCGCTCTCCCAAACAGACTAATAGTATTGGTACTTTAAACATTATTTAGAAAATAAAAATTATAAAAATGAGAGAATCTTTGCACAAATTTTATAGGATGTGAAATACGAAGAGATAACTTTGTAAAAAAAAATAAGAAAGCAAAATTGAGTCGGGTCAAGTAATTGATAAAGCTTTACAAAACAAGAGCTCGACACATAATTCTTTAGACAACATCGGATTTAACGAAATTTCACCATCCATGTAGCAGCACAAGTTAAAAGTCAGGCTAGCTAGTAGTAAACTAATGATAAAATTGGCTTTCGCCACCAAGAATCAAAAGCTTGTTGCTGATGAACATGGCAGAAGAATAGGATATGATGGAAAGATCCCAGCATTCTCCTTGCTCAAATATCGTGTATCCATAAAGAAGAAAAACTTTTGAACATTCAAGCACAGTTTATTAACACCCGATGATTGATGAACAAAACTGATTTTCATCACCAAACAATCATCACTGTGAATTTCCAAACAGATATATAAAAATACACAGCAATTGCAGCATTCCAAGAACAACGTACAGGAAGTGTTACTTGATAGTTTACTGCAGGGAGCTTGATTCAGTCAGCTCTCTGGCAATGTGAATACACAAATATGAATGAATCCATCAAAACCTTTCTCTGAATACACAGAAATTGCTATAACTGGATGTAGTCTAGCTATAAATGCCTGCTTTAGCACTCTTGTGAAAGTCAACCCCGTGATTTTCCATAGAGATTTGAATAGACAATCTTTGTCCGATGCACAAGAATCATGCTCAAGACAACCGCGACAATGCAAAATCCTGACATGATCATTGAAGTAAGGAAGTAGCATACGGAACCTTCACACTTTAGCGGTTCATTCAGACCAAACATGCCTGGAAAAATAGACCCTGAATTCTGAATGAGGTAGTTATTTCCATGAGCTTGCTTTTCAGCTTCACGGTCATATATGCTGCTAGCAATTAGACCGGAAAAGACAAGTGAACCTGCTGGATTTGCCAGAGTGAGGAAATTGTACAGAGCCCCAAATTTTTTCAAACCAAACAACTCTGAGGCAGCAGCCGGCACAATCGCCCAATGAGCCCCGTAGCCGAGTCCGATCAGCAGAGTACCGACGTACATTGCCCCAGGCCATCCAAATGCAAAGAAGACGTGCCCCACTGCCATAATAAGCTGAGCAATGGCCATTGCCACTGGCCTTGGATAAGCATAATCCCTGGACGATATTTGGTTAGACAAGGGAGAAATAGTCGATATCAAAACTTGCATTAAAATCCATCCAGCATAATAGAGGAGATAAAAATCAATTTTTACCTGACAATAATCTCAGAGAAGTAACCCCCGCCAACACGGCCAAGGAAGTTCCAAATGCTAATCATGGACACAAATATATGTGCATGATCATACCCTAGAGACTGGCTCATCTGACCAAGATTATCAATCACTGTCAGTCCAGAGCCAGATCCCAATAAAAGTGAGAAAAAAATAAGCCAGAAGTCTGCCTTGATCAATGCTTGCATCAAGGTGAAATCCTCGCCCCTGTGTGGACCTCTCCTCCTCTTGACCCTCACTGCTCCTTCTGCAGCGGCTTGGAACAGCCTTGCTTGCAACTGTGCAATCCGTTTTTGCCTCTCTGATGCTGGTAGCAAGTCTACCTCCTTGGGTTTTTCATCTTCAAGCTCACTGAATATTACCTCAGGGCTCTCCTGACCAGATTTCCCAGGTTCTTGTTTCAGTGTCTCATGTAGAAGAGGCTCTTCTACTGGATCAAGGAAGAAACTCAATGACACTGGAATCACAATAGGAATCAAGAGGAGGACGAACAAAACTACTGTAAAAATTATAACCACAGTGTGACTCAAATCAACTAGATCTTCAAGAAGCATCACCCCCATTAAATATGCAGCCAGTAGAAGACAGACACTATATACAAATGTGAAACTTGTGACATCTGATGGTCTGACTTGTCTGTGACCTCCAACAGGTCTGACAATGAACATCAGAGCAATGACTATCATTGCTGGCCCGACCGCAACCATAAAAATGAGAGACGCGTGATCAGGGGAATGGATGGTTGCATATATTTGAGTTAAAATTGCACCACTCAATCCAGCAAAGCCTTTTAGTATTCCCACAACAGGGCCACGGCTTTTTGGAAAGTTTTGCACGCAAGAAACTAAAGCAACTGTGTTGAAGTAGGTTTCACCATTGTTCCCTATGAATATAAGAATGCACATCTGCAAAAATATACAAGTTAGCGACTTATCCCAGGCAAGCACTGTAAGGTTTCATTAAATCTTTGGACCAAAAATGTATGCACACGATAGGATGAAAAATTCGTAAGGCAAAAGTTACTGTGATAAACAGGAATAGCAGAACAGATTGTGGAAACCAAGAATGCATCAGTCTGATTCCATTGAATATATTCCTATTGCAACCACATACAGGCCTACTACAAGCAGGGAAATCCACTCAAAACAATATCACCAAGTTTTAAAATATTTATCGGAATTCTATGTCAAATAACTCCTCCTAGGTCTTCAGTAAAATCATCTTTCCATGTCAATTCTTGTCACCATACCATCCTTCTCCTGAGAGACGAAATCTGACAATGGGAAAACACACATCCTGTGAAGCAGGTTTGATTTTATAATGGCATGATGAATTATGCTGGTCTAGAACATGTAGAATCCCATTCAACTTAAATTCTACAGTAAATCTAATATTCCCATAAGATATTTTTCCAAAGGGTATTGACTATTGAGATCACGTTTTACAAGAAACCAGTTGATTTCATAAAATATAAGACCCAGACAGGATACTTTCAGACATGGAGAAGGGCAACAAAAACAAATAGCAATCTGCTGGTTTCCAGAGTTCAACAGCCTACATGCGTTTTTAAACTAAACCACAGCTTGCCTTTTGGTTTGGCAACAGCTAATTGCCAGCAAATGCCATGTTACTTCCGACCAAACAAATTCAAGAAATTTACATTTTGGTAAAGCACACATGTTTCCTGGTCTGTAGGTCATATGCATTTTGCATAATTTGGTCCTGCAAACAAAACTCCACATAATGTTGAGAGCATGAAAGAATATGCCCCCAAATCCATTAAAATCAAATACTAAATTCTAAAACTTTAACATCCTCCCTCAGAACATAACTCTCTTTGTCTATCCAATGATTGATAGATCTATTGAAAGAATCATACCATGGTAGGCATAGGATGAAAAAACAAGAAAAAAGAATTACCATGTGAAGAAAGAAGAAGAAAATATAAAAATACTGCACCGGACATTTATCTAGCACTCAAGGTAAAAAAGGACGAAATGAAGATGATTTTAATTTCATTACTAAGACCTTTAAAAAAAATACATCGCTCTGATGCATGCACCATTCGGAAAAGGAAAACGAAAAACAAGAATGAAGGAAGAGGAACGATCAATTGCTGTAGAATTTTATCAAATATCATAAATATCTGGTTGACCAACTTGAACAGATGAAACATAAATTCAAAAAATCTTAAGAGCATTAACTTGCATTAACATAGATTTTAAACAAAAACAGAGATAAAGTCAAGATCAAAGCTAAATCTGCAACAGCAATCCACAATAGGCGTAAAAAAAAAATGAATGCAGAAGATCCTTTTCCAGCAACGTAAAGTATCAAAAAGTTTTAAATTTTACATAAACGGACCAAACAAATCATCAACTTTAAACCATGATAAAAGTCAAAAGGTCAATAGATACTCACAGCCCATAAGGGCATAACAGGAGCTCTGCCTGTTACAACAAGCCAAACCCAACCATACCCAACAAGATTCTGCACAGCACCAACTAATAAAGCACCCCATAAAGGCAGGATTTCTGATAAGCTACCAGCCAAGAAACCAACACTGTCACCAAGATCTTTAGCCACACCTAAACTTGCAAGCTGCCTTTGATTATAGTTCAAAGAACTCTTTATAACTGGTGATATGCTACCAAATAAATAACCAATCCCTGCACAAGATTGTATCCACATTGCTGCCACAAAAACTAGCCATCTATTATTGATAAACCCAGCAAATCTTTCATGTAACTTGCCCATCACCACCAAAACAACTAACAACAAAATTAAGTTTCTTGGTGTTTGTTGATTCTTTGTGGGTTCTTGATAAAGAAACTGGTGAAGTGAAAAAGAGCAAATGGAGAAAGAGGGTTTGCAAAGAAGACTGGATTAGCTTCTTCGTTAACTTTTGAGTTTTTTATATTATTCAAGGGAGAAAGAGAAACAAATAGTGAATAACGATGACGATGATGATGCTGATAATGATGATATGTGCGCTGTTTTGGCTTTTTGAGGGTTACCGATCCTGAAGAGCTGCTCTGTCCTGTCTGGTTTTTTTCTGTATAAACTTGAGCTAATATTTTACTCCTTGTAATTTATTAAAACTTCTGATCTGATCTGTATACTTAAAAATGTACCACATGGATAATTAAAGTAATTTCCATAAACAAAATGACAAAAAAAAATGGCTAGCAGAAATATATTTTAAGAATGGCGATTAGGGTGATTAGGGTGTTTGGTTGTCATTATTTTTTCAAATATTTTTAATTTATAAATATATTAAAATATTTTTTTAATTTTTAAAATAATTATCTTTGACATCAACCCATCAAAATAATTTTAAAATATTAAAAAATTCATTTAAAACAAAAAAATAAAACATTTTTTTCTACAAATACTCTTAGAGTGCTTGTCAAACACACGAGAGTTTTTTTTTTGGAGAGTTAGAGGTTGCAAATACGTAAGAACCTGAGGATGTATATGATATGTTTTAAACGACAGGGGTGAAAGTGTGACACCTTCTAAACTTAAGGTGGCAAAACACATACTCGTATTTTGTCTTAGGACAGACAAGGTAACGCTGGACGTTTTCTAGAAATAAAATAGTCTTAATTATTTTTGTTTCTTCTTCTTTTTAGTTTAGTAATCTTTTTATTTCTATTTTTATTTTTAGATCTGATATTATTAGTTTTTTTAGTCTTTGATAGAATAGAATATTTTTTTCTTTTACTTTTCAATTAGAGTTTTTAAATTTTTATATAAAACTTTATATAATAATATTTATAATAAATGAGATGTTTATAAATAAAATTAAATAGGTAAATATTTTTATTTAACATATAATAAACCTCGGAAATATCAAGTTGGTAGTAAAAAAGTGGAATACCAATCAATCATGGATTTATCTCTTTTATTTTATTTTCTTTTTCGCTTTTCAACCATTGACTCTTTATTCAGTATGTTTGCACTATATTTTTAGAAGTATTTTTTTAAAATGATTTTTTTATTTTTTATTTTAAATTATTTTTTTATATATTTATATTTCATTTTAATATAATAATATCAAAATTTATTTAAAAAAACAATATTTTTATAGTAAAAAAAAACTTTCAAACAATCATCAGCAACGGTGTCCTGTAATCTTCATTACTTTCGGCTACCATGTAATAATGTTAGTTCTTGTGCCTTGGATTTATGCCATGTGGCAACGTGCCTAATCCATTGGCTAACACTGACCGTTGGATTTAAGAAAAATGACGCCATAAACACGAGGGCCCGCTGTCCTATAAAGTTCCTGACAATGTCAAAAAAACTCTGGACCTTTTTTAAATTAGCAAAAAAATAAATAGTCGGGATTTTTAATTTTAATGGTTTTTGTTTAAATCAAATTAACAAAGGAAACTAAAAGTAAAGGTATAGGAAATGATATTATATAGATTTTTTATTGTTTAATCTTTTCATAATTATGAGGCGGGATATCTTAAGATATCATATCGCGCCTCATAAATGCAATATTAATTAAAATTTAAATAGATTAAAAGTCAACAAACACAACAAAACACTCCTTTTCTTTTTTGAAAAAAAAGTCATTATCTCCCTCAAATCTCTCTTAATAAACTAGTCAATCATTTATATTTTTTTTTTATTAAAACAACTAAAAATTAAACTCATCTTAGTCTTTAAACATATTTCATGTTTTTGTGTTAAATTTTCATCATTTCTTTTGTTGTCATCGCTACCCTAGTCATTCTTGTATAACTATAAACAAGGTAATCATAAGAATTGCTACTAATTTGTATTTAGTCTAGTTCAAATCTAATAATTGTTTAGATTAAATTTATGATTTAAGGTGAATTTAGGGTTTTTCGAATTACTAATAAATTAATTAATAATACATTCAAATAGAGTTTATTTGATACAGTTGAATATGAAAATAAGTAGAATTAATTATTTTAATTAGCTATGTGCTGCATTTAATTTAGGCTAAGTTGTCGAACGAGGAATTTTGTGTATATTGTTACAGTAGCCAAAACAATTTGTGAATTAGATGTTGTGGGTCAAAAATATGATGGTTTAGAAATTGGACATTTAATACATGTCATAGTTGTGAACCAAAACATTAAAATTGAATTATTTCACCAGAAACTTTTCATCTTATACTATTTTAGCATTTGATTTTATCTTGGGTGCTGATTGCCAAGAGCTAACAAAATCATTGGCTTGTACTATATTACAGACATAAAACAAATATTCAAGTATTGTTAATATTTTTTTCATAAAAATAATTAAATCATATGGAAGTTTACTCAATATTACTTATCTGACTTGATGAGTGTAAAGGCAATATGGACAACGTATAAAAATATAATTTGAGTTAGAAAGCTTCAAGAAAATATTTTTTTTCTTAATTATTGAGACGATAACATTTATATTGATTTGGGTCAACTTTGATTAACTTGTTAAATTCATGACTTAAGTTTTAAGATCATGATAACCCTATACAAAGTAAGTCAAAATAATTTATGAAACTTAATTCTCGATCAATCTAATCTTGAATCATGAAATTGAAAAAAATATATAAGAAAATAAAAAAATGATCCAAGTCAGCCTAAGTTATTCTACTAAATTCATAACTTAAGTCATAAAACTAAGATAATCATATGAAAAGTAAGCTAAAACAAGTTATAAAGTACAGTTCTCAATTAATTTAATGTTAAAGGATGAAGTTGAAACAAATAATTAAAAAAAGAATATAAAAATTGACAGTGGTCAACTCGAATTATATCAATCATGAGACTAAGATAATCTCATGAAAAAACACTGGAAAAATATTTTAGTTGTCTTAGGTCACCTTGCTAAACACGTGACTCATGTCAAGAGACTAAAATAACCTCATCTTAGAAAAATTAAAATAAATTATTAAACACCATTCACAATTAATTCATTGTCGAATAATGAAATTGGACAAAAATAAATAAATCTAGGATGATGATGAAATAAAATACTTGAGTCAAATCAAGGTTAACCCGTAAAAACCATGTGTTGGGTTATAAAACCAGACTAATCTAATAGAAAGTGAACCAACAACAAATAATAAAATTTAATTCCTGATCATCATAATATTGAAAGATAAAATTAAATTGGAGTAGCATATTAGAAAAAACAATAAAACTCAAACACATTGTTGTTGTTGTTGTTGTTGTTACCTTCATTGTTGTTGTTGTTATTGTTATTATTTTACTAACAATAACAACATCTAAGATCATGGACCAAAATAATATATTTTACTAAGTTTGTCAACATATATGATTTAATTTAATGGTTTATAATTTCTATTAATCTAGTTCATACTTTTAGAAGATAGATTGAGTTCGTTTAATAATTTCTTGTAAAAAGTTATCAAAGAATAATAAAAATAATATCAAAATCACACATTTTAATAAAGATATGTGTGTTTGTGAGAATCTTCTTAGTAAAATTAAAATTTATAATAGGATCTAAAAACCATTTTAAAACTAAAGAGTAGATAAATCTTGTAATTGTTTTCATAATGCAATAAAAACCAATTAAAAAACATACAAAAATTAAAAAAAAAAGCTATTGAAATTTATTTTCATGTGGATTCATCAAGTGACAATTGTATTATTTAACTTCTATCGGTGAAATAAATAATAATCAAGTTCAGTTTAATGTTCGAGACAAGGTTGTGAATATCATTTTGTTTTGACCGAAACGACTAAAACATTTCATTTCAAGTATAAAAAACAAGACAAAACAATATTTTTATCTTGTTTTAAATACTTGCACAAAGTGGATATTTTAGCCGGCGAAATGCCCACGCATCATCTCACCTGTAACGTTCGCCCTAAAAAAAATCATTTCTTCTGTTGGTTCTTTCCACACAGAGCTGATGCCTGGTGGTGTGAATGTGACCACCATTGTTTTAGAGAGAGAGAGAGAGAGACGATCAAGATCTACTTTTATTAAGAATGTTTGCCCATGAAAATCAATTGCATCCCGTCACTATGAACCACATCCATACTTGATGTAACATCTTTGATTGTTGCGCTAGGAACTACCACACTATGCAAGAGAAACAAGTCCTCACTGTGAGGAAATGTCGAGAGAGAAGATTGAGATCTGTTGTTTGAGAGGGAGACGGGGGCTAATTTTGGAGGGTAGTGTCGTAGTGGGGTGGTGATAATTAGTGGAGATGGAGGGTTTTTTTGAGGATGGGATGTGAAGTGTTAACCATTAGATTAGGGAATGTTTGTTTTTTTTCAATTTTTTACTTTTTAAATTGCTTTAATATATTATTATAAAAAAAAATATATTTTAAACAATATTATTTTAAATATTTGTGAAACAATACTTCTATAATTTCAAACATTGCCCAAAAATGTTTTATATACATTTCATATTAAAAGATTAAGAAACAATTCATATGCATTTGAACTAAAAAAAACATAATTAATTTATAAAAAAATCATAATTAATTTTGAGATTATATTTGTTTGACTTTGTGTTTGTATTGTATAATTTAAAGTTAATGTATCTTGAATTTGAATTATTTTTTGTTAAATTAATATTTTTTTCATATATATAATTAATTATATAAATATGAATAGTACAACCCCGAAACGGCATACCGAAATGCTTCAAAACCGAAACGTTCTATACCAATAGAAAAAACAAAACGACAACCAAAACAATATTGACAACCTCTTAGTTTGAGGTGTTGATGTAGACTTATCTAAACATATTAAAAACCAAGTTTACAATTCATCTCTCTTATCTTTTATTTTAAATATTTTAATTATATTTCTAATTATTATTTCTAATAAATAATACTAATAAAATACCTAATTCACTTGTACTTTCAAGTGTTATCGCTGCTACACTAAGTTCTTTTTAGTGTAGTAGAATAATGGTTAAGATTCCTTAGTTTACCACTCCCACCAGTCACTATATGTCATTTCTCACTCGGATCAAATTAATCATGGGACAAACAATAAAGTTAGCGGTCATGTCTAATGATTGTGTCGGCTCTTCATACAATAAAATCTCGCCAAACATGTTGATAGTGTTGCATAAAATAAGGGTAAATTATAAATTAGTCCTTTTAGCTTTTATTTTTTTAATGGGTCAAATAGTGTTGATCATGTTTAATATAATTTATTTTGTTTAAAAAAATGTCTTTTTTTTAATAGCATCTGCTTGGTTTTTTCTCCTTTTCTATTTCTTAAATCATAAAAAAGAGAAAAAGAATACGGAATGGAAGAAAAGAATTAAGTTACAAAAAGATTTTAAAACATCGGAACTGAATAACTAATTTTTAAAACTAAGAGAACTATTTAGATTATTTTGCAAAACAAAGAGGAGTGATTTATAATTTAATCCACAAAAGAGCAAGTGGAGGCAGATAAGGACCAACCAAGTTGTATTGAAAAACACCCAACTCCTAACTTCTCTTCGAGTTAATAAATAATAACTATAAAATATGAAATACCCTATTGATTTTCCTTGATTGACATTGAATTTTTGCACGAGAGGTCAATGTCACCGGGCACAGTGACTCCGGGAGGAGTCATTCATGGACCCCTTCGCTCGATTTGGATTTTGACATCTTGGCTAGATTTTTTTTTTATTATCATAGTTATAGATTATATTGATTAATTTAGGTTTATCCTAATTAATAATACAAGTTTTAAAATTGTAAAATTTTAGTAATTATTATATTAATAACCATAAAATTTAAATCTAAAATTATAAAAAAACAAATCTTTTAATTCGAAGCGTTTATCACTTCTATATGGTTACCCTCGGCTAGCTTTGTATATCGTGAAGTGTGCCTCGGCCACCCATTTATCCACCGCTTCGGAGCAGAAACTGATTCGCCCTTTCAGGCAGCGAATGGCTAGATATCATCCAACCCTAATAATATCCTATAAGCTCTTATATATATATATATTATCGTCTTTATGCTCAAGTGGAGGTTGGAGATAACTACAATCTAATGATAATGCAAGTTATTAAATATTAGAGTATTATAACACCTACGATTTATGTTCGAGGCCAGCTCTAAATATAGATCAAGAAAATTAAGAATGTAAACTCAAACTATAAATATTTATAACATCTGTAAGACATTTAGTTTAATTTAAAATATATAACCCGTTCAAAACATAAATAAATAAATGAATCATGTAGATAATTGATGAAATATAAAAGATAAATTGAAGAAATAGTGAGTCCAAACGTTACGTAAGCATATCGAGTAAGGCGTATATATAAATTATATGGGTTGAAGAGGGTGTTCGTAGCGATAATTATGGCCAAGATTTATCATGATGTCTGTGGCCTGTACCTTCCCAACGTGAATCACATTTGGTTTCTCTCTGTTGTCCATTTCATGTCGTTGCTCTCAAAATACAGTCCTCGCATGCAAAGGACATCTCTCTCCCTCTCCCTCTCTCTTGAATCATTTTTATTTTAAAATTTATTTGGAAATTTGGTTTAAAACAATTATTTTTGAAAGTATTTTTTTTAAATCATCAAAATAATATTATTTTAAAATTATTTTTTATTTCAACACATTAAAATAATCTGAAAACATAAAACACAAATTTAAAGTAAAAAATAAAAATAAAAATAAAAATATTTTTTTATCATAAATATTTTGAAAACACAATGATAAATAGACACTAAATTACAAATCAAACAAGATAAAAAATATTTTAATTTGCAAGTTGAGATTTATAATTTTAATTATGATATTTCCGGTCTTATGTCTATGAAATCACATGTTTTTCTAAAGTCTAATTTGAATTTAAATATAATTGATTTGGTCATGATAATCACATAGAATCTTGAACGGAAAACATCGTCAATGAGTTTTTTTTTCTTAATATTTTACTCATATTTCCCTCATCAAATACTCTGAAAATTCAATCTTCGAGCCTAATAAACACCAAGAATTGAGTGTTTCTCCAAGTCAGATTAATTAAAACAATGCGCCATTCATGAATGGACAAGTCAATTTAATTTTATTAATTTGACAAGAGCAGCCATTTGCAAAATGATTCTTCTCCACCACCTCTCGTATATCCGTAGCGAATCAAGTGGCAATTGAATGATGAACCATGATTTAAATATGTTGGTGAAAAAGAAACATTACAAAAACAATTGGGTTTGGTATATAGTCATTTTCGTGATCTATTTTCTTGGATTTCTATTAAAATAATCTCCAACGGTCCAATAGTTAGCCTCATTTGCCACGATAGTTGCAGGATCAAAACTTATCCACATAATTATGCCTGCGTGTTTTTCTATATTTTTTTAAAAAAATGATTTTTTTATTTTAAATTATTTCTGTAGTGATTTTAAATCATTGTGATATTTTATATCACGAAAGGGCTCAAGTAACGTCGATATGTCCGAGTGGTTAAGGAGACAGACTTGAAATCTGTTGGGCTTCGCCCGCGCAGGTTCGAACCCTGCTGTCGACGATTTGAATTGATTTTACCTTCTTATTTTTTATCAAACCAGCTCAACAGAGAACAGACCATGGATGAAGATATACATGCAAAGACAATAAAGTAACTCTATCCACACGTGGGAGGCTGAATGCATGCATGCACACACGTGCTGTTTTGTTTTATAATTCTCTTTTCAAAATCAATCGATCGATGATTTGCACAAAATCTTTCATCTTAGGGTCATTTCTATATAAAATTAGTGATGCTATAAACATCATGTGACTCTTTCAGATGATTTTAGCAGAAACTACAATATTTACTCCTAACTCTTCCAAATGCCTCAAGAACCTAAATCTATCATTCCGCTTCCCTTGGTTGATTAGCGTGTGAATAAAGCACCACTCGATAGAAACCCATCGCTAAATGCTTGTGGGGTGGATTCAAAGATTGATAGGAGTCCAGGCTCTAATGGGCCACGACGGGGCTCCATCAAAGTTGATAGTGAGCGGATTCAAGTTGGAAGGATCCACAACTCGGGGCTCTATAATAACAATCTCCTTTAATGGCGGTTCAACCAGAATCTCCAGCTCATGTCCATGAATCATCCATCGTTCTGAAGTGGAAAGTATCCATCAAGTGGGGCTTTAGGCATGTGGGTGGGACAGCTCAACTGGCCGTGTCATTAGTCTATCCAGCGGCGTGATTGGAGGCGATCCACAAAAAGTTAGCACTCAGCGTTTCAATCTCTCAGGTAATCAGAAGGTGCTTTTGAGCAAATACAAAACGAGGTGGATTTAAATTTCGAAGAGGGATTAAACCCATCATTGTTTGAATTTTAGGTGGAAGTTTCCTTTTCAGTTGTCGCGCATGTGACGAGCTTAGAAAATGTGAACCCATATAGCTTGATTCTGTAGCCTTCACACTTTTCCGAGTCATCAATCCTTGTCCCTTCTTCTTAAAGCAATACCCTGCCTTTATAATCCCATTTTCTCAAATCCACTTTTTCGATTTTATTATTGTCATTGTCCCACCGAGGGCTTTATTACAGGAGAGAATCGAGAGACACACAGTAAGGAAAGCAAGAGAGAAGATGTCGGATTGGGGACCGGTATTTGTGGCGGTGGTGCTGTATATACTCTTAACACCAGGCTTGCTGATTCAGATACCGGGTCGCCAGCGATTAGTGGAGTTTGGCAACTTTCAGACCAGTGGAGCTTCCATACTGGTTCACTCCGTCCTCTACTTTGCTCTCATTTGCATTTTCTTGTTAGCTGTTGGTGTCCACGTGTATGTAGGTTCATAGCCTTCGAATGCTGGCCTGCCTTTCACACAGGGATGGGAGAACTCTGCTTTTCTTTTCCCATTTCATGATAGATGTTTTGAAATTGATTCGTGTAGCAAATCTCTGTACTTAAATTTATTTAGTTATTATATCTAATGCAGTTCTATCTTTGCTTAATTTGTGGTTTCAAGCTGGAATTATAGGCTAAATCAATCAATAGACGATACTGGATTTACTTGCAGAGCATCTTCATAAACATAGAACTGTATATTTAGGAAGCACAAAGCACCGCAGTTTGGCTTTCCCTGTCACCAAAGAACTTTTTCTAGTGGTTTTATAAACTCGAAAGAGAAGCAAAAATTTAGTTCGAAAATGACTAGGGGTAACCTGAATGGAAGTGGATTAAAAAGGGTTGCGGTCTTTGCATAAACACGGCCAGTGAGGATAGAGACTGAGGGATAGCAAGGCAAGAAAAAGTTATAGGAACATATCGATCTTCTTCATGCTAGGTGCTGTTTGTGTGCAATCTTCTGTGCTTGATTTTTCCAAGATTTGCTTTAGAAATTGCAACTTGCATAGCTCAAATGGCAGCCGGATGGGTTTGTGCGGTGCGTTGGATCCTTTCTGTTTGTAGTTTTATCTGTCTGGTCATCTTCATTGTTTGTATACAGCAATCATCACCAAACATCCAGGTCCAGGATCTATCTGATAATTCTCTGTTAAAATGTGGAGATCAAACTGGTACATGGTTAGAGAATCAGGCACTGCATTTTGAGCACCATGTTCCTTTATATATATATATATATATATAAATATATATATATATATATATATATGAAAAAGTGTGTCAAATATGTATGATGCACCCTTGTCCCATTTCCATTTCGTCGAGATCCACAATCACCATCATGTTGCTCATGATGCTGGGTCACAGGAACTCCATCATGTACACATGCAAGCACATGTTTGTGTCATACCTGGGAAAGCTAGCTCTTTGTTCGAAGAGTTGCTTGAGATGGCTGCAAGCGTAAGAACACCAAAATCTACAGAGCTTTTGCTCCCCCCAGCAAAGTTCAGTTCAGATTCTATACAGTGCACAGCAATACGGTAATTGAAAACACCTTGCTATTCTTGAAAAATCTACAGAGCTTTTGCTCCTCCCCAGCAAAATTCAGATTCAATACAGTCCACAGCTAAACTTGTCTTCATATATTCTATCATTTTATGTGCTTTTCCAATATATTTTATTTTAAAAAATAGAAAAAGACATATTATGAAAATTTATAATTCACTTCTCTATTACATTGCCTCTCACTCCCTTGAAAACGGGTGGGTAGTCGTTTAACATGATTTTTAATGAAAAATTCCATCTTTGGGCACATTTTCATTAAAATGGTCTTCGAGGGTGGTGTAATAATATTTTTGTAGAAATATTTTTAATATTAGTGTATTAATTTATTTATAAATATTAAAAAATATCTTTCTTTTTTTAAAAATATTTTTAAAGCACACACAAAAAAAAAACAATCAGATGTAGTCAGTAGTAACCATCAATATTCATTATTATATATATCACCAACCAACCAGTACAATAATATAAATGTCACTAAGATATAACTGGGTTTGGGTTTTCTTTTGAAGATTCTATATTTCTAATGAGACATTTTTAAGAGACAAATGATAGAAATGATTTTTTTAATAGTGTATAAATGACTCTTGAGTTAATGTGATCTGCAATGGTAAGAGCTATTTTTTTAAACTTATTTTAAATAAAATTCAATTATTTTGTATATAGTGTAATTATACAATTCATTATACAATTAATATGAGTAAGTTATATAATAAATAATTATTTTTGAGAAACCCGCTAACAATAAAATTATTGTTTAAAAAAATGAATTTAATTATAATTAAAAGATCCAGAATATTAGAAAAAGTACAAATAAAAGTTAACACATTAACAAATAATCAATTTTTTTCTAACATAATTAATTAAAAGACATTCCATTACACAATTCAATGAAATTAACTACATAATTAATTAGTACTCCTTTTTGCTACAATTTCCAATATTTTTTCTTCAAAATATGTTGTAACTATTGGATTCATTGTAGAAGTATCCATCTTCATAATCTTCATTTCTTGTTTCTCTTGCTTTTATTTAATCAATACAGCTTGTTGCTCCAACAAGATTTTTCAGTCTTGTTTTTTGTTCACCTCAATGTCAACAAATGTTTCATTCAATTGCTATAACATAGTTGATACACTTGTCTCCTCAACTTTCTCTTTTCCATGTCTGCATCTAAGTCGTTCCTTTGCAACATTCTGACTAATTGGTCTATTTTGGTAAAAAAAATATGTATCACTGTCTTCTCCTAAAGAAATAGAATCAGCGGTTGATGGAGTTGAAATAGATGGACTTGTGTTTCCATGATTTTTTTGTTTCTTGTTTCAAGATAACCTAACAATGTTCCAGTTGAAATCGTTTGCTAACGACTGAAGCATACATTTATCGAGCATCATTAATCTGAAAAAATAAATTCAATAAATGAAACTATGTTACATAATAAATATGTTAAACAACTTATTTAATATGTAAATGTTGAAAATAAAACATTACCCTTGATTCTTCAGTCGTTCCACTTTGTTGATGATTTTCAATTTGGGTAACAAACCCAACAAATTTTGCAACTTCTCTATTTATTTCTTGTCATCTATTTGAGATGCTTATCTGGGAACGATTATTCAAGTTTCCTACATTCTCTACAAAGTACGCATGTACTCGAGACCAAAATTGTCTTGTTTGTTGATCAACTACTGTGATTGGATCTTTGCTAGTATTTAACCACGCAGATACAAGTAAACAATCTTCTTTCGGCGAGAAGTTTTTACTTCTTTGTGATTTTCTAGTAATATGAACATTAAGATCACTTTGTTGAGAATCAAACTATTCAGACGCACTTATAAGAGAGTTAGTGAATGAATTTTGCACATTTGAGTCCATCTGCATTAAAAATACATTGTCTTATTGCTCTTGTCGATCTAACTCAAATTTTATTACAGTATTAATAAAACTGATAAAATATCTATTTACGAATAAATGCACACCATTTCTAAACACAAAATTTACACAGTTTAAACATCTAACAGTAAATTTAAAACATGTAATTAAGCTAATTGATTCACAAATTCGTAATTTATCAATTTCACATAATTATTTTTTTTACTACATATTATATTAATGACATCCTTTTATTTTCTTAAATATTATTATTAATTACCTCCACAACAATTCTAAATACAAAATTTACACAATTTTTAAATCTAACAATACATTTAAAACATATAATTAATCTAATTAATCATAAAATTCGTAATTTATTAATTTCATAATTAATAAAAAAATATTATTTTTTTACTACATATTATTATTAATTACCCATCTTTTCCCTAAATTTACTCTAATATACCCCCCCCACATTAAACCCTACCTATTTCTTCCCATATTGTTTCCAGGCGCCGCACACACACTCTCCCTCTCGTCCCTCTCCCTCTCAGCCATCGTCCCTCGTCCCTCTCGGCCATCATCCCTCTCCCATGGCCATCTCGCCTCCGTCCCTCTCCCTCTCCCTCTGCTCTTTCCCCCCTCTCCCCTTGGCTCCCTCTCACTCTATTCTCCCCTCTTTAAACATTAATTCAGCTTCTGCTCTTAATTTCTATATGGGTTATTGGTTCTGTAAACAAACCTACCTACTTGAACAAAAACAAATAGATTAAGTTAGAAAATAAACCGATGATGCAGTGGGCAAAAGATTTGACACGAAGTGAAGATGCAATTCGTTGGAATTGTGGTATTTTGCTGTGATTTTTCTTGTTTGAGTTTGCTGTAAAATATATGTGTTTTTTCAATTAATTGCTTTGCTGTGTTGATTTTGCTTTGCTGTGTTCATGTTGGTTTTCTGTGTTCATGTTCGTTTTTATTGGTACAATTGCAACGGTAAAAAAATCACAACGGTCAGATTTTGTATTTTGACTCCCCGGCTGAAACCTATGAGAATGACTCCCAAAATTGGAAAAAGGCATTTTGCCTCTTCATTTGGCTCTCCCAATTGGAATGACAAATTTAAAAAAAAAAGTTATTTTTTTTTAAATATGGCTTTGACTCCTCTTATGGCTAGTCCCGTTGGACTTGCCCTAAGAGGAATAAGTTATTTCAGGATTTATTACTTCTAATATAATATAACAAATCAATTAATCCAAGTATCACCAATTAATTAAATATTTTTTAGTGGGTTGATAAATAATTAATTTTATAGTATTGTGTAAAAAATGAATTCCTTTCTTATTTATATTTCTTTATTTTTTTCTATTTCTTAAATAAAATGAAAACAAATAATTAGAAAAAAAATCATTAAATGAATGGAAAAGACTAAGTTTAAAATAGGAATTAATTATTCCTTATTATGATTTTTTTTTGTCTTCTACTTCTAAAAACAATTGGATGAAAAGATTAAATTCATATAGTTTTGAAAGAACAAGAATCTATCCATTTTCTTGTCGTTGAAGAAAATAAAAGGAGGATAATAGAAACGACGTCGCTCATTCTCGTTTTGACGGTCACCGACCAAGGACAAAATGGCCCACCCTGCTTTTCTTGTGCTTTTAACTACTGTTTCAGGTTCCCATATCCCAAAGGTCACCCTCGAAGACCGACAGATAAAAAAAAAAAACAGAAGAAAACCACTTCACTTCCATCTCATCGCCATAGCCTCATCTTCAAGCTAGGGTAACGAAATCACCACTTCTCTTGAAAACAAGTAAAAAACCAAACAATCCCACTTGTCTTTTGAGCTGAGAAATGGCAGACTGGGGGCCAGTGTTAATTGGGGTGGTGCTGTTTGTGCTGCTACAACCTGGTCTTTTGTTTCAGTTACCAGGAAGCAACAGGCGTGTGGATTTTGGGAGCTTGAAGACGAACGGAATGGCTGTAGCTGTTCATACTCTCATCTTTTTCACTGCCTATTCCATTCTCATCTTGGTTGTTCATGTTCACATCTATACTGGCTGATTACTCGACTATTTGGTATGTTTGTTGATGGATGGAAATGTTCTATGTGTCTTTCTAAGTTTTTTTCCCGCTAAAGAAGAGATAGTCTTTTGTAGTTTAATGATCATGATCTATTTGAATCATGGCTGCTAATTTCAGTAATTTGAATAAGAAATATGAAGCACTGATCTTTTAGTAATGGATTGATTAAATGAGTGCTTGAAATTGAATGTGTGGTGTGTTTTTCCATTGATACATACCATTTACGATATTATTGGGATCCATTGAATTTCAAAGACTTGTTAATCCTAGTCAGTATACGTGAATCCTTCTAATTTTGTTGCTGTGGAAATTTGGTCAAAGGGACATTTGAAAAACAAATGCTAAAGGGTTATTGTTTAAAAGAAAGAATTTAAAAAAAATTACAAGGAAATGCTAAAGAGTTCCATTGCATCTGGAGATAAAGAGATACTGAAGATCTCTATTCTGGACACCATCACTGTCTCAATCTGTGTTTTAGGACAAACTGGCTATATGATGTAAGATTTTCATTTCAGTCTAATCATTTAAGAACTTTTTTTATTTTATTAAATGATATTTTATCTATGGAGTTAATGAGTCAAAATGAAAATAAATAAGTGAAAGATTATGGACTCGACCTCAATTTCGGTTGTAGTTGCCATCATCAGCCAGCAGTCTCACAACAAAGTATAGAGATAAATTGTACACTAACAGGACTAATCACTTCATCATGTGTGTTGAGACATAGATAATCATTAGGACAAAGAGGAAGATTGCATGTATTTAACATCGTTTTTAATGAGTTTTGAATCAAAAAAGAAATTCAAGGAGACGGCAAATCCATTCCCTCTATCAATGACCAAGCCAGATATGGTATACCACAAGGGATTTGCCTTTTTTATTTTATTTTATTGATTCCCAGACAATATCTTGAACTTGTTGATGCAAAACAGACCAAACCAAGCAAAGAAGATTGGGAAAGTAAGGGAAATACGGTGGAAAAGAGAGAAGAAACTCATGTACAAGAATAAAATGAAAGCAGACAATAAGAAGAAGAAGAAAAAGAAGTGGCCTTAACCTAGAGTGTTTCTGATTGATTAATCACCCCCGCAAAAGAAAGGAATTCTGCAATCACTTGACATGTATGTGAACACCTACTGCAATGATCAAGATGGTGATTATGCAAAAGTATATAATAGCATGAACAAGAATGGCGATCCCACTGGTGTACATGTTCCCAAACTCTACCACTCTTGTTCTTGCTGGTAGCTGGAACAATAGTCCTGGTGATAAGAGGATGAATAAAGCCACCGCAACAACAACCGGTCCCCAATCGGCACTCATCCTGTTCTCTCTCTGTCGTTTTCTCTCAACTCTGATGGAGGTTCAAGCTTTCTGAGTATTGCTTCAAGGTTTGGTAAGAGAAGACAATGAAGAGGGTTTAATATGGAGGAGGGCGAATAGGACTAATTTTCTTGGTGATTAAGGAGGCGGGGATGCGAAACTTAGTGAGAAAGAAGAGAGGTGGGTTATAAAGGGAGGAAAGGTATGCTTTGGTGGTGAGTTTTCTTTATAAAAGCTGAAAAGAAACAGCTTTTCTTTCACTAACATCTAATAATTGTTCACTTATAGGCTTCTTTATGCCTGCTTTAGAGATTAATGGAGGTGGAGCCTTTATAAAACAAATCATAAAAGAGACAAATGGCTAGGCAGGTGAATGTGTAAAGGGCCAGTTAACTCTTGGCGCCATCATAAATGCTTGCCTGTCTCGTCTGTCTTTCTCATATTGTTCATATCAAAATACCTCGCAGCATCTATGCTTTTGATCAAGAGTCCTATATCTAGTAACTGAAGTCTGGCTGTGACAATTCAACAAGGGCGGGCTTCTATAAATTGATTGCAGAATTTGTAATTGATCAAAAGTCTAGTTAGTGGTTAATAACTAGCAAGATTTTTGACAGTAACTCAGCTTCGATGGCTACGAGACTCAGCAAACGAAAACAGGGCAAGTTCCTATGATTTATGTGGTAAAGCTGATGAGCACGCCTAGGCCTGAAATAAATATGTTGATGACAGCTCTAGAACGTAAGCACCCTTAAAGGCGTTGTTCAAATTCGAAATTCAAGCCTTCTCCATATAAAATTGCACGTTTCAAAATGGTATCATCTCACAGCATGTCTTCGTGGATACTGTTTTTGCCCTGATATACTTTTAAATGTATCTGATTCATAGATACTCATTACAGTTTTTATAGCTCACCTGGAAACACTCTTTAAAGCTTGGTTATAAGAAAAAAAAATACAATTTATAATGTTTCTTATATTTATTTTTTGAACTGTAACATCAAAAGCTACACACACTTATAAGTCAGATTTCATTGAAAAAACAACTGAATCTCTCATAGCCTATACTCAACAGAAAAAGCTAGCTTCAACTCTTTTCCTACTCATAAAGTGTTTTCTTTTTAGTCATTTGTTTATATGTTTTTCTGGTCAGTCATTCATTAAAAGATGTTATGTTTGTTGAAGAACGACTAAGTAGTGTGATTAGATTTGTTGCGAGTTCGTAAAGTTGAACTCCAAGTCCCACTAGCACGCAAGATATCTCTTACATGTTTATCATCGTGATTCAGAGAGATTTCAGAATAAACTAGCATAAGCATCCAACGCATAACTTTTGAAAGGAACATTAATGAAAACATTCACACGAGGCTTTCTGTCTTCAAAAATACCATGTAAACGAAACAACGAACAGTTCTCTATCTCGCAGTTTTCTTACAAAAGAAAGCATCCTCAAAATCTTCTTTCTCCACACCCTAAATTTTTAGAGTTCAGCAATCTGTAAGTACGCCCCATCTCATGAAAAACTCCATTCTGCACAGAGATAACCAACCTTTATTGCTATAAACAGCCCTAACCATGATTTTTCAAAGCTCAACAAATAATAGAATAGGAAAAGAGGGTTCAGGGACATGATGCCATGGAACAGGGCAAAAGATGGACTTTCCAAATTCAGACAGATGAGAAACAATAGCAGCAAAATAAAACAACAAATTAAACTAACAGAAAACCCAGGGCATTATCAAAATAAAAACAATGACAAACGTGACAGACCCTAAGAGCATTAAAGCCAGGGAACTCCAATGAACTCCATGTGGCCACAGGCCACTGCTGCCTCGCCGAGGAAGCTATATGTTACAGGACAAGAAGGGGATTTCAGGATTTCAACTATCATAGAACAGATCTGGGAGAGTGCTCTTGATTGATCCTGATCATCTTGTGCTCATGTTTCCTCTTCTTCTCTTTCTTGAAGTTAGAGAATGCATCATAAGGGTGTTTTTTTCTCGGCAGGAGAAGTCGCCGAAAAGGTAAACGTGCTTGCAATTCGTAGAAAATGGGCATCGAATTACGGTGGATCCTGCTGTTGCACAGATCGTAGAGAATAAATGTGAATACTGTATTTATTGAATGAAGAACATTGTCTTTAAATAGGCATTACAGTGACTCAAATAATCAGACACATAAATAGCTAAAGCCTCGGCATTAACCCAACAAAACCCGACTGACCGGCCACTAACTACTCAGTGATTAAGAAATATTTCCAACAATATCTTCGTTAGACCACTTTGTTTGCTGAAAAATCATTTATTTTTAAAAATAAATTTTTAGAAAAAGAATTCTGAAAAGTTAATTCCAATGTTTAACAATATTATTGAAAATGAACTGGAAAACACTTTCCAGTGTTTGTTTGTGTTATGGAAAATGAACTGGAAAATAATTTATTAATAATTTTTTTTCAAGTTTATCTAATATATATAAAATATTTAATCACTTAAAATAAAAAAATGAAATCTAAAAAGTATAATGATGAATTTTTTTATTATATCCTATAGTCATACATAGCTTATTTTATAAAAAAATATAACAATATATGTCATATCATATTATTGAGAAATAAGCTTGTGAAATATTTTTTAAGTAAAACTTATTAAGATATATTTTTTTCAATTTTAAAAGCTTAAAATAAGTTTTTTCTTTTTCATATGAAAGCCAAATTAGTTTATGTTAAGAGTTATATATTTTGGTTTTTTTTTTGGTATGAAGTATTTTTTAAAAGATAAATAGATACAAAAATATTTTGATGGGTATTATGGATAAATATTTTTTTTATGGGTAAAAGCAATTATCCCTTTAATATCTATCAAATAAACATCAAGAAATAAATATTTATACCTAACATCAAACATAGTCATGCATAAATATTATGTTTCGATGTCATATACATACATATTAGTTCAAATTACAAACATAAATATGCTAGACTGAATTAAACAAGTAAACATGTCAAATAACAAACATAGTCTGAACTCAAATTTATATTAAGAATAAAGACTGAGAAAAAAACATAAAAATGTATTTTATAAGATATTCTAAATTTTCTATCAAAATCTAAGAAAACTATAGAGGTGTTATCTTTTGTTCGCAATGTTTTAGCCTCGGTCAATAAAATATTTGAAACCTTCTCAACTGCATTATCTCCATCTGCAGAATCTCTCTCCTTTGCCTGTATAGATAAAAAAAAATGCAAAATGTTATTATAGCATAAAAAAAATCCACAAACTCATATGTAACAGTCATGTTAGTATGAGAAGATGGAAGCAAGTGCATCAACATAAAGGACTTGAGGTGCTTCATAGATCCAAGCTATCTTTGAACAAAACACCATGGTAATGATCCTTTGAAAATTCACAAAATGCTCATGCTCTAACAACTAGCTGGTTTATTTAAGAATTAAAACAACAAATATTGCCCATATATGACCTTCCACAAAATAGGTACAAGACAATATGAAACCTGTTAATTACATCAGTATGCAAATATGAATGTGTTTGAAGTACTAGCTGAATTCTACATCTGCTCTCTTGCACTGGTAATGAACGAAGATACAGCAAGAGGAGCAATGGTGAGTGTCTAGACATGAACTATATAGCTAGTCTGCAATATGATCCCAAAACATCATGTATCATAAAATAGTATTTGTGATGCATAGATTGCCACCTGTTCATCCACTAGCCTATGATTAGCCTACTTCATTTAGCAACTTATTATTATGCACCATGTTGCAATAAAACCCTCTCCCTAACAAGAGAATCTAACATAATACTAGCAACCTTCTCAGGAAGCATTCTGGAAAAAAAACATAAAGAAAAAATGATTACTAATTACCAAAGAGGTATGATAACAACCAATCCATCATGTAAAAGCAGAATCAGGGGATAAAATATACAAGGATAGCAAAGATTGGACTCATGAGTAGTGAATAAGGAAAAAAGAAGAGAGACAATCACAGGACATTAGACGCAATAGAAAAGTGGTTTCTTTTAGAGCATATTTCTTAAACCAGTGAGCATCAAAAGACAATTTCGAAGTAGTTTGTTTTCACAGCTAGAGGTGACATAATAAAAAGCTGAATATGAAGTTAAGTAGTTTTTCTTATAAAAAAATATTGATGAATGATTTGGATTTTGGGACCATCTTCTCAGACCATCCATCATCAAAACTCAAAGAAAAAGGTGAGCCAATAAATTATAGAAAACCATTGATAAATAAGCAATATGTAGTCACCAGACAAAATAAATCACTGTCATAGTCAACAACTCACATTAACAATGGACCTAAATATGAATTAGGCATCCAGATTCACCAAAACCAGATTTTTATCTTGAATTTATATTAATTCAAATTTAATTGAATACACATACAAAATTAATATAAGAATAAAAGAAATGTCTTAACAATTAGCATACAAAATAGTTTTTCCTCATGCCAACCATAAACCCATAATTATGTTTTGATAACCCTATCCACTATCCAGAAACTCCAGCAACCCTAAATCTCTCGAAATGCATTTTACACAAAATAACAAGGAGAAAGGAGAAAGGATGAAAGGTTAAAACTTATTCTTGCTCCTAATTCTTCCCCAATCTCTCAACAATTGATCACACAAGTGTTGTTTTGAAATCTTGCAGGAAGACTTTTTCACATACAATCCAATTTCTTTCGCACCCATGTGACAAATTAAAGAGAAAATCAACAGAAAGTAACGGGGTGTTTGAATCAACAGAAAGTAAAGAGAAAATCACAAAAGAAAAGTTACTGACCTGAGGAGTGAGGACTGAGGAGTCTGAGACTGCGTTGCTGAGGTGAGGATTGAGGAAGATGAGTCTGACTCTGACGAGCTGAGGACTGACGAAGATGATTCCGAGGAAGAGTTAGGAAGGTTGAGTTGAGAGAATATTGATCGATTGAGTTGGGACTTGAGAGAGCTCGATTGAGTTGAGAGAGAGGGCTGAGTGAGAGAGAGGGCTGAGGAAGAGAAGAGTTTTCGATTGAGTTGAGAGAGAGGGCTGAGGAAGAGAAGAGAGGTGTTATGTGTTTTATCAATTCCGGAAAGTGTTTTCCTGAAATTGGCTGAAATTGAAGGTTTGACCGGAAAGTTAAAGAAAACACTTTCCTTTGACCACCTTTTCCAATTTTTACCAAACATTGGAAAATGAGGAAACTGAATTCCTGGAATTCAGTTTCCAGTGAAACAAACATGGCCTTAAATTCAACAATTTCAGACATTCGATTTAAAGTATAATAAGATAGCTTTTAATACAATCAACCAAGAACATATCCTAAGCAACTCCCTTAGCTTGTGAAACAATGGTGTTTTAAGAGGCTAAGTTTATATGTCAACCACTTGGTCTTCATTCTGCAGAAGATAAGATTAATTACTTCATATTTTGTAAGATCCCTTAAGAAATCGTATTTAACATCAATGTGCTTACTTCTCCCATGTAAAACAAGATTTCTTGATAGTTTTGTTGTTGAGCTGTGGTCACAATAAATAGAAGTTGCTCCTTGTTGTTTGAATTGATAAATTGAAGTTGCTCCTTGTTGTTTGAATTGATAAATTGAAGTTGATCCTTGTTATTAGAATTGAATTTCTGCAAGAATCCTCCCTAGCCAAATTGCTTGACATGCACATGAAGTTGCAACTATAAATTCATCTTTAGTTGTTGATAAGTTAACTATTGGTTGTTTCTTAAATGACCATGAGACCGCTCCTGTACCCGAGCATAAGAACATACTCCGAAGTGCTTTTCCGATCATCTTGATCCTTGATATAATCACTATCAGTAAAACCCATCAAATCTGAATGTTCTCCCTTTTTGTAGAGTAATCCAAAGTCAGCAATACTTTGTAGGTAACAAAAGATTGTAAGAAGATGAATCTTTTAGGATTTTTAATATGTATCTACGAATAAGACTAACAACATTATGTCATGCCTCGTCATTGTCAAATACATTAGACTCCCCATAATTTGTTTGTAGTTTGTACAGATCAACCCTATTTCCTTCGAATCCTTAAAAGCTTCACACCTACTTTAGTATGTATGCCAATTGAGTTACAATTATTCATTTGAAATCTTTCTAAGATCTCCTGAACATACTTCTTTTACGAGATGAAGATTCCAGTTGTCGACTGTACTACTTCAATGCTGAGATAGTAATGCATCATCTTGAGATCAATCATCTTAAATTCAATCATCATAGACTCCTTAAACTTCTTAAACATAGCAATGTCATTTCCAGTGTAAATCAAATCATCCACATATAGGCAAACAATCAATATTTTGTTTTCATTTTCATTTTTAACAAAAAGTGTATGCTTATATGGATATTTTTGAAATCCCTCTCGTTAAAAATAAGCTTCTATATGACTATACCGAGCTTTGGGAGCCTGTTTAATTCCATAGAGTGCCTTTTTTTAACTTATACACCTTATCTTTAGCACCAATTTTAACATAACCAGGAGGTTGATCGATATATACCTACTCCACCAACTCTCCATGTGAGAAGGCTAATTTCACGTTCAGCTAGAAAATGGACCATGAATGCAGAGCTACCAATGCAATCACCAATCTGATGGTGTCCATGCGTGCAACAGGGGAGAACACTTCTCTATAATCCACACCAAATTCTAGTTTATAGCCTTTGGTTACTATCGGGGCCTTATGTTTGTTGATTTCATCATTCTTCTTCAATTTGGTCTAGTACACCCACTTAACACCAATGGATTTGTGCCCTTCTAGAAGTCGAGTTAATTCCAGGTATTGTTCCTTTCAATTGCTACAACTTCTTGATTCATTGCCTTATGCCATATGGATGTTTTGACAACAACTTTGAAGGTTGTAGGATCACAATAAAAAAACAGGGCAAAATAGGTGAATGGATCTTCATCTTGAGCCAGTCTAGTGACTTCATAATCTGCCATTCATGCAGGCATTGTCTTTGCACGTAAAGATCTTTGATCATTCACCAACTGTGAACTCTCTACTATCGATTGTTCCTATTTCCCTTCTTCATTATCATTAACATTAGAATCAACTACTAGAGGCTTATTGGGAATAATACTTGTTCCATGACCAAAATTGGTCTTCATCAAAGATCACATCACGGTTAATCACCATTTTCTTAGTGTTAGGATTGTATAGCTTGTAGGCTTTGGAATGATCACTAACACCAAGAAAAATGCATGTTTCTCCTTTGTTTTCCAGCTTTTGTTTTCTTCAAATTTAGAATGTGGGCATAGGCAATGCACCTAACAATCTTAAAGTAATCCACTTGTTGGTCGTTTGCCACTCCAAGCCTCCTTAGGGTCATATTTTGAACAATAAATATGGGACTTCGTTTAAAATATGAATGCTCCATGTAACCACCTCAGGCCATAAGTCTTTAGGAATGCTACTCATATTCAATGAGACTTCGCACCATATTTAGAATGGTTCGATTTTTCCTCTCAAAAATTCCATTCTACTGGTGAGTGAAGGCGGTTGTAAGTTGTCTTTTAATCCCATGAACTTTGCAAAATTTTATGAATTCATTAGAATTGTATTCACCTCCACGATTTGTGCGAAGAATTTTGATTGGATTACCAACCTCTTTCTCAGCAGATGCTTTGAAATGTTTGAAAGTGGCAAATGCCTCAGATTTTTCTTGCAAAAAATATACCCCAATTTTTTTTCTATAGTCGTCAATAAAGGTAATTATATACCTCTTACCACCATTAGAGGATGGATTGATTGGTCCACAAAGACCAGAATGCACCAGCTCCAGCTGCATCTTTGCTCTCCAAGATTTGAACTTTGGAAATGGCTTTCGGTGTTGTTTGTCGACAACACACTTTTCACAAATTGATGAAGGGATTGCGGTCTTTTGTAAGCCGATCACCATCCTTTTCTTTTGTAGGGTCTTCAGTCCACCAAAGTTTAGATGACCATAGCGCAAGTGCCATAACGATGCATCATCATTCAATGTTTATGAGAAAACAGGATTGAGTGGTGTTGTTTAGGTACAGAGGAAACATTCAGTTGGTTGTCATGTTGATTTGAGCAATTAAACCCATATTAGCATCCTGAATTTGGCAAATCCCATTCTTAATAGAAATTTCATATCCCCTTTCTTGCAATCGCCTTACACAAAGCAAATTTGACTTCAAGTCTGGTACATAAAGCACATTCGAAATATTATGAGTGGAATCTTCCTTGGTCTGAATCAACTCTTCCCTTCCCCATCATAGAGACTTTAGAATTTTCTCCAAACTTCACATTATCATGAAAGGATTCATCCAAGACAGAGAATGCAGATTTATCTCCACACATGTGATTACTACACCCTGTATCTAAGTACCATAGATTTCTATTCGTTTCTTCTTTTGTATGGCAAACCATTAACAACGAAATCTCTTTTTCTTTTTCAGCAAAGTTTAAGTTTTGACCATAACCTCTAGACATATTAGTTTTACAATCTGACTGGAAATGACCATACCTATGACATTTATAGCATTCCACATTGGATTTGTTTGTTGACATTGAGTTATTGTTGAATGAATGTTGTATGATATGCCAACATTATGATGATTTCCTCTTATTCTTCCTCTTTCAAGAAATTGATTTTTATTATGTTGATTCATGTCGATGATGTCCACGATGATGCTTGAACTTGCTATATATGACCACGATTATCATTCATTCTGTAGTCTTTTGTCCCTTACCACGCCCTCTGTAAGCCTTGACTGGAGTAGGGCAATAGTCAATTGAGGCTTTCAACAATTGTTCTTCTTTCTCCTGTTGACTGATCTTTTGTTCATGAACCATCAAAGAACTTTGTAGTTCATCGATTGACAGTTCATCAATGTTGTTAGACTCTTCGATATAACGGATAACAAAATTGAACTTCGTTTCATGGATTGAAGAATCTTTTCTACAATGATGACATCTTCTGTTATGTCTACATGGGTTTGCATCTTGTTGACAATTATCCTCGGGTATTTGGTTGTATCATACATGCCACATCCTTAAAGTTCTATGATGCAAAGTCGATCCGTGTGCAAATCGATGCGTGTTTGTAAGTTACTTGGAGTTTTAAAAGGAATCGGTGTTATGATCCTCATCATTATGAGCTACATGTGATCTTGGATGCATCATTTTGTGAATTTAAACCTTATTATTTAGGGGTAACTCCGGTTCTTCTTTTTAGGGAGAGTAACAATGAAGAGAATGAAGATATATTCGAATTAGAGGAATTGAGACCAAGTCGGGATGATAACCTGGAAGTCTGCACTCACCGGAATGATCTCGATGACGCCCCTATGTCTCTAGAATTACCAACCTCTACACCATCAATCGAAGAATCAACCGAGAATATCTCTCCTCAGTCCCCTTACATAACCCTAAATCCTATCCTTAATGAGATAAATAAAATTCCTGTTATAGAAAATAATGTGACCAATAGATACCCTCAAAGACTAAACCGAGGAGTCCTAAAGAAACAATATGAACATGATCTAAAACATAAAACTAAATCTTCCATCGAGTAACTATATCTCTACCCATAAATCATCAAGATCATACGCCTTTACTATTAATCAATTATTTAATGTGTGTATTTCTAGTAATGTATAAGATGCATTAGCGGACCCAAAGTGGACCAAGACGATGAATGAGGAAATGGAGGCACTCTGTAAAAGAATAATACATGGGAGTTATGTCAATTACCAACAGGAAAGAAGAAAGTTGGGTGTATATTGGTTTTCACAGGTGATGTTGAAAGCATATGGAATTATTGATAGATACAAAGCAAGGTTAGTTACTGAAGGGATACACACGTAGTATGAAATGGATTACCAAGAAACATTTGCTCTAGTTGCGAAAATGAACACCATTTGGATTCTCATATATATAGCAGTTTATCGAGATTGAGCTTTACAACAATTCAACATCAAGAATGCTTTTCTAAATGGAGATCTTGAAGAATAAGTATTAATGGAATTACCACCGAAGTGAAAATCAGGTCCTCATGTGAAACCGAAGCCTACAAATTAGAAAAGGCTTTATATGGTTTAAAGCAATCACCTTAGACATGGTTTAGAAGATTTTCATTCACAATGAAGGAGTTTGGCTATAAGCAAAGTAATTGAGATCATACTTTGTTCATAAAACACAAGGGGGATAACAACACTAATAGTATATGTGGATGATATGATCTTAACGAGGGATGATCTAGAAGAGATAAAGATACTATAATAGTTTCGACATCGAAGTTTGAAATGAAAGATCTCGGACAACTGAAGTACTTCTTAGGGATTGAAGTCTCAAGGTAAAAAATGGGGATGTCTTTCACAACGAAAATATGTGTTGAATTTATTGGCAGAAACTGGAATGCTTGCATGCAAACCAGTAGATACACCTATGGAAATGAATCACAAACTAGGACAAGTAGAAGATCAAACGCTAAGCCGACAAGGGATGTTATCAACGGCTAGTGGAAAAACTAATATACTTATCACATATTCAGCCAGATATCGCCTATGCAGTAAGTGTTGTAAGTCAGTTCATGCATTTACCAGGAGAAGAACACATAGGGGCTGTATATCGGATCTTAAGGTATCTAAAAAGTGCACTAGAGAAAGGACTTCTATTTTCTAAGAAAGAGGTCCAAAATATTAAAGGATATACAGACTCAAATTGGGCAGGAAATCAGACTGATAGGAGATCGACATCGGGATATTTTACATTCGTAGAAGGCAACCTAGTTACTTGGAGAAGTAAGAAGCAGAAAGTAGTCGCGAGGGTCGAAGCTAAATACCGGGTATGGCTCATGGTGTGTGTGAATTGTTATGGATTAAATAGGTATTACAAGACCTGGAAATTGAGTATGAGACATTTATGGGTCTACACTATGACAATAAGACAGTTATCGATTGCTCATAATCCGGTTCAACATGATCGTACCAAACACGTTGAAGTTGACAAACACTTTATTAAGGAAAATCTTGATCGAAAAATCATACAATTTCCATTTGTTCCGTCTGAAGACCAGCTAGCTAATATCCTCACAAAGGCAGTCGCTAGAAGAGTATTTCATAATGCAATTAACAAGTTAGTCATGATATAAATATATACGTGTCAACTTGAGGGGAGTGTTGAATATATCTCGTTAATTTCTTGTTTTAGACATTGTATAAAGTAACATTAAAGTAAGCTTTATTATTGCTATTTTAGTCTAGGTTTTTTCTATAAATTGAATCCTAAATTGTAAGAGAAAACTACTCTCTTAATACACTCGAATATACAAGAATTAATCAGATAATAAATTCTTACAATAAGGATGTAATAAGAAAAATAAGAAGAAAAAACTAAAAAGAAGATAAGTCATTGTGGTAGTGCACTTGTTCACATATGAATAGTTATTATGAAGACATAATATTTTAATTTTATTTTTGCTTTTGAAGACAAGGTAGTCATTACACAAACAAAATACTTCTCCATACTACTTTATCCCCAATTAATTTTGCAATGACTAATTGCAAACTTAATTAGTTTTTGTTTGCAAGGATAAAATCATAAGGAAAATCATTGTAAGAAAAAAGAATACTCATTTAGTTTTTTTTATAAAATATTTATATAATAGCGCCTACTATAATAAGGACCCATCCTCTATAATTTCGACTCACTACATAATAAAAATCCAAGTTATAATTAGGGTTAGAAAAAAGAGTTTTTTTTTGTTTTAAAAGTGAAATGAAATCTTCTCTTCTTATTCATTAGAAACTACGAAAACAACAAAGAGTGATGAATCATCACTGATGATAGCCATCCCGAAGCTACTACTAAGTACTAGCTGCTGGGTCTTCGGACAGGCCCCGCAATCCCACCATCTCACCCACACGCGTAGCAGTCACGATGCATGCCATGCATGCAGCAATTATTCACAGACACTACTATGACAGCATATAGAGAACCCAACGTAACGGCCCAATACGGAGCAGACATATGGAGGTAGCTGACGTGCCACTTGGTAAAGGCTTGTGCTTCCAATTGGCAATAAGTTACATTCTTAATTATTTGTTTTGACCGCCATCTGGCACTCGGTGGCGATACTAAATGCCTATATATTATTCCCCAGAGAGTAAAGTAAGCATCTGGGATACGCCATCTGTCCTTTGCAGAACTTGCTAAAAGTGAAACAGGTCCAGTGGAGAAGGATGAGCATAGCCCGGATCTTCAGCAAGAAGGCCATGCTGGCTGGCGAGGTTGCCACTGTTGATGATTGCAGATATCTGGTTTCATGGTTCATGGAGACAAGCTTGATCAATACATATCTGATATTAGGCGAGTTTTTTTTTTTCAAGAATATTTTCATTCTAATTTACCTCTCTTTCCATGAGATTGTTTTCATTTGCCAGATCTTGTTCCTGTAATTAGTGATAGCAAATGGAAGTTAGCGAATCCCTTGTAACCTTAAGACTTTAAGCAAGAGAACCACGTTTATTAGGCACTTAACATCATGAGACCTAATCCTGGAGACACGAAAGGAACGCAAGACACGAGAATTAGAGAGAGCCAACAATAGGGAAATATGTTCCCCACCAAACCATACCTTAAATGCGAAAATGATAAGCCAAGCAGAAAAAATCCAGTTGTAATTCACTAACAACCTAGCTAAAAATTCAATTGGGGTTTCTTGTACTTGCTGTTTTAAGTGGAATTATTTGTACTTCCATAGTAATTCGAGGGAAAACAAGAGACCTCCAGAAAAGCTACACACATTAAAAGCCGAAACTGAAAAAATGTGAAGAAAAATGACAAATGAGTTTCTTGGGGCAATTCATTGTTCCTCTTATCATCAGGAATTGATTTCCATAGTAATTAATCACTCCCCATATGTGTGTTTTTTCCCCACGAACACTCTCTACCTGCCAAATCAAACACCATCCCTCTGCCTCTCACATTTTCTAGAAAATGTGATCACTTCAAGAAAACAACTCTCTGAAACAGAACACATTCTACCTAGTATTCCTATGCATATGAGGTTTCGCACATGCCATGTAAGGCTGTGGATATGCTCCTGACAAAACACACACCATGAGATTATTTAACGTAACTGATTTATCCCATCTTTTGTACACCCATCCAAAGAATGACGAGCCTTACAGCATAAACAGCAATTCAATGAAGGCACCATTCTCTTCCAAGCATTTTAAGTGCTCATCTTGTAACTAATATTTCTATGGCTTCTAGGAAGAGGCAGCCGTACAGTGGAGAATGGCTTGTCTGGTTTAGTGGCTAATATGAAGCACTCCCTCTTGCAGCTGCGCAAGCCTTTAGAGGCAACCAAGCTTAATTCTGATTATTGCAGAGTCTGCAGATTAAATCTACCCCAGCTTATACGTAAGTAGTTTGATTTGTGGATCAAGGAGTCGCAGGAAAGTATTTCTGTGTTCCATCGATACTAAACAGCGCTTCACTTTCTAAAAACTACGCTAATCCAACATTCAGAACTAGAGCCAAGATTGTTAGGAATCCAATCATGGTATTGTTTTCGTTCCCTTCATTTTCATTGTTTCTGCATGCTGGAATCTCTTGCAAAATTTACAGAAATGATGGGTACATGCATGCTTGGCAGTGGTAGATTTCATAGTTTGATTCCTGCCTTTGTTGTTTACGAATGGTGGGACAGGCTTGGGAAGTTTCGATTTTTCTTAATGTTCATCATCTAAACTTTCTTCATTTGCACATAACAAATTCATGACACTTGCATGCGGTCACTGAAGCAAACTAACTTAACTATTGGTGCGCATAAACAAAACAGAAGTGCTTGAACTTAAAACACTCGATGCAGATCCACAAGGCTTCAATAAATATGCTCAATTTATTTGAAAGGAAGAGAAAATGGCATACCTTCTGATGGAGGGTTGTTACGGACTTCACCATTGCTTCTGTCTACATATCACCATACTCAAATGTTTCAGTATTTCGATTACTAAGTCACTCGCATTTTATTTAGTAGTAGTTAAGTGTGTTTATAGATGGAAAATGTGATTGGATGATTGCATCAATGAAGAGTTTCAAGTTTTCACAAACAACAAACTTAGGCTATTCTGTTAATCACGGGTTTGAATTGGACAACTGACCTTTCTTCCTCTTGTGTAAACTAGTATGGAGTCCAGTTCTCTTTCTAGTTGATTAAGTTGATTTATATTTAGCTGTTCCATGGTCTTCCCTTCAAAGTACCTGCAAAGAAAGAGTCAATAAATGCTAGTGATAGATAGGTCCAGTGGAATGCAACAAGTCAATTTCCATGGAGTGCAATGCATGAATCTGAAGATCGATGATACCTTTGGACCATTTGGAGTGGGTTATCATCCACATAGCTGGGAGCCATGTATTCTGCGTGATGATTCTGCAGAATTTCCAAAATGTAAACAAAATGAAAACTGGGCAATATTGAGGATCTAGAATTCTAGAAGGCAAAAAGAAAGAAAAAGGTGAATTAAAATCTTCATCAAATTGCTGTATTTAGCTTTGTTGAATTTGAATCGAAGTGACTTCATGGAAAAATCTCCTTGCCATGATGGCTTCTATCATATGAGGTAGTTCAACCAAGTTTGGTAACTCAAATGCTGGATCATTGAACTAAAGAAAACTCATCCTACAAAAGACAATTATAAAATCAAAATAAAAGACAACTCAAGTCACCATACTTGTCTTTTGTCTGAGGTCATGTTATAAATTGGCCTTTGTTATCATCATTGCAAGTGCAGTAGCGCTTCATAGGTTACTCATGACAGTCTAAATGAAATGATTCAGTTCAACTCTCAAAAGCACTGATAAACCACCTCTTGAACCTATGGAAGGTAATAGAACAGACTGAAACCTCTTGAACTTGATTGTTATGGAAGGTAATATTCGAGCCTATTAATCTACGGTTACTTCAGCAAAGCCAATGCTCTTTTTTGAATTCGAGAAAACTATACTCTCTAAAAAATATATTTTATAAATCCAGATGAGTTAATTTTAGACTTTTACAAAGAATACATGTCCTAACTTGAATTCAATATATAAGTTACCTGAATTCAAGATGTAAGTTATTTTATACTCGTGCTCCTTGAGGGTTATCCTATGCTCCTTGAGGACGGAAAAGCCAATACACTTGAACAGTCATTGCACTTTCATTAGTCCACTTCACAGCACTGCATTCCATTTCACACTTTTCTTTTTCTCTGTTTTATTCCAGTAGCCTGAAGAAGCACAGAGCATCCTCGTATTGTTCCCAGCAAAAGCTGCCATATTCTGGGTGGCTGCTTACAAGGATCTCCCAAAATCTCTCTCTCTCAAAAAGTACCCTTTTACTATTTAGGTTATGAAAACAGAGTTGAAGCAGTTTTTAAGCTAACTCTTTCCTCCGTAGGTGGATCTCACGCATTTTTGTCTTAAATGTAGTAAAAGGAGTAATCGAAAATCTGTATCTTTTGGAAATGTAGAGATTTCTATTTCTATGCTCAGATATTGAATGCAAGAACAAGTTTTGGCAAAATATTGAATAATCGACTAACCTTGGTTTTAGCAAGGTTATTGCAGATCGCTATTTCTTGAATTCTAGTTTTATGTGTGTCATAGCGCTCCAGGATTTTTCTCAAACTGTACACAAAGGAACATAGCGCAACTCAGAAATCCTCAAACTGGGCATAAAGGAACATAGTACAACTGATAAGCAAGCAAGGAACCTACAAATATTGTGAAGCAAATACCAACAGAGAATCAATAAAGTGTAAGTATAATAATGAACATGCGTCCCAGTGGGAGCTGGAGGCGCCCCTTCATGTTATCCTGGTTTGCTCTCTGCCCAGTATGTTTGTCATCCTCGTGATACTTTAAATGTTTATTGGACTTGCAAGATGTTCAGTGCGTCCGGGAATAGTCGAGATGCATGTAAACTGGCCGGGCACCCGGTTATCAAAAAATAAATAATAATGAACATGCCAACCGCTGCATTATATTATAAGCATTCATGGATGTTATATAAAGTATGTTAGAGAATAATAAAATGAGAAGTTGCATTCATGGATGTTATTTGCACTGTATATTTGAGAATAAGTTCTCAATTGTAGCTCTAAAATGAGAAGAATTGCAAGAAGAAAATAGAAAAAAACAGAGAATCGAGTAGTTGCTTTGAAGATGGATGTAGCTTGCAATTAACAAAATCACCATCCTTGCTTGTTTCTGACATTCCAAGGACTTTACTTGTAAAGTTGGACTAAAAGATGTTTAGCTTAAAAATATATCTAGGCCAAACACACCTTTCCAATGATCTAAACACATTTATGCAAGTCATGATTGAACACTTGATTGTCTCTTTTATTTTGATGATATTTCGGTTGACGATGAAGCATGGAAGAGCACTGGCTCATTTACATCAATTTCTGAAGGTGGCCCTAACGAGAAAAACTCTATAAATTTGAGAAGATGGTTATTATGTGTCCATTCATTGATGTCAGAAATTTCAATAACACTTCATTATGAGTGCTATCACTACATGCTTCAATAAATATTCAGCTCAGAAAGCCTTAGTGATAGAATCGCCTGTAATCATGCTGATTGATTTCAATAAACTATTAGCAATGTAGTGTGATGAATTTCAAGCTAGGATTGCAGTGCTATTTAAGATATACAAAAACCTTTTCAACCATCTGATGCTGAATGCCACTATTCCCATCTATGCTTAGTTTTATCCTTACGAGAGCTATTTTTTTGGTTTATTGAGCGTCTCTGATTCATTTTGGAGTAGTCAAGTATGACAGTTTCTGAACTCTAGAAGAAGCTTAACAAGCCCCATGTCATGTGAATTTCATATGCTGATGAATTCATCATTGAAGTATAAAAGAAGAGGGTTTAGTGCTGTAGCAGATACAATGTGCTCCTCTCTTAATATTTCATTTTGCTACAATAAGAACTCTGTTCCACCCTAAACATATACTTAATCAATCCTAATTTCATGAATCAAACCCTAACCCAAATTCACTTAAAGAATTACTATTTCTCCAACCATGCATTTACTTGTTAAAGGGCTAGGGCTTGCTTGTTTACTTGTTATTCTGTATTTCAAACGTTGTCCAAACACATAGAGAAACAAGTTCCAAGTGGCTGAGCAGCTGCATTTACTTGGAATTAAAAAGTGAGATCCTTTGATCGTTATAATCTAGAGACTATCTTTTGATCAGTTCAACCACACACACACACATAAAAATAAAGGGTTTTCTATAAACGTGAACCTGGTACTATATTTTCTCTCCATGCTGTGCCACTAATGAAAACCCCTTTGCTGAAAGCCATAGTCAATGGAGCCGATCACAGGTTAGGTTTTCAACAGAGTTGGATTTGACCTAGTTCAATTTGTTTGACTTAACACCCACAAACCAGTTCTACAACAACTTTGTAACCTACGTTCATGAATCGATCGGCAGCAAAGGCAAACATACTTTTAAACCCTAAATAACAACTCAATAAATTCATAACTTACAAAACAAGCGACATATATTGTAGTTATAGTGTAGCTTCTATTTTCAATCCTTCAAGCGCTACATCACATGCAACCAATGTTCTACATACCAAAAATCACAGCATGCATGGTCATTGCAGGATAGGAGACTGTGCGTTATTATTGCACATCGTCATCTTATTCTACAAAAGTTTTCTTTTCCTGAATTGTTGCTTTTCCATCGTAGTGGTAATGGGATTAAATATAAGCACACATTAATGTTGTAAAATGCAAAAAATTGGGAAGAACCATTGTTAAAAAGGTGCGCTATTTGAAGGGTGATTATTAACCCTTAGAAACGGATATGACAAGATTTTGGAGAAGGTGAATAATTTCTTTTCTTTAGCTTTTTAGAGTATGCTTGTTTACATGTATTTTTAGTTGTGGTTAACATTAAAAAAAATATACAGAAAATAATGTATTTTTATTTCAACCACAGTTTTAACCGAAATATTATTGCCGCATAAACCCTAATCTCTACAACTCATTTCTCTCTTTTTTTACTTGGATTTTGATCATGCAAGCTCTTTTATAACCTTTACATGTAACTAAAATGCATGCGTTAATACACTTGACATTCACCTCCAACAAAAAGCTTTGACTTCCTTCTATATTCTTTTTGTGATCTTAAAAGTCACTGATCATAGTACATCTTACGAAGTGCTTTTGTCATACTAATAGTTAATGACCTGCTATACTCTGTTTTTTTTTTATTTCTCATTTATAAAAGAGATTTCCTTTAATGAATTTGTAAATATAAATATAAGAAAATTGTGTCATTCTCTTTGATCAGCAAACACTTATATTTGCAAATTATCAGTAGGTCACCCATTATTGCTATCACCAGAGCAAGTTTAAGCATGGACTAACCAAAACTTGTTATTTACAGTAAATTCTTGATTTATATGGTATAGAAAGGGGCAGGGCAGAGCATAGCCTCCAAGCGAAGGGGCAGAGGCTAGGAGCCGAAATGGCCACTTCATTATGGAGTTGTGGCATTATATCATCATGTCAATTCTAAGTTTTTTAAAAAAAGTGATTTTCTTTTTTCTTTAATATGCTATTTTGAAAATTCGATGCAATTTAAGGGGATTTTCCTCATTGAAAATTGAAAACATAATTGACCCCACAAATAGTACAACTCTATTGCCTTAAAAAAAACGGAAGGAAAATTTGCCTCTTAGGAGATGTGTTAAATTTTAAAGATAACTATATAAAAGAAAGAAAAATGGAAAGAAACAGAGTTAAGAGCTTACATGCCATTCGATTAGAAATAATAAAAAAAAAACACCTTTTGATTGAAAACAACATCCAAGCATTCATATCAAGGTTATCATTCTCATACTATTTCATTTCGGTTAAAATAATCAAAATATTTCATATCAGTTATTTTATTTCGGTCAAAATAATCGAAATATTTCATATCAATTAAAAAATCAAGATAAAACAACATTGTTTTTGCGTAGAAAGATGTTTTAACAAGTTACCACAAGGATTTTGCATTCAAATGAAAGTATGACAAAAACTCTTCCACACTCTTAGTGAACTGGGCAACGCAATTCAGCCCCACTCAAGTTGTGAAGTGGGAGTATGGCTCGTTGTTAAAATAACATGTAAATTACCTTACAAGTTTCATGAAATAATTTTGGACGAAATAAATTTTATTAGTTTTTCTAATAATTTTTAATTAAGAAACATTTCAGTTTTGAAATAAAAGCCAACATCAAAATAGCAACAATACATTTTAGATCAACGAGAAGTTAGAAAAAATGAATGTTTTGAAAAAGCCCTGAATTTATATTAAATATGGATATAGCTAGATGAGATACAATAATAAAAAAATATAAAAAAATCAGATCAGATACGCAGCAATATAGCAATAAAAAATACATCAATTTAATTTTGAATACTTGAGAGATACGGTTAGAAAGGGATATAGCTAAAAAAAACTCCGTGGTGGTCTTAAGAGGATTAGCATTGATCAATTCTCGCTTAAAAGAACGTAATTGATAGGAAGAAACTCGTTTGACTTTTCAAAATAGGTGCTCCTTGCAGCTCACGAGCACTTGACACTTGGTGCAGAACTCTTTTTTTTTCTTTTTTTTTTTAATTAGAAAGTAAAGTTCACTTCCATGATTAGGTTAAGCTTTTGGTGTGCACATTGATCCTAGCATGGTTAATTGTGATGAGGAGGTAACAATCTGATGAACGGTTAAGTGTTTGATTGTTTTTAACTCATAAAACTTCATATTATATTTTGATCTCTTTAAAAAGAAGAAGAAGAAGAAGAAGAAGAAGAAGAAGAAGAAGAAGTTAACCACAATGCATGGTGAATATGGATTTTGAAATGAGGGTTTGACTATTGAAAGCTATAATATTAGAGAAATTATTTATGCGGCACTAATTTTTCATCTCATCTGTTCATTGAATTCGCATTTCATTGTTTTGAAGAAAGAAAGAAAGAATTAATACATATTTGATTATCACTGGAATAATATAAATCGATTGAAAGTTTTTGTTCCTATACAAAACACAATATCCTCAAGTATGGAGAAACACACAAACGACGAGGGTGGTTGCTAAATCAAAACCCCTCCTTGTAATTTGCTACCCGTCGTCACATCCTCAGCTTGCATTAAAAAAAACCTATATTGCCTCCTCCTAGACAGTAATTAATTGAATAATAATATGCCTAGCTAGGCCTAGACGGGGCTGGCGATGATCCGAACACACAACAACAGCGCGAGCATACGCAAATCATGGCAAAACGGGTGGGTGGTATGCATACCAAGCCAGGAAAGTGGCGAAGGCCCACAAAAGGGACAAACTTATCTAGCAGTAGATCCTGTTGATTTTTCCAATGAACTAGGAGATACCGAGTGAATCTCGCTCCCCCTATAGTGACAGATGATTTGAAAAAGGGGTTTTGTCATTCAGTGTGTGTGTTCCCAAAAGCTAAGCAGGTATATAATATTATGAAATTCAAAGCATATCTCTACCACAAATATCTTCCATACGACCACGATCAAATCGAAAATGGAAAAACGAAACGAAATTCAAAGCATGCTTGAAATGGAAGGTGCAGAATTGAGGACGTGCCTGTTGCCACTGCAAAACTCGAAGAGCTTGCCGGTGGAGGAGAAGATGATGACCGCCATCTCAACATCACACAGAACCGATAGCTCTTGAGCTTTCTTTAGCAGACCTCTCTTTCTCTTCGAGAAGCACACCTGACGGCTGCTTTTGTCTTCGATTCGTTGCAACTGCACTTTCCCTCTCACCATGATCGATCCACTCCGCGTTCTGTTTCACAAGTAGGTAATGAAGCAGCGTAGCGTAGTCGGAGAGGAAATGGAGAGGCGATTGGGGATTCTTATAGATTTGAGCAGGAACAGTGAGGGATCGAGTCGGGTGAGTTGGTGATTCCGGGTTGAGAATATTATACATGATTGACACGTGGACGTGTATGATGGCTTCACTTTCCGTGTTTGTTTTCGGGCGTGTTCACTCCTTAAAATGGCTAATTCTACGATTGTCTTTTGTAATCCGCCTTTTTTCCTTTAGAAGCCGATAATGGCTGTTGATAATGGGATCTGCGGAGTGTAGTTTATCGAAAGCACGTGACAGCCTGCACATCCTCAAGAGATATTTACACGTGTCACCTTAGTATTGGTTCTCTATCCGAATATTATTACGGGCTGCATGTGTAAAGGTGACAATATCTTTTTAGAAAAAAAAATAGACCCTCTTAGTTGAAATTCACACAATCCCCCCCCGCACACACCCACTTGCTAGCTGCTAGGTACAGGCGTGCTTGCCTTGCATGCATATATAATAAATATATAAAAATATTTTATATACCTGGAAATTCTTATCTCATTAAAAAAGGTATTGCTGAAAATATTTCATTAATAGCTGTTGAGTGGTGGTAATTAATGAACTGATAGAAATTGAATGGTAAGAGATTAGAGAAGAGGAAAATAAAAATAAAAATAATATTCGTGATGATATAATTATAAAGTATAACTTTTATTTACTTTTTCTATGAAAAGTACTTATTCATCCCCGTAACAAGTGTTTTATATTATATTATATTATATTATATTATATTAACCCTTGATATTATAAAGATATTTATTAGCCAAGCTCGAAGATATAAACGAAAATAATGTTAACGTTGTATATTGCTAAAAAGAAATCAAGTATATAAAAGAAGAATATTGTAATATCACTATCAAAATAATCACATGAAATCTATTTTTAATTATGTAAGGATGAAGTAATTATAAATATTTATATTTATTATGTCTCTTGAATGCATGAAGCGTATGAAAATTCAGTAGATCATACGGGTATTCGCAATACAAATACATTTATCCTATTATAATAATAATTTATACAAAAATCGAAATATCTATAATGGTGGTGTAAATAGAGTTAAAAAAGGAGAGATTTATTTATTTATTTTAAAGTAAAAAGTAAAAATGACATTGAAAGTGGCTGTGTATGATATGGGATGATCGTCGCCTGTTGAAGACGGTTTCTTCTACTGCTATCATTATCGTTTTTCATTTTATTTTGCCAAAATCTAAAGGCCGAAAGTTTGCCACCTGGAATCTTCAGATATTTGACGAAATATCCTCGTAGGCTTTTTAGGCTGTTTGACTCATATACGCCAAAGGTCACCGCCATTACGAGATATTTTTTTAAAAATATGATATTTTATAAAAAATAATATTTAATGTAAGAAAACCTGGTTAAGTTTTAACTGTAAATATAATTTATTTATTAAAATTTATAAAAATATTTTATAGGCTAGTCCGGAGCCAAAACCACTGTGGAGGGCTACAGAAACAGGGCAGCTCACGTTATAAAACTTAATGCTATAAACTGTAAATATGATTTATTTATTTAAAATATTTTTAATTTATGAAAGTCTATAAATATCTTATATATATTAATTTATTAATTAGCTTCTTCTTTTCTTATAGCATTCACAATTCTTTTCTAAAAAAACTTTTTAGTGTGAGTCAACTCGTGAAGAGGCTACAAAACATAACACAAGCTAATGTTATAAGAAATAATGGCATAAGATTATGGATTAAAATAAAAAACGATGATTCCATGAAAAACAATTCGCAATATCAGCTATACTAAAAAAAATCATATTATTTTTGTCAATACACTAAAATGTAAAATGCAAGAAAAACATAAAAAAAACTAACTAGATGAATTATCTGTGTGTGGGCCTAAGCATTTGGCCCATTCAATAAAACTCTAGTGCATTGCAAGACCTCTTTATTTCTATATATTGAAGGATAAATGAATTATCTGTTTTTTTTTTAGTGTAGGTTTATGTTTTTAAATCTTGCACCTCCTCGTCAATTTTTTTTTTTAAATTGGCTAAGAATTTGATCCTAAATAAGCAACATTAGAAAAAAAGGCACTGTGACAATCATAGTGCCATGTACATGAGTGAACAATGATCCGTCCATGCCTTTTAGCTTCTCTCTTCTTTTTTTTTTCTTTTTTTTCATTTTTATTATAAAATATCATTCACTTGTAATATTATTTAAGAATAGCAACCACCACCAATGTGACCTTATCATTGTGATACTATTGTATTTTTTTCACATAAATACCTACGTAAAAAAAAAATTTCATGCAATGTTTTTTCTATTCATAAAATATTTCACACAAAACAAACTCTCCATTATATTATATGTCTAGTTTTATAATGAAACTATCACATATCTTATGAAAACTAATTTCATAAACCATAGTCATTCCACATCAGAACGTGCATCTCTTTGGATTCAAATGAGCTAGGCCAAAACAATCTGTATCAAATCTGTCGCACGTCCCCGTGCGACGTCCCGGGAGGGATCCTGACTCTCGCAATGAAGTTTTGAGAAGGAGTCGCTACCTGGCTGTTGAGGGTCGCTAGGAACACCCGATTTGTACTGGTCTGCTCAGAGATTCAAGGGTAAGGGACTGGTTGTGTAAAGGGAAGGTATTAGCACCCCTAATACGCCTTACCTAAGGTAAGCTGCATTGTCTACTTCGATGTGATTAAAAATGCTTCAATAAGTCACATTTATTCACAAAAAATGTTAAGATGAAAAAAAGAAATCGATCACCGCTTAGAAAAAATCTTGTGAATTTTATTGATCATTATCATCCCTGCCGAATATTTTGGATATTAACCCCTTAGAATTCATTTATCCAAACACCGAAAAGTGAATAATAGCATACTATTCCCGCCGAATATTTTGGATGAGATTTATTTATCCAAACACCGAACAGTGAATAATAGCATACTATTCCCCCGAATATTTTGGATTTTTAACCTCGTAAGATTTATTTATTCGAATACCAACAGTGAATAATAAATTCCCAGAAAGTAAGATTTTTATATTTTTGAAATATTAACCAATACCCTTTTGATTTTTACAAAGAAAACACATTTTTTATTTTATTTTATATTCCTTTCTTTTCTTTATCAAAACAACATAAATAAATGAATAAAACACAACACACATTCTCTTTTCTTTCTTTTTCATTATATTTTACAAATAAAATCCAACTCACACACACATTATCTTTTTTTCATTTCTTTTCTCATTACATTTCACAAATAATAATTAAAATACAATAAGTTCAAATAAAGCACATAAATATAAGGGAAAATACATAAAAGGCCTTGGGAGGGGAGATCTGGGACAGTGGCCGCAGGAGAGGGCTGGTGGCGCGTGGTTCCACGCGCTGCCGGTGAACAGTAACGCCGGGGAGACCAAACAGATCCGCAACTTCTCTTCAAACTCTCGTCGGTGGTGGCCTCCACGATTACCTGAAAAAGAGCAGCAAACAGAGCAAGCAACGTTTCGATTCCTTCTGCTCTTCCTTTCAGATCTACATTTCCCTCTCTCGGTTCATTCTTCTTCTCCTTCATCTCGCCGGAGAGAGTGTTCCCCGATGATCTTGGGAGTTTGGCTGGCCGGAGGGTGGCAAAGAGGACCTGCACATCAAAGACAAAACACCACAAACGCAAACACAAAATCAATCAGTTATCTTCTTCAAAACCCGGGTCTGTTCTCGGCTTCTTCTTTAGAGGGCTGGACTGCCCACAATGCATGATGATGCATGGATACTTACCTGAGAAATATAGGTCTCCTTCCTTTGATGCTCCATTGTCGTAGGATGTCTTTGCCGAGTCTCCAAAGCTTTGTTGTCATTCATTCATCAAGTCTCAAGCGCATTGCTTCTTCTGGCCTATCTGCGATGATCTCTGCTCTCAGTGCTTATCAGGTTTAACATTGCCCCCAAGTGTGGTATTGTTTGATTCACTGTGAAGAAGTGTAACCAACCATCCATCTTCTTGGATTCTCTCAATAACAACTCTCTGGTTTGTGTGTGTTTGCTAACAATCACTGCAAAGCTTGCTAATGCCGACCTCATCTTCAGTTGTCGATCAGTTAATCAATTTTCTTCATCAATTGAATCATGTTTCTCTTGTAGTATGTCATCATCAACCTTCCTGGAATTTTCAAGTCATCCACAAATGCATCCAAAACTCATCGGTGCATGCTCCATGCTATCATCAATAAATTTCTCTCAGCTTGTAATGCTACTATCACCCTCATTATGCGATCAATCTCGCCTTGAGCTGATGCAACTGTTCCGGCCATGCAATCTGAAACTCTTCATCATAGACTCAATTTCTTCTAAACAAATCCTTTTTGTTTGCAAAGAACTATGATATTGTCGTTAACGAGGTTTTTTCTGTCTCCCATATTCATGCAGTGAACTGAACCTTGAGTCGACTAGCTTCGCAACAATTATCTCATGATCAACCTTTATGGCATGTATACTCTGCAACATTTATCAAAATGTAACCATGCAACAATATCTTTGGAGACAAACAAATCTGCGAGTAAGACGATATTTCTGAAATCTGAAGTTGCCCTTCAAATGCAATCTTATTCTCAATCACTATTGAAGCTTATCACACCATCACTCTCTATTAAGCCATGTTGCCTTGAGTTGAATTCGTTGGTGCTCACTGATAAATTTCCTTAAACCAATCATTTGCTTATGCTTCTTTGCCCCCAAGCTGATGTGAAATTATTTGCATTTCTATCAAGATCCACATTCTAGCCTCTAACTGCTGAGCATTCTGATGATAACCGAGAATTGTCAATGTCAAGGATTCTTCAAATCCGGTCAATATTTTCTCTAAATCTTTCTTGTTCTAGAACTAAGTCACTGATTTCAAAGATCATATGCCTCCAAAGTCTAATCATTGCAATAAAATCAAAGAGATGTCATTTGTTGAAAATCAAATTCATTTGGTCAAATACCCAACACACGATATTTAATAAATGCAGACCTGAAAATATTCCGTATTTTGCAAACAGTAATTGACTCATTGTGAGATTGGAATTGTCTTTTTATGGTTTTTGGGTTTCAATTCTAATCTCAGATTTTGGGGTATGTCCTTTGATGGTACATGATTAAGTGATGATTTGTAGTTTTCAAACATTTAGAGCTGAGTAAAAACTTGAAGTTCAGTTGAAAAATTTGCCTCATCTTTCAGTACTTACCTTATCAATATGCATACCAACTTGCAACTTTTTCATGAAATTATAACCCTTATGGAAAAACTCCAACAAATTTTGAGAGCGCCACTTATCAGTTAAAATTGCTCTCTTGATCAAGAAGGACTTTTACAAGCATGTAATGAGGCTATGGTTCATGGCTATAAAAGAAAAGGATATTCATAGGCTCAAAAAGTGTTTAAGGGTTTCAAAGACCTAGGATCACCATCATCTAGTCATTAACTCATCTGCTTTTTTGTTGCTTTGTAGAAGAGACCACATCAAAATATGTCAATTATCTTAACGTGATTTTTATCAATCAGCCAATGCTCTAGAAATCTCTACAACCATGTCATTCCTTTCATTGACGATTTCAAACTTAAAAGGGGGATACTAAAACTTGAATAATAATTTGTCATCAAATGTTATTTCATCTCTTGTTGCACTCAATATAGTCTAACAAAACAATTCTACAAGATTTTCATTTGATGGATAAATTATCTTGAAGACTCGATAATCCTAGTAACATTTCTTCCCACATGAGGTTTCACCACAGATACCAACGGACATAGCATAGTTCAATATTCTCTTCTTTTATTTTTTCCCCTTTTTTTCTCTTTTTTTTGAACTTGTCCTTACCATTGACTCTTTGTTTTTGTCATGTCCTATCTCAATTTGATTGTTCCCAATGTTGGGTTTTCATCGTTAAATATCCTCCCTTCTATTGTTCTCATGTTGCCACTACATCCTCAAACTACAAATCTCTTATTAGCCCCTAGTGTATTTTCCCCCAGTGTATTTGCCCCCAGTGTGAGGGTGTGATCCATGTCGGGTGTTTTTCAAAAAAATATAATATCAGGCTCAAATTGGGATTAACAAGGGATACATATTTCAAGAATAATGAAGGAAATAAACAAAGATGGCCTTTTGTCATTTCAAGCAAAATTGGTTTTAACTGATAAATTTTGACCTCGTCCAATGTAATGATTTGGACATGCAAGAGTCATGATTCACGGGTCCATAAGTACCAAATTGATTACATGTCAATATGCATACTAATAAAGCTTAGTACTATGATGTGGTTCAAAAACTCGGTGTATGGGCTCAAAAATTGTTTGGTCACCCGGTATTGGTCATCATGTCTTTTAACAAAAGTTGGGTCAATTTTGCAATCAAAATACTTTCAAAAAATGAGAACTTCAAATTTTGTATGTTGGAGTTTGATCAAAATATTTTGTCAAAAATAAGCATGTCAAACATCTCTTGACTTCAAAACAACAAAAAGACAAGGAAAACACACGCTTCAATGAAAATGATGATTTACCCCAAAACAAAGTGATAGCCGATGAAATTCCATGAGAAAGTTACTGACGATGCGACACCTTTCTGAGGCTTTCCAAACAAACATTTCTGCATTGCCACTGCTCATTGATCTCGCTTATGCTTGCAATGATTTATTGCTAACACTGCTGACGATAACATTCTCTACAAAACTTGACTTGCCTTTTGTTGGTTAACTTTCACACTTGAACACTGATATTCTTGCAACTGTTCATCTTTCTCATCTGGATTATGTCACTGATTTTTTACCGCGCCCCTCATTGGACATAAAAAGTAAATCAAGCTCGGAAGCACTCTTGTCAAAACACCAAAGTGCATAAATCATAAAAAATTATCATACGAAGAAAAGACTTTTCTGGCAGAAAATTCGCTTCTTCGAGCAATGTAATCTTGCAGTGCACATACCTTGACTTCTTAGACACCGGATCAAATTCAACAGTATCATATTATGTCTTCTCTCTCAAGATATTTGTTTTTGCTTTAACAAACAAAATTGTGCTAAAAATGACATGGTCTTCTGTGCATGGCGGCATAAAACTTTTTGATTTGACAGTGTCGCAATAACTCCACATGATCAGGAGAAAAATCAATTGATACTTAAATGGACTGACAACTTCTTCGACTGATGCTTGCTTCCGAAAATGGATTACTCACACTCCCTCAAAAGAAAACTTGAATTTCCATAATCCCCATTGATTATTGCATTAACACTCTCCAAACAATATCTGGGCATATGCCCCACCTGATTTCACTAGAGAGCAGAGAACTTTGTTGTTGGCTTGCAGAAGAAACATGAATGATGACTCTGTATCTGAATCAGTTCTTCTCAGCAATGTCAAATGTCCAATGACTCTTGCTCTTCGGAGGATGACAAATTGAAGGACCCCTATTTCAAAACTATGAAGATGCATGTTAAAATGCATATGCATGTTTTTTTTTTGGGTTTTTTTTTGACAAACTTGCCCTTTAAAGAGCGACACGTGGTTGTAACGACCGCATGCTAAACAAAAACTGTGAGAATACATGTTGAAATCTACACGCATGTTGAATTTTTTTTTTTGACAAACTTGCCCTTTAAAGAGCGACATGTGGTTGTAATGACTGCATGCTAAAACAAAAATGTGAGAATGCATGTTGAAATGTATATGCATGTTTCTTTTTTTTTTACGAGCTCGACCCTCGAGGAAGGACGCGCGGTCGTAATTATTGTATGATAAATAAAAACTATGGGAATGCGTGCAGAAGTGTATATGCATGCTGACTTTTTGTTTTTTTTACTCCTTTGAGGAGTGACACGTGATCGTAAAAATTACATGATAAACAACAACTTGTGGAAATGCATCTTGAAAAACATATTTTTTTTCTATGGGAATGCATGTTAAAATGCATATGCAAATTTTTTTTTTACAAACTCGTCTTTCGAGAAGTGACAAATGCTTGTATGATACACAAAAACTATGGGGATGCATGTAAAAATGCATATGCAATTTTTTTTTGACAAACTCATCCTTCGAGGAGTGACACATGCTTGTAACAACTGTATGATACACAAAAACTATGGGAATGCATGTAAAAATGCATATGCAATTTTTTTTTTGACAAACTCGTCTTTCAAGGAGTGACACATGCTTGTAACAACTGTATAATACACAAAAATTTGATTTTTGCATAAACCCAACAATGCAAATTTCCTAAGCGATGATTACTGTGTCACTCAAAACTCTTGAATTTAAATAGCCTCAAGAAGAATTTGCCTTAATGCAAAACAGAATGAAGGTAGCACACACCCTAATCATTGGTTCTAATCTTTACACAACAAATTATGAGTTTGCTACTTTGGGCTCTAAACAGGGTCTCTTGCTGTCCCAATGATCACCCTCGTAAAGGCAATATGGGGTCTTAGCAGATAATGGGATGGTACGTATACCAATCACTATCATCTAAGCTCTCAGCTAAGAGTTGGGGTTTACACAAACTTCAACCTTGACTCAAGTCATAGGTAAGCTGCTAGTCCCCCACCTAACTTAAAGTTGCAAACCACAATGATATAACTGAAATAAATTAACAATGCATGGACATATGTACATATTCACGAAATAAAAATACGAAAAAACTTGCTAAAAATAAACACACATAAAATTCAAACAAATTGAAACAAATAAATCACATCAAAATATTCAAAGTTTAGTACAATATTTTTCAGAAAAAATACCATCCCCAGCGGAGTCGCCATTCTGTCGCAAGTCCCCGAGCGGCGTCCCGGGAGGGATCCTGGCTTTCGCAATGGAGTTTTGAGAAGGAGTCGCCACCTGGCTGTTGAGGGTCGCTAGGAACACTCGATTTGTACTGGTCTGCTCGAAGATTCCAGGGTAAGGGACTAGTTGCGTAAAGGGAAGGTATTAGCACCCCTAATACGCCTTACCTAAGGTAAGCTGCATTGTCTACTTCGATGTGATTAAAAATGCTTCAATAAGTCACATTTATTCACAAAAAATGTTAAGATGAAGAAAAAAAAATCGATCACCGCTTAGAAAAAATCTTGTGAATTTTATTGATCATTATCATCCCCGCCGAATATTTTGGATATTAACCCCTTAGAATTCATTTATCCAAACACCGAAAAGTGAATAATAGCATACTATTCCCGCCGAATATTTTGGATGAGATTTATTATCCAAACACCGAACAGTGAATAATAGCATACTATTCCCTCGAATATTTTGGATTTTTGAGCCCGTAAGATTTATTTATTCGAATACCAACAGTGAATAATAAATTCCCAGAAAGTAAGATTTTTATATTTTTGAAATATTAACCAATACCCTTTTGATTTTTACAAAGAAAACACATTTTTTATTTTATTTTATATTCCTTTCTTTTCTTTATCAAAACAACATAAATAAATGAATAAAACACAACACACACATTCTCTTTTCTTTCTTTTTCATTATATTTTACAAATAAAATCCAACTCACACCCACATTATCTTTTTGTCATTTCTTTTCTCATTACATTTCACAAATAATAATTAAAATACAATAAGTTTAAATAAAACACATAAATATAAGGGAAAATACATAAAAAGCCTTGGGAGGGGAGATCTGGGACAGTGGCCGTAGGAGAGGGCTGGTGGCACGTGGTTCCACGCGCTGCCGGTGAACAGTAACGCCGGGGAGACCAAACAGATCCGCAACTTCTCTTCAAACTCTTGTTGGTGGTGGCCTCCATGATTACCTGAAAAAGAGCAGCAAACAGAGCAAGCAACGTTTCGGTTCCTTCTGCTCTTCCTTTCAGATCTGCATTTCCCTCTCTCGGTTCATTCTTCTTCTCCTTCATCTCGCCGAAGAGAGTGTTCCCCGATGACCGTGGGAGTTTGGCTGGCCGGAGGGTGGCAAAGAGGACCTGCACATCAAAGACAAAACACCACAAACGCAAACACAAAATCAATCGGTTATCTTCTTCAAAACCCGGGTCTGTTCTCGGCTTCTTCTTTAGAGGGTTGGACTGCCCATGGTGGATGCTGCTGTGGGTCGACGGTCGTTGGCTCTCCTTTGCTGCCACGGTTGGGGAAGGGCTGTGCTGCCGTGAAGAGGTAGACAGGGCCTGCAAAATAAAGACAACATAACAAACAAACAAAAAAACCACAAACAGAAATGGATTGTTCTTCCCTTCTCTCGGTCTCAAATTTGCTCTTCAATCTTACAGCATCAGGTGGCTTTAGCGTTATGGGAGTTTGAGCAGGAGGGGAGAAGAGAAAAGATGGGGGCTGGCTAGAGGAGAGGGAAACAGAGGTGAGAGTGGCTTGTCGAGGAAAAGCTATGGTGGCTGGAAGAAAAAAAATAAAGAAAGGAAATCCTCGGTCTGTTGTGGCTAACAGGTGCAGGGGTAAAGGATTTTGAGAGTGGACGGGAGAGTGAGACTTTGGGCTGCTGTGGCAAGTGACAAGAAAAGAGGAAGGAGAAGACTGTGGAGGTCTGACCGGAGAAGAGAGTGAGAAGGAAAACATAGGGATTCAAAATGTGAGGGTGGGGCTGCAGCAGCCCTGAAGGGCGTGACGGCTGCAGCCCCTCTAGGGAGAAAAGGATGCTAGGTTTTTTTTTCTAGTCTAGGGTTTTGAATGTAAGTGAGGGTGTATTTTTTTTTGTCCCCTTTTCTTGTGGTCATGCACTCTATTTATAGAGTTTTGTCATGGGTAAAATTCAAAGTCAGCCCTTAGCTTGCGTGCTTGTTTCAATTTAATCCTTCATTTCCAATTTGTGCGATTTGACCCTGCATTGACTGTTAAATTCTCAATTTATTCAATTTTGCCCCTGTAACAAGATATTTTGGATTTTTTTTATTTTTTTAGTTTTTTTTCCGAAACATGAAAATAAGTGGGTCAAAAATTGGTTAGCAACAGATGCCCCCTCTTTACAATGCTTACGACTAAAGTCTTGTAAAATGCTTTAAATAGTAAGCGTTGTAAAGAAGAATAAAGAAAATAAAATAAAATGAAATAAACAAAATAAAAAATAAAATAAAATAAAATAAATTAGAATGGTGGAGATGATCTCATTATGATGGGTGACCTACACAAATAAAAGAAATTAGATAGAAGAGTCTCGATAGTGACAGATGACTTACCCGGGTCTGATTATGACGGGTTACCTGCCCGAGTTAGAAGAGTCTCGATAGTGACAGATGACTTACTCGGGTCTGATTATGACGGGTGACCTGCCCGAGTTAGAAGAGTCTCGATAGTGACCGATGAATATCCCTCTCCGGTTAGCCCCAAAGCCATCAGCACAGGCAGCCCCCGTTTCTTTCCCCCCCGCTCTCTTCATCTCCTCTTGCCAGGTCCGACTGGCCTCCACCCTCAAGGCCTCACCTCGGCAGCCCCCCTCCTCTTCTCAGCCCATTTTCCATTTTTTTTCACTCCCTCTCTCCGGCGACCTCTCCATTTTCCCTCCACATCCGACAAAGCTTCTCTTCCTCAGTTCCCCGTCCCCATTCTCCACTAGAACCAGCCCAGCAGACCTATTTCTCATCCCTCACTTTCCTCCTTTCCCCTTCCTCATAACACAACCCCCATTCTCCACTAAAATCGCCACTATATCAGACCTCCCCTGCCTCCTCTTCTCCTTCGTCAGCCACCACCAGCGAGAGGTTGAAGAGAGGAAGCCGATCTAGCCACCCCTGTTTTACACCTCCGGCGACGACGGCGCGTGGTTTCACGCCACTGCCAGTGACGGTGGAGCGTGGACAGACGTGCCACCACCACCTCTAGACATGCTGCCACTGTCCAGAACTGTTCCAGGGTTGCTTTTTGTAATCTTCCTTTTATGTTCATGTCTTTGTTGGAATTTATTGTATTTTTAATTGTTGTTTAAAGAATGTAATGAAAATATATGAAAGAACAAATGTGTGTGTGAGTTGTATTTTAGTTATAAAAAGTGATGAAAAAAGAGAAGGTGCTTGTATGTGTTGTTTGGGTTTTTATTTGTTCATTTATGTTATGTTGTTTTGTTAAGAAAAAAAGGAATATAAAATGAAATAAAAAAAAATGTGTTTTCTTTGTAAAAATCAAAAAGGTATTTCAAAAGTATAATCTTTTTTTGGGAATTTATTATTCACTGCTAATATTCGGATAAATAAATCTTAAAGGTTTATACCCAAAATATTCGGGGAAATAGTATGCTGTTATTCACTGTTCGGTGTTTGGATAAATAAATCTTATCCAAAATATTCGGCAGGAATAGTATGCTATTATTTACTTTTCGATGTTTGGATAAATAAATTCTAAGGGGTTTATCCAAATATTCGGCGAGAATGATAATAATCAATAAAATTCACAAGATTTTTTCTAAGCGGTGATCGATTACTTTTCGGTGTTTGGATAAATAAATTCTAAGGGGTTTATCCAAACATTTTTTGTGAATAAATACAACTTATTGAAGCATTTAAAATCATATCGAAATAGACAATGCAGCTTACCTCAGGTAAGGCGTATTAGGGGTGCTAATACCTTCCCTTTACACTACCAGTCCCTTACCTTTGAATCTCTGAGCAGACCAGTACAAATTGGGTGTTCCTAGCGACCCTCAACAACTAGGTGGCGACTCCTCATCAACTCCACTACGAGAGTCAGGATCCCTCCCGGGATGCCGCGCGGGGACGTGTGACAGAATGACGACTCCACTGGGGACGGTATTTTTCTGAAAAATATTGGACTAAGCTTTGAATATTTTGATGTGATTTATTTGTTTCAATTTGTTTGAATTTTATGTGTGTTTATTTTTAGCAAGTTTTTTTGGCATTTTTAATTCATGCATATGCATATATGTTCATGCATTGTTAATTTATTTCAGTTATATTATTGTGGTTTGCAACTTTAAGTTAGGTGGGGGACTAGCAGCTTACCTATGACTAGAGTCAAGATTGAAGTTTGTGTAAACCCCAACTCTTTGCTGAGAGCTTAGATGGTAGTGATTGGTATACGTACCATCCCATTATCTGCTAAGACCCCATATTGCCTTTACGAAGGTGATCACTGGGACAACAAGAGACCCTGTTTAGAGCCCAAAGTAGCAATATAACAACCCGGAAACTATAACAACCCGGTTTTTTTTTTTCTTCCAAAACACCACATTCCATATCCATTCTCATCGGTAAAATATTATTCAAACAAATAAATGTTCCATTTAAGAAACTAAAGTTCGCATAGGCATACCATACTATAGTTTTCACAACAAAAGGTTAAACTGGAGAATATACATACATGGTCATGAGTTCACGTTCTTAAGGTACTATTGGTATTTACAAATTTTCACAAAAGGGCGGATAACAAATAAGTATTTAATACATTGTTTCAACCTAACACATCTTAACTTAAAACGCAATCTACATGGTTCTTTGCAAAAGTAGGATCCCTTGTATTAAGATCCTTAGACCTCTCGTGGTTGCGACGTTCCTGCAGCAGTACAAGTATTTAATGAAATGCAATTTCTTAATGATAGTATTTAATAATTTTGACCAAATAACCTATCGGTTAAAAGAAATACTGGCAAGCGAAAATTTCTGCATATACATAAAACAATTCGATTGTAGGAATATAGAAACTCCATTTTTCTTTTTCGCGTATTCATATCTGAGACCCACTATTCTGCACCCCCCCCGGTCCTTCTTTCTTGTCGTCCTTAAACAAAACTAATACTCTTTCGTTCCGGCCATCCCATCGGTTGCCATTACCCGAAGCTAATCAATACTTTATCCCGGCCATCCTTTCGGATGCCATTAGCCGAAGCTAATCAATCGTTCATCCCGGCCATCCTTTCGGATGCCATTAGCCGAAGCTAATCAATCGTTCATCCCGGCCATCCTGTCGGATGCCATTAGCCGAAGCTAATCAATCGTTCATCCCGGCCATCCTTTCGGATGCCATTAGCCGAAGCTAATCAATACTTTATCCCGGCCATCCTTTCGGATGCCATTAGCCGAAGCTAATCAATCGTTCATCCCGGCCATCCTTTCGGATGCCATTAGCCGAAGCTAATCAATACTTTATCCCGGCCATCCTTTCGGATGCCATTAGCCGAAGCTAATCAAGCGTTATTCACATTACAGCTTTCGACAATCTAATATAAACCCCATTGTATTCATATATTATTTTCATTTAAAATACTTATTACACGTCATATGAAAAGAGAGGTGTGAATCCCCTACCTGCTCTACTTCTGGGTTGTTCCTGTCTGATCGATGGTTCAATCCTGACCGCACCGCCTGCGACATTAATGTCCTAAATTAGTATATTTCAACTTTCAATTTCACATACGTCAACGCACTCATTTCAACAATTTCAACTGAGACATGCATACGAATGTTCATCCAAATTACACACCCAATTCCTGCACACAACCCACACATGAAATTTCAGCAAAATCACTCATCAATTCTCATCATAAACCCACAAATTTTCCAGCACACTCCACACATGCAATTCAGCAAAATTACTCATCAATTTTTCATCATGAACTCATAAATTTTCCAGCACACTCCACACATGCAATTCAGCAAAATTACTCATCAATTTTTCATCATGAACTCATAATTTTCCAGCACACTCCACACATGCAATTCGGCAAAATTACTCATCAATTTTTCATCATGAGCTCATAAATTTTCCAGCACACTCCACACATGCAATTAAGCAAAATTACTCATCAATTTTTCATCATGAACTCATAAATTTTCCAGCACACTCCACACATGCAATTCAGCAAAATTACTCATCAATTTTTCATCATGAACTCATAATTTTCCAGCACACTCCACACATGCAATTCGGCAAAATTACTCATCAATTTTTCATCATGAACTCATAAATTTTCCAGCACACTCCGCACATGCAATTAAGCAAAATTACTCATCAATTTTTCATCATGAACTCATAAATTTTCCAGCACACTCCACACATGCAATTCAGCAAAATTGCTCATTAGTTTTCATCATAAAACACACCCATAATGTCGGCAGCCCTCCCCCCCTTTTTAAACAAAAATCAGCCCCCCTCCCCTTCACATATTTTCTTTGTTCTTCTTAATTCATTTTGTTTCATCTCTAATGAAGAAAAGAGAAGAGTGTTTCATGTCTCTTACCTCTTGTATCTCACAATTTTATTTTATTTTTGAAAGTTTGAAACTCTTCTTTTTCTTCTTTTTCTTTTTCACTTCTTCCTCCCTTTCCTCTTCCTCTCGGCAATGACTCCTATTCCTTCAAAATCTCAACTTCTACTCATATTTCCCATCATCCTCTCCCTTAATGTTTGCTTAGTTTTTGGCTGGAAAGAGTAAGAGTAGGAGAGAGGGCTCGGCTGTCAAGAGAAGAGAGGAGGTTCGGGTGTGAGGAGAAAAGGAAACATTCGGTTGTGTGGTCAAGAGAAGAGATGGGTGTTCGGTTGTGAGGAAGAAAATGGAGGGTGACCGAAAGGGAGCAGAAAAGAAACCCTTCTCTTTGTAGTTATACTCATAAAAATGAGGGGTTGTTTGGGTCTTGGGTTTATTGTGTCCTAGCCCTTGTTTTACACTATCTAAAACAGGTTTTGTTTTTTGCTCTTCCATCTTTTATTTAAAACAGAATTTGTCTTCATTTCCCATATATACATATTCATATATGTATATATATATATATTTTTCTTGGGTGTTTACATTCTTCCCCTCTAAAACATGAATTTCGTCCTCGAAATTTAAGGGGTTTAACATTCCATACCTGGTATTGTGAATAATTCTGGATACTTTTTCCTCATCTCATCCTCCCTCTCCCAAGTTTCCTCTTCTATTTGAGCATTTCGCCATAAGATTTTGAGGATGGGGATCTTTTTGCTTCGCAACTCCTTTTCACCCTTATCTAGTATCCTTGCAGGCCTCATTTCCAGTGTTAAGTCTGCCTTGACGTCAACTGGGATCTGGGGTAGAATTCAGCGAGGTCCACTTCAGCCTTCCTTAATAAGGAGACATGGAACACATCATGGACCTTTGCTAATTGTGGGGGCAAGTCCACTTTGTAGGCTACTGGTCCCACCCGCTGTAGGATTTTGAAAAGTCCGATGTACCGAGGGGTTAATTTTCCTTTCAATCCAAACCGCAATATGTTTTTCCATGGGGCTACCTTTAAGTACACTTGGTCCTCTATACTGAACTCAAGGGGTCTCCTCCTCTCATTAGCATACTTCTTCTGCCTATCCTGTGCAACTTTAATGCGATCCCGGATAATCCTTACTTTTTCCGTTGTTACGTGGACCAATTCTGCACCATATAACTTCCGATCTCCTACTTCTTCCCAACACAAAGGTGTTCTACACCTTCTACCGTACAAAGCTTCATATGGAGCCATCCCTATTGTGGCTTGGTAACTATTGTTATATGTGAATTCTATCAATGCCAGATGTTCCTCCCAGATTCCCCCAAATTCTAGTACAGAGGCCCGTAATAGGTCTTCTAAGACTTGGATGACCCTTTCTGATTGGCCATCTGTTTGAGGGTGAAACGCAGTGCTCATATCCAATCTGGTCCCCAAGGCTTGTTGTATACTAGGCCAAAGTCGAGAGGTGAATCTAGGGTCTCGATCCGATACAATGGACACCGGAATCCCATGGAGTCGTACTACTTCATTTATGTAGATCTTGGCAAGCTTGTCCACTGAGTCGGTCATCTTTATAGGCAAGAATAATGCGGATTTAGTCAACCGATCTATGACGACCCATATTGCGTCATTTCCCTTTCTCCCTTTAGGAAATCCCAACACAAAATCCATCGTTATCATCTCCCATTTCCACTCTGGGATTTGTAACGGTTGTAATGGTCCCGCAGGCCTTTGATGTTCAACCTTAACTTGTTGACATATTCCACACTTTGACACATACTCAGCTATTTCTCTTTTCATGTTTGGCCACCAATAGAGGAGTTTCAGATCTCGGTACATTTTAGTGCTGCCAGGATGTATGGAGAACCTAGACTCATGTGCTTCTTGTAGAATCATCCGTTTGATTGCTTCGTCATTAGGTACATATAACCTTTTCCCCATCATCAGGGATCCATCATCCGCTAACCTGAATTTCATTTCTACACCAGCCACCACATTCCTTTTAATCTTGGATCCAACCTCGTCCTGGAACTGAGCTTGTAGTATTTGTTCCCGATACGTTGGTCGCACCAAAAGTTGGGCTATCAACCCACCTCCACCATCATCATCCAAATTTGCACCCATCTTTTTCAATTCCGCCAATTGCCGCTCCTTTCCTGTTGTTAACCCTTCTCGGGTGGCTTTATTTTTCCGGCTAAGGGCATCTGCCACCACATTTGCCTTTCCCGGATGATATTCTATGGTGCAGTCATAATCCTTAATGAGCTCTACCCACCTTCTTTGTCGCATGTTCAACTCTTTTTGCGACATCAGGTATTTCAGGCTCTTATGATCGGTAAAAATTTGGGTTCGAGACCCATATAAATAGTGTCTCCATATTCTTAAAGCAAACACTACAGCAGCCAACTCCAGGTCGTGCACCGGGTAATTTACCTCATGAGTCTTTAACTGTCTTGATGCATAGGCGATCACTTTCCCATGCTGCATTAGGACACACCCCAAACCTTTCCCCGAAGCATCACTATAAACCACAAAACCCTCTGTCCCTGAGGGAAGGGTTAACACTGGAGCGGTGGTGAGTCTTCTTTTCAATTCTTGGAAACTCCTTTCACACTCCTCCGACCACACCCATTTCTTAGTCTTTCGAGTCAGCTGAGTCAAAGGTGTTGCAATCAAGGAAAAACCTTCAATAAACCTCCTATAGTATCCCGCAAGTCCCAAGAAGCTACGTATTTCGGTGACTGAAGTCGACCTATCCCATTTCAATACTTGCTTCAACTTTTTGGGGATCTACAAAAACACCTTCTGCTGAAATGACATGTCCTAGAAGCGTCACTCTCTTCGACCAAAACTCACATTTACTCGGTTTGCATATAACTGGTGCTCTCTCAAGGTTTGCAAAATCTGCCTCAAGTGTACTTCGTGTTCCTCAAAAGACTTCGAGTACACCAATATATCATCAATGAATACTACCACAAACTTGTCAAGGCAGGGTTGGAAAACCCGATTCATCAAGTCCATGAAGAGGGCTGGAGCATTCGTCAACCCAAACGGTAACACCAAAAACTCATAGTGTCCATAACGGGTTCTAAATGCAGTCTTTGCCACATCTGCTCCTTTTATCTTCATCTGATAATATCCTGATCTCAGATCGATTTTTGAAAATACCTTAGCTCCTTTTAATTGATCAAACAAATCATCTATCCGAGGTAACGGATACTTATTCTTCATTGTTATTTTGTTCAACTGACGATAATCAATACAAAGTCGATGGGTTCCATCTTTCTTTCTCACAAATAGGACCGGCGCTCCCCAAGGAGAATTACTGGGCCTTATGAACCCTTTGTCTAACAATTCTTGTAGTTGAGTCTTTAACTCGTTTAGTTCTGTTGGGGCCATCCGGTAAGGTTGTTGTGATATAGGTGGGACCCCAGGAAAAGTGTCTATGGACACCTCTACCTCCCGTTCTGGGGGTAATCCTGGTAATTCCTCGGGAAACACATCCGGGAATTCTCTTACCACAACAATATCCTTCAATCGTGGACCTTCATCATTGGAGTTTAAGAGGTATGCGAGGTATCCCACACACCCTTTTCTTAAGAGTTTATGGGCTATTAACACCGATATTAAGGCAGCTGGTTTGAACATTCTCTCTCCTTCAAAAATCTTTCTCTCTCCTTTTAAGGTTTGGAAGGTAACCGTTTTGGCGTAACAATCTATTAGAGCCTTGTATTTATTCAACCAATTCATGCCTAAAATTAAATCAAACTCATGAAACCCCAAAGGAATCAAGTCTACTTCTGTTTCGCACCCAGACAAGCTAATCTCCACATTTAAATACACGATATTAGTTTCCACCATGCTTCCCGTTGGAGTTCTAATTAAAAATCCCCTCTCTACCATTTCTACCCTCTTTCCCAATTTAGTGACAATCTTTTCATTAATGAAAGAGTGTGTGGCACCAGGATCAAACAACACATGCACATTAAAATCATTCAATTGTAGAGTACCTGCTACCACATCCGTTGCAGCTTTGACCTCCTCTTGTATAAGATGAAAGACCCTCCCCGGGGTCCTATCATTTTGTGCTCGCAGTCTTCCTCGACTGGGGTTTGCTCCTGATTGAGAAGATCGTACTGGCCTATTCACAGTGAATGACTGTTGGGAGCTCTGACCAGGCTGTCCATAGCTTTGTACTTGTTCGGTGTTCTTTTTCGGGCAGTCCCTCTTGAAATGTCCTCTCACACCATAGTAATGACACCCTTGACTCAAATACTGGCAATTCCTCCACCTATGACCTTCTCCTCTGCACACAAAGCATCGCCCGGGAGACACTGAGCAGTCCCAGGGTGTTTTTGTCTACATTTTATACAAAAAGGGTATTCAACCCCCTTGCGGTCACCCGTTCCTGTTGACATGTTTTCTTTTGAGTGTGACTGTCCGATCATCACCCTCCCACTTGACTGTTGGTGTGACGAAAACATCAAACCCCCCTTTTTCCTGTACTGATCCTGCTCCCCGCCTTTCCCCTTTTTCGGAAATGGTGGTCTGCTGCTGTAAAAATCCCCATCTCTCTTTTTGCCTATACTCTGATGTCCCCCATGGCTCTCTCCAATGCAAGCCTCTAAAGCTTGAGCAGCTTCGATTAATCCTCTAACTGTCTTAAACCGCAATGCAATTAATCCTTGTCTCAAATCCTGACGCAACCCATCTCTCAACTTTTCAATCATATGCTCCTCTGTCGACACATAATGTGGGGCGAACAATGATAGATCATGAAATCTCCGTTCATACTCCAATACCGACATATCCCCCTGCTTTAAAACCAAGAACTCTTGTTCTTTCACCTTACGATGGTATCTGGAGTAGAATTGATTTTCAAACTCTGTCTTGAAGTCACTCCATACTAGGGTCTCAGCCGCACGTCTCATCTGAACCGTTTCCCACCATGTCATGGCCCTATCAGACAATAGTTGCGTTACACAGTTTACCTTCAAACCCTCAGGTATGCTTATTTGAGTCATGGTCTTCTCTACCTTTCTAATCCATCTCCCGGCTATTTCTGCATTATGCTCCCCCAAAAACGGTTCACAACCCATTTCCCTCACACTTTTGACTAGGCGTACCAAGGGCACCACGTTATCCGTGGTAGTGCTAGGCATATGGGCTACTTGTGGAATCTACGTGGTGGGAGTTGTTCGTGTTGTTGCACCTGCCATGCCTTCCATCACTGCCTTAACTATTTGCGCAAGAAGTCTAGGGTCTACGCATTGTGGGGGCACACTAGTTGGAATAGCTGATGGTTATGTTTCTGATCTTTCTTGCTGCTCTATTGCAACGGAAGGTATTTCCCTGGTCTCATTAGGTCTCTCGTCTTCCTCTGTAGCCCTAGCCCCCCCTCGCAAAATTTCAGGTAATATTATTGGAGCATGAGATGCCGTATCATCCAAAGGATCTTCGTTTTTCCAACCTTGATCCCCTGTGTTCCCGCCTCTCCTTTCGAAAGAGTGCGGCTCAATTCGTGTTCCTTGTCGGGTGCGTACCATCCTGTAATTCAGCAGAGCAAAGTAATCATCATGAATTCCCAGGATCAAGACCTGGTGCTCTGATACCAACTATAACAACCCGGAAACTATAACAACCCGGTTTTTTTTTTCTTCCGAAACACCACATTCCATATCCATTCTCATTGGTAAAATATTATTCAAACAAATAAATGTTCCATTTAAGAAACTAAAGTTCGCATAGGCATACCATACTATAGTTTTCACAACAAAAGGTTAAACTGGAGAATATACATACATGGTCATGAGTTCACGTTCTTAAGGTACTATTGGTATTTACAAATTTTCACAAAAGGGCGGATAACAAATAAGTATTTAATACATTGTTTCAACCTAACACATCTTAACTTAAAACGCAATCTACATGGTTCTTTGTAAAAGTAGGATCCCTTGTATTAAGATCCTTAGACCTCTCGTGGTTACGACGTTCCTGCAGCAGTACAAGTATTTAATGAAATGCAATTTCTTAATGATAGTATTTAATAATTTTGACCAATTAACCTATCGGTTAAAAAGAAATATTGGCAAGCAAAAATTTCTGCATATACATAAAACAATTCGATTGTAGGAATATAGAAACTCCATTTTTCTTTTTCGCGTATTCATATCTGAGACCCACTATTCTGCACCCCCCCCGGTCCTTCTTTCTTGTCGTCCTTAAACAAAACTAATACTCTTTCGTTCCGGCCATCCCATCGGTTGCCATTACCCGAAGCTAATCAATACTTTATCCCGGCCATCCTTTCGGATGCCATTAGCCGAAGCTAATCAATCGTTCATCCCGGCCATCCTTTCAGATGCCATTAGCCGAAGCTAATCAATCGTTCATCCCGGCCATCCTGTCGGATGCCATTAGCCGAAGCTAATCAATCGTTCATCTCGGCCATCCTTTCGGATGCCATTAGCCGAAGCTAATCAATACTTTATCCCGACCATCCTTTCGGATGCCATTAGCCGAAGCTAATCAATCGTTCATCCCGGCCATCCTTTCGGATGCCATTAGCCGAAGCTAATCAATACTTTATCCCGGCCATCCTTTCGGATGCCATTAGCCGAAGCTAATCAAGCGTTATTCACATTACAGCTTTCGACAATCTAATATAAACCCCATTGTATTCATATATTATTTTCATTTAAAATACTTATTACACGTCATATGAAAAGAGAGGTGTGAATCCCTACCGCTCTACTACAGGTTGTTCCTGTCTGATCGATGGTTCAATCCGACCGCACCGCTCGCGACATTAATGTCCTAAATTAGTATATTTCAACTTTCAATTTCACATACGTCAACGCACTCATTTCAACAATTTCAATCGAGACATGCATACGAATGTTCATCCAAATTACACACCCAATTCCTGCACACAACCCACACATGAAATTTCAGCAAAATCACTCATCAATTATCATCATAAACCCACAAATTTTCCAGCACACTCCACACATGCAATTCAGCAAAATTACTCATCAATTTTTCATCATGAACTCATAAATTTTCCAGCACACTCCACACATGCAATTAAGCAAAATTACTCATCAATTTTTCATCATGAACTCATAAATTTTCCAGCACACTCCACACATGCAATTCAGCAAAATTGCTCATTAGTTTTCATCATAAAACACACCCATAATGTCGGCAGCCCTCCCCCTCTTTTTAAACAAAAATCAGCCCCCCTCCCCTTCACATATTTTCTTTGTTCTTCTTAATTCATTTTGTTTCATCTCTAATGAAGAAAAGAGAAGAGTGTTTCATGTCTCTTACCTCTTGTATCTCACAATTTTATTTTATTTTTGAAAGTTTGAAACTCTTCTTTTTCTTCTTTTTCTTTTTCACTTCTTCCTCCCTTTCCTCTTCCTCTCGGCAATGACTCCTATTCCTTCAAAATCTCAACTTCTACTCATATTTCCCATCATCCTCTCCCTTAATGTTTGCTTAGTTTTTGGCTGGAAAGAGTAAGAGTAGGAGAGAGGGCTCGGCTGTCAAGAGAAGAGAGGAGGTTCGGGTGTGAGGAGAAAAGGAAACATTCGGTTGTGTGGTCAAGAGAAGAGATGGGTGTTCGGTTGTGAGGAAGAAAATGGAGGGTGACCGAAAGGGAGCAGAAAAAAACCCTTCTCTTTGTATTTATACTCATAAAAATGAGGGGTTGTTTGGGTCTTGGGTTTATTGTGTCCTAGCCCTTGTTTTACACTATCTAAAACAGGTTTTGTTTTTTGCTCTTCCATCTTTTATTTAAAACAGAATTTGTCTTCATTTCCCATATATACATATTCATATATGTATATATATATATTTTTCTTGGGTGTTTACAAGCAAACTCATCATTTGTTGTGTAAAGATTAGAACCAATCATTAGGGTGTATGCTACCTTCATTCTGTTTGCATTAAGGCAAACTCTTCTCGAGGTAATTTAAATTCAAGAGTTTTGAGTGACACGGTAATTATCGCTTAGAAAATTTGTATTGATGGGTTTAAGCTAAAATCCATTTTTTGTGTATCATATAATTGTTACAAGCATGTGTCACTCCTCGAAAGACAAGTTGTCAAAAAATAAATAAATTTGCATATGCATTTTTACATACATTCCCATAGTTTTTGTGTATCATACAGTTGTTACAAGCATGTGTCACTCCTCGAAAGATGAGTTTGTCAAAAAAAAATTGCATATGCATTTTTACATGCATTCCCATAGTTTTTGTGTATCATACGGTTGTTACAAGCATGTGTCACTTCTTGAAAGACGAGCTTGTCAAAAAAAATTGCATATGCATTTTTACATGCATTCCCATAGTTTTTGTGTATAATGTAATTGTTAAAATCAAGTTTCACTCCTAAAAGGGTGGGTGAGAAAAAAAAACATTCATATGCTTTTCAAGATGCATTCCCACAAGTTTTTGTTTATCATGTAATTTTTACAATCACATGTCACTTCTAAAAAAAGTCAGCATGCATATACATTTTCGCACGCATTCCCATTGTTTTTGTTTATCATGCAATTATTACGATCGCGCGTCCTTCCTCGAGGGTCGAGCCCTAAAAAAACATGCATATACATCTCAGCATGCATTCTCACATTTTTGTTTAGCATGCAGTCATTACAACCACGTGTCGCTCTTTAAAGGGCAAGTTTGTCAAAAAAAAACATTTCAACATGCGTGTACATTTCAACATGTATTCTCACAGTTTTTGTTTAGCATGCAGTCGTTACAATCATGTGTCGCTCTTTAAAGGACAAGTTTGTAAAAAAAAAAACATGCATATGCATTTCAACATGCATCTCCATAGTTTTGAAATAGGGGTCCCTCAATTTGTCATCCTCCGAAGAGTCAAGAGTCATTGGACATTTGACATTCTGAGAAGAACTGGTTCCGATACAGAGGCATCATTCATGTTTCTTCTGCAAGCCCACAACAAAGTTCTCTGCTCTCTAGTGAAATCAAGTGGGACATATGCCCAGATATTATTTGTAGAGTGTTAATGCAATCATCAATGGGGATTATGGAAAACTCAGGTTTTCTTTTCAGGGAGTGCGAGTAATCCATTTTCGGAAGCAAGCATCAGTCGGAGATGTTGTCAATCCATTTAAGTATCAATTAATTTTTCTCGTGATCATGTGGAGTTATTGCGGCACTGTCAAATCAGAAAGTTTTATGCCGTCATGCACAGAAGACCCTGTCATTTTGAGCACAATTTTGTCTGTTAAAGTAAAAACGAATATCTTGAGAGAGAAGACATATGATACTGTTGAATTGGATCCGGTGTCTGAGAAGTCAAGGTATGTGCACTGCAAGATTACATTGCTCGAAGAAGCGAATTTTCTGCTAGAAGAGTCTTTTCGCCGTATGATAATTTTTTATGATTTATGCACTTTGGTGTATTGACAAGAGTGTCTCCGAGCTTGATTCACTTTTTATGTCCAATGAGGGGTGCGGTAAAATAATCAGTGACATAATCCAGATGAGAGAGATGAACAGTTGTAAGAATATCAGTGATCAAGTGTGAAAGTTAACCAGCAAAAGGCAAGTCAAGTTTTGTAGAGAATGTTATCGTCAGCAGTGTCAGCAATAAATCATCGCGAGCATAAGCGAGATCAATGAGCAGTGACAATACAGAAATGATTGTTTGGAAAGCCTCGGAAAGGTGTCGCATCGTCAGTAACTTTCTCATGGAATTTCATCGGCTATCACTTTGTTTTGGGGTAAATCATCATTTTCATTGAAGCGTGTGTTTTCCTTGTCTTTTTGTTGTTTTGAAGTCAAGAGATGTTTGACATGCTTATTTTTGACAAAATATTTTGATCAAACTCCAACATGCAAAATTTGAAGTTCTCATTTTTTGAAAGTATTTTGATTGCAAAATTGACCCAACTTTTGTTAAAAGACATGATGACCAATACCGGGTGACCGAACAATTTTTGAGCCCATACACCGAGTTTTTGAACCACATCATAGTACTAAGCTTTATTAGTATGCATATTGACATGTAATCAATTTGGTACTTATGGACCCGTGAATCATGACTCTTGCATGTCCAAATCATTACATTGGACGAGGTCAAAATTTATCAGTTAAAACCAATTTTGCTTGAAATGACAAAAGGCCATCTTTGTTTATTTCCTTCACTATTCTTGAAATATGTATCCCTTGTTAACCCAAACTTGAGCATGTTATTATTATTTTTTTTGAAAAAAAAACACCCGACATGGATCACACCCTCACACTGGGGGCAAATACAGTAGGGGTCAGTAAGAGATTTGTAGTTTGAGGATGCAGTGGCAACATGAGAATCAATAGAAGGGAGGATGTTTAACGATGAAAACCCAACATTGGGAACAATCAAATTGAGATAGGACATGACAAAAACCAAGAGTCAATGGCAAGGACAAGTTCAAAAAAAAAGAGAAAAAAAGGAAAAAAGGAAAAAAAAAGAAAAAGGAAAAAAAGAGAATATTGAACTATGCCATGTCCGTTAGTATTTGTGGTCAAACCTCATGTGGGAAGAAATACTAATAAGATTTTTGAGTCTAAAAGATAAGTTGTCCATCAAAGGAGGATTGTGCAGAATTGTTTTGTTATACTATGTTGAGTACAACAAGAGATGAAATAACATTAGATGACAAATGATGGTTCAAGTTTTAGTATTCCCCTTTTAAGTTTGAAATTGTCAATGAAAGGAATGACATGGTTGTAGAGATTCTTAGAGCATTGGTTGATTGTTAAAGAATCATGTTAAGATAATTAATGTATTTTGATGCGTTCTCTTCACTAAGACAATAAGGGAAAAGGAGTTAATGACTAGATGATGGTGATCCTAGGTCTTTGAAACCCTTAAACACCTTTTGAGCCTATGAATATCCCTTTCTTTTATAGCCATGAACCATAGCCTCATTACATGCTTGTAAAAATCCTTCTTGATCAAGCAAGCAATTTTAATTGATAAGTGGCGCTCTGAAAATTTGTTAGAGTTTTTCCATAAGGGTTATAATTTCATAAAAAAGTTACAAGTTGTTATGCATATTGATAAGGTAAGTACTGAAAGATGGGACAAATTTTTCAACCGAACCTCAAGTTTTTACTCAGCTCTAATTGTTTGAAAGCCACAAATCATCACTTCACCATGTACCATCAAAGGACATACCCCAAAATCTGAGATTAGAATTGAAACCCAAAAACCATAAAAAGACAATTTCAATCTCACAATGAGTCAATTACTGTTTGCAAAATACGAAATATTTCCAGGTCTGCATTTATTGAATATCATGTGATGAGTATTTGACCAACTGAATTTGATTTTCAACAAATGACATCTCTTTGATTTTATAGCAATGATTAGACTTGGGAGGCACATGATCTTTGAAATCGGTGACTTAATTCTAGAACAAGAAAGATTTAGAGAAAATATTGAGCGGATTTGAAGAATCCTTGACATTGACAATTCTCGGTTATGATCGAAATGCTCAGCAGTTAGAGGCTAGAATATGGATCTTGATAGGAATGCAAATAATTTGATATCAGCTTGGGGGTAAAGAAGCATAAGCAGATGATTGATTTAGTTAAATTCATCGATGAGGACCAACGGATTCAACTCAGGGCAACATTTCTTAATAGAGAGTAATGGTTTGATAAGCTCCAATAGTGATTGAGAATAATATTGCATTTGAAGGGCGCCTTTAGATTTCAGAAATATCATCTTACTCGCAGATTTGTTTGTCTCCAAAGATATTGTTGCATGGTTGCATTTTGATAAATGTTGAAGAGTATACATGTCATAAAAGTTGATCATGAGATAATTGTTGCGAAGCTAGTCGACTCAAGGTTCAGTTCACCGCATGAATATGGGAGACAGAAAACACCTCATTAGTGACAATATCATTGAGAAGAATTTGCTTAGAAGAAATTGAGTCTACAACGAGAGTTCAGATTGCATGGCCAAAACAGTTGCATCAGCTTGAGGCGAGATTCATCGCATGAATGTGGGTGATGATAGCATTACATCTCTTCTCACAAGCTGAGAGAAATTTATTGATGATAACATGTAGCATGCGACAATGAGTTTTGGATGCATTTCTAGGCGACTTGACAATTCCATGAAGGTTGATGATGACATACTATAAAAGAAACATGATTCAATTGATGAAGAAAATTGATTGACTAATTGACAACCGAAGATGAGATCAGCATTAGCAAGCTTTGCAGTGATTGTTAGCAAACACACGCAACTAGAGAGCTGTTATTGAGAGAATCCAAGAAGATGGATGACTGGTTACACTCTTTCACGGTGAATCAAACAATACCACACTTGGGGACAATGTTAAACTTGATAAGCACTAAGAGCAGAGATCAGCATTAGCAAGCTTTGCAGTGATTGTTAGCAAACACACGCAACTAGAGAGCTGTTATTGAGAGAATCCAAGAAGATGGATGACTGGTTACACTCTTTCACGGTGAATCAAACAATACCACACTTGGGGACAATGTTAAACTTGATAAGCACTAAGAGCAGAGATCATCGCAGATAGGCCAGAAGAAGCAATGCACTTGCGACTTGATGAATGAATGACAACAAAGCTTTGGACACTCGGCAAAGACATCCTATGACAATGGGGCATCAGAGGAAGGAGACCTATATTTCTCAGGTAAATATACATGCATCATCATGCATTGCATCCCCATCTTCATCATCTTTCATCTGGGCAGGTCACCCATAATAATGAGACCCCATTTTTCACCATCATCCAGCCGGGTAGGTCACCTAGAAAATGAGACCATGCTAGTCGGGTAGGTCACCCAGAAAAATGAGACCACGCTAGCCGGGTAGGTCACCCAGAAAATGAGACCATGCTAGCCGGGTAGGTCACCCAGAAAATGAGACCATGCTAGCCGGGTAGGTCACCCAGAAAATGAGACCCAATCTTCCATCCGGGTAGGTCACCCGTAAAAATGAGACCCCTCCATCTTCCATCCGGGTAGGTAACCCGTCATAATGAGACCCAATCTTCCATCCGGGTAGGTCACCCGTAAAAATGAGACCCTTCCATCTTCCATCCGGGTAGGCCACCCGTAAAAATGAGACCCTTCCATCTTCCATCCGGGTAGGTCACTCGTAAAAATGAGACCCTTCCACCTTCCATCTTCCATCTGGGTAGGTCACCCAGAAAAATGAGACCCTTCTAACTACTAACACGGGTAGGTCACCTAGAAAAATGAGACCCTTTTAACATTCTAACTCGGGTAGGTCACCCAAAAAAATGAGACTCTTCTAACTACTAACACGGGTAGGTCACCCAGAAAAATGAGACCCTTCTAACTCGAGTAGGTCACCCAGAAAAATAAGACCCCTCTAACTGCTAACCCGGGTAGGTCATCCAGAAAAATGAGACCCCTCTAACTGCTAACCCGGGTAGGTCACCCAGAACAACGAGACCCATATCCTTTATTCTTCTTTTTTTCTTTACAACACTTACTATTTAAAGTCTTTTACAATACTTTAGTCGTAAGAATTGTAAAGAGGGGGCATCTGTTGCTACCCAAATTTTGACCAATTTATTTTTTATATTTCGGAAAAAAAAGAAAAAAAGCCAAAAATCCAAAAAAATCTTGTTGCAGGGGCAAAATTGAATAAAGTGAGAATCTAACAGTCAATGCAGGGTGAAATTCGCATAAATTGGAAATGAAGGACCGAATTGAAACAAACATGGAAGCTAAAGGTTGATTTTGAATTTTGTCCATGGAAACCTCTATAAATAGAGTTGTCCACCCACAAGAAGATGGAACAAAAAAAAAGACACCCATTCAAAACCATAAACCCTTAAAAAACCCTAACATCTTTTTCTCCAAGGGGCTGCAGCCGTCACACCCTTTATGGCTGCTGCAGCCCCGCCATCTTGTTTTTCAATTCTGATCTCCCCCTCACTCTCCCCATCTCTCCAGCCCATTTCACAATCTTCCTCAGCCATGGTTCCACTCTCCTCCTCTCACAGCCAGCACACGCAGCCCTCCCTCTCACAATCTAAACCTCCCTATCTTCTATGACCCTCATTTTCCCTCTCCGGTTAGCCCCAAAGCCACCAGCACAGGCAACACCCGTTGCTTTCCCCCCCGCTCTCTTCATCTCCTCTTGCCAGGTCTGACTGGCCTCCACCCTCAAGGCCTCACCTCGACAGCCCCCCTCCTCAGCCCATTTTCCATTTTTTTTCACTCCCTCTATCCGGCGACCTCCATTTTCTCTCCACCTCCGACAAAGCTTTTATTCCTCAGTTCCCCGTCCCCATTCTCCACTAGAACCAGCCCAACAGACCCATTTCTCAGCCCTCACTTTCCTCCCTTCCCCTTCCTCATAACACAACCCCCATTCTCCACTAAAATCGCCACTATATCAGACCTCCCCTGCCTCCTCTTCTCCTTCATCAGCCACCAACAGCCTCGTCGGCCACACCTCATCCTGTCCTATTTCCTCTCCAAGCCACCACAACAGCCTCGCCATGAGTAGCCCCACCATCCCGTGAGGAAGGAGAAGAAACCGAGAAGAATACATCGCCGAGAAAGGACCAAGATTTAAAGGACAAAACTAACTGATTTTCAATGCGTTTTGTGGCTGGTTTTTTTGTTTCTGTTTGCAGGTCTTCAGAGCACTCTCGCCGGCGAGGAAGAGAAGAAGAAGAGGAACAAGAAGAAGAAGAGGAATAAGACGAAGAGGAAGCAGATCCAAAATCTGAAGAAGCCGAGAAGAACAAATCTGGATAAATTGAATTTGATTTGTGTTTGTTTGTGTTGCGTTTGTGTTGTTTTTCTGTGTATTTAGTTGTTTTGCAGGTCGCCGGAAGGTCACCACCAGCGAGAGGTTGAAGAGAGGAAGCCGATCTAGCCACCCCTGTTTTACACCTCCGGCGGCGGCGGCGCGTGGTTTCACGCCACCGCCAGTGACGGTGGCGCGTGGACAGACGCGCCACCACCACCTCTAGACATGCTGCCACAATCCAGAACTGTTCCAGGGTTGCTTTTTGTAATCTTCCTTTTATGTTCATGTCTTTGTTGGAATTTATTGTATTTTTAATTGTTGTTTAAAGAATGTAATGAAAATATATGAAAGAACAAATGTGTGTGTGAGTTGTATTTTAGTTATAAAAAGTGATGAAAAAAGAGAAGGTGCTTGTGTGTGTTGTTTGGGTTTTTTTTGTTCATTTATGTTATGTTGTTTTGTCAAGAAAAAAAGGAATATAAAATGAAATAAAAAAATGTGTTTTCTTTGTAAAAATCAAAAAGGTATCAGTCAATATTTCAAAAGTATAATCTTTTTTTGGGAATTTATTATTCACTGCTAATATTCGGATAAATAAATCTTAAAGGTTTATACCCCAAATATTCGGGGAAATAGTATGCTATTTTTCACTGTTCGGTGTTTGGATAAATAAATCTTATCCAAAATATTCGGTGGGAATAGTATGCTATTATTTACTTTTTGGTGTTTAGATAAATAAATTCTAAGGGGTTTATCCAAAATATTCGGCGGGAATGATAATAATCAATAAAATTCACAAGATTTTTTCTAAGCGGTGATCGATTTCTTTTTTTTTATCTTAACATTTTTTGTGAATAAATACGACTTATTGAAGCATTTAAAATCTTATCGAAATAGACAATGCAGCTTACCTCAGGTAAGGCGTATTAGGAGTGCTAATACCTTCCCTTTACGCAACCAGTCCCTTACCTTTGAATCTCTGAGCAGACCAATACAAATTAGGTGTTACTAGCGACCCTCAACAGTCAGGTGACGACTCCTTATCAACTCCACTGCGAGAGCCAGGATCCCTCCCGGGACGCCACGCGGGGACGTGTGACAACCATCAAAAAATCCACAGCTTACAAACCGATCACAAATCATATAAATTATCACAAGGATACAATTTATACCTCGATTAATCCTTATAATTAATCAATATGTCTGCTCTTTTCATAGGAACCCAATTGAACACTAATCATTAACTTTTAGGACCAAAGTGTAACAATTCAAACTTCACTTACCATCATAAACTTCAAAGGACTAAACTGTATTTACATTGCTGCTGCTAGAACACATTTTCGTCGTCAACTTCAACTTCTCACCTGAAATTCTAGGCTATACAGAGAACAAAAACAATTTTTTTTAATCATCTGATCTTAAATAATGAACCTATTAATTCTTTTAACAAATCAAACCTTGCTCAACACATCAAATCCTCTCACCTAATATTCATTAAAATCTAGGTTTCATCTGGTCAAATCAACATATCTTTTAACTTGTTAAACACACAACAAAATAATCCATCTTAATTCTAACCTTCAAAGGCAAACCCAATTTCATATTCAACTTAAGAACCCATGAATATAAAAAAAATACATCACACTAACTCTTATTCATCTTAAGAACCCATTGACAATCTAACTTTTATGTTTAGAAGTAATTTCCAGCTTAGTGTCCATAGATTTCTAAACAAAATAGACACACACACACACACAAGGGGAAAAAAATTAATATAAATAATAGAAAATAAAAGAGTATCTTAGCAAAATAGGTTTTGATATTTGGCCTTCATCTAATCAAACTTCTGGAAGCAAGATGAATGACCATAATAAAACTAGAAAAGAAGCAAATAAGTCCCGGGAGGTTTTTGTTAGAATATCAAAGAAAAATAGATGGACACTCGTGTTTAATCATTTACAAGTGGTTCTAATACGATGACTAATCCTTGAAAGAAAGCACAGGGGGGGGTCTTACAATTATACCCCTGAGACGTGTGATGTAAAATATATGAACCATAAAAAGCCTTTTAAGACTTGATGTCCAAAAATTCTGGACAATACATTATACCAACCTTATAACAGTTTCATCCCCGGAACTTGACAAGTCCTGTATCATCCATTTTTATTTATTATTATTTCCCAAAAAAATGCACTAGTAACACAATTCATACTTGTCTCCACACCTCACTTTCTAATTGACCATCAATCATCACTCAATTCTCTATCAAAAACCAAAAAAGATCACCATAACTACATTACACAAACGGATACCTTGAATAAAAAAAATAAGAGCATTGTCTCTCAATTCAAATCTTATTCTAGACCTCATTACATTCTTAAATTTACCAGGATTGTATTAGTCTAATACAATTTCTATCACACTCCAAAAAAGGCAGGCACATGACCAGCACCGGGACTAATGCTAACCTTAGACATAGGAAGTCTCAAATAAACACACTAATATACTAAGAAACTCAATCACCAACAACCATTCTTCTTCATAATATCCATCACATAATCAACCACAACTTGTTTTGTTTCTATAACTCACAAAAATATCATAACCAAACAACGAAACTATAAATCAATTGAATTTACCATACATGAATATCCTCTAAGAATATAGCACCAACCGTACTTGAAAGAGCGAAAGAAAACCTTCCATGATGAAAAAAATATCTGATAGCTCATGAAAAGGAAGAAACAAGAAGGGGGTAAGCTTTGGAATAGGCTTAGTGGGTTAATGAATACAGATTATATTTTCCAAAGGTTTAAAAAAGAAAAAAAAATACTTGTATATCTCATATTTAGATCCATTTATATTTATCTATAAACCAATCTGTCCATATCTTTTTTATTCAGATTCCATCACATTGTGAAATGCTAGACTATCAAACAATAACAACACAACAACCATATCATATAAAAATATCTCATAGTACATACACATGCAATTTTTAAGAGATAACAATGAATAAACCTACAACAAATTACACAAAACTTGTGACGCACTAACTAGCACCAAACCTTGCTAGCTAGGCACCCAACACAACAATGAGGCCCTACAAGAGCTCTACACAACATATCTTCAAATTCCAATAACCAATCTATGTAAACATAGATCAACAACGTGTACTTGTTGACTATAGCTTTCTAAAATCGTTTCCTCAAGAATAACTCTTTTCTCATGGACACAAATTCCAATGTAATAACCCATGAATCAAGTATTATTGCAATCAAAATTTGAACAAAAAGGCAACTAATACATAGCATCAAGGAACTCTCTAACAACATTCATGAAATACTTGCTTAAACATAAAAATCATAAAACAATAAACAGTGTAATATTTCTTCACAAATTTTAAACAAAAAATTAGTGTATTATTTACTCACATCCACCAAATCGTCAATATCCAAATCCAAGCACCAAACATAGGACTTTCGGACTCCCTAACACACAACAAAACAAGGTAATCAATCATAAATAATCGGACTTTCAAGCCAGAACCTCATTGAAAACAGTCTTTTACATTCAGAGACCAAATCATAATTTCTCATAACCGAGGGACTAACCATAATTTTACAAATCAGGGACCAGGTTGTAATTTCGTCATCTTCTACTCACAAATGGGTCTCTCCAGAATTTCAAATCTGATTATTCCAATTTCTTCCATTTTGTTTCCTATTTTCATTTCATTATTAAAATCCTTAAGATCTCTACCCACAATACACCAGTTACACAAAATCTCATCTCAAATTAATATTTCTAACAAATCAATTGTTTCTACCATTAAACCCATATCATTATCAATTTAACATGAAAACCATAGAACTCAGCTTAACCTTACCCGAAAGTAACTTCAAAGATCAACCCATTTCACATTCTTACTAATAAGCATACTTCCTTTTTATCATCTTCAAATCCTTACTAATCAATCAAACTTAACATTCATACAAAACCATACTAACAACAATAATCATGCTTAACAAAATATAATCTCACCTTAACTACTTATTTTCCCCGTCATCAATCTATTTTCTTTCTTTTCTTTTCTTCTCCCGGCCTCCCCTCTGTTCATCTACCCATTTCTGGTTTCATCTTTTTTTAAAAAAAAATAGCGTAAATAACTCAAAATAAAAGAAACGTCTAATTTTCCCACCAATCATTATTAAACATAATTATTTATAAAAGGAAAATATTATTTTTTCAATCCTTATAATATTATTTTTATTTCACTCTGGCAGAATAAAGGAAACGTCTAATTTAAATTAATTATAAATCAAAAAATTATTTTTCTCTTAAAAAAGTTAAATCTGACAGAATAACAATAAAAAGGACTTGAGATAACCCTTAGTCATTCTTAAAATCAATGAGAAATCATATAGAAAGCAATAAAAAAAACCAAAGCCAATTCTTCGATTAAATAAATAATAAAGGATGAAATTGAAAAATATACGAGCATAAAAAAGATCAAGTAACCCTTGATGAATCTTTTAAACCTGGGTTGATCTTTCAAGCTCGCAACCCATTAAATCTTGTACTTGGGTTCAACCAAGAAACTTATTTCTCATCTAATTTAATGTTGAGGGGTGAAATAAAAAAAAACAATATTTAAATCTAAACATTAACCAAAGCAATACAAATAACAATCAAAGGAATAAGAATTAAATTTGATATTAAATTTGATATTAAATTAAATATTGAGGCATGAAATTGAAAAATGAATTTAAATAAGAAAAGGATAAAAAACAAAAGAAATTACAAGATTGGGGACCAAATTTGAAGGATGAAAAATAGGAAAAAAAACATTGTATAAATCTTCTAAAATGAGAAAATATCAATAAAAAGAACATGAACTAAATCTTTAAAGCAAAAACAAATTGAGAGATAATTTGAAAATGTGGAGGTTCAAAAGCGAGAATCAAGATTGAGAGAAAAAAAATGAAAAAATGTTGCTGACACCAAATCAAAGGTTCATATGCAAAACATGTCACCTTGGAATGGAGGGGGCACAAATAAAATTCAAATGTCGTCTTAAAAGCTACCATTTGACCACTGCACTACCCCACATGTGTCATCCAAATGACGCGACTCCAACCCACACCATTACGTGTGAAATGCACTCGTTAACTATTTTTTTTTATGATATTTATATTTATTTAACAATGAAAGTGCTCCTCATTCAACTTGATAATAACAAGAAAACAAGGATGGGAAATAGAAAAGCCTTTAAATGTTAGTTAAAGTATTTTTTTATTCTAAGAGATATTAAGTAATTTTACTATTTTTTTTAAAAATAAAGTCTAAATAACACCTAGATACGAGTTCAATAGTTTTTATTTTCAAGGGTAAGCTAGTAGCTTTACTATGCATAAAAATATAGAGATTAGTGTTTTTGGTTTATTATTATATTTCATGATGCGAAGGAGTTTAGAGCCACAATATTTAACACTAACCAAACTTTTAATTTAATTGGTTGAATTATAAATATTTGATTTTTTTTATGTAGAATTATCTTTTGATTGATAGTGTATAATCATAAATTGTGTTGATGTTGAATGAGTTAAATATGATTAGTTAGTGTTTTAATATTTAAGATGACTACAAGAAAAGAGGGGTGTTTGCAACGGACGGATCCGTTGCAAACACCAAAGGAATCCATTGCTAATATTAATTAGCAACGGACGTGTTCCGTTGCAATTTCGTGAGTGCAAATCCATTGCAAATTAGCAATTAATTTTTTAATCAATTTCGAATTTATTTATTTTTTAATTAATTATGAATAAATATTTTCATAAATATTATTGATATATTTTTAATATTGAGAACTAAATAAATATAGTTGAAATAAAAATTTCATAAATTAAAATTTATATAATACAACAAAGATTCAGTTACTACATAAATAGGTTTACATTGATAGTTAGGAAGTTATCCTAAAAGATTGGTCATTGGAGCACCGAGTAATCAATCAGCAGATGAGTTGCATACATTGAAAAAAATAATAGAACAAAAATACTAGATACAAAAAAGTACATTATAATTTGTTTTTCTTAAGCAACAGAATGTGCTCCCATGTTGAAGCCAGACAACAAAAATATCGTGAGGTCTTGAAGAATAATTATCCATGTTATTTGAGTACCTGGGCCTTGAATCCATGGCTAAACTAGTCCCAGCATAATGAGGAAGAAGCATCATATTCAAAATAACTAATTTCTATATCCACCAAAACCACACACAGAAGCTGGCTGCTAAGGCTGTTGCTGACGCATTTGAGCATCCTGTTGAAGAAACTCCTCCCACTGTCTTGTGTGTGTGCCCCTTAGAATAACTAATTTCTGATGTTACAGAATTGAATAACAAATCCATGCAGAAAACAAAATACAGCACATCTCATATAAACAAATATAGATTAGCAAGCAGGAAAAGAATTAAAGGACTAGAGCTAGCTAAACTTTGAAAGGAAACTTATTGGTTGAATGTTACATGAACTTACCTGCAATGCTCCCCAAAGGCCAAGATTTTCCAAAAAGAATATGATACTTTCATGCATTCTAATGAGCACTGTTTTAGTGCTTCGAAGACTTTCCAAACTTTGGTTTCCAGTTGTCTTACTGCCATTTTCCGCTATGCACTGTTCTTATCACACAAAAAAAACTCTTATTTGGAGCTATTTTAAAGTTAAGTGACTTATTTTTTTTTTTTTTTTTATCTTTTAAGGACAATGATGCCATTCATCATCCAATCAACCCCATGTTTGTTAGCACAGGAAAGTAGATGTTTGAATTGCAGTTATCGGATCTTCAGCAAGAAGGCCATGCTGGCTGGCGAGGTTGCCACTGTTGATGATTGCAGATATCTGGTTTCATGGTACATGGAGACAAGCATGATCAATACGACAGCATATAGAGGACCCAACGTAACGGCCCAATACGGAACAGACATGGAGGTAGCTGACGTGCCACTTGGTAAAGGCTTGTGCTTCCAATTGGCAATTAATTACATTCTTAAATATTTGTTTTGACCGCCATCTGGCACTCGGTGGCGATACTAAATGCCTATATATTATTCCCCAGAGAGTAAAGTAAGCATCTGGGATACGCCATCTGTCCTTTTCAGAACTTGCTAAAAGTGAAATAGGTCCAGTGGAGAAGGATGAGCATAGCCCGGATCTTCATCAAGAAGGCCATGCTGGCTGGCGAGGTTGCCACTGTTGATGATTGCAGATATCTGGTTTCATGGTACATGGAGACAAGCTTGATCAATACATATCTGATATTAGGCGAGTTTTTTTTTTCAAGAATATTTTCAATCTAATTTACCTCTCTTTCTATGAGATTGTTTTCATTTGCCAGATCTTGTTCCTGTAATTAGTAATAGCAAATGGAAGTTAGCGAATCCCCTTGTAACCTTACAACTTTAAGCAAGAGAACCACGTTTATTAGGCACTTAACATCATGAGACCTAATCTTGGACACACGAAAGGAACACAAGACACGAGAATTAGAGAAAGCCAACAATAGGAAAATATGTTCCGCACCAAACCATACCTTAAATGCGAAATTGAAAAACCAAGCAGTAAAAAATCCAGTTGTAATTTACTGACAGCCTAGCTAAAAATTCAGTTGGGGTTTCTTGTACTTGCTGTTTTAAGTGGAATTATTTGTACTTCCATAGTAATTCAAGGGGAAAACCAGAGACCTGCAGAAAAGCTACACACATTAAAAGCCGAAACTGAAAAAAATGTGAAGAAAAATGACAAGTGAGTTTCCTGGGGCAATCCTTTGTTCCTCTTATCATTAGGAATTGATTTTCATAATAATTAATCACTCCCCCTATGTGTTTCCCCCCCTACAAACACTGTCTCTGCCTGCCAAATCAAATCCCACCCCTCTGCCTCACATTTTCTAGAAAATGTGATCACTTCCAAGAAAACGACTTTATGAAACAGAACACATTCTACCTAGTTTTCCTATGCATATGAGGTTTGATACATGCCACAGCCATATCAAACTGATTTATCCCATCTTTTTGTACACCCATCCAAAGAAGGACAAGTCCGTACGGATATATGTGACTATATGAGAGCCTTACAGCATAAACAGCAATTCAATGAAGGCACCATTCTCCTCCAAGCATTTTAAGTGCTCATCTTGTAACTAATATTGCTATTCCTTCTAGGGAGAGTGAGCCGTACAGTGGAGATAGGCTTGTCTGGTTTAGTGGCTAATATTAAGCGCTCCCCTCTTTCAGCCGCGTAAGCCTTTAGAGGCAACTAAGCTTAATTCTGATTATTGCAGAATCTGCAGATTAAATCTACCCCAGCTTATACGTAAGTAGTTTGATTTGTGGATCTAGGAGTCGCATGAAAGTATTTCTGTGTTCCATCGATACTAAACAGCGCTTCACTTTCTAAAAACTCTGCTAATCCAACATTCAGAACTAGAGCCAAGATTGTTAGGAATCCAATCATGGTATTGTTTTCAGTCCCTTCATTTTCATTGTTACTGCATGCTGGAATCTCTTGCCAAAATTTACAGAAATGATAGGTACATGCATGCTTGGCAGTGGTAGATTTCATAGTTTGATTCCTGCCTTTGTTCTTTACGAATGGTAGGACAGGCTTGAGCAGTTTCGATTTTTTCTTATTGATCATCATATAAACTTTCTTCATTTTGCACATAACAAATTCATGACACTTGCATGCGGTCACTTAAAGCAAACTAACTTAACTATTGGTGCGCATAAATAAAACAGAAGTGCTTGAACTTAACAACACTTGATCCAGATCCGCAAGGCTTCAATAAAATGGCATGGAATTGTTTTATTTGAAAGGAAGAGAAAATGGCATACCTTCTGATGGAGGGCTGATACGGACTTCATCATTGCTTCTGTCTACATATCACCATACTCGATTGTTTCAGTACTTCGATTACTAAGTCACTCACATTTTATTTAGTAGTAGTTAAGTGTGTTGAATAGATGAAACATGGTATTGGATAATTGCAGCAATGAAGAGTTTCAAGTTTTCACAACCAACAAACTGAGGCTGTTCTGTTAATCACGGGTTTGAATTGGACTACTGACCTTTCTTCCTCTTGTGTAAACTAGTATGGAGTCCAGTTCTCTTTCTAGTTGATTAAGTTGATTTATATTTAGCTGCTCCATGTTCTTCCCTTCAAAGTACCTGCAAAGAAAGAGTCAATAAATGCAAGTGATAAGTCCATTGGAATGCAGCAAGTCAATTTCCATGAAGCGTATGACATGAATCTGAAGATTGATGATACCTTTGGACCATTTGGAGTGGGTTATCATCCACATAGCTGGGACCCATGTATTCTGCGTGATGATTCTGCCGAATTTCCAAAAGGGTAAACAAAATGTAAACTGGGCAATATTGAGGATCTAGAATTCTAAAAGGCAAATAAAGGGTGAATTAAAATCTTCGTCAAATTGCTGTATTTAGCTTTTTTGAATTTGAATCGGAGTGGCTTCATGGAAAATCTCCCTTGCCATGATGGCTTCTATCATAGGAGGTAGTTCAGCCAAGTTTGGTACCTCAAATTCTCTAACACATTGAACTAAACAAAACTCATCCTACAAAAAACAATTAAATAAACACGAAAATAAAAGACAACTCAAGTCGCCATACTTGTCTTTTGACTGAGGTCATGTTATAAATTGTCCCTTGTTATCATTATTACAAGTGCAGCAGCGCTTTATAGGTTACTCAAGACACTGTCTATATGAAATGATTCGATTCAACTCTCAAAAGAGCTGATAAACACCTCTTGAACTTGATTGATATGGAAGTTAATATTCGAGCCTATTAATCAACGGTTACTTTAGCAAAGCCAATACTCATGAACAATCACTGCACTTGCTTATGACTATAAATCTCTGGTAATTAGTACACTGTACAGCACTGCATTCCATTTCACACCTTTCTTTTTCTCTGTTTTATTCAGTAGCCTGAAGAAGCACAGAGCAGCCCAGTATTGTTCCCAGCAAAAGCTGCCATATTCTGGGTGGCTGCTTACAAGGATCTCCCAAAATCTCTCTCTCAAAAAGTCCCCTTTTACTATTAGGTTTTGAAAACAGAGTTGAAGCAGTTTTTAAGTTAACTCTTTCCTCCGGAGTTGGATCTCACGCAGTTTTGCCTTAAATGTAGTAAAAGGGAATAATCGAAAATCTGTATCTTGTGGAAATGTAGAGATTTCTATTTCTATGCTCAGATATTGAATGCAATAACAAATTTGGCAAAATATTGAATAATCGACTAACCTTGGTTTTATCAACGTTATTGCAGATTGCTATTTCTTGACTTCTAGTTTTATGTGTGTCATAGCGCTCAAGGATATTTCTCAAACTGTACACAAAAGAACATTGCGCAACTCAGAAATCCTCAAACTGGGCATAAAGGAACATAGTACAACTGATAAGCAAGGAAGGATCCTACAAATATTGTGAAGCAAATACCAACAGAGAATCAATAAATCGTAAGTATAATAATGAACATGCCAACCAATGCATTATATTATAAGCATTCATGGATGTTATATAAAGTACTAACTTCAATTTCAGGGAACTTCTCTTACATAGCCTTATAATTCTAGAACAATGAAAGTAGAAGAACAATCAAAATTGCAACTCAGTAATTCATTTCAATTTACAAATATATTTGTTTTAAAAATATCTACATATGAACATTTAACTAGCAAGTTGTTTTTCTAATTTACATGGATCTGTTGTGCTATGGTCAGAATTGAAGCTTCAAGTAAAGTTTAGCCAGCATAAAAGCCCTGGAGAGTTTATATCACAGGTATTTTCCCATTTCTTCCATCTTCTAAAATTTACAGTGGATAATGGTGCTTCCATGAGCCCTTGTTATCTAGTGTTGTGGTAGTCATTTTTCATTTATGCCGATTGTATTTACTTATTTTCTTTTTGTATCTTGATAGTATTCTAAGGTTAAGGCTTTCAATTAGACTGGTAGCCAACATGAAAGGTGAAAAATAAACAACTCTTCTACTGACGGCCATGTATCATCTAGCATTAATGTGTTGTACGTATGTAGTTGTAGGGAGAGAGTTTCTAACCTCTTGCTGTCATACAGTAGTGGAAAACATGCTGAACATTCTTTGCTTATTAATTAAGAGGCATGACTGATCTTAAATAGAGGATAGATATATATATATATATATATATATATATATATATATATATATATATATATATATATATATTGTCAGTTCCAAGGGTTTTGGACAAAATGATGGCATGAAAAATTAAAGAATGCGATGTGGGACATGATTTGATCGTTAATTTCCATTTTGCTAGTGTAATTTCATGATGAAAATCATGAAAGAATTCCCTTTTTTGGAGGATACCCTGTCCTCTGTATTTTTTTCATTCTCTCTTTTGTTGATAGATTTTTATTTGAATTTGAGCAGGAAAAAAAGGCTAGTAGTATTAGGGTGCAGTATTGACCATGATAGTCAAAAGTTAGAAGAAAGATTCATGACACTCAGTTATACTGTAAGGATCACTATGAAAAACAATATGCAAAACAAAAATTAAAGTCTTTTGCTCTTATTCTTGAGTTTATTATATTTATTCTAACATCAAAATGTCATAGCTCTTACTGAGATGAAACTATATGAATTTTATCCTAGTATACATGATAGCTTAGGTTCTCCACAGAAGCTCTGCAATAGGTAACCAAGCTTTATTAGTTATGGCTGAAAGTGAGTCAAATGGGTTCTTTTCAATTTTCTTTTCTATTGTAATATTTAACTAAGCACTTATCAACAATATGTAAATATTGTATTGTATTTCTATTGATTATATTATGCGATTTAGTATCATAGGGAAGAAAAAAAAGAGATCAAGAGAATGCATTTATGCTGATCTCATTTCATTTCTTTCGATTCATCTGGGATTATAGGAGGTAATTTGAGAAGATGGTTATTATGCAATGTCCATTCATTGATGTCAGAAATGTCAATAACACTTCATAATGAGTGCTATCACTATATGCTTCAATAAATATGCAGCTCCACCCCAGGTTCTAGCCTTGTCAGGCACGCCTGTCACCCCAGTGGTGCCTTACCTGTTCATTGGGCTTGCAGGATGTTCAGTGGGCCCGGGGATTTAGTTGTGGTGCGCGCAAACTGGCCCGGACATCCTGGTTATCAAAAAAATAAAAATAAAATATGCAGCTCAGAAAGCCTTGGTGATTGAATCGCCTGTTATCATGCTAATTGATTTCAATAACCTATTAGCAATGTAGTGTGATGAATTTCAAGCTAGGATTGTTGTGCTAGTTAAGATAATAAGCATACAAAAACTTTTTCAATGATGAACCATCTGATGCTGAATGGCACCATTCCCATCTATGCTTAGTTTTATCTTTACGAGAGCTATTTTTTTGGTTTATTGAGTCTCTGGTTCATTTTGGAGTAGTCAAGTATGGCAGTATCTGAACTCTAGAAGAAGCTTAACAAGCCCCATGTCATGTGAATTTCTTATGCTGATGAATTCATCATTGAAGTATAAAAGAATATAGTTTAGTGCTGTAGCAGATACAATGTGCTCCTCTTTTAATATTTCATTTTGCTACAATAAGAACTCTGTTCCACCCTAAACATATACTTAATCAATCCTAATTTCATGAATCAAACCCTAACCCAAATTCACTTCAAAAAAATTCCTATTTCTCCAACCATGGCCAGCTACAAACCTTTTGTGGAGCACAAATATTCAAATTCTTACATGCATCATAAGTCAAAGGGCCAGGGCTTGCTTGTTTACTTGTTATTCTGTGTTTCAAACGTTGTCCAAACACATATAGAGAAACAAGTTCTAAGTGGCTGAGCAGCTACATTTACTTGGAATTAAAAAGTGAGATCCTTTGATCTTTGTCACTAATGAAAACCCCTTAGCCGATCACAGGTTAGGTTTTCAACAGAGTTGGATTTGACCTAGTTCAATTCGTTTGACTTACCACCCACAAACCAGTTCTACAACAACTTTGTAACCTACGTTCATGAATTGGCAGCAAAGGCAAACATACTTTTAAATCCTAAATTACAATTCAATAAATGCATAACTTACAAGTCCTAATTTCTCTATATCTTGTTTTTGGAAAGCCAATCGAGAAAACAAGCGCCATATATTGTAGTTACAGCGCTACATTACATTCAACTAATATTCTACATACCAAAAGTGACAACATGGTCATTGTGCATCATTACTGCACATCGTCATCTTATTCTACGAAAGTTTTCTTTTCCTGAATTGTTGCTTTTCCATCGTAGTGGTAATGGGATTAAATATACAAAAGCACACATTAATGTTGTAAAATGCAAAAAATTGGGAAGAACCATTGTTAAAAAGGTGCGCTATTTGAAGGGTGGTTATTAACCCTTAGAAACGGAAAGGACAAGATTTTGGAGAAGGTGAATAATTTCTTTTCTTTAGCTTTTTAGAGTATGTTTGCTTACATGTATTTTTAGTTGTGGTTAACATTAAAAAATATATAAAAAACAATGTCTTTTTATTTCAACTACAGTTTTAACCGAAATATTATTGCCGCATAAACCCTAATCTCTACAACTCATTTCTCTCTTTTCTTACTTGGATTTTGATCATGCAAGCTCTTTTACAACCTTTACATGTAAATATAAATGCATGCGTTAATACACTTGACATTCACCTCCAACAAAAAGCCTTGACTTCCTTCTATATTCTTTTTGTGCTCTTAATAATCACTCATAGTACATCTTACGAAGTACTTTTGTCATACTAATAGTTAATGACCTGCTATAGCTTTTTTTTTATTTCTCATTTATAAATGAGATTTGAAGTAATTTAAGATTTCTATGAATTTGTAAATATAAATAGAAGAAAATTGTGTCATTCTCTTTGATTTTAACAGCAAACACTTATTTTTGCAAATTATCAGTAGGTCACCCATTATTGCTATCTCCAGAGCAAGTTTAAGCATGGACTAACCAAAACTTGTTATTTACAGTAAATACTTAGTTCATATGGTATAGAAATTAGAAAAGGGCAGAGCAGAGCATAGCCTCCAAGCGAAGGGGCAAGAGGCTAGGAGCCGAAATGGCCACTTCATTATCGACTAGCCCATGAGTTGTGGCATCATATCATCATGTCAACTCTAAGTTAAAGAAAAAAAAGAGTGATTTTCTTTTTCTTTTTTTATGTTATTTTGAAAATTCAATACATAATTGACCCCACAAATAATACAACTCTATTGTCTTAAAAACGGAAGGAAAATTTGCCTCTTAGGAGATGTGTTAAATTTTCAAGATAACTATATAAAAGATAGAGAAATGGAAAGAAACAGAGTTAAAAGCTCACATGCCATTCAATTAGAAATAAAAAAAAAAAAACTTTTGATTGAAAACAACATTCAAGCATTCATATCAAGGTTATCATTCTTGTTCTGTTTCGGTCAAAACAACCTAAACGTTTCGTCACGAGTTAAAAAAATAAAACAAAACCTTTTGCATGGAAAGAAGAAAACAATGTTTTAACAAGTTACCACAAGGATTTTGCATTCAAATGAAAGTATGGCAAAAAATATTACTCTTAGGGAACTGGGCAACGCAATTCAGGTTCATTCAAGTTGTGAAGTGTGAGTATGGCTCGTTGTTAAAATAACATGTAATTTAGCTTATAGATTAATGATACAAGTTTCATAAAATAATTTTGGATGAAATTTTTTTTATTAGTTTTTCTAATAGTTTTAGGACATTTCAATTTTCAAGTACAAGCCAACATCAAAATAGCAATAATACATTTTAAATCAACGAGAAGTTAGAAAAAATGAATGTTTTGAAAAAGCCCTGAATATATATTAAATATGGAAATAGCTGGATGAGATACAATACTAAAAAATATAAAAAAGCAGATCAGATACGCAGCAATACAAAATACATAAATTTAATTTTGAATACTTGAGAGATACGGTTAGAAAGGGATATAGCTAAAAAAAACTCCGTGTTGGTCTTAAGAGGATTAGCATGGATCAATCCTCGCTTAGAAGAACGTAATTGATAGGAAGAAACTCGTTTGACTTTTCAAAATAGGTGCTCCTTGCAGCTCACGAGCACTTTGACACTTGGTGCAGAACTCATTTTTTTTCTTTTTTTTTTAATTAGAAAGTAAAGTTCACCTCCATGATTAGGTTAAGCTTTTGGTGTGCACATTGATCCTAGCATGGTTAATTGTGATGAGGAGGTAACAATCTGATGAACGGTTAAGTGTTTGATTGTTTTTAACTCATAAAACTCCATATCATATTTTGATCTCTTTTTTTTTTTAAAAAAAAGATATCAATCCAATGCATGGTGAATTTGGATTTTCAATATATATATATATATATATGAGGGTTTGGACTATTGAAAGATATAAAATTAGAGAAATTATTTATGCAGCAATAATTTTTCATCTCATTTGTTCATTCAATTCGCATTTCAATGTTTTGAAGAAAGAAAGAAAGAAAGAATTAATACATATTTGATTATCACTGGAATAATAAAAATCGATTGAAAGTTTTTGTTCCTATACAAAACACAATATCCTCAAGTATAGAGAAACACACAAAATACGAGGGTGGTTGCTAAATCAAAACCCCTCGTAATTTGCTACCCGTCGTCACATCCTCAGCTTGCATTAAAAACCCTATATTGCCTCCTTCTAGACAGTAATTAATTGATAAATAATATGCCTAGCTAGGCCTAGACGGGGCTGGCGATGATCCGAACACAAAACAACAGCGCGAGCATACGCAAATCATGGCAAAACGGGTGGGTGGTATGCATACCAAGCCAGGAAAGTGGCGAAGGCCCACAAAAGGGACAAGCTTATCTAGCAGTAGATCCTGTTGATTTTTCCAATGAACTAGGAGATACCGAGTGAATCTCGCTCCCCCCTATAGTGACAGATGATTTGAAAAAGGGGTTTTGTCATTCAGTGTGTGTGTTCCCAAAAGCTAAGCAGGTATATAATATTATGAAATTCAAAGCATCTCTACCACAAATATCTTCCATAGGACCACGATCAAATAGAAAATGGACAAACGAAACGAAATTCAAAGCATGCTTGAAATGGAAGGTGCAGAATTGAGGACGTGCCTGTTGCCACTGCAAAACTCGAAGAGCTTGCCGGTGGAGGAGAAGATGATGACCGCCATCTCAACATCACACAGAACCGATAGCTCTTGAGCTTTCTTTAGCAGACCTCTCTTTCTCTTCGAGAAGCACACCTGACGGCTGCTTTTGTCTTCGATTCGTTGCAACTGCACTTTCCCTCTCACCATGATCGATCCACTCCGCGTTCTGTTTCACAAGTAGATAATGAAGCAGCGTAGCGTAGTCGGAGAGGAAATGGAGAGGCGATTGGGGATTCTTATAGATTTGAGCAGGAACAGTGAGGGATCGAGTCGGGTGAGTTGGTGATTCCGGGTTGAGAATATTATACATGATTGACACGTGGACGTGTATGATGGCTTCAATTTCCGTATTTGTTTTCGGGCGTGTTCACTCCTTAAAATGGCTAATTCTACGCTCGTCTTTTGTAATGCGCCTTTTTTCCTTTAGAAGCCGATAATGGCTGTTGATAATGGGATCTGCGGAGTGTAGTTTATCGAAAGCACGTGACAGCCTGCACATCCCCAAGAGATATTTACACGTGTCACCTTAGTATTGGTTCTTTGTCCGAATATTATTACGGGCTGCATGTGTAAAGGTGGCAATATCTTTTTAGAAAAAAAAATAGACCCTCTTAGTTGAAATTCACACAAAAATATTATAAAGATATTTACTAGCCAAACTCGAAGATATAAACGAAAATAATGTTAACGTTGTATATTGATAAAAAGAAATCAAGTATATAAAAGAAGAATACTGTACTATCACTATCAAAATAATCACATGAAATCCATTTTTAATTATGTAAGGATGGAGTGATTATTTATGTCTCTTGAATTCATGAAGCGTATGAAAAAATCAGTAGATCATACGGGTATTCGCCATAAATATACATTTATCCTATGCTAATAATAATTTATACAAAAATAGAAATATCTATAATGGAGGTGTAAATAGAATTCAAAAAGGAGAGATTTATTTATTTATTTATTTTAAAGTAAAAATGACATTGAAAGTGGATGTATATGATTTGGGATGATCGTCGCCTGTTGAAGACGGTTTCTTCTACTGCTATCATTATAGTTTTTCATTTTATTTTGCCAAAATCTAAAGGCCGAAAGTTTGCCACCTGGAATCTTTAGATATTTGACGAAATATCCTCGTAGACCTTTTAGGCTGTTTGTCTCATATACGACAAGGTCACCGCCATTACAAGATATTTTTTTTTATCACATTTAAGGGGCATTTATCTTGCAAACAAAAAATATGATATTTTATAGAAAATAATATTTAATGTAAGAAAACCTGGTTAAGATTGCAGATTTTACCGTCCACTTTTTAACTGTAAATATAATTTATTTATTAAAATTTATTTTCAATCTATAAAAGTATTTTATAGGCTAGTCCGGAGCCAAAACAGAAACAGAGCAGCTAACGTTATAAAACTTAACTAGACAATGCCTCACGCTTCGTCGTGGATGGCATAATATTTTTTTCAATGTAAAAAATATTAATTATGTGTATTTTTTATTATAATATAAATTTAGCTAAAATAATAAATCTATGCAAAATTCATGTCAACTGCAAGTTTTTTTATAAAAATATATGAATTTAAAATCGATATAAATTTATCTGTTTAATAGCTTGAAACGAAATAACCAGCATAAATTTATCATCATCATTAAAAAAACAAGAAAACTTGGATATCTAAATTATTAAGTTCACTGTATTAAGATTAGTTTATTTTATAATCCAATTTAAATTAAACAAAAATAAAATATAAATTGTGAAAATACGTACAATAATCAAATAAAAAATAAATTGTTAATTTTCTAGCACCAAAAAGAAGAAAACATAGATTGAAAATTCATCCTGACGTTATTGTCATTATCATTGTTATTAAAGCTAAAATTATTACTAACATTACTGCCAAAACAATTAAAATAATTAAATTTCCATGAAAAAAACAAAAGATTTTTATAAAAAAATAATAAAAAAAACAATAACTAAAATTATCATTATTATGGCATAAATAATAAAATCATAAAAATCATATAATCTAAAGAACAAATAAAGAAACAGAAAAAAAATGAATAAAGGGAAAAATAGAGTAATATTACTTTTAAAATGATCATCGATATAAATTAAAATTTCAAGAAAATCTTTAAAAAAATCAAAATATTTTTATAAAAAAATAATCACTAAAATTATCATTATTATTGGTTCGGAGATTAGTGAACAAAAAAACGTATAAGGAAAAATAATAATAATAAATTGGTTCGAGATTAGTCATGGTGTGTCAACGGTGGCTCGGACACCTCGATTATCAAAAAATAGATTTGATCCCATGAGTAGTGGTGGTGCACTTGAGTCATCACGAAGATCGTGGTTATAAAAATATATATAAGTGAAAAAGAGTTTAAGGTGGTTGAGAGACCATATGTACAAAAAAATGTATAAGCAAAAGAAAACAAAAAAAAATATGCGTGAAAGCACTGTAGCAATCCATATTGTTTTAAAAAAAATTCGGCCCAAGAATTAGTCGTGGTGTGCTTAAGCTGGTTATAAAAAAAAATATATAAGTGAATAAAAAAATTATAAAAAAAGAAAAAAATGTACCAGTGGGAAAACATTTTAGAAAAAAAAAATGTGGGTCCGGGGATTGTCATGGTATGCATAAGTTGGCCTGGACACCTTTGTTATCAAAAAAATTTGGATATGGAGATTAATCATGATGCATTTAAGCGAGCTCGGACACCCCGATTATTAAAAAACAAAAAAAATATATAAGAAGAAGAAAATATGTAATAAGAAAAAATAAAAAAAAAATGCAAAAAAAAAAGGAGGAAAAAAAAGAAGAAATTAGGAAAAAAAGCAGAAAAAAAGAAGAAATGAAAAAAGAAAAAGAAGAAACGAAAAAAAGTAGAAAAAAGAGAAAAAAAAACGTAAGTAGAAAAAAAAACTAATATTACAATCCACAGTGCACTGTCTGTGTGCACAGTAAAACAGTCACGCCTATTATATATTAGGTAATGAGTCATCCGCAGGGATTAAATCTTTTTTTAATCTAGATTTAACACATAATTTTATATTTTATATTTGATTTTTATTTTTTTTAATTTATTTTTAATCCCTTGATTTTTTTCGGTCATTCTAAGATAATTTTAAATTTTTTATTTCTATCTATAGACCTATGCTCTTTGTTTAGATTTTTAATTTTAATTTTTATTTGTAATAAATGCAATTCACGTAAAATAAACATAGTAAATTTAAATTTGATGGTATAAAATAAGAGTGAAACTCTTTCCTATACATGTATAGCTAAACGTGAATTGTTTGAAACACTAACTCTTTCGTTTTGTCTTATTTGAGGCAACAAAAGTTATTTTATTGTGCACTAAAAAGTAAAATTATCGGGACACCCCACTAACAATTCTTGGTTTTTGTCTTATTTAAAGGTATTATAATTATTTTACTATGCACAAAAATAAAATAAAAATTGCAAATACCTTTGATACCATGACATTATATTAAACACATTTTACATAATAAAATGAATATATAAATTTTTATATATATTTTTAGAAGTTTTGCGGCGCCGCACGTGTCATCTAAAATATGCATGAGCTTTGAAATTAACGTCGTGCCCACAATGCTACTACAGAAAATATAATTAAAAATTGGCAAATTATCAATACACTTTTATAGCCAACTTTTGGATTTTATCTTATAGGGGTGTACAAGCTTAAGTTGGTTGAGAGACCACAATTATAAAAAAAGAGAGTCTAAGTGAAAGAAAAAAGAGTATAAGTGAAAGAAAAAAAAAGTATAGGCCGCAATCCATATTATTTTTAAAAATATTCGGCTTAGAAATTAGTCATGATGTGCTAAGTTGGTCCAGAGATTCCGGTTATAAAAAAAATATATAAATGAATAAAACAAAAGTATAAGAAAAAAACTCGGCAAGAAAACATTTTAGAAAAAACAAATATGGGTTCGGAGATTGTCATGGTACACATAAGTTGGTCTTGAACACCCTGGTTATCAAAAAAATTGGATATGGGAATTAATCGTGATGCGCTTAAGATACTTCGGTTAAAAAAACAAAAAAAATATAAGTGGAAAAATAAAAAAATAAAATAAAAATTTTAATGGGTAAAAAATAGTTTGGGGAAAAAACATAACAAGAAAAAATATAAAAAATAAACATAATAAGGAAAAAAATGAAAAAAAGGTAAAAAAAAAGAAGAAGAAAGAAGAAACAAAAAACAGGGGGGAAAAAATATTGTAGCGGGAAAACACTATTGCAATCAACAGTACTATATGTGGGGAGCTATATCCACACCATTTACAATCCATATTGCTTAAAACACTAAATTCGGTTCAGGAATTAGTCATGGTGTTCTTAAGCTGACTCAGAGACACCAGTTACAAAAAAAATTGGTTTAGTGATAAGGAAATAAAATGTATAAGTGAACAAAAAAAGTATAAGAATTTTTTTTATAAAAAATAATAAATTGGTCGGAGGATTAGTCGTGGTGTACACAATGTGGCATGCTATAGCTAGCTAGGATACCCCAATCATAAGAAATATATATATATATATATATATATAAGTAAGTAAGTAAAAAAAATTAAAAAATATTTCACGGAAAAAAATCAGAAAAAACAAAAAAAAACAAAATTAGGAAAAATACAATAAAAATTGGATTCGAGATTAATTGTGGTGCATTTAAGCTAGCTCAAACACCTCGATTATATATATATATATATAAGTGGAAAAAGAAAAAAAATAATTAAAAAAAGTAATAAAAAGCAGGAAATGAAAAAAAAAATACTGATGAACTCCACAGTAAAATGTGTGGGGAGCTATAGCACGGTTTAGTGTTTTGTTAATGATGTAAACTGTAAATATGATTTATTTATTAAGAGTATTTTTAATTTATGAAACTCTATAAATATCTTTTTTATATATATATATATTAATTAATTGGTCGGGCGAATATTCCTTATAGCTACTTCTTTTCTTATAGTATTCCTTTTCTAAGAAAACTTTTTATTGTGAGTCAACTCATGAAGAGGCTATAATACCAGCTAATGTTATAAGAAATAAAGGCATAAAATTATATAAAAAAATGATGATTCCATGAAAAACAATTCACAATATAGTTGTAATACAAAAAAATCAAATTATTTTTGTCAATAGACTAAAATGTAAAAAGTAGGAAAAACATATAAAAAAAAAAAACTAGATGAGTGTGTGGGCCTAAGCATTTGACTCATTCAATAAAGCTCTAGTGCATTGTAAGACCTCTTTATTTCTTTATATTGAAGGATAATTGAATTATCTGTTTTTTTTTTAAAAAAAAGAAAATAGTGGTCAATGCGTTTGATTACTAGAGGATTGATGAAAAGTTAGGCCTTAGGGGTTTTTTTTATCAATCAAATCCATTTTAATCCATATTTTTTTATTTATTAGAACACAAAAAAACCCTTTACAAACCTGATAAAAACTCATTCAAAGTACTTAAATAACAAAGAAAAAGACCTAAAACTCAAAATAATCATATAGATGAAAATCTAATTTTGAAATATAACTTATTGACACCAGAAGTATTTTTTATTATGATCTAAATAGTCAAACAAGATTTTTCTCTCGACAACTAGAATTCTACCTCTCTCTCTCTCTCCTCGTACAAATCGAGTGAAAAATAAAAGAGGTAAAATATTATACCATAATAGATTTTCAAATTATTAAGGGATAAAAAGCTTATCATTTAAAAAGCATGAGAATCAAAGTGAACTTTTCAACTCAATTTTAAAGCTGTCATTCATTTTTATGTAGGTTTATGTTTTTAAATCTTGCTCCTCAAAATTTTTTAAACTGGCTAAGAATTTGATCCTAAATAAGCAACATTAGGAAAAAAAAGGCATTGTGACAATCATAGTGCCATGTACATGAGTGAACAATGACCCGTCCATGACTTTTAGCTTCTCTGTATTTTTCTTCTTCTTTCAAAATCCACAGCTTACAAACCGATCACAAATCATAAAATTATCACAAGGATACAATTTATACCTCGATTAATCCTTATAATTAATTAATATGTCTGTTCTTTTCATAGGAACCCAATTGAACACTAATCATTAACTTTTAGGACCTGTCATAACCCAATTTTGGGTTTATTCCCTGTTGTTACCCAAATTTTGACCAACTTATTTTTTATGTTTCGTAAGAAAAAGAAAAAATAGAAAAAAAAAATCCAAAAATATTTTGTTAAAGGGAAAATTGGACAAATTAAGAGTTTAATAGTCAAATCATGCAAATTGTAAATCAAAGGACTAAATTGAAAGGGATGCGCAAGCCGAAGACTGTGTTTGGAATTTTGCATAGGAAAAGTCTATAAATAGAGGTTTTAATCAACATAAAAGGAGACCAAAAAAAAATTTTACACATTCAAAAAACCCTAAACATCCCAAAAGAAAAACTTTAAAAAATCTTTTCTCCTTTGGTGGGGGGTGCAGCCGCCAGCCTCTTGTGGCAGCTGCAGCCCCCGTTGCTTCTCCCTGCTCCCTTCAACTCTTCTTGCCTCCACCGATTTCCTCTCATCTCAGCACAACCATCCCCTCCCCATATCTCTTTCTTTCCCTTCCATTTCTTATTTTTTTTTCTTTCCGACCATAGCCCCGTAGCCCACAACCGGATTCCACTTCCAGTGTCCCCTTCTCCTGACAATCGGTCGACCAGCCCCAAAACACAACCCTCTCTTCATCTCCTCTCGTCAGCCTCCCTCATTGCCTTCAATCCCACAGACATGGTCACAGCTGCAACCCATTTCCACAATCTTCCTCAACCAAGGTTTCATCCTCTTCCACAACCAGCCACGACCCCCAGCTCCTCTCGATCGGAAATACAACCACAGCAGTAACCCCATCGCCTCTTCTTCTCCTCTCCTCTCTGCCCTCAGGCTGCCAGCCTTTTCCTCTGCTCCCTCCGCACAGCCAGTCGATCGGCCACCACACGAAGGAAGCTCCAACCGCTAGCAGTCAGAAGTGACCGAGAAGATGAAAAACCAGACCCCCAAACCCGAGATTTGAAGAACAGATGGTTTCTGATTTTGTGTGTTTTTTTGTGTGCGTGTCTCTTCTGTTGGCAGGTCATCGACGAGCACCTTCTCCGGCGAGGGAAGGAAGAGGAAAGAAGAGGAGAGAATAAGAAAAAGAGCAGAAGAAGAAGGAAGAAAGGCAGATCTGCGATGTGAAGAGATTTTTTGATTTTTGTTGTTTGTGTTTTGTTTGCTGTGTTTGTTCGTTTGCAGGTCACCGGGAGGCCATCTCCGGCGAGAGAGAGAGAAAGGGAAGAGGCTGGTCGACCACCCCCCCTGTTTCGCACTTTTCCGGCAGTGGCGCGTGATTGCACGCGCCGCCAGCGTTAGGAGCGCGTGGGCAGACGCGCCACCACCATGCCTCCTCTGCTTCCACCACTGTTCTTGCATATGGAACTGTTCCCGAGGCCCTTTTTTAATTTTTCTTTGTGTTTATGTTTTATTTCAACTGTTGTTGTATTTTAATTATTTATTGTGAAATGTAATGAGAAAAGAATGAAAAAACAAATGTGTGTGTGAGTTGTATTTTAGTTATAAAAAGAGTGATGAAAAAGAGAAGGTGCGTGTGTGTTGTTTGGTTTTTTTTATTTGTTCATTTATGTTATGTTGTTTTTTTAAGAAAAAAATATAAAATGAAATAAAAAAAATGTGTTTTCTTTGTAAAAATTCAAAACCAATATTTCAAAAGTACAAAAATCTTTTTTTAGGAATTTATTATTCACTGCTAATATTCGGATAAATAAATGTTAAAAGTTTATACCCAAAATATTCGGCGGGAATAATATGTTATTATTTACTTTTCGGTGTTTGGATAAATAAATTCTAAAAGTTTATTATCTAAAATATTCAGTGGGAATAATAATAATCAATAAAATTTATTGGATTTTTAAGCAGTGAATGATTTCTTTTTTTAGTTGTAATATTTTTTATGAATAAATACTGACTTGTTGAAACATTTTAAATCACATCTAAATAGACAATGCAGCTTACCTCAGGTAAGGCGTATTAGGGGTGTTAATATCTTTCCTATGCGCAACCAGTCCCTTACCCTTGAATCTCTGAGCAGACCAGTATAAATCGGGTGTTCCTAGCGACCCTCAACAGCAAGGTGGCGACTCCTTATCGACTCCACATTGCAAGAGCCAGGATCCCTCCCGGGACACCGCGCGGGGACGTGCGACATTCCCTAAAAATACCTGAAAATAACAAAATAATAGAATAAAAGGGTCTGGTGTCGGTAGGAAAATCAAGGTGAAATTTTGAATGTTTATGCCCAAATATGAAGAAAAACACAAATTCAGGGCTAAAATAATTTATTATCGAGTAAATCTGTGTAAAAACTAAGTCGTAAGATATAATTATATTTTTATGGGTTAATTTGATTTAATCATTAACTAATATAAAAGTGTAATTATGTTTGAGAATTAATTTAGGTCCAATCGAAGGGTTTAATTAAGTGTAGTGACTTAATTATTTTTTAATTGGTCAAAATAATTTTTATTTAGGGCTTAGTCAATGAGAAATCAAGTTCTTAAATTTAATTTGGGCTCAATTGAGAAAATCATAATTTTCGGAAACCCATTTGAATCGCAGACCAATTTGAACAAATTGAGATTTAATGGTCAATTGAGGATTATATCGTGCAAATCAAAAGTCAAGGACCAAAATAAAAAGGGCACGCGAAGTCAAGTCTAATATTGAAATTATGATAAAGTTTAAATTCAATTGGGGGTGCAATTAGAGCAATTATAAATCGAGGGACCAAATTGCATTTTATGCCCCCCAAAGTAACAGGCCACACATGTTTGCGCTGCCAACAAAGCCAACTGCATCCCGTCGCCGACAAGCCACCCACGCCTGCCACTAACACAACACTGCAAGTCGTCGCCGACCGACTTATTATTGCAGGGGATAGGCCACCGTTGCTTCAACGGTAACCTCTGCACTGCCTATAAAAGGCCGAACAGGGAAGAAAGAAAGAGAAAGAGAAGGAGACGGGGAAGAGTTCTGGAAGGTTTTGAGATTCTTAACAAATCAGAAATGGGACCGAAATGAAACTAAAATCCTTAATTAATTTGCATATAAGGATAAAATTGAAAGAAATCAAACTTTGGGATCGAAAATATTAAGGATTTATAATAAATTTGCATGTAAGGATGAAATTAAAATCAATCAAAACTTTGTTACCAAAAATATTTAGAATTCCAGCCCAACTCGCAAAATTAAAAGCCTGAGGACTAAATTGAAACTTTAATATATAATAATTTGAATGGAAGGACGAAATTGAAACAAATCAAAACCTATATAATGGCATTAAAGGCAAGAAAAACAAATTGAAACTTGTAGGGACTGAAATGAATTTTGACAACAAAAAAGCTTAGCTGACGTCATCTCGAGCAGGCAAAGAGAGGAATTGGGGGGGGGGGATTCAAACGACCATTGACGCGTCTCTGAACACCATAATGCCACAGGCGTCGCCCCAGGTGGAAGATAATGTTGTTACCCAAAATTTTACAAACTTATTTTTTATGTTTCGGGGCAAAATTGAATAAATTAAGAATTTTACAGTCAATGCAGGGTCAAATCGCGCCAATTAGAAATGAAGGATCAAATTGGAAGAAGCGCACAAGCTAAGGATTGATTTAGAATTTTTGCCTTTTGAAACCTCTATAAATAGAGTTGTCTACCCATAAATAAAAGGGTCCAAAAAAATTTTACACATCCAAAAAAACCTTAAGCAAGAAAAAACCCTAAATTTTTTTAAAGAAGGGCTGCAGCCGCCAGCCCTCTCCTTGGCGCTGCAGCCCTTCCTCATTTCCGATTCTTCTCCCCTTCTTATTTCTCGATCACCAGATCGGTGACCAGCCATAGACCTTTTCCATTTGTCTTCTCACTCTCTTCTCTGATCGGCCATGAGAACCTCCCTCATTTTCCCTTCTCACTGGTGCCAGAGACAGACCCCATCTCCACTAAACCCAGCCACCACAACAACTTCATTTTCTCTCCAGGCCAGCCCCTCCATTCAGTCCCCACTTCCATCTTCCTCAGCCACAGTCGCACACTCTCTCCTCTTCTCTAGCCAGGCCTCACTTTCCTTCACTCCGGTCAGTACCCTCTCTCGTTTTCTCCCATTTTGTTTTTCTTCATCTTCTCTCCGGTCAGCCCCCCCCACAGCCTTCATCTCTGCCAGCCCCGGCCACCCACGATCTCCCTTCCACTCACTCTCCTCTGTTTCCCTCTCTTCTCTGGCCAGACGCACCATCTCCTCCCTTTCAGCCACCATCTAATCTCTTTCTCGGCGACAACGCCCTCACGCCGTTAACAGCCCCTTTACGACAGCCTTTGCCATTACAGCCGTTAACAAACCCAACAATCACCATGTGAAAGAAACCCCAACAGTTAGCAGTCAGAACAGGACGAGAAGAAGACGAACAGACCCGAGATTTGAAGAAGAGATGGGAAGTGATTTGGTTTTTTTTTTTTGTGTGTGTTTGTGTCTGTATTGTTTGTATCCGCAGGTCATCTGGAAGCTCCCTCGCCAGCAAGAAAGCAGAAGATGAAGAGGAAAACAGAGAAGAAGAGAAGGAGAAGAAGAAGAATCTGTGATTTTTGGGAAGAAGCCGAGAACAGATCTAAAAATGGCAAAATCGATTTTGTTTTTGCATTTGTGTTTGCTTTGAATGTGTTGCAGGTCACCGTTGAAATCGTCTCCGGCGAAAGAGGAAAGAGAAGGGACAGATCGGCCCCCTTCTGGCTGTTCACGGTGGCGCGTGAACCCACGCCACCACCAGTGACGGTGGCGCGTGAACCCACGCCACCACCAGTGACGGTGGCGCGTGGGTGGACGCGCCACTAATCCCCTGCACTGCCCCACTGTTCCGTGAGCTTTTTTTTAATTATATTTATGTAATTTTCCTTCTTATGTTTATGTGTGTATTTGAGTTTATTGTACTGTAATTATTATTTGTAAAGTGTAAAAAACAATGTGTGTGTGAGTTGTGTTTTATTTATTCAATATTATGTTATTTTGTTAAGAAAAAAGAATATAAAATGAAGTTAAAAAATGTGTTTTGTAAAAATCAAAAAGGTGTCGGTTTTTAGAAATTTATTATTCACCGTCAGTATTTGGATTAATAAATCTTAAGGGATTAAAAAATCTAAAATATTCGAAGGAACAATATGCTATTATTCACTATTTGATGTTTGGATAAATAAATCTTATCCAAAATATTCGGCGGGAATAATATGCTAGTATTTATTTTTTGGTATTTGGCTAAATAAATCTCTAGGGATTAAAAAAATTCAAAATATTCTGAGGGACAATATGTTATTATTCACTGTTTCATGTTTGGATATATAAATTTTATCCAAAATATTTAACGGGGATAATATGCTATTATTCATTTTTCGTTGTTTGAATAAATAAATCTTAAAAGATTTATACCCAAAATATTAGGCGGGAATAATATGCTATTATTTACTTTTCGGTGTTTGGATAAATAAATTTTAAGGGTTTATCCAAAATATTCGACGAGAATGATAATTCTATAAGATTTTTTCTAAGCGGTGATAGATTTCTTTTTTTCATCTTAACATTTTTTGTGAATAAATACGACTTATTGAATCATTTTTAATCACATCAAAATAGACAATGCAACTTACCTCAGGTAAGGCGTATTAGGGATGCTAATAACTTTCATTTACGCAACCAGTCCTTTACCCTTGAATCTTTGAGCATACCAGTATAAATCGGATATTCCTAGCGATCCTCAACAGCCAGGTGGCGACTCCTCAAACTCCACTGCGAGAGCCAGGATCCCTCGCGGAATGCCGCGCGGGGACGTGCGACAGATAACATGCTTGAAAATCATTCTAGATGCCGGTTGACATTTTCGGACGTTGGATCAGGCCGCACACGCCGTTCGAAACACGCGTGAGCGCGGAGACGGACAACGCGTTAGTCGACGCGCCAACAATAACCTGCTTCAACAAATAATAAAATATTGGCTAATTACCATGAAGCCCCTCTCCCAACAGGCATGTTTTTGTCGTTTTCGAGGGATGAAATCGTCAATACACTGTTTACTAAAAGAATAAAAAATAATAAAATCGGCCAGACAAACCGTTAATTATTTTTCAATTGGACCCTAAATTAATTCTCAAATATAATTATACTTTTAAATCGACCAACGATTAAATCAAACTGACCCATAAAAAATATAATCATATTTTTCGACTTAATTTTTACCTATATTTATCCGATAATAAATTACTTTAGCTTTAAATCTGCGATTTCCTTCATTTTAGGCATAAAAAAGTACGATCGAACCATCCAAAATATCCAAAATTTCACCCTAATTTTCCTATCGATACCAACCCCTTTTATTTTATGTTCTTGTTATTTTTGGGTAGTTTTGGGGAATGACCTAAAATTGAGTTATGACAACAACTATAAATAGGTCTACTACATATCCTATCCTAGAGTTATCTTGATTAATTGTAATTAATAACAATCAGAGAGATCAAAAATAGTTCTAAAAGAACAATTAATGATGTTACGATTAATAACAATCAGAGAGATCAAAAATAGTTCTAAAAGAACAATTAATGACGTTACGATCAGGGTTCCCATATACAATGCCAATTGATGATGATTCAATTGATGACAAACACTAAACACGCTTCCTAAGAGGCGTATAAAGCAAATAACAATTGACTCGTCATAACGATGTGTCAAGACGACACGTCTACAGTTAAATCAGAAAAAATAATAAACAAATACAAAATTACATTAATACCCCCCTCTCAGACGATAATAACCAAACAACCAGACATCCAAATACTATTATGCCCCCAACACTAGCATTGTGTTTTTGTTGTTTATGAGGGCAATTTATATAGTTTTATTATTCAACACCCGTGAAACACCGAAACTCCTTCACCGTCAATTAACCTTTTTTTTTTGTCTTACATGAGGATGAAGACAATAATTTACTATTCATGATCTGTTTGAAAAACCATAAATACCCTTGATCTTTCTTTGTTTATTTTTGTTTGATGCAAGAGTAAATGCATGGTTTAACTGTTCAAAAAAAATACAATAAAGATGAGAACACCCTAAACATTGAGGTAATTCCAATCGGTTCCTTGAAAAAGTCAAAATACTCCCGAGGCCAAGAATTAAATTTAAGCATACTGAAAGGTAAAATGATAATTATACTATTGTAACATACAATGGTAATTTGTGTTTGTTGCTACAGTAAAAATTTGACACGCTTTAACGTTTTATGGATTGCACGCACTACGTTGCGGGCGTAGTGCGGGTTGAATAAATAATCTTTATAACTGTTGAGATTAAAATATAATATTTCAACATCTAAAAATTGATATAATAAAAAAATATTAATATCCTTTATTATAATAATAGTAAATCAAAGTCTTAACTTCTTAAATTATCATTACCATCACTGTCAAAACAGTAAATATTATTCAACATCTCTCAAATAAAAACAAAAATAATATTAATAAAAAAGCACTTAAGAACAAAAACTAAAATTATTATTATTATTCTTAATATTAATATTATTATTGCTTTAATAACTGGAAGAAAACAAAATTAAATCAAAGGCTTAAAAAAAACTAAAAACATTAACTAAAGAGCAAATGAAAAAATAAAATAAATGAAAATAAAAATAAAAATTATTGACTGGAAAAAAATTATTTGACCTGAAAATTTATAAAACAAATATCACACTACATTGAGGGTTGAGTAAAAAGTTTATATAAGTATTAAAAGAATAAAAATTATCAAATTATCCCGAGAGAAAAAAACCTAAAAAACATTAATAAAAGAGTAAGTAAGAGAAAAACATTGAATTATTGGTATTGTTATTGTTATGCTAATAGTGATAAAAAATAAAACACTAAATAAATCATAAAAAATTAACAAAAGGTCAAACAAAAAAATAAAATAAAAATTATCAGGTAAAAAAAGTCACATGACATAAAAATAAAAATAACAATAAAAAATGAATAAAAAGGTAAAAAAAATAAACAAATATACAAATATCAATTTTCAAATGATCATAGATATAAAATAAAATTTAAGAACTACTTTTTTTGAAAAAAAAATACCACCCCAACAAATAAAAAAATAAAAATCAAACCTAAGCATACTATAAATATAAAGGGATTACAATAAAAAATTAAAAGTAATTGGGCTGAAATGAACATTAAATATAAAGGGATTAAAATCCAAAATTAAAAGTATAAGGGTTGAAATGAAAATCAAATATATTATCAATTTTAATCAAAGGACAAAACTGAAGAAATTAAAACTACTGTACCTAATAAATTCATCTTTTTCAATCCAATCTGGAAATTAAAAGGAGGACCAGAAATTAAAAGGAGGACCGAATTGAAAAATGAACACTGAATTAAATCCAATCGGAGGACCCAATCGAACTAAATCAAAACTTATACACCAGAAATGAGAACCAGAAATGAAATTGAAAGTGACAGGATAGAAGTGAAAAAGATAAAAATAAGGGGGACTCTTCTGCACTGTCCAAGGACATTTTTAGGCGCAACGCGCAGCCACAGGAGGAAGAAAACGCGGAAGCTCATCGAGAGAGACTCCGGAATCTCGTCTCCGACCACCGTACGACGCCGCATGCGTCACCTACAGAGTGCATGGGGCGGAATACCGACGGGCGCGTGCCTAGCATGCACTGACAGCCATGGAAAGAAATGATTAAAAAAATAGGTAAATTATGTTCCTACCCCTATTCCCAAAGGCACTGTTTATGTCTTATTAAGGGTTAAAATCGTATTTAGCCAATTTCAAAAATCATAAATAAGAAGAAGACCGACAGGGCGGACCAGACCGGTCCAGTCAGACGTGCGCAATGACCAAGGAGCCCCCAGGTCTGGCGGGGTTTTTTGTCGTTTTCATGGGGCTTTTTTGTTAAATCACTGTTCAAAAACGGAAAAAAAACAGGCGGATGAACTCGCGCGACGCACGGCAGAAAAATGACGAGTCCACATGTATGAGCTCTTTTAGTATATTGTATAATTTAATGCAGTTACAAATAAATAAACGTACAGATTAAATTGTGAAAGCATGAATTAAATTTCTGGTTGCCAGAACTTTATTGGTTATACATGAGATGCCTTAATTAATGACTTTAGACATGGACTAATCGTAAAAATTAAGGATACAGTTTAAGCAAACGCAACACGTACGTACAGTACTTTTCTTCACAAATGAAACTAAAAGATGAAGGTTTTATCAGTTCATGACTAACTAACCGGGCGGCAGAATTTACCATCCATAAATAAATATAAATCCCTATAGCTCGTCTTGAAGCTGCTGCTTTCGTTCCGAGTTGTCTCGGTCGAGCTTGAAACGTTCTTGAACAGAAGAGATGTACCGAGTAGCCTTGGTATCTACACTCACATCACCAACAACCCCGAAGAAGCTGTCGAACTGGCTTAGCTTTTCACGATGGTAGTCTGCAGAAGGCACCATGAATGAGACCACCTGCTTCTGTGGAGCAATCATATAATCCTGGTTAACATAACCCACTGAAGCTGCTGCCGGAGATGTCTGGCTTGGCTTGAGCTTGCTGGTATACTGCACGTTTGAGGAGGGCTTCGGTGGTGAACGATAGAAAACCATCAGCTTGCCCTTCATGAACCCTTTGCGCTTGCGGTTGGACTCCATGTTTGGTTGAAGATCAGGTTAAGCACCAGATACTGGTTGTGTGATTATTTCAGTCGAACATAGGGTTCATATATATAAGCGGGATTGGCTGGCTACTCTTTTTTGTTTTGGATGTTGGATGGGGTTACAGATAGACATGAAAAGTCCAGATTGTGGTCCATCGGTTTAAATATCTTGAAAGAATAATCTCCTTCGTATAAATCTAAGAGGACTAGCTTATGGATAAGATGTATTCCAGTTAATAGTTGAACAGTTAAACCACTTTTCAAGATATGGGAATTCACTAATCTTTATGCTTTCATGAAACAATGAACGCAATTTTTCATTACCACTGCCCAAAAGATTTGAGTTCTATCATCTATTCACACTCATGTTATGGGAATTTCTCTCCGGGAGACAAAGTTCCCTTATCAATTAGGCATCATAGTGGATCATTCCGTAAAGGAGAATAATTTCGTTGCTTGCCCTTCTTTTTTTCAGGTTTCGAAGAACGTCACTAGCTGATTTAGCAGGGCTCACCTGGGCACCAAGCCGCATCCCTTGGCGAGGATGCCTCAGGTGTGCTTCTCTTCAGCTTTTGGGCCAAGGCGGTGCACCATGAATCGCAAAATCGCAATCTTAAAGAAATATTCATCTAAAAATTTAAATTATTAGATGAGATTTCAGAATATGATTTATATTATTTTCCAATACCTCCATCAAGTGAAAATCATTTAGGCTTGAAACTTGCATGAGCCTTAATACTTTATGCTCAATTTTTTATCAAATACATGCGAGATTTGAACTCGTGATTGCTAGTTCAACAAGGTTTTGATACCATGTTAAGAAATCATTTTACTTACAAGTTTAAATTGTTTGGTCAGGTCATATAATATAATTTATATTATTCCAAAACGAAAAAAACACTTTCAGGGAATTCAAAAGAGGTTGCCTTGATGGAATAATGGAGAATACGTATCCAAGCTAATAATTCCATAATTGTATCATTTCGTTTTCTTTTGAATAAACCTTTTGTTTTTATTTTCAAACAAAATCGTTTAGTCATCAAGGATAAGGAAAAGATATTGGATGATGCATCTTCATCCTCAACTTGTAAATTACCAAGTGGCTTTCAAGTGTTAATGGCTAAAACTATTGCACCTATTTACTCATAGGTTTATATGTAACTTACTAGTCAGCAATGTTTTTCATTTTGCTTATTCCCTAGGCATATTCGGACAACATGGAGTATATATGTAAGAGGATTTATTCTTTTTATCTTAATTTCATTTTCATATAATTTTTTGTGTATATTTCAAAACGCCCATCTTGAATTGAATGATTATATATATAAATAATAATAATAATAATAATAATAATAATATATATAAGATTTAAGTTTTTTAGACGGAATCTATACTCAACTATTTAATCTGATATACAGTTGAAAACATATCCAAAACTCTAGCAAAGATCATGGAACAAAGATGACGACTGCAAGTGAGGGGAGTGTCAAAGCACCTCTTCTATATCAAATAATTATAAAAAATAATTTTCAAAAATAGATGACAAACCACCTACCATGAGGTTTAATTTTATTAAATGAAAATTTAACTCGACTATTTAATGTTATCAAACATGTTCTTCGGTTATAATCAATGCATGGCAGCATGTTCTGTATGAAATTAAGTTAAATTTTAATATATTGGACCATGAATATAATGGTAAATTACATGAATTGAAAAGGTGAGGAAGCAGACGTGGAAATATCTTGAGATTGTGGAAACGGAAAAAAGTTTTACGATTGGGATCCAGATGTAGCTTGGTTTGCTTTACTTGGACATGTACTAGACGGTGATAAAGTTCCGATACTGTTCTTGACCAGTACTCACGAGGATAAGATATTCCACCGGACTGTCAAGCTCCGAATCGCACCTCCACCACTAGTGGATTTGTTCGTCACAGTTTATTTTCGGTGCAAATTGTTTTTTTTTCTATTATATATTTTTAGATCATTTTGATGTGATGATGTTAAAAATAAATTTTAAAAATATAAAATTATATATTATAGATGCATTTAAAAAAAACTATTTTAATTAGCAGCTTATTAATTACTTCTAAGAAATTAATGTTCGTAGAACACAAGCAAGTATAGGTTAAAAGTTAAAGATTCTATAATTTCTTTACGTGAAACAAGTCGGACTCCACAGCAGGGAAACTCCAGGTTAACAAGTCATGCAACAATTTATTCATTAGATTACCAAACTGTGATCAGCTGTATAATTGATTAATATTCATGTAATGATTGATTAAACACTACAATGTAGATAATGATCATCTGTGTGCTAGGTCACGCATGTCCTTCGTGATCTTAGCCATTGTTTTGTAGAGAGAATCTCTCTATATATATATACACGTCTATATATATATATATATATATATATAGACGTGGACCAAAAAGTGAAAGTGCTTTTTATCCAAAATGTAGGTATATATGTGAAGAAAGTAGACTATTCCAGCAAATTATAAATAAATAACGAATCCCGTTTCTCCCATTATCTGCATAGACTTGCAAATTCATATCATCTGTGTTTCTGTCGGGTCTCTGTCAGTAAAAATTCTTCTGGCCCCATCGATGATTTTATGAGCGATCCCTCCCTTTTTCGTGAATTCTTTCTAAAGAAGGGATCACAACGATTGGTAGAATGTGAGAAAAGATGAGCAATTTTATGGGCATTTCTTTCGTATGAGCACAGATTCGGACCATCGCGATCACCTGAACGAGTTGTCTTAGCCAATTTGCCTTATTGATAAAGAAAATCCCGTGAAATTGCTGTTTCTGCTCAACAAATTCTCTCTTCCAGCATCTTCTTTTTTTGATACGCAGACCAAAAGTGTGGTGGGATATGTGTTCAGCAGTTTTGGAGGCCATCCCAAATGCAAAAGGATCGATAGGAACCTGCACTGCGAGACGAAAATACAAAATGGAATGCATCAAATAGCTTAAACGACTTTTCTTGCGCATAAACTGCAACTGATGAACCATCAAACGACTGGCGTTTCTTGTTGCAGCATGATATTCATTATTAGTTCAGGAAATATTACAGATCAGTAAAACTTAACAAGATTTCTGAAAGATTTTGATATATTCCTATTCTTATTTCTCCATCCTTACATAAAATTTATTGTACATGTATATACATACAAGTTCTATGTAATAAAGCAGTTGAAGTGAATTGATACAAACAATTATTATCTCTCCAATTAACATGGTATTAAAGTAGATGATCCAAACCTAAAACAATAGCAGAACGGAACCCACAAAACCATGTTCAGATTACACTATTACATCATTTTTATTTTAAAAACATCTACAATCACACTCTGAAATAGATACTTGATGGCCAGAATTATGAATTATGGTAATAAATTATGGAGATGTTCATCTATAGCAGAGACAAACTTTAATTAATCAGAAGCCAAACACATTTTTTTGTGTTTTTATCTTTTTTTATCATATATATTTGCCTATCTCTCTATTTCTCCTTTAAACCTTATAACTCTTAATTTATATGCATGTAAAGGATCCTTTACATGCATCAAGTGTGTCCTACTCTTATATTTATCTTCTCTTTTTTTCCCTTGTATATTAATGTGTATCTCCTATTGTTTTCTGTTATTTTTTTCTCTTCAAAGCCGAAATCCATAAAACATAAAGGTAAGAATTTTTATGTTGTTATTTGGTTTATTTTTTTATTTTTTAATAATTCTATAATTGTTGTTATTGTATTGTTTTTCAAATAAGAACAATTGTCTTGAATCTTAGTTTTGTTTTTCAATTTTTTGTTCAAATAATTAAATACATATGATTAATATCAATCATTATTCAGATTTTTGTAAATTAGGATTTAATTGGTTAAATATGTTGTTTAATTTAGTGATTAATGTTTTTTTTTTCAGTTTTATAATTTTTGGTTTATGGGTTTTGAGTTCTTGCATAGTAAGAGTTAATTGATATAATTTCAAGTTGTTGTAAATTAAGAGTTTATGAAAATTTTGATTTATATGCCAAATGGGGTTGATTTTTATGTATTGAATGGTGTTTAGAAATGCTTGCAAGTTTAAAAACTTTGGGTATTTTTTTTTCCCATAGAGGATGTGCTCCGATCCCTAAAAAAAAGAAGATAGATTTATGGTATCTTTATTTTTTAATTTGTGTATATGTCCATAGTGTGTTGTGCAAAGAGGATTACTATTGGTTCTTCTAGCAACGCTTCTAACGACCATGAGTTATCAAGTGTCTATGAAGAATAGGCACTTGAGACACAAACATTCATACTCAGCATGGATTCATTGGGATTCATTGAGTGCAATGTTGCCATGTCAAGAGAGGGCCTATTCACTACATGATCCATTTACCTGGAAATACCTAGCTAAATGGAAGAATGATCTTTCAATGTTAGTATGTTTTCACTTCAAAAAGACATGTTAATAATTTTGAAAAAAATAATTTCAATCAACGAATGAAATTGATGATAAAATCATTAATAGAATTCTATTATTTTAATGGAGATTGATGCATGTTTCAAAAGTTTGAGGTTAGTCTTAACTTAAATACTTTTTATGTTAATTCATTTAGTTATTATAATTAATGAAATTCTTCTTTTACAGATTTAATTGCAAGGAATTGTTTTAATGGGATAAAGCTAACAATGCTATTGCAAGGAGAGTTTGAACGAATTATATTGCAACTAGGTAAAATTGGAATCAAGATAAAAGAATTTAATATTTTTATTCAATTTTATTTTTTATTTACTAATAGATAATTCATTTGTGTCATATAAATTAATTGCGTGATTTTTAGTACAAGACAAAAATGAGCTTATAGCCTAGAAGGAGACAACGATTTGGAAGGATTTTAGATCATTGTACATCTTAAAAGTCATGTGGGTGGAATATATGCATCACGAGATTATTTTTTTTTATCATTGTGGAATATATGCATCACGAGATGTTCAAACATTTCATGCAATAATTACGCTATGGTACAGAGAACCAAAATTGACATGTCCATGGTTTCGTTACCATGCACACCAAGGGGTCTACTCTATTCATTTCACATGTGAAGCTGACGGTAAGATTATTTTTTAATCATGTCCATTTTTTTTGTTTTTTTTCTGATAAATATATTTAACTAACAATAATTTTATTTTATAAGCTACAATTTTTAGACACCAATTAAGCTCGATAAACCACCAAAAAAGGGTGCAGCAACTCAAGGAAAGTCGAGCTAAACACTTTGTGGTATATTGGTTTTGAACCATTCCACATAAGCAGCAACAGCTTCTAAGCTTATTATACTCGTCCGGTTTGGAAATAACACAAGGTCAAATATGTCTAATGCAATCAATCTTTCTTTCTCTGACCTGAATTTTTGTTCTAGTTCCAACTCCAGCATCTTCCATCTTAGACCAGCGGCCTTCTTTTCTAAAAACCTTTCAAAGTTGGGGATCCTGAGCAGCTTCGGCAGTTCAGGAATGACCTTATTAGATCTCGAAGGGAAATAAATACTGTATAGGTCATTCAGAAACTCAGTCAACATTTCGTATTCCTCCATAGTAGGACATAGATCTATGTTCTCAAAAGAAAAACAACGGTGGTCAGGGTCCTAGAAATGAATTAGAGCTTGCACTGCTGGGTTTAAAACGTCCATTTCGCAATCTCCAGCAGGCGTCCGTATTTTCTGAAAAATGTGTCTTTATCCACATCCTGAAAGTGAGTCGTTAACTTGTTCACCTCATTTATAATGCAATCTAGATTCTTGATTGGTGATAGTCTCATAGCATCGCCCTTAAGGCAGTCTCCTTCAGTCAATTGTGACAATTCAGAATTTCTCCTATATTCCATGATGGAAAGTTTAGTGGTTGTGGCCATTTCGTTCACAAGACTTGTAAAGTGAAAATGCTTTTTTTAGGTTTATTTCGTGTGAAAGATATTATGGAGCATACATCCTAACAATAGGTTCTAGTTCCTGTACGTGAGACATAGAGTAGGTTTACTATTTGGTCTCTAAAGAGGGTCTCTCGTTGTCCCAGTGATCACCCTCGTAAAGGTGATATGGGGTCTTAGCAGATAATGGTGTCGCACCCCAAAAATAGTAGAGCGGCGCGGCATCGTGACGACCCTCCCCATGAGCGGGGATCTTAAATGTCAGGGGAATTATCTATTTTTGTAAAAAGGGAGTTGCCACCTAGTATTATGGTTACTAGGAAACCTAAGACTGGTCTTTTAGAGATTCTAGGGTAAGGGACTGGTTGCGTAAAGGAAAGGTTTTAGCACCCCTAGTACGCCTTACCTAAGGTAAGTTGCTTGACATTTTTATTTGTCTTATGATTGCTAGGACACAGACATATAATATATTTAAATGTTGATGATATATTATCCCTGCCGAATATTTTGGATAACAACCCCTTTAGGATTTATCTATCCAAACACCAATAGTGAATAAGAGCATATTATTCCCGCCTAATATTTTGGATAACAACCCTTTAGGACTTATCTACCCAAACACCGATAGTGAATAATAGCATATTATTCCTGCCGAATATTTTGGATAGAATTTATTTATCCAAACACCGAACCATGAATAATAGCATGTTACCGAAAAAGTTTTTTATATTTTTTTGAATATTGGCCAATACCCTTTGGATTTTACAAACATGTTGTAAGATCTCAAAATGCAAGAAATGATTTTTTCCTTTTGCAAAATCCATGCTAAAACTCATTTTCTCTTCAAAACCCAAGATAATATATATTTTCAAAAGAACAACAACTTTTAAAAATATGCTAGTGTATAAGCAAGAAAAACAACACATTTTTAGGGGTTTTTATATAAAAAACAAAAATATATTTTATATATTTTTTATATATTTTTAATTATTATTTTATTTATTAATTATTTATTTTTTTGAATATTGGCCAATACCCTTTGGATTTTACAAACATGTCGTAAAATCTCAAAATGCAAGAAATGATTTTTTCTTTTGCAAAATCCATGCTAAAACTCATTTTTCTCTTCAAAACCCAAGATAATATATATTTTCTCAAAAGAAATTTTTTTTTAAAATATGCTACTGTATTGGCCGTATGCAAAAAAAAACAACACATGTTTTTGATTTTTGTATATGTAAAAAATATTTTTTTATTTTTTATTTTTTTTATTATTATATTATTATATTATTATATTATTATATTATTATTATTTATGCGGTGGTCCTTGTGGTCGAGGTGGCGTCGAGAATGGTTGCCTGAGCTCGCCAGAAAATGTACTGGAAGTCGTCGGGACTGTGCACTGTGACAGGGTTGCTCTGCCTTTGCTTCGCCTGAGCTTGCTGGAGGGAAGTCAGGGTGGAGTGGAGGTTGCTGGCGACGGTCTGAGGTGGTCTGAGGTGGGATGGAGGGTGTTTACGTGGCTAGACGAAAGGGAGAGAGAGACGTCAGGGCTGCTGTAATTTGCGAGGCAGCCAACAGGGACCGTGAGAGAGAGACGACGACGACGCTGAGGGGGGGGGGTATTCACGGCGAGATGAAAACGACCGGAGATGGTGTTTTTCTTTCACACCGGGAGGGACAAAGAGAGGAACCAGTTGCACTGGTTTAAGAGGGAAAGAGAGAGTACGAGTTCTAGAGAGAGAGGGCAGAGAACAGAGGAGACAAGGAAAAGAAAAAAAGAAAAAAGAAATGGCAACTGAATGCAGAGGAGTGGGGAAAATCCAAGCGAAAAATTTCAATTTTTTTTACGTAAAACCCTTCCTTGCTTTGAGTTTTTCTTCTGCTTCCCCCTCCTCCTCTGTTTTTATATCTGCCTCCACCTCTTGCCCCTCTTTGCTCTCTGTTGCTCCCCCTTTATATAGACTCATCTGCAGGTTACCGTTGGTGACCTGTAGATGTCTTTTCCTTGATTTAGTGAACATTCCCTTAATTTCTTGCAGGTGGCGAGGGAGTTGTCTGCAATATGGATGGCTTCGGGTGGCTCAACAAATATTGTTTGTTGTTTTTTTTATGCAAAATATAATGTGGTCCCTCAATTCATAACTCTTTTAATTGCACCCTCCATTGAAATTAAATTTATGATTTTGTTCAATCATACCCTCCTTCATAATTTCAATACTAGCCTTGACTTTGTACGCCTTTTCTATTTTGGTCCCCGATTTTTTATCTGTGCGATAAAGTCTCCAAACAACTATTAAACTCTTAATTTGTTCAATTTGGTCCCCGATTTCACCTAATTGACTTAGAAAAAATTCAAATTGGTTTCCGAAAATTCAAATATCATCAATTGAGCCCGAATTAATTTTAAGAACTTGATTTCTTATTACTAAGCCCTTAATAAAAATTAATTTGATCAATTTAAAGTATAATTAAGTCGTCAAGCTTAATTAAACCCTCCAATTGGACCTAAATTAACTTCTGAATATAATTATGCTTTTATATTAAACCAACAACTATATCAAATTGATCCATAAAAAAAATGTAATTATATTTTATGACTTAGCTTATACGCTGATTTATCTCACAATAAATTACCTTAGTTTTGGATCTGCGTTTTTTTCATTTCCGGGCACAACAAAGGGTACAATCGAACTTTCAAAGATATCCAAAAAATTTAACTTGATTTTCTTACCGAAACCATCCCCATTTATTTATTATTTTTTTGTTATTTTCTGATAGTTTTGGGGCATGACCCAAATTTGGGTTACAACACATGCTAAAGCTTTTAAACAAACATATAAATAATTCATGGCAACATGAGAATAAATGAATAAATAAACACATAAATAACTAACATATCATAAACAAACAAAATTATCAAGCCTAGTCCAATTTCCCCAGTGGAGTCGCCATTCTGTCGCACCCCAAAAATGGTGAGAGCGGCGCGGCATCGTGACGACCCTCCTCGCGTGGCGGGGGTATTAAATGTCGGGAGGATTATCTATTTTCATAAAAAAGGAGTCGCCACCTAGTATTATGGTTATTAGGAAACCTAAGACTGGTTTCTCAGAGAATTCTAGGGTAAGGGACTGGTTGCGTAAAGGGAAGGTTTTAGCACCCCTAGTACTCCCTACCTAAGGTAAGCTGCTTGATGTTTTGGCTCGCCTATGATTTGCTATGGGCTTGAACTTTCAAAACATGTGTTAATCAAATAAAAAAAATTGTAATAACCCCTTAGGATTTATTTATCCAAATACCAACAGTGAACAAAAGCATATCATTCCCCCCGAATATTTTGTATATCAACCCCTTAGGATTTATTTATCCAAATACCGACAATGAATAATAACTTATTATTCCCGCCGAATATTTTGGGTAATAACCTCTTAGGATTTATTTACCCAAATACCAACAGTGAATAAAAGCATATCATTCTCACCGAATATTTTGGATTTTTACCTCTTTAGGATTTATTTATCTAAATACCGACGGTGAATAATAAACCCCAAAAAAAATAAGATTTTAATTTTTTTGACATATTGGCCTATACCCTTTGGATTTTACAAACCTGTTGTAAAATCTCAAAATGCAAGAAATGATTTTTCTTTGCGAAATCCATGCTAAAACTCATTTTTTCTTCAAAACCCAAGACATTATATATTTTTTTAAAATATTTTTTTTTAAATATGCTAGTGTATTGGTCTTATGCATGAAAAACAACACATTTTTAGGTTTTTTTATATTTTTTATTATTATATTATTTACGGGTGGGCTGGGCTGCCAGCCCACCCGTTTGATATCTGGGCTGAAAGCCCAACCCATCTTGGTCTGGGTTGTCAGCCTAGAGAAGTTAGGGTTTAGGCTGAAAGCCCAGACAGCCTGGACCGGGCTTTGGTCCAATATGGGGGTGGGCTTCGAGGCTGGGCTTGCGGGCCGCCTCAAGTCGCCTTCTTGGGCTGGGCTTCAGCCCGACGGGCTGTAAGCCCAGCCCTGTTTGCTATCAGGTCGGGCGAAAGCCCGACCCAAATCGAGACCCGGTTACTGTTGTGAACAGTAACCGGGACGAAATTTCACAAAGAAGAAGATGAACAGTATTTGCATGATTTTTCAAGTACGACGAATTGCTATTCTGTTTATACCTTCATGTAGAGGACATCGAGGTGGTTCTTATGATCGTGGTGGCGTCAAGAATGGTGGCCTGAGGTTGCCGAAAAATAGACTGGAAGTCATCGGGGCTCGTTGCAGGGGCTACCGATATTGCTGTTGTCGTCGTCTCTCTCCTTGCCTGAGATGGTGGAAGAGTTTATGGGTCTGAGAGGAGACTTATGGTGATGAGAAGGAGAGACAATGGTGATCGATAGTGACGAGGCTCGGTTGGCCGAGAGTGAAAAAAACAGAGGTCTGTTTTTAGAGAGAGAGCGCTTTGGGTTGTTACTTTTAGAGAGAGATCTTCGAGTTTGATTCCAGAGAGAGAGAGACAAGGGGGAACAAACCAAATGGGAAGAAAATAACAGCTAATGAAGTTGAAATCTTTACGTGAAATCCTCCTAGTTTCTTCAGTATTTTCCTGCTCTTCGACTTCGTCCCTCTCCTCGTTTTTTTTCACCCCCCCTGTTTATTTCCTATGGTCTTCCTTTATATAGCCACAGTAGGTTACAAAAATAGGGGTTTCATGCGGGTTGTGGGGAATTTGTCTACAAAATGGGTTTCATGCAGGTTGCTCAATATTTGTGGCTTTCGGCTCCAGGGTTTCATGCGGGTGGTGGGGGGAATTTGTCTACAAAATGGGGGTTTGTTGGGTGGCTCAATACTTGTGACTTTTGGGTACAAAGTGTGATTTGGTCCCTCATTTTGTTACTCCTCAACCATTAAACTCTTAATTTGTTCAATTTGATCCCCGATTTCACCTATTTGGCTTAGAAAAAAATTCAAATTGGTTTCCGAAAATTCAAATATCACCAATTGAGCCCGAATTAATTTTAAGAACTTGATTTCGTATTGACTAAGCCTTTAATAAAAATTAATTTGATCAAATTAAGTCGTCAAGCTTAATTAAACCCTTTATTGGACCTAAATTAATTCCTGAATATAATTACGTTTTTATATTAAACAACGACTATATCAAATTGGTCAATAAAAAATATAATTATATTTTATGACTTAGTTATATGCGGATTTATCTCATAATAAATTACTTTAGCTTTGAATTCGCGTTTTTTCATTTCCGGGCACAAAAAGGGTACAATTGAACTTTCAAAAAAATATCCGAAATTTTAACTTGATTTTTTTTTTACCGACACCATCCTCCATTTTACTTTATTTTTTTGTTATTTTCTAATAGTTTTGGGGCATGAACCAAAATTGGGTTACAACAATTTTTTTGAATTTGCTGACTATTTTTCCAGGATACATATAACACTCGGTTGAAGAAGAGATACAATGATAGTCCTTTGACCCATCTGAATCTCAATATGAATTTATAGTAGGAGGCAATCTTGTTCAGTAGATCTAATAGAAACATTTATGGTAATTGAGGTAGTATAAAGGATTTAAAATTTTATAAACTAATAAGTTATTAGTAAGAATTCATAAGCATTATTCTCTCTCTCTCTTTTGGCTCAATTTTATTCTAATTTTATCAAATGAGATTATTTTTTTAGGGTAAAAAGGTAACATTTTTAATTCAATTCAATTCTAAATGTATTCCAAATATTATAATTGAGTTTAGTTATATATTTTAGCATATAAGAGTTGTAATAGGTCATCAATTTAATTCAATTCCACATGTCATTTGGTTCTAATCGGGTTGTTATTACGTAAGATGAATGTTCTCCATGAATTATGACCACATGTATCCACATTAAACATTGCACATGGACTGGTTGAAGAGAGGTGGGCTGTCTTTGCAAATACACTAACGGACCACAGTGTCGAAGAAATAGAAATAAAAAAGAAAGAAGAGGGGACCTTGTTGGACCTAATATATAGTGAACTGCTTTCAAAGTTTTCATCTGATCTTTCGTCTCTGGAAGTTTTCTTGCAAGACTACATTTTTTTGGTTTTCGAAATCCCCATATTCTTTAATGATTTTCTTCGATAGTAATAGTACTAATATATTCATAAAGTTATTTAACATAGAAAAATATTAATATCTTTCGCAAATGGTGAGTGAAGACAATGACAGAACAACAAATTTTGAATTTAAATCGGTGTATATATTAATCATAAGAGTCTAGGACCATTAGATTTCTGCTATGCTTGGGTCTATAAAATATAACTTTTAGGGGTGAATCTTCCTACTATTAAACAAATATGATTTAAGATGTTATTATGACATGATGATATCACAATGATGATGATTATATTACAAATAATTATGGCAATCTCTATTATTTCATTTTTTTTTATGTTTAATACCGTTAGGTGTAATAGTAAAAATTAGTAACTATTTTTCTAAAGCCAAATTTACAGATTGAATACACACCTCACTGCTTTCCTATATAAGGCACATATTTTGACGTCCCAACCATTCTTTGCCCCTCTCTTATCATTCTTGTTCTTCACTTTATCTTTGTCTTCTGTACTCGACCACCTGCATGCCCTCCTCCGTATTCTTCCACTGATCAAAGCTCGGAGCGGCAGCACATGGAGGAGGCGCCATTCGGGCGGGCGTCGACGCCTGCACTTGAAATGTGCATATCCTTTACTTTCAAAGCCATTGTTTGATTCTTTTCTTTTCAATTTTTTCATCGTATTTTATTTTATTTTTAGTGATAAAGACAAAATTTGATATTGACATAGTTCAATCAAATCAAAGCACTCAATGGTCAATGGTTGGGCTTTTTAATTTGATTGAGCCGTGCCAATATCACATCACGTCAAATCTATATTTATCACTGAAAATAAATATTAATACTATGAAAAGATCTTAATGTCTATTAGTGATATCTTAGATGCATTTGTTTATGTGGTCCAATCTATTTTTCATAATGTTTTATAAATTGTTTTCACATGGAAAAAAAAACTTTAAATTGATATTTTTGTAAGTAATTTTTTTATAATTTTGATACATTGATATAAAAAAAATATAATTTTAATTGGATAAAAAACTCTTACAAAAATACAAGTTATCAAATTATCAGATTCAGTGTTATGCATGAACAAGTTGGTATTTGTAATGTTGATTCTTCTGAACTGTTTAGTTCCTTTCCAGAGAAGAAAGGGAGAATTCTGTGGAATTATAAGGGGTCCCAGCTGAGGGGGTTGTAGCGCATTAGGATTTGTTTTTTCCCTCCTTTTTCTAACAAAAATATAAAGCTTTTGAAAAACAAAAATAAAATAATCAATATATTATTAATACTCTTATACTTTTTTCTCTCGATTCAATAATTACATGTCCTTTACACGATATATCACATATTTTAATTAATCAAAAGTTTAATAAAGTTGGATGAGAATTTTGTTCGACAAGGCAGGTGTCGAGATTAAAAAAATCTATTATTTGAATGATATTTTTATTTAAAATAAATAAATAAATAAAAAAGATGAAATAAACTATATGACTTTCAATGAACACTTCTTTATGAAATTGAGAGAAAGTTCTTTCATAGGAAAAAAAAAAAGATTACTCATTTTCTAATGAGAATCAGCATTACTGTGACAAAATTCGATTATTATTTTGTTAATTAACATCAACTACAATTTATTATTATTATTTTACCCATAAATTAATTATATTAAGTTTTTATCAAATACAAACTGCATGCTTAGAACAAAATCACAAGCAAAGTTAATTTTAATTCCACATTTGATTTGAGTTCAATTCATAATATATTATAATTTTAATTTTTGGAATAGAATACTAAATTATAAGATCAAATTCAATTAAACTATTTTAAATATCATTTATAAGTTGAATTATCAGTCTTTAATTATTTTACTTTTAAATCAAAAACTATTTTTTTGGTTAAAAAACATTTCTTTTTATTGATGTATAAATTTTATAATAAATCGTGAGTTTATCGCATAGACAGAAAATGTTTTTCGGGAATAATATGAACAGTTAATGTTTTTCGTAGAAGAAAATACGGAGATTGTAAAATTGAAAATGTATGCTAAGGGAACTTGAAGTGATTAGGCTTCCGAATGAGGTAGGAAAATACCACTAGAACCTTATTAGCACTGCCACATTAAAAGATAAAGAGTTATTTTTTGAATAATATTTCTTGTTTTAAAAACATATTTGTCATTTAATTTTTTTTGTCATTTTTTTATTATTTTAATTTTATTTGGAATTTGAATAAATACTCTTAAACAAATTCCAAAAAATAAATAAAATTCATCTAACTCTTGAAATTGAATCCAATTCTAAATTTTTTGAACAGTTTAAAAATATAACAGGAAATTGAAAGTTAGAATTTGACATGGAGAGAATATATAATTATTAAATGCACTCAATGATGGTATTTTACTTTGAATAAATTATAAATTATAAATTATTGTAGTTTATAAAGTTTATATAGCAATATTTTTTTTTCTAAATGAAATGACTCAAGTATTAATATAATTTACAAATTTTAAATACATTAATGCAGGATCCATTTATCAAGATGATTAGTAAATGCCTTTTTTAACACAAGACCACGTGTATTAAGTATGTGTTTGACATTGCATTTTAAAATTATTTTTGAAAATAATATTTTTTATTTAAATTAATTTTTTTAATTTAAATTATTTTTTTGTTTTTGTTTTAAATAGGAAAGCACATATTTATTACCTGCTTCAAATGATTTTTGGCAATGCCTTTTTTTTCTAGATTAAGATATTCTCATGTTTGCTTTTGTCATATTTATTACATCTAAGTCATTGAATTCAAAATTAATTTTTTAGATATTTGTTGTGAGATTTTCTCTATTTTTTTCTTATCTCAATATCCAAACATTTTTTATTTAACAATGTAAGCTTTTATTTTATTTTATTTTCTAATCAAGTATTTGTTAGATTATATGAAATACATGCTAACATGATCATCAAAATTGAAACGTCAATATGATGATAGGTCCGCAGTGTACGAACATTTAAATTTATTTCTAATTGAGTACATATACTTTTATTACAAAAGAGCTAAAACAGCTCGAGGTGGCTACTATACACCGTGACTCATTGCCACTATTCACTGGCAATTTATCATGGTGAATCGCAGGTGTATGTGTGTTTTTTTGCTTTTTGAATAGTGTATTAACGAAAAAGCCCCCCGAATACGACAAAAAAACCGCCGGTTTCAGGGGTTGAATGGTCATTGACCATTTCGGTCCGGTCCGGCTCGGTTCGGCCGACCAATTTTTTTATTTTTTTAATATTATATAGAACAATATATTAACAATTTTGTCCCTCGAAAAGGACAAAAAACAGGTCTGGGGTCAGAGGCGTTCCGGTAATTAGTCATTTTTTTATTTTATTTCTCTCTATTATGGATTATTATTATGTATTTATATTTATCTTGTATTTATCTTATATAGGGTTATGATCATGTGTAGTATACCACATGATAGGTATCATGTACAACCCTAGACCTATATATACAATACTTGAGGGAGTGGTGTGCAACAACACACACTGCCGCCACAACACATTGCAAATATTTCTTTCTCCGTTAAACTTTAACTTGGTATCAGAGCTGCAACACCATCACTGCAATCTTCTTCTCGTAGTCTCTTCATCTCGGTAAAAGACAAACAATAATCATCATCTCCAGTTCAGGCAACAATCTTCATCTCTGCTCCGGTCATCCTCTCCTTTCAGCTTGCAGTGTTCTTGGTTTTTTCCTTCAGGCAACAATCTTCATCTCAGCGATCATCATCTTCAGTTCCAGTCTCCAGTTCCAGTCATCTTCAGACCGTTTGTAGTAACATCAACAGAGCACATCTTCATCTCTACTCTGTCTCAGTTTTCTTTTCTTTTCTTCCGACAGATAACAGCAACAGCGCCTCCCTCCTCTGTTTTTTGTTTTTGGTCTTCATCGGCAACAGAGCTCCATCGGGTTTTTTTTCCTCCTCTTCTGCTTATGGATTCCACCTCTTCTGCTGCACCAGGTCTCTCCTCTGTCCTTCCCTCTCCTGCGTCATCCATGGCAGCTCCACCTGGATTCTTTGCATCGTCCATGGCTGGCATCACTCCTGCAACGACTGGGTGTAACTTACCACCAGCACCACTCTCGGCTCTTGGCTATATCTTTCCTCCAGCAGTGGCAGCCACTTCTCCCTCAGCACAGATTGCTTCATTTCTCCCTGGACTCCCCTCTGTTGCGTTTGGTTTTGTTCCAAATGTCCATCTTCATGGTCATGGTGCTGCGGTGGTCTCTCTTTCAAATACCCATCAGGTTATCTCCCTTAAATTGACCACAACTAACTACTTATATTGGAGAATGCAAATGAAACCGTATTTATTGGGTCAAGGTGTATATACCTTTGTTGATGGATCTTATTGTTGTCCTGCACTCTATGTTTCTGCCACCGATACAACAACCGTTGGGATAAATCCACTTTTTCTTTCCTGGAAGCAACAAGACCAATTAATTATGAGTGCACTTCTCTCATCTTTATCTACTGAAATTTTGCATCTTGTGGTTGATTGTGACACATCTCATAGCATCTGACAGACACTTGAAAAATCTTTTGCTTCGCCGTCACACTCCAGGATTATGCAGTTACATGGTTCCTTTCAGGATTTGCGTCAGGGACATGATTCTGTTACCGCTTTTTTGCAGCGCGCTAAGGTTCTCTTTGATGAGTTGGCAGCTGTTGGTCGGCCTCTCTCCTTAGAGGATTTTAATCTCTATGTGTTTCGGGGCTTACGCAGTGATTTTAAAGACTTAGTGACTAGTTTATCTACACGGGCAGAACCATTGTCATACTCCGACCTACATAGTTACTTGCTCACACATGAATATCTGAATAAGAGCTCTCTTCAACCCAATCTTGGCTCTACTATGTCAGCGCCACTGTTGCCTACTCTGTCAGCATTCTCGGTTCAGCGTGGGGGTTTTGGTGGTGCTTCTGGTAATTCCTACCGTGGGCGTGGGCGCCATCGTGGTGGATGGAGAGGCTACCGTGGGGGTAACCATGGCAACTCGGTCCGGCTGGCACGATGTCCGGTCCGTTATCGCGAAGATTCCGTGGCATTTCTAAATCAAACCATAATTTTCGAAATGTTAACTGTCAATTATGCTATGCTTTTGGACATTCAGCAAAATATTGTTCTCAATTTACTTCACAGCATTTGCAGGCTACTGCTAACGTGGCATTTCGAAATCCTCAGCTCTCGTCTACAAGTTGGTTTCCTGATACGGGTGCGAATCAGCATGTGACACCGGACCTCGCAAGTATGACGGGTTCAGAACCCTATTTGGGCAGTGATCAACTCCATGTCGGTGATGGTAAAGGACTTGTTATATCACATATTTCTCAGTCTAAACTATATACTCCTAAACGCACCTTTATCCTATCAAATGTTCTGCATGTACCACATATTAAAAAACCATTGTTGTCTGTTCAAAAATTTTGCATTGAGAATAATGTATTTTTTGAATTTCATTCATCGGTGTTTTATGTTAAGGATCTCATAACCAAGGAGGTGCTCCTTTTCGGTCAGAGTAGCGATGGTCTATATGTCTTATCCGCTTCTTCCGCCACGCGCGTACCTCAAGCTTTCTTGTCCACGTCTGTGTCCTCCACTGCTGAAGTTTGGCATCGTCGCCTTGGGCATCCTAGCTCTCGTATTTTAGGGTCTCTAGTATCAAATGATAAAATTGCATGTACTTCCAGAACTTTTAATTTTAATTGTTCATCTTGCCCATTAGGAAAAGCATCGCGTCTGTCGTTACGCCCTACTGGCCATAAAACGTGTACTCTTCTTGAGCTTATTTTCAGTGATGTTTGGGGACCTTCTCCTATGTTATCTAATGACGGTTATCGGTATTTTGTGATTTTTGTGGATGCCCATACTAAGTTTATTTGGTTTTTTCCTTTGACAGCTAAATCTGATGTGTTTAAAATTTTTCTTCAATTTCAAGCTCTTGTTGAACGACAATTCACCACCAAAATTAAATCAGTCCAAACGGATTGGGGGTGAATATAGAAAGTTAAACACCTATTTTAAATCTATTGGTATTCATCACCGTCTTATATGTCCTCACACGCATGAGCAAAATGGTATTGTTGAGCGTCATCATCGTCATATTGTTGAAACTGGTCTTACGCTTCTTGGTCAATGTAAGGCTCCTTTAAAATTTTGGAGCTATGCTTTTGAATCAGCTGTCTATCTTATAAATCATATGCCTACTTCTGTTCTAAATGGTTGTACACCCTTTGAATGTTTGTTTAAATCTTCCCCTGATTACAATTTTCTTCGTACTTTTGGGTGTTTATGTTTTCCTTTGCTTCGTCTGTATAACTGTCATAAACTAGATTTTCGGTCTTCCCCATGTGTGTTTCTTGGCTATAGCTCCTCTCATTTAGGTTATCGTTGTTTTGATTTATCATCATCTCGTATGTATATTGCACGGCATGTTAAATTTCATGAAAATACATTTCCCTTTGCATGTTCTGAACAGACAACACCCTTGCCTTTTTCAACTTTACAAACAGCACTCCCAACATTAACCAATCTTCCTACTTCCTTGCCTTCTCCATCTACCCCATCACTATCGCCTTCTCCAACCCATGATCCCAAAGTTATTGCCTCCCCTTCCTCCCCTTGTCCCGTGAGTAACAGTCCCTCTACTTTATCACCACTTTACTCTCCTACTGATCACTCTTCAAGTATGGTCTCTGTTTCTTCAGGTACAGTGATCCCAGTGTTAGCGGACTCCTCTCATATTGTGGCTCCCTCTCAGCCCTCTGACCATCCCACCTCGGGTCCTTCCTCTGGCTCTTCCCCTGGTTTGTATTTGGTGGTTGATTTATCTAACTTTGATCTTCCACAGGTTTCCCATAGCTCATCCACACTACCAGTTGCCTCCTCTCGCAGCCATCACATGACACTTCGCCCTCGTCAGCCAAAACAGGCGAATCTTACTGTGTCTCCGTCCACTGATGTCGTGTGTGCTACTTCTCTTGACCATGAACCTCTCACGTTCAAAGAAGCCTCTCAATATTCAACATGGCAACAAGCTATGCAAGAGGAGATTCACGCTTTGCAATCAAATGGTACATGGACTTTAGTTCCTTATTGTTCCTCTATTAATGTTATTGGCAGTCGTTAGGTCTATAAAATCAAGCGACGAGCAGATGGTAGTATTGATAGGCATAAGGCCCGTCTTGTTTCCCGAGGGTTCACTCAACAAGAAGGAATAGACTATCTCGAGACTTTCAGTCCGGTGGTTAAACCTGCCACTATGAGGTTAGTACTTACTATTGTTGTGCACCGTGGGTGGTTTATTCATCAACTTGATGTTCACAATGCTTTCTTGAATGGGATCCTTCAAGAAGAGGTGTATATGGAACAACCACCAGGTTTTTCCCATCCTACTTTATCCTCTCATGTTTGTCACCTGCATAAATCTATTTATGGGTTAAAACAGGCTCCCCAGGTATGGTATACAAGACTCAGTGATTATCTCATTTCTCTTCATTTTCGTGTCTCTACTGCTGACACCTCTCTGTTTATTTACTCTAATGGTCATGATGTCATTTACCTGCTTGTCTATGTGGATCATCTTTTGCTTACTGGGAACAATTCCACATTCATTCGCCACTTGATTACACTACTGAATTCTGAATTCAAAATCCGGGATTTAGGCTCTGTGCATTATTTCTTGGGGATTGAAGTCACCCAAACTGCCAAGGGCCTGATGCTCTCACAGCATAAATATACTCTTGATATTATTCAGCGAGCTGGTATGTCCTCGTGTAAAGTTGTCGACACGTCTTCTTCATCCTCGTCTAAGCTTTTGTTGACCTCGGATGTTGCTTATTCTGATCCTACTCGTTACCGACAGATTGTTGGTGTTTTGCAGTATCTCACTTTTACTCGCCCAGATATTTGTTATGCTGTTAATAAAGTATGTCAGTTTATGCACTCGCCTACTAATGCTCATTGGTCTCTTGTTAAAAGAATTGTTCGGTACCTTCACGGTACGGCAACATATGGTCTACACATCACTCGGGGGTCCTCTCTTTCCTTACATGGTTTCACAGATGTTGATTGGGCTGGTAGCCTTGATGATAGAAAATCCACTGGTGGCTACTTGGTATATCTTGGTAACACACCTATTTCTTGGAAATCTGGAAAACAACGCCATGATGGTCTGTTCATCGATCGAGCGGAATATAAGGCGCTTACTGATGGTACTGCTGAGATTTTATGGCTTCAGGCCCTACTGTCCGATCTTCGTTTTTCCTCCAATCCTATGACTATATTGTGGTGTGATAATTTGGGTGCTACCTACTTGTCTATAAATCCTATTTTTCATGCTCGCACTAAGCATGTTGAAGTCGATTACCAATTTGTCCGTGATAGAGTTGCTAAAAAGGAAATTGCAGTTCGGTTCATCTCCTCTCAAGATCAACTTGCTGATGTTCTTACCAAACCTCTTCCTCATGCGTCATTTACTTACTTTCGGTCCAAGCTTCATGTGGATTCCCCTCCTTCAGCTTGAGGGGGCATATTATGGATTATTATTGTGTATTTATATTTATCTTGTATTTATCTTATATAGGGTTATGATCATGTGTAGTATACCACATGATAGGTATCATGTACAACCCTAGACCTATATATACAATACTTGAGGGAGTGTTATGCAACAACACACACTGCCGCCACAACACATTGCAAATATTTCTTTCTCCGTTAAACTTCAACTCTCTCCACCACCTGTCAGAGCATTGTGGGACGCGTCGTTCGTTGAAACGCTCACGTGTTTTATGAGCGGCGCGTGCGGCTTACTACGGCGTCGGAAAATGCCCACACGGCGTCTAGAATGATTTTCAGGGATGTGCTCTTCCACATAGGGCTATGATGTAGGTATACGTGTCAATGATCGTTTGAATTCCTCCCCCTCTCATTTCTCTCTCCTGCCTGCGCAACATGACGTCAGCTAAGTTGTTTTTTGTCAAAGTTATTTCAGTCCATGAACGTTATAATTTGTTTTTCTTCCCTTAATGCTATTATATAGGTTTTGATTTGTTTCAATTTTGTCCTTCAATTTAAATTGATTATATCTTGAAGTTTCAAATTGGTCCTCATGCTTTTAAATTTTCGGATTGGGCCGGAATTCTATATAATTTCAGTTTCAAAGTTTTCATTGATTTCAATTTTATCATTCCATGCAAATTTATTATAAATCCTTAATATTTTCAATATCAAAGTTTGATTTCTTTCAATTTTATCCTTCTATCAATTTTTATTTCGGGTTTGAATTTTGTCTTAATTTTTTTATTTGAGGTCTTTTTAAATTATATAATTTCAATATTTGGATTGACTTCAAGTTTTTTCTTTAAATTAAATATATTATATAAAGTATGTCAAATTAATTATATATTTCTATATTTGTGTCAAATTAAAGTATGTAAAACTAATTAGATGTTTTAATATTTATTGGATGGTATCACCTAAAAATATTTAGATAGAGAAAAACAATGACCTAGAATACAATTATATATTTTGTTATTGTTATACTAGGGGTTGTTGAGCTATTTTATTACATTAAATTTCGCTTAAATAAAAATTCAATTACATTAAATTTTGCTTGTTTCGGCTACACTGTTTTTTTTAGACGACAAATAAATAATTATGCACAAAAAAACTTTTCCATTTCTTTTTTCAAAACATTTGCAATATTTGTATTAATAATGTGTTATATTTAATATAACTGGGGAAAACAGGCAACTCATATTTATTTTTTTACAAATTCATTTAGGTTATCTACAATCAAAAACTATAAAAATCACTTCCCATTTCGATCACACAATAGATAATGTGAGACTAAACAAATTCATCTAGGCACTTTCCGCTTCGACTACATCTGTTCTTTTAAACGGAAATAAGTCATTATAGCACGTAAAAAATTTATATTTCTTTTTAAAAAATTGCAATATTTGTTTTTATATTGTGTCGGATCTAATATTACTTGGGGAAAGGCAACTCATATTTGTTATTTTACAAATTTATCTAGGTTATCTACAATTCTTAAATATAAAAATCACTTCCCATTTGGATCACACTATATAGTATGTGAGAGTAAATATATGTGTTTAATATTTATTTCATATTATGGCCTATATATATATATATATACAGAGAGAGAGAGAGAGAGAGAAACCCTACGATTTTTGCCAAAAAATTAATATCGCTATTCTTAATTATATTTAATATAATAATATGATAAATAAATCTTATGATAAAAAATTGGCTTAGAATTTAAATTTATATTTTAGACTCTTTTTTTCCTTTTAAGAAACGATGACCTTTTTTCACATGTATTTTTGATTTTTAGTGTCCAAGTTAGTTTTTTTAAACCGGGTTTTTTTTATCTTTTTTAACCATAGTATCCATGACAACAAATTTCTAATAGATTATCTCACCTTCTCAGCAAATTTTCGAATAAATTTTATCAAAAGTTTTTTAGCGATAGCAATATTCAATCACTTTTTGATTGAAAAAAACCATTTTTAGCAGATTTTATCAATTACAATTATACTGATTAAATACAATATTTATAAAATCAATTAATTTTCTACACAAATAAAAAAGCCAGGAGGAGCGGGCAAATCGACTTATTTATTTCTATTTAATGTACATGTACTATTATTACTCTCTTTATTTGAGTGTGCATTTTAAAATTACAGAAGAGTGGAATTAGTTTTAAAATCTAATAATCATCGACTTTGCAAACATAAAAATCAAAACAGATAGAGTTTTATTCACATCAAAAGAACAAATAAATTAAAGTTGTGAGGTAAGAAAATAAAAAAGAAACAAAAAAAGGTATTGAGATGCGCAATCATTGGAGGTGAAAATGTTGGTGAACAAATTTCTTACATGGGATCCTTTTCATGTGCATCCCGACAGCAGCTTTGCGAAATGACCGAATCATGAAATTATGCAATGGATCGAGGGGAATTCAGATTTGCCATCTGATTTGAAAAGGTTTTTTTTTTTTATCGGATCAATACCCCCAATTAAAAATAAATATTGATTTTACTTTAGTTGGCTAAAAGAGATTTCTGATTGTTTGGAGGTTTGATTGTGTTTTTTTTTATAAAAAAAAAACAAATTATTTAAAGATAATATTTTAAAAAAATATTTTTTACATTAGTATATAAAGTAATTTAAAAATATTAAAATAATAATTTAAACTAGAAAAAATAAACAATTTTTAATGTTAAGCTGAACTATACCACTCCAACTACTTTATCAACTAATTAACGTTGTAACATCTTTTCAAGAAACATCCTAACATCTTGTCATTTCAAACACGAGACATTGCTTTCTTTTTTTCCTTTTCTTTTAGTCATTCTTGTCACGATACATGATTTTGTGAGAGTTTAGGAATCTACTAGTTTGATGGCACACATTGCCCAAATAAATAATTTTTATAATTATACAGATTAAAATATAATATTTTTATTTGTACATTACAGCAGTAACATCTAAGTACTAACTTTTAAAATTAATCATCACTATTACTACATTGAAAGAGAAAAAAGTAAATAAGAACAAAAACTAAAATTATTATTATTAATATTAATATTGCGTTAATAACAAAAAAACAAAATTAAATCAAAGACTGAAAAAAGTCTAAAAACATTAACAAAAGAGCAAATAAAAAAATAAAGATAAAACAAAAATAAAAATTATAGCCTGAAAAAAATCATTTCACTTGAAAATAATAAAAATTATCAAATTATACCGAGAGAAAAAACATTATTATTATTATTATGAAAGAATAAATAAATGAAAGACTAAAAAAATTGTAAAAACTTAAACAAAAGATCAAACAAAAAAAATAAAATAAACATTATTATTGTTATTACCGTCAAAACAATAAAAATTATCATGAAAAAAAAACCTAAAAAACATCAACAAAGGAGTAAGCTAGAAAAACAATTAAATTATTGTTATTATTTGTGTTAATAATGAAAGGAAAAAAAATGAAAGACTAAAACATCCTAAAAACTTCAACAAAACATCAAACAAAAAAATAAAATGAAAATAAAAATTATCATTGTTATATTTGTTAAAAAAACAATTATCAAATTATCCCGGGAGTAAAAAAACCTAAAAAACATTGACAAAAGAGTAAGTAAAAAAAAATTAAAGTATTATCAAATTATACCGAGAGAAAAAACATCATCATTATTATTATTATGAAAGAATAAATAAAATAAATAAAAGACTAAAAAACCATAAAAACTTTAACAAAAGATCAAACAAAAAAATAAAATAAAAATTATCACGTAAAAAAAATCATATGACATAAAAATAACAATTAAAAAACAAATAAAAAGCTAAAAGAAAGAACAAATGGAGAGAAAAAAACACAAATATCAATTTCCAAATGATCATAGATATAAAATAAAATTTAAGAACTATTTTTTTTGGAAAAATTACCACCCCGACAAATAAGAAAATAACAAAAATTAAAAATCAAAGCTGAGTATATACATGGACAAAAGTAGAGATTATTTTTGAAATAAAAAGAAATATAGGGATTCAAATAAAAAAATTAAAAGTATAAGTGCTGAAATGAATATTAAATATAAAGGGATTACAATCTAAAATTAAAAGTATAAAGGCCCAAAAGAAAAAAAAATATTATTAATTTTAATCAAAGGACAAAATTGAAGAAATTGAAACTACCATATCGAATAAATTCATGTTTCTCAATCAAATCCGGAAAATAAAAACCGGAGGACCGAATTGAAAGATGGACGCTGAATTAAATCCAATTGGAGGATCCAATCGAACTAAATCAAAACTTATATATCAAAAATGAGAACCATAAACGAAATTGAAAGTAACGGGACCGAAGTGCAACAGGTCAAAAGAAGGGGGACTCTCCTGCACTTTTATGTGCAAGAGAGAGAGAGTAACGTGGTCAGCGGCTTTAACTGGCCACCGCCGCTTCCAAGGACATTTGGAGGTGAAACGCACCACCGCGGGAGGAAGAAAATGCAGAGGCGCAATGAACACGAAGCCCCTCGATCTGGCGGCGTTCAGACGTGCGCAATGACCATGAAGCCCCTTGGTCTGGCGACATTTTTTGTCGTTTTTGGGGGGATTTTCCGTTAAATCATTGTTCAAAAACAAAAACAAAAACTATTGAAATCCACAGTGTTTTCACTTACAGTCCACAGTGTTTTCCTGATCTCTTTTAGTTATATTTATAATTTCATGTTATTTTTTAAAGTACTTTTTATTTAACAATATATTAAAATATTATTTTTTATTTTAAAAAATTATTTTTAATATCAATATAAAAGCATAATCTAAAAACACAAAAAAAATATTTAATATAAAAAATAAAAATATTTTTTATTTATTTTTTTCAAAAATATTTATGAAATATAATGTCAAATATTACCATTATTAATTTTTTTATGTTTTCTCATAGCATATAAACCGTCTTGACCAAACAAGAACTAATAAACATAGGAAGCTTTTTAAAAAAACATATCGGTAAAAAAAATAATTTAATTTAAATGGTTTAACTCGTAAAATTCATAGCATGAAATTACAGGCTTATAGTCATCCGCATCTAGGTCATTAAAACCAGGGAGCCCAGAAGTGTTGGTGGGCCTTCAAGCTCATGTCCGTGGTCTTGAATTATTTTATTTATTATTTATTTTTAAAAATGGTAGACAATGTCATCCAGTAAGACAAACAATATGTCATTTACAAGCCAAGATTTCAGCTATCAGAACAGTGATTATAAAATCGAGCAGCTAATCTCTTAGTCATGAATTCAATTTATAAACTATTTAATCCAAAACATACCTCATCAATACCTTTATAACACGTGCAAAACATTTCATCAACTCTAATTATCAAAAAATGGTCCTAAAACCTGAATCAAATTGGTTTAGTTTTGGATTTCGCATTTTAGGTTTTGTTTTTCATGCAACATCCAGACTAGAAACAATCCATAACACCAATAAAACCTATTTTGGTGGACAAAATGAATTGCTAAAAATGCATAGTGATATTGTGTGTGTATGAACAATGTTTACTCCACATATTTGGCCACGTGTTTTAGTTTTATAGTAACCACTTACCTGCACCTCATCGCGACTGAAACCAATTCATAACACCGGGAGACCAAGGACATGGCGGCACACCTAGTGACATGGCAAACGAACAATTTCCATGGCACAACAAAACCGCACACGCTGTTTGCATTTGAAACACTAGTGGTGCGTCGTACAACGCACCTGCAGTATTTCTGAAAAGAAATATTTAAAAAATATTAAATTACCTATACATCCTTGAACCCAACAATAACCACGAAAAAATCGGGGATGAAAGTACCACAATGCCTCTAGTTCCATATCTTCGTTTTTATCTTTTCTAGGGGTATTTGCGTAGTTTCACTGTGCAAGTATATGTAAAAAACCAAAAATACCCCAACCGTTACGCATCTTTTTGTCAACTCCTAGAAGTAAAATGGTAGTTTCAATGTACAATTTAGAATGGAAAATTTCAGAAAATCTCAATAATTTGAAAATACCACACATATTTCTTGAAAATATCTGAATGTTCTTGGTTTTGGTTTCAGGGTTAAAATTTTCAGTCTAAGTAAAATAATAATTTTATCATTGAAATCCACGATAATATGTATCTATATACACAATGGAAATTCCTATGCTTTTTAGTTTTTTTAATATATTTACTTCACATCTTATCGTTTTGAAGGAAAGCTATAGGGCCAACTTGAAGCCCGCGTATCTAGGCCACAACACAATAAGTTATCCGGCCCGACATCAGGCCTCTATCAAATAAAGCCCATTTAACTGTCTTTCGTCTTCTCAAAGCACACATCCTCAAAAGCCCTCGCAGGGGTGACTTATAAACCCCCTTGCCTCTCCTATTTTTGAATTACGAATCAAGAAAATTTAAGATCTAAAAGCAAAATAATAATAATAATAATGGGGTTGACAAACTTGATTATAACAGTAGCTGGTGTAAGTGCTGTGATTCTCTTACTAAGGAGCGATGTGAAGCAATCTGCAGCTGTCTTTAGACGCAACGTCAAGCATATCCGCCACTGGCTCGAAGAAGAATCCTCCGCTGCTTCCAAGTAATCTCTCCTCCTATGCCTCTATGAGTAGAAGTGATTGTGATGTTGTTTAAAATTTGTAGTAAAGCGTGATGGTCATTATTAATTTTTATCGAGTCGAGTGATTTCTGATTCTGATGTTTATATATTATTACGCCGGTTCTTGGTTTGTTTATAGTATCCTTAATCTAGGAATCTACATTAAGGAATTGTGTCTTTTTTATTTTTCGCATTGAGGATGTTTAGGTTGGACATGTTCAGCTAAAAAATCGATGAACCGAAACAAAATTACTACGTTCATTTGTTCCATTAAGAATTTCAATATCAGTTTTGGAAAGACACATGTAATTAATTGGGTGTGATTGTTTGTGTGTGATTCTCAAATAGGGTGTGGTTATTGTCTCGGCATAGAAGAAATGAATATGGAGGAGACTTATGTTTTGATAGTGTAGAAATTCACTCTAAAACTATCTCAAAAATGAGAGATGGCTGTGCTTTCTATTTTGATAGTATAAAAATTCACTCTAAGACTGTCTTAAAAACAAATTTAATTTAGATCTTTGTCTCTGTTTTTCAACCTAACACATTTCTATCCTTTTTTTATTTGTCTCTCACAATCAAACTAACCACACACAACCTTAGTGATTTATTTTTGAGATTATAAAATGGGTTTTCTTGACATGGATTTGAGTCTAGCATTGGGGAAAACAACTTTGGTATTTTTTTTGTAATCTTAAACAAGTTTAGGACAGTAAATCAGTTGGTGATTATGGATTTGAAGGAGGTATTGGATAATGACTTCAATGAGCCTAATCGGCATCTTTTTGTAATACTTGCCCTTCATTAGTTCACTGGTTTTTGGGTTGTTTATAGCATCCATAATATAGGTGTTTAAATTAAGGAATGGGGTCTTTTTTATTACATGTCTTTCCAAAACTGATATTGAAATTCTTAATGGAAAAAATGAACATAATTTTGTTTCAGTTCAGTTCAGATCATCAAATTGGGGAAAATAACTTTGGTATTTTTTTTTGTAATGTTAAACAAGTTTAGGACAGTAAATCAGTTGGTGATTATGGATTTGAAGCAGGTATTGGATAATGACTTCAATGAGCCTAATCGGCATCTTTTTGTAATACTTGCCCTTCATTAGTTCACTGGTTTTTGGGTTGTTTATAGCATCCATAATATAGGAGTTTAAATTATGTTTCGCATGGAGCATGCACAGCTAAAAATTTGATGATCTGAACTGGACTGAAACAAAATTATGTTCATTTTTTCCATTAAGAATTTCAATATCAGTTTTGGAAAGACATGTTATAAATTTGGTGTGATTGTATGTGTGTGATTCTTAAATAAAAATTGGTTACTGTCTTGAAATAGGAGATGGGGATAGTGGGGATAGAGGGGACATGTTTCTCTGTAATTCATGTTTTGAAATTGCAGAAATTCACTCTAAAACTGTTGAGAGACAAATTTATTTTTGGCTTTTTTCTATATCTTTTCAACTGCCCATTCTGTATGTCTCTTATCTCTTATATTCAGAATAACTAGCCAAATGCAACCTTAAACTTAGTGTTTTATATTCGAGATATAAAATGGGTTTTCTTGACATAAACTTGAGCCTAGCGTTGGGGTAATTACCTTTGGTATTTTTGTTGTAATGTTAAATGAGTTTTGGGTAGTAAATTAGCTGGTGCTTATGGATTTGAATCAGGTATTGGATAATGACTACAACGAGCCTGGTCGGCATATTTTCATAACTCTTGGTTGGCCTCCGTTTGTTGAAGGCTATATTCGTGTTCTGGCAAAGCTATGGAACTGTAATAGATTCTAATGAACGAGTTGCATATTATTCATGCATTGCCTTGTAAGCTCTTTTGATAGCTTGATATAGTCTTTAAATCAAAACTAGATTGATTCACCATGAGTTTAAAACCTGAATATACAAACTGTTGAATCGACTCCATTCATTTAACCATGTTTGCTATCTTGATAGGCATTTATTCCTCCATTTTCAGTACTGAGCATTGGCTGTTGATGTATCTTATTTCAGGGCTGCAAAAGAGGCACCACCTAAGGAACTGGAATCAAAGGTCCCTCACAAAGACATTCCGAAGGAGGATAAGCACTAGTGTCTTATCTCAAGGACATGCTGCTGTTCAAGAGATTTCCTAGTCTTTCCTTTTAATTTCATGAGTATGATGGGTTGGTTACAACAAGTCTATAGAATCGATGTTCATGGAGTCTTGAATTTTTTAATTTTGTTTTATCCTTTATTCTCCAGTCTTTAGTATGCTGACAAGTATCTGCCAAGAATTTAAACGAGGCTCATGATGCTGGTAAAGAAAGTTCTATTTATATTTCGGTTTCACCACTTAAATGACACTTTCAAGCCTCCTATTAGCCCTAAATCTTGACGATTCTGTTTCCTTGAAGATTTGTCAACTTATTTTTGCTGTGCTCAAAGATGGACAGATAAATAGCTAGTCAATTGAAGCTGTAAGAACCATAGTTATTGATCCCGTCCCGGGTACCGTCCCGGATTTGTGTTTGGAACGGAACGTCCCGGTTTCGGTGCCGTTCCGGGTACCGTTCCGGTTTTGTACTGTTCATTTTTATTTAATTATATATATGAAAAAAATAAAATATTAATTTAACAAGTATAATTTAAATTCAAGATAAATGAAATTTAAATTATACAATACAAACATAATCTCAAAATTAGAAACATCTTTGAAATTTCAAAATATTATGAAAGTAAAATGTTCTAAAATAAAAGAAAAATACATCAAACATCCTCTACTACATCATTAATATAAAAGTAAGGATCTTGATCTGGCTGTGGAACATAAGGAAAGTCGTCAACAAGACATTCCAATAGTTGGGCATCTCCACCAAGCTCATTCTCCTCATTTACACATGTCTCTTCATCATCTAAATTTAAAGTAGCGAAAGGTGCTTCGATACTCTCCCAACTTATGTCATCTCCATCAAGAAGATCGGGTTCTTCACAAATCCATTCATTCAATAGATCAATGTTGTCAAGGCTAATGGGATCTAAAGCATCTCTTGTTCTGCTCATATTCCTACAAAGAATAAACACGAAAGAAATTAAAAAATTAATAGCAATGTAATAGAAAATAATTACTAATATAATAATATTGATATTTTACTTACCTCTGTTTAATCTTTAGATTATAGCGAACAAATACTAAATCGTTTAATCTCTTGTGCTCAAGCCTATTTCGCTTTTTTGAATGAATGAATTCAAATACACTCCAATTTCTTTCGCACCTAGTTGCACTACAGCATTGACTAAGAACTCGAACTGCAAACTTTTGAAGTTCTGGAGTATCAATGCCGAATTGCTCCCACCATGAAACTAGATAACAAATTTTGAATAAATCAAATATTATAGATAAAAAAAAGACATTATATTGTAAAAAATAAAAGTTATTACCTGGATTTAACTTTTCTCTTTGACGAATAGCCATGGTTACACCAAAAAGACCAGTTGCTCTCTTATACTCCTCAATTTGGGCACTGATGTTATCTTGAGTATCACAATCAGGAACCAATCTCATAATTGTGGTAAGCAAACCTCGAGTTACCTCCCTTTGTTTTGAAAAAGAAGGCCTAAAATATATTCCAGGATTAAGAAAACATCCTGCTGCATGTAATGGACTATGAAGTTGCTTATCCCATCTAGCATCAATTACCCGAATATATGGTCCATATTGAGACATTCTATTTTTCAACCTTATTTTGATGGCTTCTTTTGCTTTATCCATTGCCTCATATAAATAGCCCATTGATGGTTTTTCTTCACTGTCTGCTAACCTTAGAACTCGTACTAAAGGCTCGCTGACGTTGACAATATGTGCACATCTCGACCAAAAGTTGTTATCTTATAAAATTATAGCAGCAATTTCATTTCCAACCCGACTTTTGCCATGACTTGATTCAACCCATTTTGTGCAAGTAAACATCTGTCGAAGCTCCTTCTTAAACTTCAGTAAACATTGGAGGCTTAAGAAATGGGTTGCAAACCTTGTTATGCCAGGACGACATAAATCATGTCCATTTGTGAATTCTTTCCTCATCAAAGCTAGAACCCATGCATGATTATATATAAACTTGGTTATATTTCTTGCCTTTTTAATGGTTTCATCAATCATTGGAAAATATCTCGGATCACAAATATTTTCTAGCATTAAATCAATACAATGGGCAGCACAAGGAGACCAAAAAAAGGTGCCATACCTTTGCTGCAAAGCTTTCCCAGCAGCCTTAAATGAAGCCTCATTATCACTAACAAATTGGACAATATTCTCTTGTCCAACTTCTTTGACAACTTCATCAAACATCTCCAGCAATGTCTCTTTATCTTTTCGAAGTCCTGAAGTGTCAACAGACTTCAAGAATATGGTGCCTCTCGGAGAATAGGCAAGGAAATTCACAATTGGTGCATTCTTCCTATTTGTCCACCCGTCAGCCATAATTGAACATCCATAAACTCTCCAATCAGCCTTGATACTTAAAATGTATTCATGGACATTATGAACTACATCTTTCAAAAGTGGTCCTCTTAAATCATGAAATGATGGGCCTTTAAACCCAGGTCCTATGGATGCTACGGCATCTAGCATTGGCTGATAATAATACGAATTAGCACTGTTAAACGGTATATTAGCATCATACCACCATGTTGCTACAGCTATTCTTGCATTGTGTTCCATCTCTTTAGTAGCCATTGCACTTCTAATACTAGGCTGGGAACCCGGGGTAGTTCGTGAAGAAAATAAAGGAATCCTTATTGCAGATGTACTTGTTCCTTGCATTGTCGTTCTTCTACTTGTTTGTGAGCGTATATCACTCGAACGAGGATTTGCAGCATCACCCTCTTCTATTTCTTCATCATTGGAAGCTGATTGAGAATTTCCAATATCGGTTCTAATTCTTTTTCTTCTCTCTTTCTCCATTCTCATGTCATCTACCAGTTGTTTCATTTGCCACTTAACCTCCGGAGGCACCTTTTTACAAGGTTCAACTTCACCTTTAATACCAGCAAGGTGGTACTTCAACCGAGTAACACCACCACCATTGATCCTTTTATTACAATAAATGCATATACTTGCATTCTTTACACCAGGAACTACCTGTCCATGAGCCCATGTTGGATCATCTGATCTTGCTGGAGTTGAATACATGGAAGCCCCACCACTAGATGTGTTTTCAGCCATGTAATTTAATCTGTTGTAAAAAGATAACACAAGTTAGGCATGCATCATTCTTTACTCCACGATTTGAAATTGATACCAAATTGGATTTCAAAACATGAATCTCTTAATGGACGATGCACAATGGTAAACAAAACTACACTTTATTCTCTATAAATTGATATTAGGGTTTGTTTCAATCCAACATTTTCTATGTTCCTAGGTAGAAAATTCAGCCATACGCATTACGCAATGAGACAGTGGTTTGAGAGCAGGTTAGTAACAGGCTTAAACCAAGAGCACTTTCACAGTTTCACAAGCAAAAACTCACTAAAAACCATGTCAAGCAACCAGTTTTAAACTAAAAAATGAATCCCATAAATTCATCATTTGCCAACTGGGCAGAAACTTGAAAAGAAACTCACTTTCAATAGCTGAAAAAGAAAATCCAAAGGAAGGAAGAACATATCCAAACACTCAAAAATTTTAGGACATAAAAAAGAGCTCCTCCTCTTCCACATCAATCAATGATTCGTTAATTTCATTACCGTAAGCATAACTCGACCCTCCAACCATCTTCTAATCAGCAACAATTCGAAACAATATCATGTCAAACATTTAATCATCACCCAACTAAGACTTTTGTCCATAAGAAAACATTGCAAAACAAAACAAAACACATACAATTAGTTCATACATACATACATACATGTATATGTATATAGTAATATAGTATCGGCCTATAGGATCATTTCAGGGGAGTTCTTAACACAATTGTTATTTTGAATTATAGTTATTGATAAAACCACAATTCATAATTATTGTTTTTATACAATTATGATTGTGAATCATGCTTATGATAAATATTCAAGCACCTATATAATAACTTGAGTAAATATACAGCACAAAAACATCAAGCATTGCCATTATCAAGCATCAACAACATCAAGCATTCATTATCAACCATTAACAACATCAAGCATTCATTATCAAGCATCAACAACATCAATCAAGCATTCATTATCAACCATTAACAACATCAAGCATTCATTATCAAGCATCAACAACATCAATCCCACATTCTCATAATCCCAGAAATAGGATTTTGCATTTCTGCCGATTTCTTCAAGCTTCATAATCAATTAATACAAAATCTCAACCTATACACCCAGTCTTGCTCTACAATAAATTCACATTTATGCATTTTTAGAGCAAAATAGAAAATTTATTTCTCCATTCACATTCATGCATTTTCGACAGTTTCAATTTTTGAATAAATTAAAGGATTTGGTTCCTCAAATGTGTACCTTTAACTGGAGATATGGGGAAGAAGAACTACTGAAGATTTTGTGCCGCCGTGTGGAAGAAATTGCGCCGCCGTGTGGAAGAAATTATGCCGCCGTGATTTTGATTTTTGATTTAGGGTTTCAGAAATTGAGCTGATTTAGGGGTTGAGGATTACAAATTGAACTTTTCAAGTGATGGATTTATGGATTATGAATCGAAACCAAGGGATTTCTGGATTAATTTGAGAGAAGAGAGCTCGGGAGAAATCGGTCGTCTGGTCTGGTACTCTGGTCTGGGAGAGAGGGAGCGCGAAGAAGAAAGGGATTTTGCGTAAAATGAGCTCGGGAGTAATGGCTAAACGACGTCGTTTCTAACTTATGTAAACGACGTCGTTTTGAGCCGTACCGGAACGGAACGCCCGGTACGAAACCGGGGCGTTCCGGCCGGATTTCTGGTGAAAAATCCGGATCTGACCGGGATTTTGACCGGGACAAAAACGTCGCCGTTTTGTCCCGGATTTTGTATTGGAATGGGGCGTTCCGGCCGTTCCGGCCGGAACGGAACGGGATCAATATCTTTGGTAAGAACATGGTTTTCTTTGTTTTCATAACCTAATTTTCTGGGGTTTTCTTTTGATTTTGACAAGTGTGAGTGGCAGTTGCGTGAGTGCATACCATTATTGATGAGAACCTAACCCAGCCAACTCATTTGACATGTATTCAAATAGGCTGTGCGAAATATGGAGGCCCACGCCAATCGATTCCATTGGTTGGCTAAAACTAAAAGTCCATCTGCTGTGTTCATGGTTTGAAGGGAGGGGAAAGGAATGGATGTCGATGACTTGACTCTTCCATAATTATGGACCTTCGTTGTCAATCACAAGATCACCTCACTCGTGGAAACATGACCAGGCTGTGATAAAAATCTATCTCTTTTCCCTCTTCATGCGTTGATCATTTGTTTTTCTCGTACCAGATTTACACGAAGAAAGAAATGTATTCAATCAGTGCTTGTGAATTGACCGTCAGATGCTTCTTGGCCGATCCTCTGATTTTCTGATGATACAAAATGAACCCTGACGAGTTCACTTGCAAAACCAACTGTTTGCCTTGGCTCTTGATTTCTAGCCATTGCTTCTGCTTCACCATTATTTCTGGAACACCGAGGTACCAACCAGGCTCGAAAAACATACTATTTAATCATCTAGAAGACAGGAACATGGTTGAAGAAAAAGGGCAATGCATAAAAAATATGCAACTGGCAAGAGAAGATGGACTGAGCAGCCAGTCAAGTTAAGTGGACTGGAATATTTAATTATGTTTTTTTCAATTACGAAAATCACTTCATCTATAGAGTCTACATATGCTGATTTTGACGTTTTTAGTGAATAATGTTATGCAATTGTTCGGATTGTTACATGCACTACTAGTTTTATTCATATAGTATATATATTTTATTAATTAATATTTTCATATCAATTATATTCGATTAATAAATCCCGGGTAAAGATAACGTTCACGGAACAATAATACATGCATAGAAAATTATAAAGTTATTATAACTATGATATTTTTAATGAACCAAAATATATTAAGATAATTTTTTTATTTATTAAAAAATATTTTTAATACTTAAAAATATTTAATTTAAAATAAAAAATAAAAAAATATTTATTTAAAGTTTTTTCAAAAACAATTTTAAAACAAAATTACAAAATCCTATCAGAGAAAGCCGGCAGCCGGCGCTGCTAAAGAGCCATGACTTCATCACACGTGCTGGCCTTTGCCATGTGCGCTCCAGTAAAAAATTATTTGAGTATCGGACTTGATAGCTTTTGTTGTTTTAGATTATTAAGAGCCGCATAACAGCGCGATGCGTGGCTGATTTTTTTATCTATGTAAAAAATTGATTATTTTTATATATATTTTATTTTATTATTTTAATATTTAGTTAGTATAATTATATTTAAGAATACTGATATAAATTTTTGTCCTTTAAAAAATCCAAAGTCATTTTTTCTCTTTCTCAATATATTTTTAGGCGATAATATTCAATAAATATCAGAAATATTAGAAATAAAAATATTGTAATTTATTTTTAAAACTAAAACTTAATTTTTTTTGTGTGCTATAATTATTTATTTACCGTGTAAAAAAACAGTCTAATGGAAACAGGAAGTGACTTGTATATTTTTTAATTTGACTTGTAGATAATGCAGTTAAATTTGTCAACATTTTTTTTGAGATGTTTTTTTTTCCAGTAATATTAGATCTAAAATATTAAAAATTAAAACATTGGAAATTCTTGTAAAGAAATAAACTTAAATAAAAGAGCGAATTGCCCTCGATGCGCTGGGTTTTTTTATCTATATAAAAAATTCATTGATTTTATGCATGTTGTATTTTTTTTATTTTAATATTCAATGAGTCAAATTATAATTGATAAAATCTGTTACTTGTAGATTTTTTTCCACTAAAAAATATTTGAATATTGCTAATACTAAAAATGTTTTGATAAAATCCGTTAGAAATGATTTTTTTATATGTAGGAAATTGATTGTAAAATTTATTGCTCATATTGTTATATTAAAAATATTTTAGAATAATAATAAATAGGTCTCACATTTTATAAGAAAAACATAATCATTATCCTTATTTTGAATGTCTTATCTATAATAATAAGAAATTTCGACACCTAACAGTATTAAAAAAAAAATCAAAAACTAAATAAATGGAAAAAAAATATTATTAGATTAAAAAAAATGAATAATAAAAAAAAGAGGAAATAGAAAATATCATTTTTGAAATGACTATAAAAAAAATGTAAACATAAAAGAAATAACCTTAATAACAGTTGAAATAAAAAAAATTGGTGAGACCATAATTATTGTTAGAGAAAAACTTTCCATCATTTTTTTATATAATATTATATTAAAAGCATTTTAGAACAATGATATTTTTTTTTTCCAAAAAAACAATATATATATATATATATATATATATATAATTAGTCTAACATATTTAAAAGAAAATAAAACTTACAAATAATCATTATCATTCTTTTGAATGTTTTATCCATAATAATTAGAAAATTCAATACCTAACAATATGAACAAAAAATAAATATGATTATATTTAAAGAAAATATTTTACTTGAAGAATAAAAAAAAATAATAACAAATATTTTTTTTGAAATGATTACCAACACAGATTAAAAATTAAAAATTTTAAAAATCTTAATAAGAGAGGAATAAAAAAAATTGAAACAAAACTAAGAGCATGTATATATATGGATAGAAATAAGAATTATGTAAGAAATATAAAAAAAATGATTTTTTTTCAAATGGTAATGAACAACGAAAACCACAATTGAAATAATTATTCAATATCCTTTAGCTATTTTATGAAATAATAGTAATAGTTCCCGTAAGTACACCTGGACACCCTATTTATAAAAGAAAAAATTATAAGTGGGAAAAAAACTGGAAAAAAAATTCAAAAAGATGGGTTTGGGGATTATTCATGGCACGTGTAAGTTGTCACAGGCATAACAATTATATAAAAAAATGTATACGTGAGGGGGAAATCAGTGAAAAAAATGGATTCGAAGATTAGTTGGGGTGCACGTAAGTTGTAATGGATACTTTGGTTAAAAAACACAAAAAAAGAAACCCAATTAAAAAAATATTAAAAAAGCTAATCAGGACACTCTAGTTATAGAAAAACGGAAAAAAAAGTGTAATTGAAAAAAAAAAGGAAAAAATGTTAAAAAAAGATGGGTACGAAGATTAGTCATAGTGTGTTTAAGTTGTCCCAGCCACCTCGTTTATTAAAAAAAAAGGTCCGATTATAAGAAAAAAGTGCAAGGGAAAAGCACATTTTTAAACAATAATGAGAGAAAAAATTGTGGCGTGCATAAATGAACCCGAACACCCCGGTCATGGAAAAAAAATGTATAAGTAGGAAAAAAACATGGAAAAAATGAAGAAAAAAAAAGTTGATCTAGAGATTAGTTGTGGTGTGCGTAAGCTCACATGGATACTCTGATTTTTTTTAAAAAAAAAAGAAGTGTAGATAAAAAAAACATTCAAACATTAATGAAAAGTGAAAATCATTGTTCATCAATGTTTAAAAATATTAGCAGCCGGAGAGATTCGAACTCTCGCTCTTGTGATGCGGCAGCAAACGCGTTAACCACTCGACTTAGGTGTTTATCCTAACATACATATAATACTTATCTTATATTTTTGTGTTTTTTTGCATTTATTTTATATATACATGTGACATGATATATTTTTTGTTTAAAGTGATTTTTATTTTAAAATTTTTATTTTTTATTTTTTAAGATTTATTATTTATATTATTATATTAAAAGTATTTCAGAACACTTAGATTAAATTAATTTGAGATTTTAAAAAAACCTACTTCATTTATATATATATATATTTTTTCAAGCGTCGATACCTGACAAATATTAGAAAATAGCCGCGCATTGCGCTAGGCTTTTTTGATGTAGTAAACTGATTAATTATTTAGCCTCCAAAGAATTATATAGTTGGTAGATAGCAAATTGTAATTGCTAAATGTTGACATATAATGTCATACTTTGTATGCTTTATATATTTTAATAATAGATCCTTAAGAGAAAAAGTTGATGAGTTAAATGTAATTATCGCTAAATTCACACAAGGCTCAAATTTTTTTGAGAAAATGCTTTCAAGCCAGAGAAGTGTGTTTAACGAAGGAGGATTATGTTATAAACATAATAAAAATCAAAAATACTTTAAGAACTACTTTGTTAAAGCTAAACAATCTTATGATCCAAATCATACATGTAATTATTGTAAAAAAACAGGACATTTGATTTATGCATGGCCTATGAAGAAAAATAAGAATGTTAAAATGATTTGGGTTCCAAAAGGAACCACCCCAAGCCAGAGGACATAATTTCATTTTAGATATATGTTGTTTTTAAATATTATGTTTTTATTTATCTAAAATGTTAGTTTTCTTTTTGTTGATGCCAAAGGGGGAGAGAATATGAAAATATCAAATGCATCAATAAAGGGGGAGAGAATATGAGAATATGAAAAATTTATATGCATATATTTAGGGGGAGAAAATGATTTTTTCTTGAAATTGCATATGATATTTTTACTTGGATTAAATTGCTAAAAATGTTCAATGCCTCTTATATATTGCATTACAAAATATAGGGGGAGGCTCAATTTTTTTATCTAAGTTTTTTTGTTTATTGTCATCATCAAAAAGGGGAAGATTGTTGACATATAATGTCATACTTTGTATGCTTTATATATTTTGATGATAACAATAAAAAGAAAATGGACTAATAATATGCTTGGATGAGATTAAGTTATAAACAGGAATTATACAAAGAATTCATCAACAAGCATAATGGAGTACACGAAGAAATCACTCCAGGAAGTCCAAGATGCAAGCAAGTGAAGACTTAGAATAAGTGTTCATTTTAGTGCTTTATGTAAATCTCAATTTCTAACTTAATAGCACAAATTAAAATGAACTCACACACTTCACATTGCATGCATTAAAAGGATTTGATGATTATAGGTTTAAGTCATAATCAATCGGTTCAAGAACTTAAGAAAAGATAATTTGTCAAAATAGAATTCTGCAAACCGGTCGACCGCTTGATTTATCCGTTGTGAACCGGTCGATCGCTTGATATAACAGTTGCATTAAAACGGCTATAAACGGCTAGTTTCTATTAGAAACTTATAAATAGGTCTCTTAATTGCAAAACTAAGAAGACACAACTTCTATATCTTATAGTGAGACAATTAGTAGTGCTTAAACACCTTCATATCATCAATCCTCGTTAATACTCATATTTGTTTTTAAATCTTCATATCTTAACACAAAGAGTATTTCTCATTCTCACTACACTTAAACACCTTCAAATATTCTAAGTGCTATTAAGTGAGATAAAGAGATCATAGATCTTCATTTGTAATATCTACACTATTAAGAGTGTATTGTTATTTTACAAAAACAATCATTGTGAAACTCTTGAGAGTTGAGTATAAAACTCTTGGTATTGGTGAGGGAATATCACCAAGGAAAAATCTTGAAAAGGGTACATCTTCAAGTGGAAAGAAGGAAAATCTTGAAGATGACATATCTTCAAGTGGTGTAAAAGTCTTGGTGTGGATTCATCAAGCGGGATTTGTAATCTTGTTACTTGGATTAGTAAGAGAGTACAATACTCAAGTACGGGTTGGTACTTGAGTCGTGGATGTAGGCTTGCCGAACCATGTTAAAAACCGAGTTAACAATCTCTCTCTCTTATCTCTTTACTTTAAAGTAATTAATTTTAAAATTGCATTATTTATTATTTACACATAGTTGCCTTAATCCGTGAACAACACTAAATTCTGTTGTATTTTTTTTTGTATTGAATTAGTTGGTTGTTGTTATCAGTTTAAGTGCTCGGATAATAATTCAATTGAAAACTCTCAAAATTATAATCGATAAAATCTATTAAAGATGAGTGAATTGTATTTACGGTTATAAAAAAAAGTGCAAGGGGAAATCACCTTTTTAAACAGTAATTAGAAAAAAATTGTGGTACGCATAAGTTAACCTGGAGACCCCGGTCACAGGGAAAAAAATAAGCAGAAACAAAAAAAATAGAAAAAAATGTATAAGTTGAACCAAAAAAGGGATAAAAAGAAGAAGCACGATTATAAAAAAACGTGCAAGGGAAAATCACCTTTTTAAACAGTAATGAGAAAAAAATTGTGGCGCGCATAAGTTAACCTGGACACCACGGTCACGGGGAAAAAAAATAAGTGAAAAAAAAACAGGAAAAAAATGTATAAGTTGAACCAAAAAAGGAAAAAAAATGGATTCGGAGATTAGTAATAGTACACATAAATTGTCATTGATATCCTAGTTTAAAAAAATAATAATAAGAATAATAATAAAAATAAAAATAAAAGGAAAAGCAAATTTTCCAGATAATCATTTTTAAAATCAGGATTGTAGAAGAAACAAAAACACAATAGTTTTAAAAAATAAAAATAATAATAGAAAAAAAAGAGAAAGCAACTGGAAAGTTGCTTTTAAAAAAAAAGGAATTTCGAAAAAAAAGAAAGCAGTTGCTTTTCAAATAACACAAAAAACAGAATTTAGGGGGAAAAAAAACAAAGTCAAAATTTATGGCTGAGAGGTTCGAACCCTGCGGGCTGGATTTTCAACATGCAGGCGAACCGCTGGGCCACAACTAATCATTTGTCAATTTTTACCATAAAAAATACAAAAAGAAACCCTGTGTAAAAAAAAGTGCACAAACTCTCGCGCAACACTGGAGCAAACTGCACGTCCATAGTGACTATAAGTCATAGTGAACAGTGTTCATTATTGTTGAAAATCCCGTTTTCTTTTAGTTATTTGTTAATAAAGTAAGATTTAATTAACAAAATTGACCAGAAATATTTAATTAACAGAATTGACCAGAAATATTTTATATATATATCGTGGGATCCTCAAATCTATGCAACCGAGAAGAATGATCAAGTTCAATAAAGAAAATCAAAGAACAACAATGAAAATTAGAAAAAGATCAACGGAGAAAACAGGTTGAATCTCTGATTTTCTTGTACAATCCAATCTTCGATGTTGCCGTGATTTAATTGTTTTATTCCAATTAAATATTTTTACATTGAATATTAATTAAAAAATGATTTTGTTTCTCAAAACCGTGAGCACCCAATATGAAGTCAAACAAAACGTCCATTGATATGCAGATAGATTAAACAAAAAAGAAAAGAAAATACAAAGTGAATCCACGATGTGTTCCTCCCACCGTGCATCACTGAGCTATTCTTTATATTATTTTAATATCATGCTTGGTATGCTGCCATGAGAGCTCAAAGAAGAATCACCTTTTCAAGACAAGAATAAAAAATCCCCACCTCCATATCAAAGTAGTACTTGAAGAAGAAGAAGAAGAAGGTGTTGATGAGTCAGCTGCTCCGTCAAAAGAGAACGAAAATGGTCAGTCTGAATACGAAGTTGGCTATTTGTTTTGATCATGTGCGTTTTAAAATAAAATAAAAATATTTTTTTCAGATAAGAATACTAGTGTGGAGGTAGCCACCCAGCACAGCTGCTAATATATATAATAAAAACTGTTCAACATTTTCGCTCGAGATGATGCTGAGGCAAATGAAAGGAATGTTTGAGATTGTAGTTTAGAGATTGTTTTTTTAAAGTGTTTTTTATTTTAAAAATATATTATAATAATTATTATTATTTTAAAAAAATTATTTTGATATTAACGGGTTAAAAAAAAGATCTAATCATATAAAAAAACTTTAAAATATAAAATAAACATCATTTTTTTATTACAAAATATTTTTAAAACACATTATAATTATAAAAATAAAGAATACGTGCAAGAAGAGAACCCAGATCCGGTTTTGCTTCTCTTACTATACATGTGCAGAAAAGAGACAGCCACAGAAATGGAAGACGTTTGGTCAAGATAAGGTTAATGATTGTCTTTATGTCACACGTTGCGGCCATTCATTCCTGCAGTGTGAACAACTGGTCATGCATGCAGCCTTAGAAAATAATGTTGCTGTCATCGACATGAACTTGGTTTTGAAATACGACCCCTTTTTTATTTTTTTATTTTTTTTTAAATATTTACACCTAAAGTGAAATAAATCTCGAAGAATTCAAGCCAGGAATTATTGGGTTTAAAGAGAAAATGGTGCAAAAAATACAAAAGATTTGAAGTAACTTTGACTTTTCTCGTTCCACGCCGATTTTGGAGCTACAATTTAGCATGCATCCAAATGCAACACGAAAATAATTTTCTTTTCCTATATTTTGATAAATAATTTAAAATTCTCCTATAAATACATAAATTGAATTTCATGTTGTGTTGTCGCCTGAATATTGATGGACTTATCAGCTAAATTATGCTGAATTGACAAAGCAAATGTAAAAGATTCCAACCTTTTGAAACTATCTCAAGGGAATGCTCTTGAAACAGGAACAGGCATGTCCTTCCCGTCAACCAGCTTTTCTGGGTTTCATTTTTCTTCTATTTTTCTCCAATTATTATTTAAAATTAACTTCTCCCACTCTTATCCATGCCCTCACATTAATGTTTTTATTTTCAAGCATACAATAATCTAAGAATAATTAACATCTTATTTTTTATAATTAATTTAACCTTCATATTCCATCTTATGTTACAAATGTTGTAATTAACATTTTTTATAATAATTATTAGAATCAATTGAGTTTTTTTGTGTTCAAGATTTACTTTGTTATTATAATAATTAATAGAATCAATTTAGAAATTATTTGTTGTGTTTATAATGGTGTTTTTTACTCTCCGCCCCAAAAACTTTGCATTGGGTTCCAATCATATCGAACTTGAAGTATTTCTACACTACCCCTTCATCATTTCTAAATCAACCAATTACACTATTCATTGTAATAATTCTTTATGTTTTTCAATTTTTTGTTTTCTTCTTTAAATTCATCCTTCGATATTTGACTTGTTATATATCAATCTTCATGATTTGTCATGATTTAATTTATTTATAGTTATTTTGGTCTCATACCTATGTTATATATTTGACCGATCAACTCTTTTTTTTTAATTGGGATTTTCTCAATTTCAACCTTGACCGTTAAATGGATTAAGAGCTAGGTTTCATGATATGGTTTAGTTTTTTCCTATGAGGTTATCTTAGGTCTCATGATTCGGATTATAGATTTTGCAAGTTACTAAGGGTAAACTTAGGTCATTTTATTGCATCATGTTTTATATTGATTTGTTTTCAATTTTATCTTTCAATAACGAGTTTGTTAAAAATTGATCTTCTTAATTTATTTTAAGTTAAAAATTGATCTTCTTAATTTATTTTAAGTTTTTTTACAGTGTTATTTGAGTCCTATAGCGTGGGTCACGGGTTTAAAAAGTAAACTTGAGTTTACTCTTTTCTTTTTCTTTTTTACTTTCTTTGAGGTTATCCTAATTTTATAAATCAAGTTATGAGTTTGAAGATTAACTTAGGTTGTTTTTCACGGGAGAACTGTCTATTTCATTCTAAAATTGCTAAGATACCCTATTTTTAAAAAGGTTGTAAGAGAAAATGAGTACTAGTGTTAGCGTTTACTTGTATTAATTAAAATCCCGAAATCATTGTAGAAAAGAAAATAAAACGAGGGAGAAGATAAAGGAAGGAGATTAAGATAATAGTTGCGCGATGAGCAATTTCGATTCTCTTATTGAAGCTAAATTATTATTTACATCATACAATCCCACAAATGTGAAAGAAAGAAGTGAAAAGTAAAGAAACTGACGGATTACAACACTTTAGCCAACTAAAGAGCATAGTTTTGAGTTTGCTTGCTCTCCAGTCATTACTTGATATTTGAATCCAGCCTGCCTTATTACCATATCGAAAATACACTACTTCTTGATATATATATATATATATATATATATATATATATAAATATTTGCTACAAATTAAGCACACATGATTTTAATAAACCCTACTCTTGGATGATCACTCGATCAGAAGGGAGTGTAAACTTGCATCTGGCTCAGGATATGCTCAAAATTATCATTTGGCTTCTCGATAGGATGGGTGTGCATTCCTTCGTAAGTGGTCACCACAACACCTTCGTCTTTGGTTAGGCGCTGGACTTGCTTCTTCACGTCGCACCCTTGATACGTGCATCGATAATAGCTCCTGAAAAAAATGAGAAATTAATTACAGTCAGCCTACTTCCTCAGAATCACTCCTGCTGATGTTAAAATCAAGAGTTATTGAACAATAAATATTGAGGTGATGATCATCTATACCTTAAACTCGAACCCTCTTTTAATTAGTAATCAAATAAAACTTATATATATTGTTCAGTAACTCTCGATTCTAACATTAAATTCGAGCCCTCTTTCAATTAGTAATCAAGTAAAACCTATATATTGGAGTAAAATGGTTGAAAATCCTTCGGGTTGATCTTCTTATAAACCATTAGAATGATAAGAAAAGCTGATTACTTTGTGTATGGTTTAATCCTAAGGTGTAAGAGTTGCATAGTTATTTAGAATAAAGTCAATTAGTGTGATATATACTTGAGATGAAATCATGCTAATCAGTGTTTAGTTGTTGTTTCAATATTAAAAAGACTATAATAATTAGAACAAAGAAGGGATGTCTTTTATTTTGAAATTATAAATATTCACTCTAAAATTTTAATTGTTCTATGATCTTACTAACTAAGCATGATCATTTGTTGCTGCAACTCCTCGATTTAGACCTAAAAGGAAGGATAAAGAAAGAAATATGTATCTCTTTAGCTACTTAACCTTACCGTTTCAGTCTGTCTGGAGATTTAAAGGAGTGATTTATATATTTTCTGCAGTAATTAGATGATAAATGCATGGCCTTCATCTGAGGCTGGATCTAGGGTGTGTGTGTGTGTGACCATCAAAATGTAAGTGCCTGAACTTAATTACCTGATCATCAAACAAAGTGTAATTAGTATTTTATTAAATTACTTCACGCATCCATGTGATTTATACAAAATATCATGTAGGAACTTAAGTACTCTCTCACTCTTGATTGTGCTGGCGTTTCAATTCAAGTTTAGGCAAGGAATAAATGTAAGCTTATGTTAATTAACTCAGGATTTATTTATGTTTTTTTTTATCATAGATTTGATTTTGTTTTGAAGACGACCTTCTATATGGAGTATTTATAAATGATCAAAGCTCTCCTGGGATTTAATCCTGTACGATTCACAGCACAAAACATCTTTCTCTTGATCCAGTACTATACAATGCATGTAGACACATCAACGGAGGGCATTCTACTAATAAAGTTATCATTTATCAATAATTATCCATACATTGAAAGAGATAGGTTTAAACAAAAGAAATCTGCAATCTTTTTTTCTTTTTCTGATAAGAAATCTGTCATTCCTTGAAAAATCAATTTGATGGTTTGATTCCTTGATCTCATTTTACAATAAGAGTGGAGGGAGAAGGGGCTCGGCAAAAGAAACCCTAAACCAAACTAATTATTAAAAGGATCAGAAGATATCTGCACTTGGAAGGATTATTAAAGTAGTAATGCATGCGTGTATTTTGGTCTCTCATCCATAACCCTAATCTGAAACGAAGATTTTACTTGAACACTGTCTCTATCTAGTGGAGATCCAGCAGGATCTTGCTTTCGGCCAAGCATCAAGATAAAATTGCTAGTGGGGTCTAGTGAAAATTTAATTGCATAATCATTTTCTTAAGAAAAAAAAAGAGATTATCAAACAGAAGCTAGACATAGCTGCTCGAGAAATCAATAGAGAGAGAGAGAGAGAGTACGTACCTCGGAAATCTGTTGTTCTTCACTGCCTTTTGTCCATACTTCCTCCATCGATAACCATCATCGAGTATATCAACTTGACTCCTTGTTTGAAAAGCATATTTGGGCTTTCTAACCTTCTTCTCCCCTTTCTTCTTGGCTGCTTGAGGCTCAGTTCCAGACCCGATTGCCAAGCTTGAACTTTGAGAATTTAGGTCTTTATTAATTTCGGGCGATGTTCTCGGCACTGGGTGTTGATTTTCTGTCTTCAATCCCAATAACCCACCTGAATTATCGACTTGAAAATTATGAAAAACATGGGAGCTATCTGTCATGCTTGAAGAGACAGGATAGTTTGAAGATCCTGTCGACGAAAAAGGAAATAACATTTGGAACTTTTCCATGGAAAAACCAGCGCTTATAAGAGAAGAGGAGCAGCGGGAGAAGGAAAAGGGAAGGTCTCAGGGGGTAGAGAATACAATATAAAAGGGAGGGGCGGCTTGGTGGATAAAAGCCACAGAATAATAATAATATTAAACATCGATGATCAAAAAATGTATTGAAAATAAAATCCAGAGAGATATTCAGTGTTTTTTTAAAAAATAAAAAATAAAAAAGTGTCGTAAACGGCACGAAAATTCTTCCAAGGAAAAAAGAAATTGAGCAGCTTCATCAGCGGGTTGATTAGGAAAAGTAATGTGGAAATTAAAGGCGGCTTCATCATTATGATCAAGACATTAATTTGTAAGGTGATTAATATTCAATACATTACTTAAAATAATGTTTTGACCTGCCCTTTTGAATTTCAATGCCGATAGTTTTGAGTTTTAGAGTAGCAAACAAATGAATTCTAATTAAAAGTTCTTAGAGGTTCTTTTAACTATTTCTTCAAGAAAATAAAACAAGAAATTGCCCTCTTATTCTATAGTTTATTTGAAAATATATTTGTTGTCTGCATATCAAAATATCTTATAGTCTAGTTTGTATTACACTCATGACAAATAAAAGCTGTGACTCTTAAAAAGCATATAGGTAAGTTCATCTTCAATAAAATTGGAAGATGTTAGAGATTATTGGATTTTTTTATTTATTATAAAAAAAAACAAATATAAATTATGAAGAAAAATAGTGCCGACTAACATTTAAATTGATTTCAAGAATATAAATAAATAGGACTGGCTATTGCAAGACGACTCACGTGTAATAACTTTTTTTGGCTTTTGTTTGGTGGGAGCAAAAGGTAGCTATGGTGCATGTCTGCGTATGATGGCTGGCTCCCGTAGTTTCCATGAAAGTGCTTCAATATACCTCGTGGTGAATGCATTTGCCTCCAAGATTTTTCTATCACAAAAGTAACATGAATTGATCTTGTGATTGGATTAGGTTTGATGCTGAACAGTTTACCATTGAATAAATCATATTAGTAACACGGGCTCGAAATTAAGACTGCAAAGAGAACAAACCTTTTAATCTCGGCCAGAGAATCATCTACTAAATAGTTAGAAGCTGACATCGTTGATTTGCTAGTTCGAACACAGGTGATAAATAATATTATGGCAGAATTTTCTATCAATATATGTAGTAGCTTCACAATTGTTTAACACTAGAAGATATTTAGGGTGACTGGATTCGAGCACCCTCCAAAAGAATTGCTGCAGGCCCTGAGGTATATTTAATTTTCTACCAAGAGATATGATTAAATCAATTATTTTAAATTCTTCAGAGAGCAAAACTGTAGTATAAGCTATGGGTGTGTTCTTTTTGATGAATCCAATCAAATTAATGGCTAGGATATCACGAATATGCATGATCAAGACCTGGCAATCTTGGCTGCTTGAAGCTAGTGATTTCCATCTTTGGTTTTTAAATATAGATCTTATATATATACGTTCTCCTTTATTTAAATAAAGTTTGATCTAGAGATTTATATAGATTAGCGTGTTCTTGCATGTCTGTGTATATGCTAGGCTTAATAACTAGATTCCATTCTTCTTCATTGATTTTTTTTTTTGGCTTAAACTCGTAGTTAATGCAGAAAATTACTACATGAATATTCAAGATTTTCAATAAATAAATAAATATCTGCCATCGATTTCATTACAGGACCAGTTGGTGTCCAAGAGGTCATCTTCAAGCACTGGAGTTGTTGGAGGATTTTTCAAATAGCTAGCAAGTATTTTGACTGCTATCAATTCTCTTGAACACCGCATCAAAATAGTTGTGGTCCTCTATTATCATATGGTCCGTATTAATCAAGAAAATAAAACTCAAAAATCTCTCTATACGGACTAACCATATACTCTAGACTAGGAGGTAAATAGAGAGAGAGAGTAGGATTTCATATCAGTTGGTGTCCAAAATTGATATGAAATTAATTATGATGACTAACATAATAAGTTCTTTCATTATCATCCTCTAGCATAAAACAAGAATTAAACCTGAGTGTATTGATGTTCAAGTTATGAAGAAACTATTACATTAGATTCTTACATTCATGGGTTAATTAGACAAATCAATGAGATAAAAGAAATAATTCTTTTATAGACTAAATCCAAGTCTAAATTTCCATATCCATTAATGGTCCATGTTAAAGAGCTAGGTCTATTCACTCATAATTTATTTAAATTATATTAATGTTTCATGTCAAAGAGTTTTATCCCCAAAAATAAGTGGATCTCACTTTTAATTTAACATCAAATATACTCATTAACCATGTTTTTATCAAATTTCTCAACAGATATAAATATGTCTTTCATTAGTTCTTACAAAAGAGATGAATGAAAAAGGTTCATGAATAAACAGATTAAATGTTAAGGAGGTGATTGATAAATTGATGAAATCTGAGAGGATAAAATAAAAACTCTATCTTGTGTAAGATATGGATTGAAGATGAAGACGTGAGATTTGGATCACGAGAAGAACATTAGGGTTTGAATTGGACAGGCATGCATAGAGTAAAGTTGAATAATTATAGGCCTCTCTTTGGTCCGCGCAGACCCTCTTCTCATATATATTCAAACTTAGATTATTCAAACTCATTTTGAAATGTCAAATACTCACAACCCTCATCAGAATTGTGTTTTTTTTTAATTATTTTATTTATATCTTTATGAAATTGGTAGATTCGGGAGAATTACAATGGCATCGAATTATGTGAAGAAAATTACGTTCTCTACGTGTGGGGAAGAGCGAAAACTTCTGTACGTGCAGTCTTCTGGATTATCTTGAAAGGTCAATCTAATTACCCAAATGTCTCCCATCGTGCATCATACTATAGAAAATTGTATGCCAAGATGGGTATGTGGGGCTTAGGGCAGGGCACCACTAGGTTATATTAGAGTGGTTTTTTTTTTCCTTTTTGTATTTTACATGTGATTTTAATACTTCAGAAAAGAGAGTATTTCTACAAGATTTTTAAAAAATAAAATATTTTCTTCCTGGTGTTGAGAATATTTTAAAATCTGAAATTAAGATTTAAAGAATGTGGCAGAACTCGTCGATCACCAAAAATATACTTGGTTTTGAGCAATACCAAACACACTCCGAGTCCTTTACTACTTATAGTTATTTATCGTTTTAGGGTTCTTTAACATTTTTACAAATCCTGATTCATTTGCTGAAAATTAAATCATTAAAAATAAAAATAAAAGTTGACTGTTTAATTAGATCAAGGTTTCTTTAAAAATAATTAGATCAAGGTTTCTTTAATAATAAGAAAACATTAATTACAAAATATGTAATTATCCTCTCCAGATCATAACGGTTTGGACATCATTTTTAGGACCCTTCAACAAGATTTGCAGACATTCTGCTTCGTTAGAAACTTCAACCCTAATGAAAACAAAATCGAAATTGTACTAGGGAAGAATAGGATCTCTTTCAACTCAATTCGGACCACAGAAATTATGCTGAGAAAAATAGTGACAGAAGCAGTTATGTCATGGAAGAGACGAAGACAAATTCAACAACAAAGTGTTTTCTCAAAAATTCCAAACAAACAAATAATAAATAAATGAGACTAATAGTAGGATTCCGGGCATCAAAATAATTGAATCACGTGTGTCGGCATCACTAAATTACGTGTGTTTAATGTTTTAGACCAAAATATGCATTCCATTCATATCAAAGACAAAAGGTACGAGGAAAAAGATGAAAATAAATGTTAAAATTGTCAAAATAAAAAATGCATAAAGATATATATTTTTTTGGTTCTTATTGTCTCGTGGGAATAATTAAATACTACCCGAGGCAAACTTTAAAATAATTAATTAAATACACCCTAGATTCTTCTTTGAAAATTGCCCCTTTCCTTTTCTTTTTTTTTCCCGTCTGTCACATTGATTTGATGTTTTTAAGTAAGAAATTGTTTTTTAAAATATCTATTTTAAAGATATATTAAAATAATATATATTTTTTATTTTTTAAAGATGATTCAAAAACAAGTTAAAAGAAAACATTTGATTGTATATCTACTAGTTTTATTTTATTATACAGTTGTATTAAAAGAAAACATTCTCTTACTGTGATGTTGTTTTTTCATTAATTCCATCTTTTTATATATATATTTCAAAAACAAAAACATTGTTAGCACATTCTTGAGAATTTACAGTGTTTGATCAGATTTTATAATTTGATCAGCATTTGTGGTATTATTAGTAAAAAAAGAAGAAAAAAAAGTGGAAGTATTCTCAAGAGCTTGACATCTCAAAATTTACAAGCATGCGACTTTGCTAAGAACTTCAATTGTGATGAGAAAAATCTTCAAGGGAAATGATACATTCACGCGCACTCAAATTCCTTACACACAACTACATTCTGGTCCTGATGTTTTGACATTGTCAAACAAGTCCTTTAAAATTATGACATTTACTATCTTGTTTATTTTTTGCCCTCGCAACCTTCAAACCGCTACACGTGCCACGTGGACAACTTATATATATATATAAGAAAACCAAAACCCCGAAAATAATTATTCACCTTTTTTTTATTTAGAAAATAATTAGTTAAATTGTTGGCTTTATGTTGCGGGCTGAGTAAACAATTTTTAGAATTGTTGAGATTAAAATAATTAATAGATTTTGCTGGTTCAAAAATAAAATATAACATTTCTACATGCAAGGTTTGATATAATGAAACACATTAATACACTTTATTATAACAACAACAACATCAAAACCTTAATATCAAAAAATATCATTATTATTATTGTTAAATCAATACAAATTATTAAACAACCCCGAGAAAAAAAAACTCAAAAACAATAACAAAAGAGGAAGCAAGAAAAAAAAGTACTATTATTATTATTATTTTTATTGCATTAGAATAAAAAAAACCTACAAACTTTAACAAAAGAGCAAACAAAAAAAATAATAAAATAAAAATTAGTAAAGAAAGAACAATGGGTCAGAATAAGAAATATAAATTTTCAAATAATCATAAACACAAACTAAAATTTAAGAACAATTTTTTTTCAAAAAACTACTACCTCAACAAAATAGAAAATATAAAAATTATTAAATTACCCCGAGAGAGAAAAAAATCAATAACATTAACAAAAGAGTAAGCAAGAAAAAAACTAAAATTATTATTGTTGTTGTTATTATTATTGCGTTAATAATGAAAAAAATCAAAGACTAAAAAAAACCTAAACTTTAATGAAAGATCAAACAAAAAATAAATAAATGATAAGACAAAAATAAAAAAAAATAGTTGAGAAAAAATCTCTTGACTTGAAAATCAAATAAAAACTAATAAAAAAACTAAAAGAAAGAACAAAGAGTAAAAAAAATATAAATATCAATTTTCAAATGATCACAAATACAAACTAAAATTTAAGAACTATATCTTTCAAAAAAATATTACCTCAATAAATAAGAAAATAATAAAAATTAAAAACTAAAACTAAGAGCACACATATATAAACATGGACAAAAATAGTGACTATTTCATAAATATAAAAAAAATAAAAGAATTAAAATAAAATTTAAAAGTATATGGACCGAAATGAAAACCAAATATATTATCAATTTCAATCAATTTCGATTGAAGGACCCAATTGAAACAAATCAAAACTTATATAACTGAAATCAGGATTATGCAAAACAATTAAAAGATAAGGCACTAAAATAAAAACACCATAAAACCGGGAGTCTACCCTGTATTTTAGCATGCTGGAGAGAGAAAAGAGGGAAAAAACTTTCAACTGATCACCGTCACAAATTCGACCACCATGGTCCACAACACACCACATCAGGAGGAAGAGTACACGATAACACATTTGGTGAGACGTCAAATGAATATTTTCCACCACCGGATGATGCCACACGTGTTGTTCGAAACGGGCGTTAGGATGAATATTGTCGGTGCATGTGGCACACGCGTGTACAATATTTGATCTAAATTAGTAATAAAAATTGATAAATTACCAGAACACTCTTACAACCAACTCTTCAAAAAAAAAAATACTGGGGAGCAGATTAGTATTTAATTATTGTCAAAATATATGAAATTTTTGTGGCACCTATCCCGATCAGTGTTGTTGTTGTTTTATCTTTTTCGAGGAATAGAATAATTATTTTATAATGCAAATAAAATCAATAAATCGATAATCCAACTGAACCTCCGTGAAAACTAAACCAACTCAAAAACACACTATTCCTGTATTGAGTGTTTTTAACTCAAATGCTACAATGAGAGCTCTTTTAGTTTTAGTTTATTTTATAATAAATATATTGTAGCAATTTATATACTTTTCTAAGGTATTAGTTATTACCCGCACACAGAGTACTGGTTTCAAGGAACAGCTGCCATTGTTGAAAAGCAACCGCGACGTTGTGAAAAGCACGAAATGACAAGGACGGAGGGATTGGGTTTGGAATTTTCCACTCTGTGCTGGACAACACTGTTTTCTGGGTTGGAATATCCAATGGGATCGTGAGATAGCCAAGAATACTCGCACGTGCGTTTCGTTTGAGCTTGATTGAAGCAGTAATGAAACCTTTAATGGCGAAATGGAGCACTCGTGCTTACCTTATTGGCTGCCTCTAAATTTCTGAGATCATCATCATTGTCATTGTGTATCATCTCGAACACCAGCACCTGTTCCTGGATTCCAGAGCATAACCTCAAAGTCCAATCGATTAGAGTCCACCAAAATCAAATTTGAATTCAAACTCAGAAGGTCAAGAAAGAAAACAATTTTTCCCAATCACCATGTTGATCCCTGTGGTAAATAGAGCCGAAAGGGATTTGCTCCTACGTTTATCATCTCATGGTGGGATCCAGCTCGGAAGATTACAAGAAATTGTAAATGCAGCAGCCTTGGATTAGGATGGTCTGCCTCAGAACCAACCCAATTATTTTTTTTTGATGAGCATAAACCACTAGTTCAAGATTACTGTCATGTATCAATAATGGGGATGCATCGACACTGATTGGATTGTGGTGCATTTGGTAAACTTGCAAAATTGATAACCTTGACGTCGAGTTTGGGTCCCAACTCTAGCTGTCTGTCAAATGATCGAAAGAGAAAATTCTTGATGGTCAAATTGAAGTTTAGTCATGACCAGAATTTGTCTATAATCAGTGCATGGGAGTATAATTGTTGTTTTTTTTAAAGTATTTTTCATTCATAAATATATTAAAATAATAATTTTTATTTTTTAAAAATAATTTTTTATATCAATATATAAAAATAATCTAAAAACATCAAATTTTTTAATTAAAATTAAAATAAAATAATATCAAAAAATTTCAAAACACAATGCCAAACACTAAACATTGTATTAGCCGCAGACATAATTTAAGAGTGTAGTTGAAATTATTTTTAAAAGTATTAATTTGTTCAGAAATACATTAAAATATTTTTTATTTTTTAAAAATTATTATTAACATAACACATCAAAATAATCTAAAAATAATATTTTTTTAATTTAAAATAAAAAATAAATTTAAATTTAAATTTTTTCAAAAGTTTTTCCTATCAAGACCCAAACACCCCCCCTAATAGGCACCTGTGGGGACAGAACCAAAGGAAAATCACTTTTGTCATTGACCCCTTTTACGTCATTTTATTTCAAGTTTACTAGTAAAATATTTTAAAAAAAAAATTGTTATTTTTTAAAATTTGTTATGGATATCATAACATAAAATCCATATCATATCAAAATAATCTAAAAGACTGACATTTTTAATTTAAGGCAAAGAAATAAATAAAAAAGTTGTTCAATCAGGATTGTAATGAAAATGGGAATTATTAATGAATTAATGTTAAGAGTGGCAGGCAGTTCAGAATAAACTTTAGAAGACTGAAGTCTTTTTTGCCTGGAGATGGAAGTCACACATGGAAGAAACATAAATAACCAGCTGCTTCACAGGCATTCTTTTGACATGCCGCTCATGATAGTAAACGACCAAGCATTCACAAATTCCCTGAGACATGTCTTTCCATTCGAAAAACTGACTTGACTAGATCGCCCCATGATTCTCTTCTTGCTCCAGATTTCGCACCAGAATTCACTCCTACATGTATGAGCGCATCCTAGGCCTGGTCAAGGACTGGCCCCCGTCAAGAAATATGGTCGTCCCAGTCATGTATCTTGAACCATCACTGATTAAGTAGATGACCGTTGATGCTATATCCTTCTTGGCATCGAGCCATCTCTGCATCGGCACTACCTCTTTCTCCAGCTTCTCCGCCCTCTCCTTCCCTTCTGAAACAGGATATGCATCTTCTAGGCGCAAACCTCGGGCGATTCCGTTAACCCTGATCTTGTGCGTTCCTATCTCCAAAGCTGAATGCTTGAAACAATAACCAGAGATGCTGGTGTGAGAAAAAAATGTTCTTTCATGGTACGACGAAAACAACGATGCATCAATGGTGTGATGAAAAGCAAACCATTTATGCTCCAAGTTACTGCTCAAGATTGTACTCAAAAGATGCTTGAAAGAAAAACCTTAAGTGCCCGATCAATGATGCTGTAACCTTACTTCGCATGACTTGCATTCATATGATGTTATATTCATGATCTAGATCCTAGACTGACAAAATGGATTCAGTTATTCCAATTACTTAGTCCAACTTGAGTTCTGTTTTGCCATTCAAAAGTGATTGTTTAGGAGAGCCTGCCAAATAAACCATTTTTTTCTATGTCCAGAACAATGTTACAGAAAACCAAACCACCATTTGTATTAATAGGATGCTTCTTTGATAAATTATTCAGTGAAGATAACAACCTAATTCCTAATAATGTAATCAAACCAATCTTATCCAAAAACATTGATATGATATTGTCCATTATTATCATCAAGCTCAAAGTACACCATGAAATTTATTTCCATTATCCCTTTCCTTGCCACCTCAACCAGCATTCCTGGTCGTGATCCTAACACAGGAACACCTTCCTCTTCCCACCAGACCACTTCTCAACATGCATTAATTTCTTTATATAGCACATGCAAAGAGAGAATAAGGCATGATATGAACTCCAACAAAAACAACTAGAAACTCCATCATTACAGCTAAATGAAGATGCATAGCAAATGCAAAGGCAGGTCAAGACACAAGCTTCAGGAATGCAAGGTGTTCACTAGGTTTTATCTCACTTGTATCCTTACTATAGTGAGCATGCATGGCCCAGAACCCTAATGGAACTGTAAAGACACAAATATAAATATGATTAAATACTAATGGGTTCACTTACTCTAACTAATTGCTGTATTCCTGCTGAACATGAACCATATGCAGCAGCCCCTGGATAAAGTCCTCTCTCAGCTCCAATTATCGAGGTCAAGAATATAATGGAGCCTCCTGAATTGAAGTCCTGCATTTTTTTTCCAACTGCCTTTAGCAGAAACCATGGAGCCATAAAATTTATTTTCACTATCTTTTTGAACTCATGTTCTGTTACTTGCAGAGGTTCTTGGATCTTTCCTGTAGCACAAAATTAGAAGTAATAAATTCACTTTCTTGCTTCCAAGTTCCTAATTCACTTCACAAACCTTGGTATAACAAATATATAAAACTGATGAAGTTGATTGGAAACAAGAAATTAATATATATATATATAAAAAAAAAAGAGTAACTTCGAATCTTTCCCATTTTCTATCCTTGAATCATCTCCACAGTCAACTCAAGAAAGAAGAGCTATTTAATAAACACTGAAATAGCAAAGAAGAGAGCCCCAAGTGGGCAGGCCAGAGGTTAAGCTTCCTACTTCTAACAAATTACAGGATGGATATAAAGGGATTCAAGGCAAACACCTTCTGCTGAACCAAGAAGAATAACATGCTACGAAGGAGAATAAAGGTTTGATAATTTCAGACTCCAAATTTAACATACATTCCCAGTATAGCGTATGCCAGCCAAACTATAACAGAACAATCTGATATTATTCTTCCTATTGAAAAAAAAATGATTGGGGGGGGGGGGGGGGGATATTAAAGCACAAGTTTATAATGTTAAGAACACATAACAAAGATCATGCACAAAATGCTCACTAATACACAAGGCCTTATCTACTCTTACTGCTTGTAACTCTTATACGTAAAGTTAAAACTGATGAAGTTGATTGGAAACAAGAAATTAATATATATATATAAAAAAAAAGAGTAACTTCGAAACTTTCCCATTTTCTATCCTTGAATCATCTCCACAGTCAACTTAAGAATGAAGAGCTATTTATTAAACACTGAAATAGCAAAGAGAGCCCCAAGTGGTTGGTGTTTGGTAATTGATGGAGCCTCAGGCTCCGGATCCGGTGCATGTGGTACCTCCTGTGGCAAAACCATCCTATGCTGACATGGCTAATAGTGGGGTGGGTACAAAATTTCAACCAAACTTCTCACCCCGAGCTTACAACAAAAGCTTCCAATCAGTGCTAATGGGGGAGAAAGCACCGATTGTTAAAGATACGCGCCCCCAGGAAAAATTGCAGAATGCCCCTGCAACTATCTTTTATGATGATGAAGTCGATGCACTTGCGGCTCCTCTTCAACGCACGTTGGTCGGCAAGTTCAACCGCATGCCGCGGTTCGAGGCAATCCGTGATTTCTTTCGTCGTTTAAATTTATTGGGTGTTTTTGATATCCACTGGTTTGATTACAAACACATCCTTATCAAACTAAATAATGACATTGATTATCAAAGACTTTTCGCCAAGCATGAATGGTTTTTCGGGGGTTATAAAATGCGGGTACTGAAATGGACCGTGGATTTTATCCCCGAGAAAGAATCATCCATTGTGCCAGTGTGGATCTCGTTCCCTAACTTGAGATACCATCTCTACGAAGGATCCGCTTTAATGAATCTGGCAAAGTCGTTGGGACCGCCCATCCAGATGGATGAGGCCACGGCCAAAGGAATTAGACCATCTAAAACTCGTGTATGCATTGAATTTGATTGTCAAGTAGAGCCACCATCTGAAATTTGGGTGCAGGTCAGGAGCAGGGAATCAGGCAAAAGCTTATCAGGATACTGGCAACCAGTAATTTTTGAAAAAAATACCTACTTATCGCGATCGAATGCTCTCATGTGGGACATCACATGAACAATTGAAGAACCTATATGCAACTCTCCTCTTCAATTAACTTACCCAAAGGAATTTCATTGATCTTTTCTCTACCCTGATTTTCCATATTGGTGCCCTCATTCGCTGGAGTAGGAATTAGGATAGCTTTACCTTTATCTAATGGGGGGATAGGATTGCCCTTGGCATTGACTTCCACATGTTTATGTGCGGCTTTCTTATGCCGAACCTCCACCCATTCCTCTTTATTTTTTTTCCCTCCCTCCATGGTAGGTTTCAGGGTAGTAGTGCTAACTATCTTTGTGTCATTTTTAGGAACAGTTTCAACATGTTTAAGGGGTTGCCTAGGCCACGCATTGTTGTCTAATAGAATGCCATTGTTCATGTGATGTCCCACATGAGAGCATTTAATGCAGTAAGCAGGCATTTTTTCAAAAATTACTGGTTGCCAGTATCCTGATAAGTTTTTGCCTGATTCCCTGCTCCTGACCTGCACCCAAATTTCAGATGGTGACTCTACTAGACAATCATATTCAATGCATACACGAGCTTTAGATGGTCTAGTTCCTTTGGCCGTTGCCTCATCCATCTGGATGGGCGGTCCCAACGATTTTGCCAGATTCATTAAAGCGGATCCTTAGTAGAGATGGTATCTCAAGTTAGGGAACGAGATCCGCACTGGCACAATGGATGATTCTTTCTCGGGGATAAAATCCACGGGCCATTTCAGTACCCGCATTTTATAACCCCCGAAAAACCATTCACGCTTGGCGAAAAGTCTTTGATAATCAATGTCATTATTTAGTTTGATAAGGATGTGTTTGTAATCAAACCAGTGGATATCAAAAACACCCAATAAATTTAAACGACGAAAGAAATCACGGATTGCCTCGAACCGCGGCATGCGGTTGAACTTGCCGACCAACGTGCGTTGAAGAGGAGCCGCAAGTGCATCGACTTCATCATCATAAAAGATAGTTGCAGGGGCATTCTGCAATTTTTCCTGGGGGCGCGTATCTTTAACAATCGGTGCTTTCTCCCCCATTAGCACTGATTGGAAGCTTTTGTTGTAAGCTCGGGGTGAGAAGTTTGGTTGAAATTTTGTACCCACCCCACTATTAGCCATGTCAGCATAGGATGGTTTTGCCACAGGAGGTACCACATGCACCGGATCCGGAGCCCGAGGCTCCATCAATTACCAAACACCAACCACAATAATCCACACCACTCTTGTATTTATTTTTAACTAAAGTCAGAATTAAAAGCAAAAAAACAAATGCATGGATATATTTAATTAAATATATATATATATATATATTTATTTATTTAATTTTCTTTTATATATATTTATTATATATATTTTTTAATCTGCAAGAGTGACCACGGGATTTTTCAATACGCTCAAGTCGAAATTGCAAATGAGTAGCAGCTACGGACAAGGTGTAAATTTCCAGCTTGCACACTGAGAAATTTCTCCAAATCAACAGAAGATAATCACAGCTAGAAATAACAAAAAGCTCTGACCTGTCACAAGGAGATGAGCACGGTTAGCTTTGGTTCTCCTCCAGCCACGCACGGTCTTCAGTCTTCTGTCCACAACTTAGCAGACCAGCTTGCAGCGATTGAAGAGAATCACGTGGATCTTCACTTCAGCTCTAGCCTCAAGCTGCCACGGGGAAAGAAGAAAACTTGTAGCCCTGTTCCCAGTTCAAATCCCTTCTTCAAACCGTGGACCCTGCACTCGAGGCTTCACCAACGCACGCCACAGTTGTCACGATGAACACGGTTGAAAGAGCACAGAAAACAAAATCAAACCAGCTTTAAACACATCCACGCTTTCACCCGCACGAAGCCAAACTTCGATCTTCGTTCCAGCTCCTGCTCCAAAACGAGAAAAGATGGATTCACGCGTAGAATGAGCCAAGAGCCACGTTCAACCCACTTACGCACGGTCACCCAAAATTTGCAGCAAACGGGGAACCAACCACACGCGCACACGGGGCCTTCTGTCACAGAGGGTTTTGCAGGGCATCCACTCAGCACAACTTCGATTTATGGGATCCACGCACGCACACGGACCAACTAAAAACACTTAGAGATCTCACTGGAATGTAGTTTATGGGATTCTCTTTATTTTTTTTCCCTCCCTCCATGGTAGGTTTCAGGGTAGTAGTGCTAACTATCTTTGTGTCATTTTTAGGAACAGTTTCAACATGTTTAAGGGGTTGCCTAGGCCTCGCATTGTTGTCTAATAGAATGCAATTGTTCATGTGATGTCTCACATGAGAGCATTTAGTGCAATAAGCAGGCATTTTTTCAAAAATTACTGGTTACCAGTATCCTGATAAGGATTTGCCTGATTCCGTGCTCCTGACCTGCACCCAAATTTCAGATGGTGGCTCTACTTGACAATCAAATTCAATGCATACACGCTTGGCGAAAAGTCTTTGATAATCAATGTCATTATTTAGTTTGATAAGGATGTGTTTGTAATCAAACCAGTGGATATCAAAAACACCCAATAAATTTAAACGACGAAAGAAATCACGGATTGCCTCTAACCGCGGCATGCGGTTGAACTTGCCGACCAACGTGCGTTGAAGAGGAGCCGCAAGTGCATCGACTTCATCATCATAAAAGATCTCCATTTGCTCGCAAATTTTGGGTGACCGTGCGTGAGTGGGTTGAACGTGGCTCTTGGCTCATTCTACGCGTGAATCCGGCTTTTTCGCTTTGGAGCGTAAGTCGGAACGAAGATCGAGCTTGGCTCGTGCGAGTGAAAGCGTGGATGTGTTTAAAACCGGTTTGATTTTGTGTTTCGTGCTCTTTCAACCGTGTTCATCGTGATGACCGTGGCGTGCGTTGGTGAAGCCTCGAGTGCAGGGTCCACGGTTTGAAGAAGGGATTTGAACTGGGAACAGGGCTACAAGTTTTCTTCTTTCCCCGTGGCAGCTTGAGGCTAGAGCTGAAGTGAAGATCCACGTGATTCTCTTCAATCGCTGCAAGCTGGTCTGCTAAGTTGTGGACAGAAGACTGAAGACCGTGCGTGGCTGGAGGAGAACCAAAGCTAACCGTGCTCATCTCCTTGTGACAGGTCAGAGCTTTTTGTTATTTCTAGCTGTGATTATCTTCCGTTGATTTGGAGAAATTTCTCGGTGCAAGTCGGAAATTTACACCTTGTCCGTAGCTGCTACTCATTTGCAATTTCGACTTGAGCGTATTGAAAAATCCCGTGGTCACTCTTGCAGATTAAAAAATATATATAATAAATATATATAAAAGAAAATTAAATAAATAAATATATATATATATTTAATTAAATATATTCATGCATTTGTTTTTTTGCTTTTAATTCGACTTTAGTTAAAAATAAATACAAGAGTGGTGTGGATTATCGTGGTTGGTGTTTGGTAATTGATGGAGCCTCTGCCCGGATCCGTGCATGTGGTACCTCCTTTGGCAAAACCATCCTATGCTCGAGATGGTTAATAGTAGGGTGGGTACAAAATTTCAACCAAACTTCTCACCCCGAGCTTACAACAAAAGCTTCCAATCGATGCTAATGGGGAGAAAGCATCGATTGTTAAAGATACGCGCCTCAGGAAAAATTCCGAATGCCCTGCAGCCTATCTTTTATGATGATGAAGTCGATGCACTTGCGGCTCCTCTTCAACGCACGTTGGTCGGCAAGTTCAACCGCATGCCGCGGTTCGAGGCAATCCGTGATTTCTTTCGTCGTTTAAATTTATTGGGTGTTTTTGATATCCACTGGTTTGATTACAAACACATCCTTATCAAACTAAATAATGACATTGATTATCAAAGACTTTTCGCCAAGCATGAATGGTTTTTCGGGGGTTATAAAATGCGGGTACTGAAATGGACCGTGGATTTTATCCCCGAGAAAGAATCATCCATTGTGCCAGTGTGGATCTCGTTCCCTAACTTGAGATACCATCTCTACGAAGGATCCGCTTTAATGAATCTGGCAAAGTCGTTGGGACCGCCCATCCAGATGGATGAGGCCACGGCCAAAGGAATTAGACCATCTAAAACTCGTGTATGCATTGAATTTGATTGTCAAGTAGAGCCACCATCTGAAATTTGGGTGCAGGTCAGGAGCAGGGAATCAGGCAAAAGCTTATCAGGATACTGGCAACCAGTAATTTTTGAAAAAAATACCTACTTACTGCACTAAATGCTCTCATGTGGGACATCACATGAACAATTGAAGAACCTATATGCAACTCTCCTCTTCAATTAACTTACCCAAAGGAATTTCATTGATCTTTTCTCTACCCTGATTTTCCATATTGGTGCCCTCATTCGCTGGAGTAGGAATTAGGATAGCTTTACCTTTATCTAATGGGGGGATAGGATTGCCCTTGGCATTGACTTCCACATGTTTATGTGCGGCTTTCTTATGCCGAACCTCCACCCATTCCTCTTTATTTTTTTTCCCTCCCTCCATGGGTGGGTGTGTGTGTGGGGGGAGGATTAAAGCACAAGTTTATAATGTTAAGAACACATAACAAAGATCATGCACAAAATGCTCACTAATACACAAGGCATTATCTACTCTTACTGCCTGTAACTCTTATACGTAAAGTGGAGCCCTCTCATCTATAAACACACATAAAGAGCACACCTCTCAACTCAACTCCCATGCATGTAGCTCTCACACTTTAGACCACACACACACATGAACCAAGCATTCTATACTGGCATAAGTCAGAGACACAAATCCGGCTCATAAGTCACAGCTAGATGTGGAGATAATGTTCAGTTTTGTTAAAAGCAGCTCTCAATCTGTTGGCTGCAACTTGGTTTCAATGTTGAATTTACACACTATCACAGCGGGCTATTGCAAGCAAGTTCAACTGATACTTGTCTTTACTTCGCAGAGTTGGTGTCTCAACCATGAAGCACAATGCAACCAAAAGTACAAGAGACCAATTAGACTAGAAGTGTACAATTTCTCTACCAGCTGTGTCTCATAACTGGATTCGACCTCAAGACCTCACCCATTATTACTTTGTAAGAGTACTGTTGAGCTATAAGCCAATTGGTATAGCTAATATTACAAGGGAGTACTTTAACAGCAATTATCCAGTCCTCCTGGAGTACTCCTCCGCTTACCAGAAAATGGTGGGGGGTTCCATTTTTATGCGAGTGGTGTAGCCTTAAAAATAATATCTAATATTTCCTAGCACGCTTTAGACATTATATGCTAGTATACATAGGGAACCTGGGTTCAGTTTTTGCGGGGTGCAAAAATCATGAATGCGACATTACACGTGAGTGTATTCCTTCTGTGCATAATGGATGGTGAGGGAGTAGAAAATTAAGCAAGTTTATGTTCAACTTTGTACGAATTACTGATTGAATTTCTGAGCAAATTTTTCATTTCTACTTTTTCAATGTGCAAAGTGCCTGTGTTTGCCCACATATAACTAGTGCTTAGTTTCTTATTCGTCCACCCTTGTATTTCTCAACACTTCCAACTCATAGTAAATTGCCACCATCCTGAATCGCAACTATCCTACTTATACAATGTTACCACCACCCTGAATCACAACTATCCTACTTAAGCAATGTCACTATTCTAGATACCAAAACTACTGCCAGCACCATAACTGTATACATTATTCCTAGGTGCAGAAAGTCAAGACCAGTTGAAAGAGTAAACAATGTAGGTCTGACCAAATTATTGGCTAGTGAAAAAAGGCAAGCATTGCTCCAATTCAATTGTAGCAATGCTTGTTCCTTTCTACATATTATGACTTATGTGCCTATATTCCTCGTCAACTCTTGAATAAATAAACTGAATGATTATGGTGGCACTAAATATGATATTTGATTGTAATAAATCTACTATGTCCTTTCCAGTATTGCCATTAAACTTTTCCAATTCCTTCAATGCTCGGACAGAATCCAATGGTAACTTGAAGTTCAAAATGAACAGAACACAAGCTTGAATATGGTTTCATCAGTAATTTTAGAAATCATATGGTATTGAGCTGCAGTCACATTTAAAGTGAAAGGGAAAGAAAGGGTCCAAAATCTGCTGACTTTTGGTGAAGTATCAACACTAAAATCTATTTTCAAATGCAGGTTTCACCAAAACTGATGCAGTTAACAAAACAAAGTTCATCACAAAGTCAAATACTAAATAGTGTGTTAGTGTTTTAGCTATGATCCATCACAATAAAGTTCCAGATATCACAAAGTCAAATACTAAATAGTGTGTTAGTGTTTTAGCTATGATCCATCACAATAAAGTTCCAGATCATAGTCAATCAGTCAATATCATCCAATAAATAAATAAAAAATAAGTCAATCGCTCGTGGATGATGACAGAAGAAAAGATCAAACTTATGAACTGACTTTCCTAGTCTCTCTAATTCCTACTTCAAATTAAAAACTCCAACACCCAGAAAACCACGAAATTATGGTTCAAATTCCACCTATTGGAACAGGAAATTTAATGGAAGCAAGGAATAGAATAGACAAAGACTCAATACCCAGTTAATCAACCAAAGCAAGATAAAAGTATTATCTACACTGGAGAAAGATATAAGACAAAATTACCTTCATATGTATAGCAATGCACAAAAGCATCTAGATTCCCCAAAATCCTACATGCCTTGTCCACTGCCTCTTCAAAACTTGCCTCCCTTTCCTCTTCCACATCCATTTCTACTACCTCCACTGGCAAAGCACCTCTGATTGCACCTGTTATCTTCTCACCGATACTCCTTAAACCCTTCTCATTTCCCATCAAAACCAACCTGATCATACATCACGAAATAACATATTATTAAATAACCAACCAATCTAGTTGGATTGATATCTGGATATAAAATTGAATAAAGAAAAGTTTATTAGCTATCTTTTATTTTTTTATTTAAAGAAAAGTCTTTGCTCTGCTTTTGGAAGCATTATAAATAATCAACTGTCGACTGTAGACGGCCAGGATTCCATTTTTGTTTATAGAGCATACGGAAAGATTACTTAAAATGTACTGCTCAAACTGTGGATTTCATTCAACAAAAGACAAGTGAAACTTATTAGAAAATTATAAGGAATCCATAACATGTCCAATTTTCCCCACCCGAAAATGCAATATCCATTTTTCTGCCTTTCCCTTCTTCTCTTTTCTCAGAAACCAAACACGATTGAAAAGCAATATTCAATACCTGAAACCTTTTTTCTTCCACTTCCTTCCCTTTTCTTAGAAACCAAACAGCAAATCAATGAGACTATAAAATTCATAAAACTGAACCTTAAACTACATCCTTGGTCAAAACAACCAGGGAAACTTATAGAAAAATCCAAAAAAAAAGAAAAGAAAATTCAGTGCTAAAAAAAAAACCTTTCATTTCACAACCGGTAAATTAGAAGACGGAAAGAAAACGTCCATTTTCTGTCATTTCTTTCGAAAGACTGAAACTATGATTTGGTGACATTACGTTTCGTTTTCCTTGCTAGCCTCACTACCAAAATAAAAAAATTGAAACGAAGAAATTCATTTAAAAAAAGAACAGAAACTCAACCTGCATCCTTGTTTAACCAAATGAAACGCGATATTCTGCGAAACCTCATCTCCATTTGAAGTAAGCAACACATTCTTCACGCCACTTCCCATTCTCCAACTTTCCAATTTCAAATTTCAAAACAAACCCTGCCAATAACAAAAACAAAGATCAAATTCATGAACCGAAACACCCACAATTCAAGTCGAAATAAAAGAGAATAATCTATCACAAATGCTACCTGACAAAAAAATAACTAATCGAATGAAGCGTAAGAAAAAAGAAGACGTCTCTTCAAATGAATGCCATGTGCTGTGGACATCTGGTATCTTTCTACCACGAGTTGCCTCTATATATGTGTGTGTGTGTGTGGGTACTGCCGTGCTCTCGCAGAATTTTGCGGTTGCAGTGTCTGTCACTTTTTACACCGAAAAAATGGAGAGCTGAAAATCTTGAGATAAAAATCTAGTACAAAATTGTGTACATTTATTTTTTTAATTAGAAAAAAAAAAAGGGAAACAAAAACCGCTGTCGAAGAAATAGAAGAAACCTGTCGTTCCTTTGCAATTACAACGAAAGAAACGGAAAAATGAGGCACCTCATCACGTTCCTAAAATAAGTAAGTGCCTTATTTGCACGTGCAATGGATGATAGTGTCACGTGACAAGGCACCGCCTCAACAACCACTGGTGTGGCTGTATTAAGGGAGTCTTTGATTTCTTCATTTTTTTATTTAAAAATAATTTTTATTTATTTTTAAATTATTTTAATGTACAGATATTAAAAACTAAAAACGTTTAAAATAACTTACAACACTCTAACCACGTTTTATACAAGGAAATCAAGTTGCCAAATTTGTGAAGAATGTGTGTGAGATTAAAAATTGTGTCGTGCGGTAATACGATGAAAGGTAATTTTTAAAAGTAATTCTTAATTTAAATAATTATTAATTTTTTAAAATTAAAATGTCAGAAAAATTAAAATAATCTGAAAAATAAATTCAACTTAGGAATTGAGATTCGTTAAATCGTTGACCAAAACCTCTGTTGATCTGAGAGGCGTGGTGCTCTGGAAATTGATTGTGTTTTGCCCCTTTTTTTCCTTTTTTTTTATAATAATTATACTATGGGCAAAGCACGAAAAGGTCCCTCAATTATAGAGCTAGTCTTCTTTGAATTCCTAAGAAGAACAATTATCCCAATTGAGTTTTTCATCAATACTCTCACGATTTTTTTTTAAATCATCACTTTCTTACAAAATGATGCCGTTTTTTATGAAATGTAATAACCTGGACACAAATCATCGACGGAAATATGTCATTGTTTTCTTATTGTTAAGAAATTAAATATTTTTAAAAATATCTAAAATATAATAACTGTGTCATTCACCCTCGAGATTCAATCGAGACCAGCCTTGTAGATTAAGGGATTTCTTAGGGTTGCCCTTTCAATAAAACAGACAGGGGCACATGTTTCTGACATGTGAGGGGAAAATCAAGGGATGGTAAGCAATTGGTCTTCTTTAAAAATTATAGTTTAAAAATATTTTATTGTTTTTTTTTAAATTAGTTTAAATTTAATTTTTTTTAGTATTCTTAAATTTAGTTGATATACTAATATCAAAAATATTTTTTATAAATTAAAAAATATATATTATTTTAATATATTGAAAAAAACTACTTCAAAAAATAACCGCTATTATATTTCAAAAACCTCAAAGTGAAATCTCTTAAAGGTGATTTCTTGAAGTGTAATCCTATAAACTACTAGTAGAATTTTTTTTTCCTTTTAAGATGGTATTTGAAAGTGTAGTTGTTAGTTTTTTAAAATAGTTTTTACTTAAAAAAATATTAAAATAATATTTTTATTTTAAAAAAATTATATTAAACTAAAAATAATCTAAAAACACTAAAAATAATTCCGCAAAACAAAAATCATTTAAAAAAACACTTTTAAAATACTTACAAAGCATAATTCCATTTAAATACTCCATATTTGCGTTTTTGGGGCACTCGAAGAAAAAAATATTCGTCACATTAAAAGTGAATAACGTGCTATAGTATAATAATAAAATAATATATAATATAATATAGAGTAGCATTCCTCGAAAACAAATACCAGGGCAGTATCCTATAAGAAGGTAAGGCAATGAATAATTTAATACCTAGACCATGACTTGGCTCGAGATTCAAAAGACTACAAACAGAGCTTACCTCCTCTCATTTCTCGACTTCTACCCTAACAACTCTTTGAATCATTTTTTTAGAAGATATACACGTTTTCAATTCAAGATCTGCTATACAAATTATAAATTATTTGTTATCACATCACTTGAGGATATTAAAAAATGTTAACAGTTAATGGCAAAAAAATTGATAGATAATGATATAACTTTCAAACGTTTTAGAGAAATAATTCCAAGAAAATTATTTAAGATCATTTTATGCTCCTGTTATATGCACATCGACCATGGATTTATAGACATTGGTTGTCCCCACATATTTTTTATCTTGTTGGAATGTATTGTTTGAACCATGTAATCCAATAATTTAGCTTTAAGCAACACATGTCGTCTGATATAAATACGAGAGATCAACTACATTCCATTAGTCTTTTGGGTAGACATGCTGATTATAATTGGATGATCCGTCATCTCCAGCATGTATCGATGTGGGATGCATGAAGAAATCTTATTTTCATGGAGACGCGTCTTGTGATTTCTAAGAAAGAATACATGGGTTAGTACTGAAGACTACACTTGACCTATTGAAGAGACATTGAGCTTATCTGATATTGTCTCGGAGGATGAGACTACACAAAGTTGGTTTATCCATTCATTATCGTAGAAGACATAGATAGAGTCGGGTAAAGTTAAAAGTTATTTTTATTATTACTTTTTTTTATAATATTGTTTTTACTAATTGTCATGCTGATTGTAAAGTAGTCTTATTTATTATGCATCTTCACACTTAGTTTATACATGCATGATCTAATATTATTATTAAAAAATAACATGTGAACAGAGTGTTTAAGATTTCAAATCATCCATTAATAGCTAAAAAAATACATGTAAAAAAAATATTTAAAAAACACGCGCGCTAGCTTTTATTTTAATTATAGATTTGAGGTTTGGTAATTTATAATTCTGTTTGGTCTTTATTTATGGTGATCCAGTCTTTGTGGTTTTATTTTGCCTTTGGTTATGATGATTCAAATTCTATTTTATATAAAATCTTAGGGTAAACTGAGCTGCTTGGCACCCTTGTTTTTTTTTATAACCGTGGTGTTTGGGCCAACTTGCATGCATAATAACTAATCTCTGGATCCACTGCAAGTCCAATAAATATATAAAATACTACAAAAATAACAAACATACTTAACAAGACTTAACTGGAATAAAAAAAAAAAAAAATTCTTGACAACCAGGTCAGGACACTACTGGCTACTTAGCACAATTGTTATTGTAATTAGTGATGGCGTAGTGACGGCTTAAAGGGCTGTCAACAACCTCTGATTTATTAAAAGACAAACAACTCTTCTTTCCCGACAGTAGTTCATCGATAGCCACCTTCTTGCCTCCAAGTCATCGTTTCACACCGAAAACTAATTATTTTTCTCTTTTTTTTTCAACAACCATTAAAATGTCCTTCCCTAGTAAGGAATTTTATTTTTCTATTTATTTATTTATTTATTTGGCACAACATAAAACCTCGACAATAATTATATATTTTTCTTACTGATTTTAAAACTTGTTGAGTTGTGCAACAAACATGTAATTTTCATGACTTGTCCGTATTTTTCCCATACATTTCCATCATTGTTATCTATTTTAATATGTGTGGCATGGGAAACTCTGTTCTAATCTCTTACCACTTTGGATTACGAGTGTTGTTTAAGTTTTAAAATGTATTTTGTGCATGAATATATTAAAATAATATTTATTTTTATTTTTTAAAAAATATTTTTGATATCAATACATTAAAATAATCTAAGAACACAATAAAAAATATAAAAAAATATTTTTTTGGAATAAAAAAGATAAAAAAAATGTATTTGATAAAAAATATTATAATGCCAAAGCCTATGGTAAGAGTAGATAAAAAATGTTTTTTCTAAGAAAATTTTTATTGATTTAAAAATAGTAAGAGTAGGTTATATTCGTATATTTTATTTTAAAATAGAAATAATGCCAAAGCCTATGGGATATAATTAATTGTAAGCTAATAAAATTCATTTTAAATTTTTTTTTATCACCCAGTAAAAATGGGGTGAGAACTTATCCCGCTGTTGGATGGACTAGGTGTTGAAGGCTGAAGCTAGTGTTCGAGAGTGCAATTACTTTTCACGGTATTAAAATAATATGTTTTTTAATCTCTTAAAAAATATTTTTAATATGAATAAATTAAAACAATTTTAAAAACAATAAAAATATTTGTATTTAAAATATTAATATCTTTTTTTAGTAAAACACTGCTTCCCACATACCTCACGATCACATCCCGAAATTCAATGGCATGAGCTTAATTGTTGAATCAGAGAAATTTCAGTTACAAGATGTCAATTATTGCATTTCAAGTGGATATCACTATCTGCAAATCCAACGGTCATAGATTAGCCGCCACCTCTAGGAGTCTTTCCCAGCCTTCTCTGTATTAGGCTACGTTCGAAATTTGAATCCTAATTTTCTTGCTTTCTAAATGGTTGGTATAATCACCCGTTATTGTTTTTTTTTTTTTGTGTGTGTGTGATTATATTATTTTAATAAGATAATTTAAAAAATAAAATTTAAAAAATAAAAAATATTTTAAAAACAATCATCTATTACAACTCTAAATAGACTCCTATAATGCTTTGCAACTAGGAGGTAATGGTAAGGATTTTAACTCTCTTTTTCCTTTTTTTTTAATAAAAAATCAACCAATTGTATTAACATAATTATTTTATATTTAAGGTTATGAGAAAATCTCAATACAAAAAAATATATGAAAATAGTATGATTGAAAGCTGATAATACCACCAATTCACATCCGCTAGGAGATAAGGATTTTAATCATTGATAGAAGAAAAAAAATTGTTCCATAAAAAATGATAATAATTCCTTTCTTATTAAAAAAATATTATTAAAATTTTATATTTATCTCTCTCATACACTATAAATATTTGAAATTAAAATATAAAAAATCATAAAAATTCACGTGGGGACAATATAAAAAAAAACATTAAAGAATAAGAATATAATGGAACATCGATAAACTTGAAATGAACTACCCTTGACCTTTTCTTTTCTTTTCGTTTCTAGATAGAGACGAAAGTAGAGTTGGTATTGGATTTGATAATTGAAATAACTATCAATTTGGTTTTCTACTTCCTTTCGAGGACAAAGCTTGACAGGTGGAATAGTTCGAAGCTGTCATTATCTTTAGATTCTCGACTTAGGTATTCTTGTACCTATTTGGAATAACGATCTAGTTTTTCAAAATGTTTTTTTGAAGGATTTTCATGCTGAAATATATTAAAATAATTTTTTTTTTAAAAAAATAATTTTGATATTAATATATTAAAATGATCTAAAAAAACTAAAATATATTCATTTTAAATAAAATAAAATAAAATAAAAAATTCAAATTTCTGCGGCACTGCGGTTGAAACGTCGTGTCAAACAACTTCTATATTTTAAAATTATTTTTGATAAAAATTAATAATTTTTTTAAATTAATTTATTATGTGTTTTTAGATCATTTTAATATCATAAATGTTTTTAAGAAACTAAAAAAATATTATTTTAATACATTTTTAAATAAAAAATATTTTAAAAAACAACCACATCACACTAAGTTGCCGAAGGATAAAACAGAAGAGTTTTTTTTTATTTGGATTTTTTATTCTTTTTATAACAACGTTTGCATTTTTTTAAAATGAAATCCTGGCTTGCCATGGTGATGTTTTAGTTTACCAGGTGCGTGTTTGGTATTATTATAATAGTTTTTTTTTAAGTATTTTGTTTTTAAAATACATTAAAATATTATTTTTTAATAAACATCAACACATTAAAATCATCACTAAACACTTTAAAATATATCAATTTATTTTTTTCTTCAATCCAACACATTGAAAACATATTTTAAATATGAAAACAAAAAATGTTCAATTGTCTGTTTGGTACTGCAGCTGCTATTGTAGTTGAGGTTTACAAAAAATAATTACATAAAAAACACTTTTAGCTATGTTGGACTTAGGTTGGGCTGAGAACATCCCAACCTACTCCTAAGGGTTAAAAATAAAAATAAAAAAAGAAAACGGTGTCCTGTACTATACGCGTAAATGTGAATAGTAGCAATGTGGTTAATCGACGGTGACGAGAGGCTCACCTGCCGATACTAATAGATAGAGGAGGGTCGAGGTGATTCTTTTTTTGTGGTGGTGGCAAAAATTATTGTATGTGGTGGCTGTGAGAAGTATCAAAAGGTTGTTACTATTGCTCTATCGGGACTTGTTGTTGTTGTTGGAGGTCAGGACAAAACTAATAGCGTGGAGGAGAAGTTGTTAGTACTAAGAGGGATGATGGTGGTGCTCTCCGAGAGCTGTTGTTGGAAGAGAGAGAGGGGGAGTTGTTTGTGATTATGGAGAGATAAAGAGAACATCGACTCACTATAAAAGAGAAAGAGAAGTATTGGTGCTTTTACTGCTGCTAGTGATTCTCTTGTATACCGCGAGGATGCAAGTAAGGAAAATCTTGGCCTTTTGACTATACACTATGAGGATAAGCTTGGTCTTTCATGGAGGTTTGCCAGTAAAAGAGAGAGAGAGAGAGAGAGAGACTAGTAGAGAGAGAGACCACAGTTTGGTGCCAGCGTCAGAAGCACCTGCGAGAGTTCAACCTTAGTTTTTTTGGGGGGTACCAAAATTAAAAAAGCTTTGGTGGACCTCTTACCAAACGGCCGGCTTTGTGGTGATTTTCAATCGCAGAAGCCACCGCAAAACTAAACACCCATTAAATATATATTTGACATTGTAGTGTCTTTTGCACCTATTGTTAAAAGGTAGTTTAAGATAAGTTTTATGAGTTGTCCCTTGTTGAAATTAAAGTGAAGGTGCTCTCCAGATACAAATATTTTAAAACAAAAATTATAAAATTATTATAGTTATAAGATTCTTATTGCATCACATCATTGTTTATAAATATTTTTAGTCAATGCTCTATTAAGACTAAATATTAATTAAAGTTATTACAAGTAATATGTTTTATGTTTTTTCCTTTTGAAAGGAAGTTTTGCTCTTTTAAGTTGGGGCATGAAAATATCTATAACTAATATGTAAGTGTTTGTAAAATGACAAATTCACTGAACTAACCAACATGAGAAATTCACTAGGTTGAATTTTATTTTATTATACAACACAAAATACAAAAACTATTTACCATCAATTCAATACCGAATAATAAATTTTAATAAAAAAATACTTTACACTAATTGATGGAATTAAAAGAAAAAACTAAAGGATATATATAAAAGAGGAAAAAAATCTCGGCTCAAACCCTTCTATAATATTTAATATACATATCAAACTTATGACCCGGATTATGGACTCAATTGAGTTATTTGTTTTACTTAATGATAAAAAAAATCTATCATTAATCCAATATTAAAAGATCAAGTCCCCTAAAAAGAATTCTCGCTATAGAATTCGAATTTTTTGAAAAGATTTAAAACTCAAACCTGACTTTTTTATTAATATTTAGTCAATGCAGTAAACCCACAACTGGTTACGAGTTTTTATGAGGGTTGTCAATACCGTTTCATCTCGGGCGAAACATTCAGTGCTATTAAAAAAACCGAGACAAAACAACATCATTTTTGTCTCGATTTTAATTTCGTTCTGTTTCGGAAATACCAGTCAAATTCTTGACGAAACATCTCGGTACCGTTCTGGGCCTTCTGGCCTTAAAATCTTCCTTATTTTGATTAACTTATGATTTTGTTTCTAATATTGAGATTATATTTATTTGACTTTGTGTTTATATTATATAATTTAAAGTTAATTTATCTTGAATTTTAATCATGCTTGTTAAATTAATATTTTAATAACAATACAAGCCCGAAACGGCAAGCCAAAATGCTCCGAAAACAAAACATTCTATACTAATAGAAAAACCGGAACAACTACCGAAACAATATTGACAACCTTGATTTTTATTATTCTTTTAATATATAATAAAAAATGGAAAAAGTCATTTAACATAAACCTAATACTAAAATAAGATTTGGATAAATTATAGTAATGAAAAAAAAGCCCAATTGTGCTGGGCTTATCCCAAATATCCAGGTAGTTGGCCTGATAGAGGCTTGGCCTATATCTATATCTAGATACACACACATTTTCTGTCTACCCCCTTCCCGACATGTTAAAGTCCATGACAAGGTGGTTTTGGATGAGCCTCTTGTTGGCCTAGGTATGTGTCGTACTCAGTACTTTTTACCTCGTAGACCATTCCCTCTTGTTTAGACCCCCAGCTGATGATTACTATGGTGATTTTTTTGAAGTTAATCGATTATCAAGAAAATTTCCTCGAAATTGTAGTGCAGTTTCCTCGAAATTTTTGAATGTATGAATACTTTTAGAGATAAACAGTCAAGAGAGGCTTGCTCTGGGCTTGTTGCCTTGACACCGGCTAATTGATGGTCGAGGTCGAGTTATAGATTTGATTGTTCTCTTATTTCCTTTTATTCATCAGTAATACCATACTATACATCAGGGGTTCCCCTCACCATTACTCTCCTCTTCGTGGGGGGCTGTACACCGACTGTTTTCATCTAGATCATTTAACATCAAATTCAATCCCAGCCATTTTGCACCCAGAATTCTAAAATTCAATGTTTAGCCTCATGTTTATCAGTTATTTAAAAAAAATCTTGATATTTGAAGTGCAGAGTGTTTCACACTCGAGTGAGTCCATGGTAAGCTTACAGCACATCCTCCTAGCTTCTCCACCTTTTCATTTCTTTTGTGTTGCAGTGAGTCTGTTTTAAATATTATTGTTTACGATGCTTTGGAGATCAGATTGGAAGTCATGTGGGCAGATGTCATAAAGCCTTGAAGCGTTTGGAGAAAAAAAATTACCATCCTAGTTGCCAGTCATGATCTCAAGTAAGTTTGTATATTGTCTTGAGTTTATTCTGAATTGTCTTCTTTATCTGTTTAACATGCTGTTTTTCTTCTTGGTACGATTTTGTTCTAATGCCATCATATTTTAGCTGTTCAAGTAACTGTATTTTAAGCTCCTGTTTTCATAGATAAGGAATCTTCTTAAAAGCATATGAAAGTTGTTGTAGAAGTTGCATGACTGTATTTTTAGTTCCTGTTGTTCATAAACAATGACATCGATAGGTGGTCTCATTAGAAGGCTTAGAGGACTCAACCAAGCAAGCTCTTCTTACTGCTCTGTAGTTAAGCTTGATTTCCCAAAATCCAACAATAATTTAATTCACTGGTTGTGCAAACTAATTTATTGAAACTTCTCCTATCTTAGGACGCACAATGTGTATTTTCTTATATTGTTTCTCTTTTCACTATATGTATGTGGTTCTACTTTTACTTTTAGAGATTCAGGTTTCTCTTCAGAGAATTAGCTACTCTAGTTGACCGTTCCTGAGGATGGAAATGGGTGGATTTCTGATGGAAGAGCTTCCTTTCAGTGTCAACCTAGAGTGGCCTATTACCTACTTTACCCATGTGTTATACTATGAGGTTTGACCTAGTGGGTTCTAGCTCTATATGTTTATGCCAAAAGCTGGAACTGCTTACAAATTATATCAGGAACATGTCTCGCTGCTAAAATCCAAATCCTTGATAGTGATTTTTTTTTGTTTTGTTTTAGAGAATCTGATCCTTGATAGTACTTATTGCTTACTGATTGGCATAGTTATCAGGCCTATAGTCAACCTCCAGCCATTTTTCTTAAAGTGCTAGGTGCGCTTAGGCACAAAGGGTTCCTGGAGCCTAGGCACAAGTTCTCGTCTAGGCAAAATAAGGTGCACACTTACTATAATGTGTGTATACATATAACAGCTTACAGCAGATTGTTTTTTCTTTTTTGAAAAAATAAGAAAAATATTAATACATCTGGTGTTTGTTTCTGATCTTGATAATAGATTAATTAGAAAATGAATAACTTTTAAACTCTGATTCTACCAGGATGAGAGAGAGAGAGAGAGAGAGAGAGAGAGATGCATAGCAATATTCTTTTTCCTTCTTAGCATCAATTAAGTCAATGTAAGACCATCATGGAAGAGAGGGTGAGTGATTTGAACACACAGCAAAAGAAAGTGATAAAAACGACAGTATAATAATTTGAAAGAACAAAAAATTATTTGTATAAATTCACATTCTTTTGGACAAATACACCATAGCTCTCCTTATTGTCCTTTTGTGTTTCTTTCACAATTAGTTTAGGCTTTTTTAATGAATAAATTTCAAATAAAATTGTTTGTGGATTGCCATGTGTAACAACAGTAGAATTTTGCCCTGCAAGTAAATACGTTGAAGTCAAATGGGTATCTGACTACACAAGCTAGAAATCTAACAGACAAGAACTCTAACTAAGCATGTTTTTTTGTGCTTCTTTCTAAGTCCCTAGATGTTTGCTTCTCTCGCCTAATGTGTGCTTGATTAAAATTGCTTGGCTTTGACCTTTAAATCCCTTTCCTGCACAGATCAGTGCCTTGTGCTTTAGGTGCGCCTTAGGTGCTTGCTAACATACTTCCAACAGTTTGGAATTTGTTGCACCCATTTCAAACCATCTGTTCACTATCCTATTTGATTCCAACTAGATAGTTTAATAATTTTAATTAGATGAATTTTGGTAGGTGAATTATGGGAACTTCAATGTTAAGTTTCCAGCATATGTTTGAGGTGCTTGACACCATAAAAATTAAACGGAAAAGGGTTGACTTGGGATCAAATGCCCAACACTAGCTCCTTTCCATAATACTCCTACATTTCTTATGTTTGAAGTAAATATTTTTTCTGAATATTTCCTGGTTTGTGAAGTGAAAAAATAGCTGAAATGGAACATGCAAACATATCAATCATGTTTATGTTTACTAATTAAGATGGTTACATGATGTTTAGTGCTCACAGCTTTATTATTATACAGACAGATAAGATGAATACCTTTTACTGTTTTCATGTCCTTGGGTTCATGGACACTTAAATCACTCACAAATACTTAAGAGCTTAGATGATGCAATCAACAACGCATTGTAAGTGTGCTTTAGCTCCTCTGCTACAGCTCCAGCACCAAATCTACATTACCGATAATAGAAAAGGGTTAGATGTGTGCTTCAATATGCTTAATCATTTAATAATTCACCTTGGTGTTCACAATGAAGTCAAGATAGCTCTTTCTTTTCAAGTGAGAAAAAAAATACTATCAATGTAGCAGCATGAATGGAAAATACGCTATTGAATGTTTGACTTCCCATATTAAGATATTCTTAATGTGGTTCTGTTTATAATTGTTTGACACTTTCATAATTGTTTCTTTTAGCATATCTTCATCACGTTAATGAAGTTGTGTTTTTGAAACCTCTTTTTTGCTTGTAAATAGACGTGTTTCGTGCATGTGCGTATAAGGATGACAAATGTCAGACGTTTATTCATCAATGCATATTGTAACAAATGATTGATGATGCTGTGGTCAGCAATCTATACTTGGAAGTAAACCAAATGCTATGATCCACATGTTCTATGTTTTTGAAAGGTCAAGATGTGTTAGTACTTACAGTCCGCATCTGTTTTGATCCAGTATTCCCCATTTGCAAATGGATTACTGTAAATATGATCATATTGAGGAAGTTTCAAGCTGTTCTTATGGCATTGGACCCCTTCCCTTGACTTGTTTCCAGGAAGAAACTTTCTTTTCTCCTCAACCTGGTGTGTCAGTTCTGCGTTGTAGCCACCATCATTCAGAGTGTTCATTGTCTTGTCTTTATGGGACTTCATAAGCTCTCTTTCAGGTAATGGGTTTTCAGGATGAACTTTTCTATGGAACACTTTTAGGACCTGCATGCCAAAAACTGAGAAAAATTAAGATTTCAGTGGAAGTTTTATCATCGAACCTATTTAGAGTGGTATTATTAAGTTCCTACTCCTGCTCTGGACTTCCATATGATGCTTTGTGACCAATAGTTCTGATAAGTGAACGTGAATGAAATATTGTAATGGAAACCGTTCTGGAAAATATAGTGGTTGGTGGTCATAATATGGCTTAGCTTGATCTAAAAACTTGAGGTACTAAAGGTATAATCAAAGACTTTTGACAACAATCCAAGTTTGAGTCATAATGGGTGATCTTGTCGAATGCTATGTTATCAAATGGCGTGGAGTGAAGTTCAAAAACACTTACAATATGGCTAGTTTATACTGCAAGTTCTATCCAAGTTGAAAGATGATATTTCCTCCAGATCTGTTTTGTTAACAGCAAAAGATTTAGGTGTTTGCAACTTAAGATTTTTGTGCTTGACTACTGCTATCCTGGTTGTCACTGTAGTACACATTAAAATGAAATCATTTTTCTACTTATTTGGCCCGAGGTAATTGTAATACAGTGATATGGATCATGTGTTTATAGATAGAATCAACAGTCTTTCCCCTTACCATTTCTTATAGAAAATTGTGGAAGAAGACACACCTTATTAAGTGTTTTCTTGGTAGAAATAGAATTTGAGGCTTCATCACCAATAGAAGGGGTAGGATTTCCTGACGAAGTGCGAAACATTTTGAGTATCTTCTTGATGAGGTATTTGGCAGATTTATGTGCTTTCTTGTCTTGCATCTCCCTTTGCACTTCTTTTACCGAAGGAATTTCATCTGTAACTTTTGTCATATGAAACATCTCTCTAAGTGATACCTTTTCCTTCTTTACTCGAACTCTTGTTTCAGGCAGTTCAACTGATGACCCAAATAAATATCCTTGGAGCGGACATGCCACTGTCTTTCCATAATCTTCACCATCGGTTGCTTCCACTTGCATGCCACTGAGTGTTATATTGCTAACATAACTGCTCCTTGCCAACGATTCATCGCAACCTTCTTCTTCAGCTTCAGCCTCTAGAAACTTTTCTAACTCATTGCTCACGAGCTTCAATTCATTCTCTGTCACCTCTATGTTTTCCTCTGCTATGCTCTTCAAAGACATGGGAAATGTTGGTGTTGCAGGCTCACTGGTAATTGTTTCTGAGCCAAGTGTTCCAATCGAGAGAAAGCCATGAAAATGATCAGAGCTAATGATAGATGTTTCATCTCCATTATTCTCATCCACACCTTCATTTTCAGAGAAAGTGTTCTCGCATTCCTCATTTGGCTGTTTTAAGAGCATGGGTGCATATCTGGAGTCAAAACTTGGCCCAGTATAGGAAACATGGTCATCAACTGGTGAGTGTGCGGAAAGGCAAGTGCAATAGTTCCCTGAAACATGGAAAAAGAAAGGATAACTTATTTGAGTTTTTAAGCAGGGCATATTACTTGTCCCTTTTATGACATTTTGCATGGGCCAACTAGTGATTGAACAATCTTCGGATTTGTGAGGATAGTGGTTCGAAGGGTCACTGGTTTATGTAACAACCTAGCAAAACTGTTATTTGTATCACGAAGTGGCTGCAATATTTATGCCAATATGCCTACTTTGAACCATATCCCTGAGAGAGATCCATTTGCTGAGTGGCCAAAAAGGCCTTAGCCAGTGGTGGAAAATCTAAGGGGTGGGAGGTCCTAAAATACCTGCACTGAGGTCCCATCCTTTTCTTTTTCCATGAACACCCTAGATGATTGATGGCCGTGTCTTAACTTTAATGCAGACAGAGATCAGCTGTTCCTGAGACCTAAGAAGACTGGTGGTCTCATCCAGTGGTGAAACATCTTGAAAGTTGAGATGTTTCTGACACGATTGACCATCTTTGCGAGACTATCAATCTTTGGTTTGGACCACTGTTTTTTATCCTTTCCTTGAAGTGAAAAGCAGCTACTAAGAGTGGTGCTACTCGCCGAGTGTGATAGATTAAATTACTTTTTTGAGTTTGGCCTCTTTATGTGATCATATCTTATGTCTGATGCGCGCCTAGGGGTCTTCTTAGAAGAAAATGAAGGATTGTTTGAATACCTAGCAAAAAATCTTTGAATGGTTTGACACTAGTTTTTTGGGATTTGTGGTGCATCCAACCTAGTACCTGCAACAATGAAATGCAAAGACATGGTTGAGGATCATTAATACGTGTGCTTTTCAAATTTCAGGAAGTGTGGACTTACCTTCATCTTGAACGACTTCTGTAGGACGCAATGTTAGTTTTCCTTTAATTTTCACAGGGGGCAAGATGTAGGAATATATTTAGATACGCAAGGGGAACAAATCATTAAAAGAAAGATTGGATTAGCAAGAAAGGAATGGAAATACTTTGAGAATGGATGTTTAATGAGTTGAGAGTAGTGGGTGCTAGAAGGGTCTTTTGATGGATGCGGACAGAGAGAAACATTTAGATAGATACAAGGTTTTGGTTGGCTTTTCTTTGTCAAGGTCAAATCAAGTAAAAGAATGAGGGAGAGATGGGAGACCCGCAAGTTGGGGGGTGCAACATTTGCTATGCATGCTTGATGTGGTTGTACAGGTAAATGAATGCGTGTGCATAAGACATTGATGGAAATATTTCATTTAGTTCTTTCAAATGCATGCATTATGTATTATTGTCCAAAAAATAGTGTGCATCATTTGCTAATGGACACTTGCAACGACTACACACTATCACAATCAGATCCCTTTACATATTAATATTTCATTTCATGTTATTCCATGTTTGCTTTTATTTTTCAAGGTGCTCGGCCTAAAGGATGGTAGCATTTCTATAAGGACCAATGAAAACTATTGTAGGTGGAAATCATTGTAAAGATGCACTTGCCAGGAATCCCAAAGGGACTGAATTATTTAAGCTTTGTGGCTAGTCATTGCTTCCGGTAAGATACTTAACTGGAATATCCCCTCTAGTAGACTAGTACTACTGTGGTTGACATACGAAATATCTTTGCCAAGAGTGAAAAGTTCATGCTGGGCCATTTTATGCTTTTTAAAAATGTATTTGTTTTTGAAAAACATCATGTTAATGCTTTTTTAGTGTTTTTTTTAAAGCAATAAATAAATTATTTGAATATATTTTCAAACAAAAAATCACTTCTGAAAAGCAAATTGTACCATAATTCCAAACAATCACCTAGATCTTGAGAGCCAGCCTTGTCTATTCATATATGCTTCATCGACCTTGTCAGTATCACTATTATCCCACACTCCCACACTCCCACCTCCTGCAAATTTAAGATTCTAGCTATACCGTCATCTTTTAAGAATTCCATGCAGAACACGTAACATCCTGCTGTGATTACCTTTTATGTGATCTATTTTTCAATCTTGCGGGACAGGACCAAAAATCATAGATGCGCAGTTTCTGTCGAAGGGAACCCAGGTAAGGAACAAGTTCTTACCTTCTTATCCAATGACATTCCATTTGTGACTCTTGACCTTTTCTTTCCACAAATTGAGAATTTTCTTTGCCGTTCCATATCGGTTTGTCACTGTAGTTGATCTGGAACCGCCAGCTTGATTCGGGGATGATTTCAATACTTTCAGTACTGTGATGAAATCATTGGCTTCTCAAATGCTCGATTGCACCCCGTTAAATGAGAAGATGCCCACCTAGTCAGGGTTGTTGGCACCAGTTTGTAAGCGTGCCCCACAATCATGCAAGCGAGGAAGCTGCTGTAAGCTTGTTGACAAATGCCACGCAACAGTCTTCGATCCTGGATTCCCTGATTACATAGGTGGATCTGGCAGTGAAAGATGTTCGACGAAAGTGATAAAAGTGTAAACAATGCACTGTTCTTCGTACAGTATGTCTAAACTTTTCATTGGTTCCAGTTGATCGTAATAGTTGCAGTTCTGTGACATGCTATAAACCATGTTGTTGTGTTGCGTCACGATCAATAACGATCATGACACATGACGTGTCGGTAAGTCTACTATTCTTAGCCGTTTGATTGACGCTCACGCATGATCAAAACTGTACCCTAGATTGTTGTTTCACCATGAAGTTTCGAGTTGCAGGTCCCCAATCTTGCATCATTATAGTACATCTGTCTCTTGATTGCTCTCTACATTCCGTCACCAACTTCACTTTTAAGCCGTTCGTTTTGTTAGTGTTGTTTACTTTACTTTATAAATTGTTTTTTTGTTTAAAAATGTATTAAAATAATACATTTTTATCTTAAAAAACGTCTAAAATTAAGTGCAATTGCTAGTTCCGTAAGAGCATCTCTCATATGGGAGTAGCTATTTTAAAGAGCCAAATCTTTATTTTAGCTCTTTGAATAATGTTTATATGGCTTTGTTCTGGATGAGTCTGTTCATGAGCTGCCTGAAGTTCAAAAATGCAAGGGAGACATCCTGAGCTCGTTTGTCAAAAGCTAATGACTTACTAATTTGATTTCATTTTATATCATAGATAATTGACGGTCCAATTTAAACTTATTTACAAATTCATTAGTAAATCGAAAAGAGACAAGATTAATAATCGAAATAAACGTTATAGCATTTCTAAAATTAAACGAGTCCGGTTTAAACACGTCAGAAATCGGCTAAATACACCCGATAATGTTTTTTTAATATTGAAATATTAGATTATTATGATTTTGGTAAAGTGTTTTCCACATCCCACTAGTACACGTGTCCAACCAGGTAGTGGCGTAGTATTTTTATAACGTCTACAAAATAACTAACGCATGAATGATCCCATTTGTATTAAAACTGAATATTACAAAGCGTTCATAATAATAATAATAATAATAATAAAAAGGTGAGATATGCTCGCCCGTTTATATAAATAATTAAGAACAAGTAGTGGGCAAGGGATCCCATTCTAGCTATCCAACGAGAAACTACAAAATGTAAGAGTTTGCCGCTGTCGGAGGACCCTCACCGCCCTACAAACTCCTATATTCCACTCTACCCTCGAGTCTCAAAACAAACACAAACCCTTCAAACTTTCGAGTCAGCACAGCAAGTGGGGTAATGTGTGAGTGAAATATAGGAATTAGATGGAGAGGGAGGGAGAGAGTCCATGCATGCATGGAAGCCATCCATTCGATTGTGACCATGTGAATCTCACGTGCAATTTTGATGGCTTATGCTTTCTTATTGGCACGCATTCAAATCCTTGAAACATGTATTTTGATTTATATGTATGTATTTACGATCATATCATGGGAGGATCGATCCCTTCTACTGCAGAAGATACTACAGCTACATATTTTTTGGTTTACCTTTAGAATAACACTAATTAGATTGTCCGCACTACGTTGTGGACTTAGCAAATAATTTTTATAATGGGTAAAAATAAAATAATTAATAGGTTATGCTGGTTTTAAAATATAATATAATATCTATACATGAAAGATTTGTAGTAAAACGCATCAACATACCCATGTACAATAACACTATCATAAGACCTTATTAACAAAGATATGAAGATGAATAATTGGTTCAAAATATTTTCAACAAAAAGATGTGGGAAAACATAGTTTTTTTCCCCAACAACTGCATCAACCCTTATGATGTCATTAGTCTACATGCGTGGTTTGATATAAATAGAAAATAAAATACATAAAGTGGCAATGAATGTTGCTAGAGCACATCAACACATCCAAGGATATATCCAAAGATAGCGAACCAACATAAAAAAATAACTTTGCGGCAAAAAAATATAACACCTAAATTAATATTATAGCAACCGAATCATATGGAAATTAAGCCACAGGAAAAAGAAAATAGAAAAACTAAAACCACAGAGACATGTGGTGATGAAGCAACATGAAAAAAATATGAAAAAAGAAAATTTTAAAATGTTTTATTTTTATTTTTTTGTTTTAAATTAATTTTTTTTAGTGTTTTTAGATAATTTTGATATGTTGATGTTAAAAATAATTTAAAAAACAAAAAAAACATTATTTTAATGCATTTATTAACAAATAATATTTTAAAAAACAATCTTAACTACACTCCTAAACAAACCCAAAATCTTGCTATTAATGAGTGTAAATTAAAGTGTTTGTTTGTTTTTTTGTTTAAGAATTGCTTTATGATTTTTTTGAGTTTTTTATTAAAAAATTACTTTAATTATGTTGATATAAGAAAATTAAAAAATACTTTAACAAACAACCACTAACTTAAAAAAAATCATTCTTATTTTGGACAACTACTGGGGGTTAAACAGGCAAGTGGAAAAAATCAGTCAACTCATCATTAGTATTAAGATGACGATCCCATTTGAAATTAGGTGAACAAAGTGGTTGAAATAAATGCCATAGCCGAAAGAAAGTCAAATAGATGATTAATGAGTTGACACCTAATAAATGCTCACATAAAAAAATGTTGCGACACTGACACCAAAAATTAGAAAAAAAAATAAATAAAGAAAAGGAAAAGTGGACCACCATAAAAAATAGCAAACCCTGACAAACACAAAAAGCAACCGAAAGTTATCTGTGGTTGAGAAAATTGGTATTGGTCTTGCGCTCTCTAATGTGGAGAACACAAATCCCATGATGTTTCGTGAATTGTTGGTTTATTCCTCTATTTTTCCACCTTTATTGGTTTGGAAGCTTAGATTGCATTTGTTGGCAAATAAAATAGAGAAGAAAAGGCCAAAAAGACAAAGAATTAAATAAAATCATTGTTTTGATCCACAGTAAATGAATATGGATGAACAATGTTGTTTGAACAATGTTTTCATGATCTGATATTTAAAACACTCAAGACACGTAGCAAAGCAACCACAAAAAAAGAAAATTGTGACCTAAACCGACCCGACCAGACCCAAAGCAAACTGACCCAAAACCATTGTTAAAATCCATAGTGAAAGCACCCACAATGCATAAATTTTAGTATATAGTATAATAATGAATTAAATGAACATGTATTCCCATGTGTAATAGTATTTGTCTGCTAAATTCCTTGACCAATAAAGAATAGTTTAGTTAGCATCCACAATAACATAACCTAAAAGCATATATCAACAATTGTGTTACAAGATATAAATATAAATTAATATGCAAATAAAATGGAAATAAGTATAGATAACATTTGTAAGTGAGCTCCTTTAACAATATTGTAATGTTAAGTAACACCAAAAGATGATATCTTTGGTTCAAGATTTGTTGTCACCCCCTTCTAAATTATCATCAAAGACTAGTTTAGAAAGAACAAAATGTATAAGATTGTAAGATTTTACAACATTTCTTGATTGATGAAGATCTAATTGGCAAGAAAAAATTAATTTAAGAAGAAGAAAAAACAAAACTAGATGTTTAGAGAATGAATTGGAATTGTTAACAGTTTAATTGAATTATTTGAAAACTTAACTGTAAAGAAAATCAATTTTTTGGAGTCAAGTTGAGCTTTAATTGGAAGAAATCGAAGTTTAAGGGTTTAAATTTTAATTTTAAAATGTCAATTTGGTCAAATCAAGGGTTTAATTATAAGAATATTTAAGTTTTATGGGCAATTAGAGACTTGATTGAAGAAATACAAAACCAAGAACCAAACTGGAAAAAAAGTGATTTTATGGGCTGAAATTGACCAAATCAAGCGTGAAATTGAAAAAAAAATTAAAAGTTTGATGGTTAATTAAGGATCCAAATGCAGAAAATAGAATCTTCTTTGAAGCATATGAATGTTGTTGTGGAAGTTGCATGACTGTATTTCAGTTTCAGTTGTTCATAAACAAAGACATCAATCGGTGGTGTCATTAGAAGGTTTAGAGAACTAGACCAAGCAAGCTCTTCTTATTCCTCTAGTTAAGCTTGATTTCCGAAATCCACCAATAATTTAATTCACTGGTTGTGCAAACTAATTTATTGAAAGTTCTCCTATCTTAGGACACACAATGTGTATTGTCTTATATTGTTTCTCTTTTCACTATATATATGTGGTGCTACTTTTACTTTTAGAGCTTCAAGTTTCTCTTCTAGAGAATTAGCTACTCTAGTTGACCGTTCGTGAGGATGGAAATGGGTGTGGATTTCTGATGGAAGAGCTCCTTTCAGTGTCAACCTAGAGTGGTGCCCGCGTGTTACGCTGAGCTTTTTTCTATTTACAAAACTAATTGTGTTTTTATATGTTGTAATTAGTTATTTTTATTTAATTAGTTAAATTATAATAGAAAAATATGTTATAAATGATTTTTTTTTCTGCCTAAAAGGAATAGTGTAATCGAAATGGGAAGTGGTTCGTATATTTTTTAATTGCAGATAACCTACATAATAATTTTTTTATGAGTTGTTTTTTTCCTCGGTAATATTTGATCTGACACATTATAAATAATTTTTTCAGAAATAAACTAACATTTTTTTGCGTGCTATAATTATTTTAATGTTTAATTAGTAAAATTGCAGTAGATAAAATATGTTAGAAATGATTTTTTTGCGTGGTATAATTAGTATGCTTGCCTGCGCATTGCGCTAGGGTTTTTTCCATGTAGAAAACTAATTAATTTTTTACATGCTTTAATTGGTTGTTTAATTATTTAATTAGTAACATTATAATAGATAAAATATGTTATTAATTTTTTTTCCTGCATAAAAGGAATAATGTAATCGAAATGGGAAGTGACTCACATATTTTTTAACTGTAGATAATCTAGGTAAATTTGTTTACCTTTTGATTTTTTTGAGTTGTATTTTTTCCCCAGTTATATTTGATATGAAATATTAAAAATCAACATTTTTTGTTTTTTTAAGAAATAAATTTGAAAAAAAGAGCACAAAATTAAAATTCAAAGCAATTTTTTTATAATATTTATTGATCATATTATTGTATTAAATGTATTTAAGAATACTAATATTAATTTATTTCCTTAAAAAAATCCTAGGTTATTTTTCTCTCTCTTTATATATTTTTAGGCGATAACATTCAATAAATATTAAAACGCATAATTAGTTTTATGTATTTTAATTTGACATAAATAAATAAATATATAATTAATTTGACATACTTTAAATAATATATTTAATTTAAAGGATAAAATTGAAGTAAATTCAAACATTAAAATTATATAATTTTAAAGAAAACCTAAAATTAAAAAAATTAGGATCGAAATCAAACTTTGATACCGAAAATATTAAGGATTTATAATAAATTTGCATTGAAGGATGAAATGTAAATCAATGAAAACTTTGATACCAAAAATATTAATAATTGCAGCCCAATCTGCAAAAATAAAAGGAGTACCTAATTGGAACCTCAATATACAATCAATTTCAATTAAATGATGAAATTGAAATAAATCAAAACCTATATAATAGCCATAAGGGTCAGAAAAACAAATTACAACATTTAGGGACTAAAATGAAATTTGACAAAAAAACATCTTAGCTGACGTCATGTGGTTCAAGCAAGAGAGAGAAATTAGGGGGGATTTAAACGACCATGGATACATCTCAGGACATCATAGTATCACACGCACTGCACCATGTGGAAGAGAACATGCCTGAAAATCATTCTAGACACCGGTTGGGTATTTTTGGACACCGTAGTAGGCCGCACACGTCGTCCGAAACAACCCTGAGTGCGGAAACGAACGCCACGTCCTGCGACGTGCCAACAGTATTCCGCCGAAAAAAATAATCGAAAATGGGCTAATTACCATAACGCACATCACCCTTAAGCCTGATTTTTATCTTTTTTGAGGGATAAAATGGTTAATGCAATCTTCAATGAAATATTAAAAAAATAAAAAAAATTAGACAGACGAACCGGGATAGACCGGGCCGGAAATGGTCAATTACCGACGAGCCCCTTAAACCGGCGATTTTCTTTTTGTCTTTTTCGAGGGATTTTTTCGTTAATACACTATTCATTGGTGGAAAAATAAGATGGATGCGCCAGAGCAAATTGTCAATGAATAGTGCGAATGAGTCTACAGCGACAGTAACCGATCAATTCTCTTTTAGATATATGTAATGTTTATGGACTCCATGCATGGAGTCAGGGAATGTATTTATAAAGTAAACTCGTCTATTCTACCAGAGAAAAAGAGGTTGCAGTATTACATTTATATGTAGTTAAATTTGAATCGATATAGACGGTTTTTCTCTGTTAAATTACATTTTAATTTTCATAATAATTCAAGGAACTACTGTTATTAAAAAATAGATTAATAAGAAAACATTAAAACTGAAATGCTAATTATTTCAACATGAAAACTATTGTGGGTGGAAATCATTGTAAATATACACTTGCGAGGAATCCTAAAGGGACTGAATTATTTAAGCTTTCTGGCTAGTCATTCCTTCATATATGAAGAGAAAGTATGGGTCCCAATAGTCCTAGTCAGCCTAAATAAAGTCCAGCTCAGCGTTGAATAAGTACAGTTAGTCTAGCTTAGCTTGAACAAGTCTAGTTAAAGTCCTAGTCTTTAATCATTAGCCCGAGTCTTGATGGAAATCATTTTAATGCTTTATTGTTCTGTATCTTCAGCTCAATTTATGAGCTATTTTATCTCGCTTTCTGTTAAGCTTGTAAGGGTATTTATAAACCCATTTTCATTCAATAAAGATGAATTGAGTATTCTTCATTTTACAGTCTCAATTCTTAACAACTTTGGTATCAGAGCTTGCGGTTATCAAAGTGTGAGAGTGTGCAAAGGGAAGTGTGAGAGTGTAAAATTCGAAGTGTTAGTTCAAGGGAAACACAGGGAAGTGAGATAGAGAGTTTGTCCATTTTAATCGAAGTTGCAATCTTTGATTGAATTCTTGCAGCAGCAAAAGAAGAATGACAACCGAAGGGCATTTCGTGCAACCAACCATTCCTCGCTTCGATGGTCACTACGATCATTGGAGCATGTTGATGGAAAATTTTCTGCGATCCAAGGAGTATTGGGGGCTGGTGGAGACTGGCTTTGTTGAGCCAGCAAGTGGGGTGGTGCAGACGGAAGCTCAACGACGGGGACTTGATGAATTGAAGCTGAAGGACCTGAAGGTCAAAAATTATCTTTTTCAGGCCATCGATCGAACGATATTGGAGACAATTCTGGTGAAAGACACTTCCAAGCAGATTTGGGAGTCCATGAAAAAGAAATTTGAAAGAAGTGCAAGGGTTAAGAGGTCACATTTACAAGCTCTCCGCAGAGACTTTGAGACCTTAGAGATGAAGGCTGGGGAAAGGGTTACTAAGTATTTTTCACGAGTACTGTCAGTAGCTAACAAAATGAGAACGCATGGAGAAAAGATGCAAGATGTCACAGTTATGGAGAAGATTCTTCGATCTCTGAGTGAGAAATTTAATTATGTTGTGTGTTCGATAGAAGAGTCCAAAGACATCGATCAACTCTCTATTGATGAACTGCAGAATTCTTTGATTGTGCACGAGCAAAAATTTCAACGGTATGCAAGAGAGGAGCAGGCTCTCAAGATAACCTATGAAGACAAATTTGGTGTAAGAGGACGGGGCCGAAATGCATACAGAGGCAGAGGAAGAGGTCGTTTGTCATACAACAAAGCAACAGTGGAATGCTATAAGTGTCACAAGCTTGGACATTTCCAATCCGAGTGTCCAAACTGGAACAAAGAGGCAAATTATGCTGAATTAGGAGGGGATGTAGAAGAAATGTTACTCATGTCATATGTGGAGACGGGTGATGTTTGGTATATGAATTCTGGGTATTCAAACTGGGACAAAGAGGCAAATTTTATTATAAGTGGAGACAAAGAAGAAATGTTACTCATGTCTTATATGGAGGAGGATGATGATCGAAAGAAGGATGTTTGGTACTTAGATTCTGGGTGCAGCAACCATATGTGTGGTGACAAAAACATGTTCCATGACCTAAATAAGGATTTCAAGCAGACAGTGAAGCTGGGAAACAACACAAAAATGGAGGTGTTGGGAAAAGGCAATGTGAGATTGGAAATAAATGGGTGCATACATGTTGTATGTGGAGTATTTCTTGTACCTGCACTAAGAACCAATCTTCTGAGCATTGGTCAATTGCAGGAATGAGGGCTGACGATCCTCATTCAAAATCACAAGCTCAAAATTTATCACCCAGAGAAAGGACTCATAATTCAAACTAAGATTACAACAAATCGAATGTTCATGCTGTTTGCAAATTCTGTGCCTCCAAAAACAACTTGTCTCTACACTTCAACACAGGATTTGGGATACCTTTGGCACTGTTGCTATGGACATTTGGGATACAAGGGACTGAGGACACTTCGATTCAAGAAGATGGTGCATGACATACCTCAGTTCAAAAGTCCATCAACTGTGTGCACTAATTGCATGATCGGGAAGCAACACAGAGAGTCAATTCCAAAAAGGAGCAATTGGAGGGCCACGGAGAAGCTCCAACTTGTCCACACAGACCTTTGTGGACCAATTTCGTCAGCTTCAAACAACAAGAAAAGGTACATAATATGCTTTATTGATGATTTTACTAGAAAAGCATGGACCTATTTCTTAGTAGAAAAATCTAAGGCATTGAACATGTTCAAGAAATTTAAGAATTATGTTGAGAAAGAAGTAGGAGGACTTATTAAATGTTTAAGATCAGACCGAGGAGGAGAGTTTACATCATCCGAATTTAATGAGTTTTGCATGGAAAATGACATTAAAAGACAATTGATTGTTGCATATACCCCCACAACAAAATGGGGTAGCTGAAAGGAAAAATCGGACAATGATGAATATGGTTAGGAGTATGTTGTCTGAAAAATGCCTCCCCAAGATTTTTTGGCCAGAGGCAGTAAACTAGACAACTTATGTTCTGAATCGAAATCCTACACTAGCTGTAATGAATCAAACACCTGAGGAAGCATGGAGTGGAACCAAACCATATGTTGATCATTTTAGGATTTTTGGATGCATAGCACATGTGCATATACCTGATGTGAAAAGAACAAAGCTGGATGCTAAGAGCTTTACCTGTGTATTACTGGGAGTAAGTGAGGAGTCTAAGGCATATAGACTCTATGATCCAGCTGCAAAAAGGGTAGTAATCAGCAGGGATGTAGTGTTTGAAGAAGACAAATCCTGGAACTGGGATAAAAATTATGAAGAACATATACTGGCTGATCTGATATGGGAAGTCGAGGAGGACAATAAGGCAGTGAGCACAGAAGTTGACAAAACAGGAAATAAGGAAGCTAACACAACAACAAATGAGGAAGAAGAAGTAGAAGTCAATGAAGTAAATGGGGAAGAAGCAATAACAGCAGTCAATGATGAAACAACAGCAGCAGTCAATGACAAAATTCCATTACCAGTCATTGTTGATGGAAGAAGAACTAGGAGACCCCCGGGGTGTGTCGCGACGGCAATTTTTGGTGACGCGCTTCGCGCCCCGCGATCACCCCGGGGTTCGGGGAAACAACGGCACGTGGTGAAATGTGGGATTATTTTTATAATCGTAAAAATTACGACTATAAATATCAGGAGTCGCCACCTAGTATTAAGGTCACTAGGAACCTATTGGTCTGCGAGAGTCTAAGGTAAGGGGACTTGTTGTGCAAGGGGAAGACGCGTCACCCCCGGTGCACCCTACTTAAAGTAAGCTGCATTGTTGTTTGATTTTTTCTATCTTTAAAAATTTTACATTGCATTTTGAAAACCACTTTTTATTTACGGGCGTATTTTACAATGTAAATCTACACCCTGGTAAAAAATTCATTTTTTTATATCTACGGATGTACTTTACAATGTAAATTTACACCCTAATAGATAAAACAAAAATATTTAAAATTATATTTTTCTTATCTATGGATGTACTTTACAATGTAAATTTATACCCTAATAGATAAAATACCAATATTTAAAATTGTATATTTTTTATCCATGGATGTACTTTACAATGTAAATTTACACCCTAATAGATAAAACAAAAATATTTAAAATTATTTTTGACATTTTGCCCAAATTCCAACGGATAATCATAAACCGGTTACGATATCTAATTTTCATTTCAAAATATGAGAAATATGCAACATAAATTTTTTAACAAAAAATGTATATGGAAAAGTCATGAAATTTGGCCGTATGCACAAAAACAAATACATTTTTATAGTTTTGAAATTTCTTTTTTGTACAAAAAAAAATGTATATATTTTTTAAAGTAAGAAAAATATTTTTATTATTTTTATTATTTATTTATTATTTATTATTATTTTTGGGGTTGGGCTGTCAGTCCAATGGGCTGACAGCCCACCCGGAGTGGGCTAGGCTCCCAGCCAACGTGGGCTGGGAGCCCAAACGGCTAAAGGGGCTGGGCTTCCAGCCATCATGGGCTGGAAGCCCAAACGGGCAAAAGGGTTGAAGGCCCAACCGTGCAAAGGGACGAAATGGCAGCCCATCATGTGTTTGGGCCTGGCACAAAAGCCCGACCCAAGACACTTAAAACCGGCCCGACATGAACAGTGGGACAATCACGTCCCACTGCATGCAGGGCGCGAGGTTGAAGACGAGGGAACAGTAAAAAACGAAGTGCGACGAGAGGCTCACCTGAAGGTATGGTCAGGTAGCTAGGGTCGAGGTGGTTGTCGTGGTGGTCGTTTCACCGTCAACGGTGGTCTGTGGTGGCCGGAGGAAGCCCTTGAAGTTCCGGCCTGTTGGTGCTGTGTCGAGGGTCGCCGCTGCTCCTTTCCTCCGAGGATGGGGACGAGTTCCTGGTGTCGAGGGGAAGATTTTTGTGATTACAAGGGTGCCGTTGGGTGGCCGGAGCTGTTGACAGGGAGCGAGAGAGAGAACGGAGCTTCGTTCCTAGAGAGAGAGAGAGGAAAACCGAGACCGAGAGACAGGGAATGAATGTAGATAAAAAAAATGAGGAAAGAAAGGAAAACGAGAGCCTGAGAAAGTGAAGGAAAACAGAAACCAAAAACTTTGAATCTTCACGTGTAATTCCCCTGGTTTCAATCTTCTTCTTCCTGTCTTCTTCCTCCTCTGTTTTTCAATGTTTTTCTGCCCCCTGTTTTTGCTTCCCTGTTCGTGGTCTTCCTCCCACTCGTCTCTGTCCCTTCTCTGTCCGTGACCTTGGTTTATATAGCCACTATGCAACGGTAACTTGCAACTTTCGGCTCCCTAATTTGCGGAGGTGAGGGGAATAATGGCCGGCAAGAGGTGGTTTGTGGGTGCTGGTGGGTTATTATTTTTGGGATGTAAAAAATACAATTTGGTCTCTCAACTTATAACTCCTTTAATTGCACCCTCAATTGAACCTAAATTTATGATTTGTGCAATTATGTCCTTGTGAAAAATTCAAAGTTATCTTTAAATTTTGCGCACCTTTTTACTTTGGTCCTTGATTTCCAATTTATGTTATTTGACCCACGATTGACCATTAAACTCTCAATTGTTTCCAATTGGACCCCGATTTTGCATAATTGCCTCGAAAAAAATTCAATTTGGCCCCCGAAAATTCCCAACTTCTCGATTGAGCCCAAATTAACTTCCAGCACTTGATTTTTCTAACAACCGCGACCTCTATTATTTTATTTTTTTATTTTTTGATATATTTTGGGGAGTCACCCAAAAATTGGATGATGACAGGGTGGACGAAAGACTACATCAGTGGAGAAAATCTATCAGAAGAAGAAGATGTTTATACTAATCTAGCTTTATTTGCTCTAGCAGATCCCATGTATTTTGAGGAGGCAGTGAAGCATGACAACTGGAGAGAAGCTATGGACATGGAAATAAAGGCTATAGAGAAAAACAAAACATGGAGACTTACTGACTTGCCCATAGGAGCTAAAAAGATTGGACTGAAATGGGTGTACAAGACTAAATTCAAAGAAAATGGAGAGGTGGACAAGTTTAAAGCTCGCCTAGTAGCAAAGGGGTATGTGCAACAACAAGGAGTAGATTATACAGAAGTTTTTGCACCAGTGGCGAGGATGGACACAATGAGAATGATAGTAGCTCTAGCAGCTCAAAAAGGTTGGATTCTCTATCAACTTGATGTGAAATCTGCTTTCTTGCATGGGGAGCTTCTTGAAGAAATTTATGTGGAGCAACCCAAGGGATATGAATTGAAGAACAACCCTCAAAAGGTATATAGATTGATGAAAGCTCTCTACAGACTAAAACAAGAACCACGAGCTTGGTTTAGCCGTATTGAAGCACATTTTATCAGTGAAGGCTTTGAGAAATGTTATAGTGAACACACCTTGTTCATTAAAACAAATAAGGAAGGTAAAATTCTTATTGTCAATTTATATGTTGATGATTTAATATTTACTGGCAATGATGAATCAATGTTTGTTGAGTTTAAAAATTCCATGATGAGGGAATTCGATATGACTGATTTGGGGAGAATGAGGTTTTTTTCTGGGCATAGAAGTATTGCAAAGGACAGAAGGAATTTATATTTGCCAAAGAAAGTATGCTTTGGAGGTGTTAAAAAGATTTAGAATGGAGAATAGCAATTCGGTCCAAAACCCTATTGTGCCAGGTAGCAAACTCTGTAAAGATGAAAATGGAACTAGTGTTGATGAAACTTTGTTTAAGCAAATGGTAGGATGCCTTATGTACTTGACGGCTACGAGGCCAGATTTGATGTTTGCAGTAAGCTTGATTAGCAGGTACATGGTGAAACCAACCGAGTTGCATTTGCTAGCAACCAAGAGAATAATGAGGTACTTGAAGGAAACTACTGGACTTGGAATTTTCTACAAGAAGGGAGGGAGCGAAAGTCTAGTTGGGTATGCAGATAGTGACTACGCAGGAGATATAGAAGACCGAAAAAGCACATCAGGATATGTCTTCATGATAGGGTCTGGAGCTGTTGCTTGGTCCTCAAGAAAACAACCCATTGTCACTCTATCAACCACTGAAGCAGAGTTCGTGGCTGCAGCTGCTTGTGCTAGTCAAGCTATTTGGATGAAACGAATAATCGAAAAACTCAACCTGGAGGAGAGTTGCTACACTACAATCTTTTGTGATAACAACTCTATAATTAAACTATCAAAAAATCCAGTGCTACACGGTCGAAGCAAGCATATTGATGTGCGTTTCTATTTTCTTCGTGATCTCACATGAGAAGGAGCAATTGAATTAATTTATTGTGGAACTCTAGAACAACTGGCTGATGTGATGACAAAACCTCTCACAATGGAAGCATTTCAGAAATCTCGAAGTCGGCTAGGAGTCTGTCAGGTTCCTGAATTAAACTAGTTACAGCCAGGGAACTAGTTCAAGGGAGGGAATGAAGAGAAAGTATGGGTCCCAATAGTCCTAGTCAGCCTAAATAAAGTCCAGCTCAGCGTTGAATAAGTCCAGCTAGTCCAGCTCAGCTTGAACAAGTCCAGTTAAAGTCCTAGTCTTTAGTCATTAGCCCGAGTCTTGAGGGAAATAAATTAATGCTTTATTGTTCTGTATCTTCAGCTCAATTTATGAGCTATTTTATCTCGCTTTTTGTTAAGCTTGTAAGGGTATTTCTAAACCCATTTTCATTCAATAAAGATGAATTGAGCATTCTTCATTTTACAGTCTCAATTCTTAACAATATATACTTCTTAACTGGAATATCCTCATCTAGTAGATCGGTACTACTACTATTGTTATTGCTATCAACGTTGTCAGTGTCACTATTATCCTTCTCTGTCACTCCCACCTCCTTCTGTAAATTTAAGATTCTAGCTATACGGTCATCCCTTAAGAATTCCATGCAGAGGACATAAACATCCTACTACTGTGGTTACCTTTTATGTGATCTATTCTTCAATCTTGCGGGACAGGACTAAATATCATAGATGCGCAGTTTCTGTAGAAGGGTACCCAGGTCAGGAACAAGCTCTTCCCTTCTTTTCCAATGGCATTCCATTTGTGAATCTGCACTTTTCTTTCCATAAATTGAGAGTTTTCTTTGCCGTTCCATATCGGTTTGTCACTGTAGTTAAACTGGAACCGCCAGCTTGATTCGGGGATGATTTCAATACTTTCAGTGTGATGAAATAATTGTCTTCTCAAATGCCTCGATTGCACCCCGTTAAATGAGAAGATGCCCACCTAGTCAGGGTTGTTGGCACCAGTTTGTAAGCGTGCCCCACAATCATGCTCGCGAGGAAGCTGCTGGAAGCTTGTTGACAAATGCCACGCAATAGTCTTCGATCCTGGATTCCCTCATTCCATCGGCGGATTTGACAGTGAAAGATATTTGACGAAAGTGAAAAAAGTGTAAACAAAATGCACTGTTCTTCATACAATATGTCTAAACTTTTCATTTGTTTCTGTTGATCATAATAGTTGCAGTTCTGTGATTCTCAAATTAGAAGCCTGGAACAGTGACATGCTATAAATGATGTTGTTCCTAGTGTTGCGTCACGATCACTAACGATCATGGCACATGATATGTCGGCATTGTCTACTATTCTTACCTGTTGGATTGATGCACACGCATCATCAAAACTATACCCTAGATTTTTTCACCATGAGGTTTAGGGTTGCAGGTCCCCAGTCTGCATCATTATAGTACATTTAGGATTGCTCTGTTTTGCTAAGAAAGTACGTTCTGTCACACCGTTGTGAATCAACTGCAAGACTGTAAACAGCACCAACTTCACTTCAAAGGGGTTCCTCCATTCCACGTCTCTTTTTCTCAATCTGTTCGTACTCTAATATATTGCACTATCTTGGCAGGCTGTTGGGTTTTTCTTCTTGTTTTTTTCATTTTCAATTGGAAGAAGAGACCACATTTAAAATTAAGTGCAATTACTGTGTTGGGGTCCGGATGAGTTTGCTCATGAGCTGCTTGAAGTTCAAAAATGCGAAGGATACATCCTGCGCTCGTTTGTCAAAAGTTAATGACTTAATATTTTGATTTCATTTTATGTCATAAATAATTGATGGTTAAATTTAAACTTATTTACAAATTCATTAGTAAATCGAAAAGAGACAAGATTAATAATCAAGTTAAACATTATAGCATGTCTAAAATTAAACGAATCGAGTTTAAACACATCAAAAATCATCCAAATACACCCGATAATGTTTTTTAAATATTGAAATATCAGATTATTATTATTATTTGGTAAAGTGTTTTACACGTCTCACTGCGCATTTGTATTAAAACTGAATATTACTAAGCATTCATCATAATATACAACAACAATAATAATAATAAAAGGTGAGATATGCTTGCCCATTTATATAAATAATTAAGAACAAGTAGTGGGCGAGGGATCTCATTGTAGCTATCCAACGAGAAACTACAAAACGTAGGAGTTTGCCACCTTCGGAGGACCCTCATCTCCATACAAACTCCTATATTCCACTCTACCCTCGAGTCTCAAAACAAACACAAACCCTTCAAACTTGCGAGTCAGCACAGCAAGTGGGGTAATGTGTGAGTGAAATATAGGAATTAGATGGGGAGAGGGAGAGGGAGAGGGAGAGGGAGGGGCAGAGAGTCCATGCATGGAAGCCATTAATTAGATGGTGACCATGTGAATCCCACGTGCAATTTTGATGTCTTATGCTTTCTCATTGGCACAGGCGTTCAAATCCTTAAAACATATCTTTTGATTTGTATGTATGTATTTGCGATCAAATCATGAGAGGATCCCTTCTACTGCAGAAGATACTACAACTAAATAATTTTTTGGTCTATCTTTAGAATGACATGAGTGAAACAAACACGTATTCCCATGTATAATATTATCTATGTCTGCTAAATTCCTCGACCAATAAAGAATATATCAGCAACTGTGTTACCAGATATGGGTATAAATTAATATGATCATGAAATGGAAATAAGTATAGATAGCATATGCATGTGAGCACCTTTGACAATAGCGAAGTGTTAAGTAACAACAAAAAATAATATCTATGGTTCAAGATTTGTTGTTACCCCCTTTTAAAATATCATCAAAGACTCGTTCAGAAAGAACAAAATGTTGAAGGTTGTAAGATTCTACAACATTTCTTGACCGATGAAGGCCTAATTGGCAAGAAAACTTTAATTTAAGAAGAAAAATAAAAAATCTAGATGTTTTAAGAATCAACTGGAATTGTAAATGGTTTAATTGAATTAATTGAAAACTTAATTGTGAAGAAAATCAGTTTTTTGGAGTCAGTTTGAGCTTTAATTGGAAAAAAATCGAAGTTTTGAAGTTTAAATTGCAATTTTAAAATGTTAATTTGGTCTAATCAGGGGTTAAATTGTAGCAATATTGAATTTTGATGGGCAATCAGAGACTTGATTGAAGAAATACAAAACCAAGAACCAAATTGAAAAAAAAAAGTGATTGTATGAGCTGAAATTGACCGAATAAGGGTCAAATTGAAAAAAATCTAAAAGTTTAATGGTCAATTAAGGATCCAAATGCACAAATTGAAAACCAATGACCAAAATGAAATAGCACTAGGATTTAACCTAAACTACACGCCACTTAGGTTTAATGATTTAGTGACATGTTATTCAACCACTATTCGACTTTTTCTCAACAATTTATGTTGATATTTTCGAGCAAATGAACATGATATTTTTATCACCTCCACGGTTGTAACCATTACCATTCAACCGAGAAATACCTCTATACAAAGATCAACAACTCCTATCAAACATTTACATTTTATTTATGTCAATGAACTCAACAACATTTTATCCTTAACAAACCATCATTTTATTTTGGTAATCAGGTTAACATTTGAAGACAAATGAATAAAGAGCTCTAAACCTTTAATTTGAACAAGAATAGATCCTATCAAAACATATGATTTTCCTATACCAAGTTCAGGCGGCTTCCAATGACATTGGCATTAAAGTTAAATTGAGGAAGTCTTGAAAGTGGTAACTCAATCATCAATGACTGTGAAACTCATTTCAAAAAACCACTAATTTTTCTATGTGGTCATACTACAACTTTTTTAGTGGGTTCTTATCAATTGTTTAAAAACTTTCTCTAAATATCAAAAGGTCACATACAAGCTTTTTAATCTCTAAGTTTGGAAAACATCCAAAATTTCTAAAAACCAAATTTGTTACAAAACCACCATCCTAAAACCACTGAAGGATATAGGTTTTGGCTATTGATATTTGTCCATAATGCTTTTATTTTGATTTAAATGATAAGCTTTGATCAATTTATGTTTGGATCCATCAAGAACCATAACAAAAATTATATATATATATATATATCCCTTTAAATCCGCAAAACAATACATAAAAAAGTGAAAAAGAAGGAGAAAGAGGTGAGGAAAAGATTGATAAAAGAACTATAAGTTTGAAGGTTTAAGAGCTTAGCACAAAGATTTTCTCAACTTTGAGAAAAAATAACAAAATTTGAAAAGAAATAGCCAAAATATTGCAACCATTGTTTAAGTTTTGGGAAGTTATAATCCTTCAATAATATAATAGATGATGTTCATAATGCATACCTCTAGTTTGTTTCACATGTTTAATAATGTTTTTGAAATTGTTTTAATGTTGTCATGTTTTTTAGTTTTTTTTATTAATACATAATAATATTTTTTATGATTGCTTAGAGATATGGTTAATGCTAATAAATGCCAAGACATATGTTTGTAACTAATTTTGATAAAATAAATGGTTTCTGTATTTTGCTAAATATGGTAGTAGACATTTGATGTCTTTTTATAGCTTATTGATACATGTTGTAGGTTTTAAGGTTTTGATTATCTTCTTTTAAGTTTTAAGGTGCCAATTTTCAATCATATATTATTGAATATGCTTGTTGTTTAACTTTGATAATTTTATAAATTGAAACCTCATGTATGTTTTCTATGATTTTTTTAATTTGTTTTGGTTTAAACCTATGTAACTATGATGATGTGATTTTTTAGAATGCAGAAAATATGTTTTGGAGGTTGAAAGTGTTAATGTTAGGAATTGACAATAAAGTAATATATATCTGAGAAAATTTTGGGTTAATATTCTTCCTAAAAACATCGCCTTAGCCACAAGTTTTTAACATGTTTTCTTTCATTTCTTTTTATCCTTATATTTACAGGGCATCATTAGACAATAATTTAGGGCCTTCATGCATTAATAACTTTATCAATATTATGATTTTATTTTTGGTACTAAAACATTTTTTAACAAACCAAGACTAACGAGTGATAATTGTTAAGTTTTGTTGCTTGATTATATATCTTTGCATGATTTAGAACCTATATACTCATTTTCTTTCATGAAACTTGGTGTAGTTTATAGTTCGTGTTGTTGGAATCACTTTGAATGTTCATCGATGTTCTTCATGTTTTTTATTTTTCATAGTCTTGATCTGTTTTGACAATACATTTTTCAGTTTTTGACAAGTTTAATATGTTTTTGGCTTGTTTTTGGGTCTAACCCATGTATTTTGTTTGGTTTATGGTTGGACACAATATTTTCAGGTCTACTTGGTTGAGTCAACCTGGCAAGGTCAAAGCCTTATTTGGCTTTCAAAGTCTTGATCTATTTTGACAATAAGTTTTTCAATTTTTGACAAGTTTAATATGTTTTTGGCTTGTTCTTGGGTCTAACCCATATGTTTTATTTCGTTTATGGTTGGACACAATATTTTCAGGTCAACTCGGTTGATTCAACCTAGGCTAACAATATATTTGTTAAAGTTCTTATGGTTCAAGGGTATGTTTGAGAAACATCCCTCGTGCTTTTTTAGGGTAGTTTTTAGTATAAATAATGAGTTTTTACCAAACAAAGCTTTTTCTTTAAAAATATAAAATATATGAAATATTTTTTTTCTTGAATATGGCTAAAAAAACCATAAAATCCATTTCTTGTTTTGTTTTCGTGCAAATGGTTGAATTCTAAAATTTTCTAAGTATATTTTTCATAAAAAATTATCATATCTTTTCTCATGTTTTAAAATAAAATAGGATATTATAACTAGTTAATGATTTACGGTTAGATTTCGGCGAAAGTATAAAAAATCTTTTAACAATTGTTTTGTTCATTTTTAGTTGTGAATCTTAATTAAAGTATGTCGCACCCAAAAATGGTCGCGAGCGACGCCAGTAACGATCGGTCCCCATGCGCGGGAGAATTATTATGTGTCGGGGAATTATATTATTTTTTTGACAAAAGGAGTCGCCACCTAGTATTACGGTTACTAGGAAACCTAGTCATCTGGTCTTGCAGAGATTCTAGGGTAAGGGACTCAGTTGCGTAAAGGGAAGGTTTTAGCACCCCTAGTACGCCCTACCTAAAGTAAGTCGCTTGATGTTTTTGTTTGTCTTATGATTGCTAAAATAAAAAAATATATTTACATGTTTACGCTGAATATTTTGGATAGAATTTATCCAAACTCCGGAAAATAAATAATATGAATCACGAAAAGTTTTTTATATTTTTTGAATATTGGCCAATACCCTTTGGATTTTACAAACATATTGTAAAATCTCAAAATGCAAGAAATGATTTTTCCTTTAACAAAATCCATGCTAAAATTCATTTTTTCTTCAAAAACCCTAGATAATATATATTTTTAAAAGAAAATAATTTTTAAAATATGCTAGTGTATTGGACTTATGCAAGAAAAATAACACATTTTTTAGATTTTTTGTATAAAAAAAAACAAGAAAAAAAACAAAAATACTTTTTTTATGTGTTTATTATTTTTTATATTTTATTATTTTTATTACTATTTATTATATTATTATTATATTATATGCTATAAATATATATATATATTTTCAGGGTGAGATGGATCGCCAACCACCTGTTTAATCTGAGTGGCGACCAGTGAGCCTCAGTGGTGGCGACCAGACCATTCTGAGGCGGGCTAAAAGCCCTCCCGGTAGTCTGAGCCGGGGCCCAGGCGTCGAGTGGAGTGCAGTGGCCGCGGCGATCGTCTGAGTGCAGGCCGTGGCCCGTACGTCCGGCGAGTGCGGGCGTGGCCCGGTGACGTCGTCTGATCCTGGCCGTGGCCAGGCGTCCAGCGTGTCGGTGCGTGGCCAGGCGTCCGGCGAGTGCGGGCGTGGCCCAGTACGTCGATATGGGTGCAGGCAGTGGCCCGGACGTCAACGAGTGCAGGCCGTGGCCCGGTTCGACCCGACCCGATTACCCTCAGCGATAGTCGGGTTTCGTTCTTTCGCGAGAGAAAGAAGGCGATATCTGATAACTTGCAAGTTTTTCAAGTATGAAGAAAGAGAAATGGCTAATACCTGGATGTAGAGGATGTTGTGGGGATTCTTCTGGTCGTGGTGGTTTTTGAAATGGTCGCATGTGCTCGCCGGAAATGGAGCTCGAAGTTGCCGGAGCTGTTGGCGTCGGTCGGGGTTGCTGTCAACGCCGTTGCTTCCTCTGCTCCCCGGAGAAGATGGTCACGTTTCAGAGTGCGTTTAAAACTTCGGAGGCGATAGGATGGCCGGAGTCGATGGTGGAGTGTGGTCGGCGAGGTCGGTTTTCTTCAAACCGAGAGGGCGACCGAGAGAGGAGAACCAGTGAGCTGGTTTTATGAAGAGAGAGTCCAACCGAGAGGAGATGACCAAAAGAGAAGAAAAAAATGCCCTCGAATCGATCTCAAAAAACCAAAACTAAAATTTCCAACAAATTTTCGTCTCTATTCCCCCCTTTCATTTCTGTTTCTCCTTTTCTTTATATGGCGACCAGTTCTCAAAACAAGACCGGGGTGTCTGGCTCAAAGTATTTTCGAAACATGGAGTTTTTGGGTGGCTCAATGTGCATGTTTTGTCCATAAACTAGGGGATTTCGGGTGGCTTAATTTATTTGTCCCTCAATTTCAAATGGTGGTGGGGAATTTTGTCTTCAAAGTAGGGTGTTTTGAGTGGCTCAAGTTTTGTTGTTTTTGGGTATAAAATACAGTTTGGTCCTTCAATTAGTTACTCTCTTAATTGCATCCTCCATTGAATTTAAATTTATGATCGTGTGCAATTATATCCTTGTGAAAAATTCAACGTTAATTTTATTTTGTGCACATTTGGTCCTTGATTTTTATCTGTGCAATATAATTCCCCACTCGACCGTAAAACTCCTATTTTTTCAATTAGGTCCCGATTTCGCTTAATTGGCTTGAAAAAAATTCAAATCGACCAACGAAAATTCAAATATCAACACTTGAGCCCAAATTAAATTTAAGCACTTGATTTCTTCTTGACTAAACCTTTAATAAAATTAATTTTGACCCATTTAAAGTATAATTAAGCCGTCAAGCTTAATTAAACCCTTCAATCGCACCTAAATTAATCCTCGAATATAATTACGCTTTTATATTAACCAACGACTGGATCAAATCGGTCCATAAAAATATAATTATATTTTGTGACTTAATTTATACTCGAATTTATCTCATAATAAATTACTTTAGCTTTGGATCCGCATTTTTTCATTCTGGGCACAAAAAGGGTACAATCAATCTTTCAAAAATGTTCCAAATTTTAACTTGATTTTTTTCATCGACACCATCCCCATCTTATTTTATTTTTTGTTATTTTACGATAGTTTTGGGGCATGACCCAAAATTGAGTTACTAATGATTGCCCCTTCTTTACAATGCTTACGACTAAAGTCTTTGTAAAAGACTTTAGCTTAGTAAGTGTTGTAAAGAAAAACACGAAAATTATCTCATTGCAACGCATGACTTACCCGGGTCTTATTATGACGGGTGACCACCCCAACTTAGAAAGGAAAGAGGTCTCATTTTTCTGGGTGACCGACCCTAGTTAGTGAGGTCTCATTTTTCTGGGTGACCGACCCTTGTTAGCGAGGTCTCATTTTTCTGGGTGACCGACCCTAGTTAGTGAGGTCTCATTTTTCTGGGTGACCGACCCGAGTTAGTGAGGTCTCATTTTTCTGGGTGACCGACCCGAGTTAGTGAGGTCTCATTTTTCTGGGTGACCGACCCTGGTTAGTGAGGTCTCATTTTTCTGGGTGACCGAGCCGGAGTTATCATGGTCTCCTTTTTACGGGTGACCGACCCTGGTTAGTGAGGTCTCATTTTTCCGGGTGACCAGACCGGAGTTAGTGAGGTCTCATTTTTCCGGGTGACCGACCCGAGTTAGTGGGGTCTCATTTTTACGGGTGACCAGGCCGGAGTTAGTGAGGTCTCATTTTTCCGGGTGACCGACCCTAGTTAGTGAGGTCTCATTTTTACGGGTGACCGACCGGAGTTAGTGAGGTCTCATTTTTACGGGTGACCAGACCCGGCTAGCATGGTCTCATTTTTATGGGTGACCAGACCGGACATCATGGTCTCATTTTTATGGGTGACCGACCGGATATCATGGTCTCATTTTTATGGGTGACCGACCCGGCTATCATGGTCTCATTTTTATGGGTGACCGACCCGGATATAATGGTCTCATTTTTATGGGTGACCGACCAGGATATCATGGTCTCATTTTTATGGGTGACCAGTCCGAACATCATGGTCTCATTTTTATGGGTGACCGACCCGGCTAGCATGGTCTCATTTTTATGGGTGACCGCCCCGGATATCATGGTCTCATTTTTATGGGTGACCGACCCGGATATCATGGTCTTATTTTTATGGGTGACCGACCCGGCTAGCATGGTCTCATTTTTATGGGTGACCGGCCCGGCTCGAGGAACGAAACAACATTGATTCTCAATTCATTTATCATGGTTTGTCGACTTGAGATTTTGTTTCTTCATATCTTTCATGACTCGAAATTGCATCGGCTTTCACCCCAATTTTCTGTCGAGTTAGTGTTATGACAATAATATGCATGCTCTGTTACCTCTTTTGGAAACATAGGTCCCCCTCTCTTCGTGGTGGCCCTCCTTCATAGGATGTGTTCCCATGCCATATATTTACGCTTGGCGGAGAGACTCCTTTGTTCCACACAGGACCATTTCTCTATCCATTATTATTATTATTATATTTTTTTTTAATCATGTTTCAAAACTCAACACGATATATAATTGAAAAAATTTCAAAACATGGTTTTATTTGTAAATGGACACTTTTAAAGCAAATCACTATTTAAATAATTTTTGCCCCCAGCGAGGTGCACAAAATTTATCAAAAATAAATGATAGAACGCAAATAAATATTATAAAATCATGTTCTTTGGAAAAGATTTCTTGCAACAAGAATTCATGGCCGAATTTTATCTATTGAGGAAGGTTACAACATATCAAGCGTAATATTTCTTTACAGAGTCGAATTCACAGGCCTAGCTAAATCTTCTCCATCCATTCTAGATAATAGCAAAGCTCCTCCTGAGAATGACTTCTTCACCACATATGGGCCTTCATAGTTTGGGGCCCATTTACTCTGATCTTGCCCTGGTACAAACAATATCTTCTTTAACACCAAATCGCCTTCGTGGAATTTTCGAGGTCGGACTTTCTTATCATATGCTTTGGCCATCCTTCCTTGGTATAATTGATGATGACAGATTGCGGCTAACCTCTTTTCACTGATCAAATTCAATTGCTCATATCTGACCTTTGCCCATTCTGCTTCATCTAGTTCGGAGTCTATCAAGACTCTTAGTGATGGGATTTCTACCTCTAAAGGCATTACCGCCTCCATCCCATATACCAACATATATGGAGTGGCTCCTGTTGAGGTTCGAACTGCAGTACGATATGCATGAAGAGCAAATGGCAACATTTCATGCCAATCCTTATAGGTGACTACCATCTTCTGAACAATCTTCTTGACGTTCTTGTTAGCAGCTTCTACAGCACCATTCATCTTGGGCCTATAAGGAGAGGAATTTGAATGTTTGATCTTCCATTTAGCACAAAGTTCTGTTATCAACTTCCCATTGAAGTTTTGGGCATTATCGGTTATAATCTTTTACGGTGGCCCATACCGAGCATATCGGATCTCTCTCAATAAACTTCTTCACCACCTTACGTGTTACATGAGCAAATGACCCGGCCTCTACCCATTTTGTGAAGTAGTCAATTGCCACGAGGATGAACTCGTGACCATTCGCTGGCTTTTGGGTTGATAGGTCCAATCACATCGATCCCCCACATTGCAAAAGGCCACGGAGATAACAAATTAAATAGAGGTATCGGAGGGGCATTCATTTTGTCCCCATAGATCTGACACTTGTGACATTTGCGGACATAGTCAATGCAATCCTTCTCTAATGTCATCCAAAAGTAACCAGCTCTTTGTATTTTCCTTGCCATCATATGTCCACTAGCATGGGTCGAGCAGATCCCTTCATGCACTTCTCGCAATGCGTTTCTAGCTTCAACCCCATCTAGGCATCTCAGCAAAGTCCCATCAGATGACCTCTTATATAAAACTTCTCCATCAAGGTAAAAATCCATTGCCAGTCTTCTCAAGGTCTTCTTTTCGGTGTTGGATGCCCCCAGGGGATAAGTCTGTTTTTGGATGAAGTTCTTGATATCATAGTACCAAGGGTTTCCATCTATTTCTTCTTCAACTGAGCAACAATGCGACGGGTTATTTCTGATGTCGATATGTATCGGCTGTAAGCTTTGCCCAAAGTCTATTCTAGCCATAGAAGCTAGAGTGGCCAAAGCATCTGCAAACTGATTTCCTTCCCTTCCTAGATGCGTGAACTCTATTTCCTCAAACGCTTCAGCCAACTTAGATAGGTACTCTTGGTAGGGTATTAGCTTTTCTTCTTTGGTTTGCCATTCTCCTTTTACCTGACAAATAATTAGCATCGAATCTCCATATACATCTATCTTCTTTACACCTAACTCCAATGCAGTCTCCAAACCAAGAATACAAGCCTCATACTCGGCTGTGTTATTAGTGCACCCGAATTGCAGTTTCGTTGACACTGGGTATTGTTTCTTGTCAGGCGATATTATCACTGCCCCCGCTCCATTACCACATATGTTCACAGCACCATCAAAGTACATAGTCCACCATCCGGGTTTTCCTTCCTCTACTGAAAACACATCCTCATCAGGAAAATCAAAGTCTAACGGCTCATAATCCTCCATAGCATGGTCCGCCGGTGATCGACAATGACACTCCCTTTCACCGCTTTCCTTGTCATATACACTATATCATATTCGAGATAGCGGAACTTGCCACCGGCGATTCGATTTGGATAAATAGGGCTTTTCACGAGATGTACTTCAACGGGTCTAATTTAGAAATTAGCCATGTGGTATGATACAACATATACTTGTCGCAACCTTTTGCAGCCCATGCTAATGCACAACACAACTTCTCAATCATAGTATA
>CM063603.1:23669110-23689406 GCA_032356905.1 Salix exigua | reverse complement strand
ATCCCCCCGCACACACCCACTTGCTAGCTGCTAGCTACAGGCGTGCTTGCCTTGCATGCATATATAATAAATATATAAAAATATTTTATATACCTGGAAATTCTTATCTCATTAAAAATGGTATTGCTGAAAATATTTCATTAATAGCTGTTGAGTGGTGGTAATTAATGAACTGATAGAAATTGAATGGTAATGTTAGAGATTAGAGAAGAGGAAAATAAAAATAAAAATAAAAATAAAAATAATATTCGTGATGATATAATTATAAAGTATAACTTTTATTTACTTTTTCTATGAAAAAGTACTTATTCATCCCCGTAACAAGTGTTTTATATTATATTATATTAACCCTTGATATTATAAAGATATTTATTAGCCAAGCTCGAAGATATAAACGAAAATAATGTTAACGTTGTATATTGATAAAAAGAAATCAAGTATATAAAAGAAGAATATTGTAATATCACTATCAAAATAATCACATGAAATCTATTTTTAATTATGTAAGAATGGAGTAATTATTTAAAAAAATACAATTAAATATTTTATATATATTATGTTTCTTGAATACATGAAGCATATGAAAAAATCAGTAGATCATACGAGTATTCATAATAAAGTAAAATACTATATAATAAAAATTAAAGACTCTGTATGATGCTTAGATAAGTGTATTTCTTGTTCAATAACAAATCATGAGACTTTCTTTTTTATATAAAAGAAGTCATGCCATTAAAAATAACAAACTATATTTATAAAAATATTGTTATGAATGAATAAATAAATAATGTAATTATATACAGCAAAATTGATTTATCCAGTAACATAACAAAACTAAAATATAATAGTGATATTGAAAAATAAAATAAATGGATTTGATCAGCTATACTTAGAGGCGGTTTGGCAGTGCGGTTATCAGAAATTCAATTTTTATTTTTATTTTAAATAAATATGTTTTGGTATTTTTAGATTATTTTGATGTGCTGATATCAAAAATGATTTTTAAAAAATAAAAAAAATATCATTTTGATATATTTAGGTATAAAAAAACACTTAATAAAACTACCGCAACCGCACTCATGCACTAAATAATATTATTTCGATAGTGTTTAATACAGAGACAAGACACCAGTGATGTGAAAGATGGAACGAGATTGCAGGAGACGGGATGCTAAGATTTAATTGATATTTATTTTAAAAATAATAATATTTATTTATTTATTTTTATGTGTTGTTATCAAAATTAATTAAAAAAATTAAAAAAAATATTATTATTTTAATATATTTATAAACCAAAAATACATTATAAAATAATATTTTCTAAGCCGAAAACTTTGTATTCAATAAAGTGGGTAAAAAGAGAGGTTTTGCTGCTCCTATATCATGTATTTAATGATAACAGATGAGATTGGATAAAATAAAAATATATTTGTCTTATACTAATAATAATTTATAAAAAGATCGAAATATTTATAATGGTGGTTTAAATAGAATTTAAAAGGGAGAGATTTATTTATTTTAAAGTGAAAAATGACATTGAAAGTGGCTGTTTATGATAATAATCATTGATTGATTTGGGATGATCGTCGCCTGTTAAAGACGGTTTCTTCAACTTCAACTGCTATCATTATCGTTTTTAATTTTATTTTGGAAAAATCTAAAGGCCGAAAGTTTGCCACCTGGAGCAATTCAGATATTTGACGAAATATCCTCGTAGGCTTTTTAGGCTGTTTGAATTTGAATTTGGTCTCATATACGCCAAAGGTCACCGCCATTACGAGATATATTTTTTTATCACATTTAAGGGGCATTTATCTTGCAAACAAAAAATATGATATTTTATAGAAAATAATATTTAATGTAAGATAACCTGGTTAAGATTGCAGATTTTACCATCCACTTTTAAACTGTAAATATAATTTATTTATTAAAATTTATTTTCAATTTTATAAAAATATTTTATAGGCTAGTCCGGAGCCAAAAGACACAAAACCACTGTGGAGGGCTACAGAAACAGAGCAGCTCACGTTATAAAACTTAACTAGCTAATGCCCCGTGCCTGGTCACGGGCGGTACCATATTTTTTTCAACAAAAAAAAATATTGATTATTTTTTTATAATATATTTTTGGTCAAAATAATAAATTTGTGTAGAATTCTTATGAAGTGCAAGTTTTCTATAAAATATATGAATTTTAAATCGATATAAATTTATCTAGTTTAATAAATTTAAAAGAAATAACAAACATAAAATTATCATCATCATTAAAAAAACAAGAAAATTTACATCATCATTAAAAAAATTAATCATATTTTAAAGTAAAATAGAAATCTGTCAAGAGTGGGACTTGAACCCCCAACCTCTCAAACGAAATTTTTGTCTCCCGCCTTATAAATTCACTCGGCCACCTTAACATTCGTTCATCTTTCTCGAAAATATATATTAAATTTAATTTTAATATAGATTCGCTAAAAAGAAATGTGTTGAGAGTGGGATTCGAACTCATGCCCTTTGAGAGGATCTTAATCTGACGCTCTTTAGACCATCCCGGCTACCTCAACAAATGTTTATCTTTAACTAAAATATATGTTAATAGTAGATGTTATTGTGGATTAACACAGTAAAACAGGGACATGTTTTATATATATTAATAGTAGATGTTATTGTGGATTAACACAGTAAAACAGGAACATGTTTTATATATATATATATATATCCTTTTATCATAGCGCAGGAAAAACATTGTAAATTGCTACAGTGGTTTTTGGGAACAGAAAATAACAAAAATTTTTTTTAAAATAAAATACAATGTAACCGACATAAATTAAAATTTCAGAACGATAAGTAAATAAATAAATAAATAAAATAGAAACAAAATCTAAGAACACAAATACATAAAATATGGATTATTTTTGTCCAAAAAGAACAAAAACACCAAAAGAAATATATATATATATATATATATTATCATGGCGCAGGAAAACACTGTAGATTGCTACAGTGTTTTTTGGGACCGGAAAATAATAATAAAAATTTTAGGAATAAAATACAATGTAACCGACATAAATTAAAATTTCAAAACTATAAGTACAAAAAATAAAATGAAAAAAATAAAAATAAAATCTAAAAGCACAAATACATAAAATATGGATTATTTTTGTCTAAAAAATACCAAAATAATATATATAATATATATATATATATAATAATATATATTATTATTATATATATAGTAATATATATGTAATGGCGTGGGCACAGTGTTTTGCCCACGCCGTTTATATTATAACTAGTCAATACCCCGCGCCTCGTCGCGGGCGGTACCATATTTTTTTCAACACAAAATTTTTTTAATTGTTTTTTATGATAATTTTTTGATTAAAATGATAAATTTGTGCAGAATTCCTGTGATGTGCAAGTTTTCTATAAAATATATGAATATTAAATCGATATAAATTTATTTGTCTAGTAGATTTCAACGAAATAACCAATATAAAATTATCATAATCATTAAAAAATCAAGAAAATTAATCATATTTTTAAGTAAAATAGAAATGTGTCAAGAGTGGACTTGAACCCCCAACCACTTGAACGGATTTTTTTGTCTCCTGCCTCATAAACCCGCCCGGTCACCTCAACATTCGCTCATCTTTCTTGAAAATATATATTAAATCTAATTTTAATGTGGATTCGCTAAAAAAATATGTTGAAAGTGGGATTCGAACCCATGCCCTCAGAGGGGACCTTAATCTGAAGCTCTTTAGACCATTTCGGCTACTTTAAACCGTTTGTCTTTCACGAAAATATATTTATAGTATGTGTTACTGTGGATTAACACAGTAAAACCAGGACGTGTTTTATTGTGTGTATATATATATATAGGAAAAACACTGTAGATTGTTACAATGTTTTCTATGAACAGAAAATAATAATAAAAAATTTAAAAATTAAATTCAATGTAACCGACATAAATTAAAATTTCAGATGGATAAGTACACAAAATAAATGAAAAAAATAAAAACAAAATCTAAAAACACAAATAAATAAAATATTGATTATTTTTGTCCAAAACACCAAATATATATATATATATAATATTATATTATATTATATTATATATACATATATATTGGCGTGGGGAAACATTGGTACAGTGTTTTCCCCACGCCAATTATATATACTAGACAATGCCCCGCGTTTCGCCGCGGGCGATACAATATTTTTTTAAATGTAAAAAATATTAATTGTGTGTATTTTTTATTATAATATAAATTTAGCTAAAATAATAAATTTGTACAGAATTCATGTCAAGTGCAAGTTTTTTATAAAATATATGAATTTAAAATCGATATAAAATCGTTTATTTAGTAGTTTTAAGCGAAATAACCAGCATAAATTTATCATCATCATTAAAAAAGCAAGAAAGCTCGAATATCTGAATTATTAAGTTAATTGTATTAAGATTAGTTCATTTTATAATTCAACTTAAATCAAACAAAAATAAAATATAAATTGTGAAAATACCTATAATAATCAAATAAAAAAATTAAGTTGTTAATTTTTTATCAACAAAAAGACGAAAACATAGATTGAAAATTCATTATGACGTTATTGTCATTATCATTGTTATTAAAGATAAAATTATTACTAACATCACTGCCAAAACAATTAAAATAATTAAATTGTCACAAAAAAAATAAAAAAAGCAAAATATTTTTATTAAAAAATAATAAACAAACAATAACTAAAATTATCATTATTATTGCATAAATAATAAAATCATACAAATCATATAATCTAAAGAACAAATAAAGAAACAGAAAACAAAAAAAAATTGAATAAAGGGAAAAATAGAGTAATATTACTTTTAAAATGATTACTGATATAAATTAAAATTCCAGGAAAATCTTTAAAAAAATCAAAAGATTTTTTTTAAAAAAATAATCACTAAAATTATCATTATTATTGCGCAAATAATAAAATTATAAAAATCATCTAATCCAGAGAACAAATAAAAATAAAAGTGAAAAAAAACGTATAAGGAAAAAATAAATAAATAATAATAAATTGGTTCGGAGATTAGTCATGGTGTGTCCACGCTGGCCTAGACACCCCGATTATCAAAAAACAGATTTGGTCCGAGGAGTAGTGGTGGTGCACTTGAGCTGGCTCGGAGATCGTGGTTATAAAAAAAAATATAAGTAAAAAAAAATTATAAGTGAAAAAAAGAGCTTAAGGTGGTTGAGAGACCATGGTTACAAAAAAATGTATAAGCAAAAGAAAAAAAAAGTATAAGCGTGAAAGCACTATAATAATCCATATTGTTTTTTAAAAAATTAGGCCCAAGAATTAGTCATGGTGTACTTAAGCTGGTAGGAGATACCAGTTAAAAAAAATGTATGTGAATAAAAAAATGTATGAAAAAAAGAAAAAAAAATGTACCAGAAGAAAAACATTTTAGAAAAAAAATGTGGGTCTGAAAATTGTCGTGATATACATAAGTTGCCCCTGGACACCCTGATTATCAAAAAAATTTGGATATAGAGATTAATCGTGGTGCATTTAAGAGAGCTCGGACACCCTGATTATTAAAAAATAAAAAACCAAAAAAATATATAAGTAGAAAAAGTATATATAATAAGAAAAAAAAGAGAAAAAAATATAATAAAGAAAAAGCTAAAAAAAAAGCAAAAAAGAAACAAAAAACGGAGGAAAAAAAAAAGAATAATTAGAAAACAAAAACAAACGAAAACCAAAAACAAAAAGAAAGGAAAAATAGGAAAAAACATAAGTAGGAAACAAAAAAATTAAAAAAGCAAAATAAATAAATAAATAAAACTAACGTATTAAAAAAAAAAAAACGGGAACTGTTGCGATCCACAGTGCACTGATGCACAGTGAAAATCCCACGGCATTATATATATAGTAATAGTAATATAAAATACATATATATAATAATATATATTATTATTATTATATATAGTAATATATATGTAATGGCGTGGGCACAGTGTTTTGCCCACGCCGTTTATATTATAGGTAATAATAGGTAATACTATAAACTGTAAATATAGTTTATTTATTAAAAATATATGAAAGTCTATAAATATCTAATATATATTAATTTATTAATTAGTTGGTCGGGTGAATATTCTTTATAGCTTCTTCTTTTTCTTATAGCATTCATAATTCTTTTCTAAAAAAACTTTTTACTGTGAGTCATCGTGAAGAGGCTTCAAAACATAACACCAGCTACTGTTAACAATGGCATAAGATTATGGATTAAAATAAAAAAACGATGATTCCATGAAAAAAAATTCACAATATCAGTTGTACTAAAAAAATCAAATTATTTTTATCAATGGGCTAAAATGTAAAATGTAGGAAAAACATATATATAAACTAGATGAGTGTGTGGGCCTAAGCATTCGGCCCATTCAATAAAGCTCTAGTGCATTGCAAGATCTCTTTATTTCTTTATATTGAAGGATAAATGAATTATCTGTTTTTATTTTTTTAAAAAAGAAAACAGTGGTCAATGCGTTGTTTGCTGACCTAGTTTTTGATTACTAGAGGATTGATGAAAAGTTAGGCCTTTGGGTTTTTTTTATCAGTTAAATCCATTTTAATCCATATTTGTTTTTTTATTAAAACACAAAAAAAAACCTTTATAAACCTGATAAAAACTCATTCAAAGCCCTCAAATAACAAAGGAAAAGACCTAAAACTCAAAATAAAAACACTTCATTTTATATTTACCATCTTAGACAGTTAAAAAAATAATCATATAGATGACAATCTGATTTTGAAATATAACTTATTGACACCAATAGTATTTTTTTCTTATGATCTAATTGGTGTCAAATAAGATTTTTCTCTCTATAACTAGAATTCTTCCTCTCTTCCTCTCTCTCTCTCTCCTCTATCAAAACGAGTGAAAAATAAGAGATATACCATAATTGATTTTCAAATTATTAAGGGATAAAAAGCTTATCATTTAAAAAGCAGAGAATCAAAGTGAACTTTTCTACTCAATTTTAAACTTGTCATTCATATTTATGTAGGTTTATGTTTTTAAATCTTGCTCCTCGTTAAAAACCTGTAAAACCGTACGTAATCATAAAATCAGACTGAGGCCACATGACAAGAAAGAGGGAGTCAGTTGGCGTGGAAATGTAAAATAGTTTGGGATCGTAAAATCGGACAGATCAGACTATTTTCATTTCCACGCCAACTGATAATTTGAAAACAAATTGAGAGATAATTTGAAAATGTGGAGGTTCAAAAGTGAGAATCAAGATTGAGAGAAAAAAAATGAAAAAATGTTGCTAATACCATATCAAAGGTTCATATGCAAAACATGTCACCTTGGAATGGAGGGGCCACAAATAAAATTCAAATCTCGTCTTAAAATCTACCATTTGACCACTGCACCACCCCACATATGTCACCCAAATGACGCGACTCCAACCCATACCATTACGTGTGAAATCCACTCGTTAACTATTTTTCGATGATAGTTATATTTATTTAACAATGAAAGTGCTCCTCATTCAACTTGATAATAACAAAAAAAAGGACTTAAAGTATTTTTTTATTCTAAAAGATATTAAGTAATTTTACTATATATTTTTTTAAATAAAGTCTAAATAACACCTAGATACCAGTTCAATAATTTTTATTTTCAAGGGTAAGCTAATAGCTTTACTATGCATAAAAATATAGAGATTAGTGTTTTTGTTTTATTATTATATTTCATGATGCAAAGGAGTTTAGAGCCACAATATTTAACACTAACCAAACGTTTAATTTAATTGGTTGAATTATAAATATTTGATTTTTTTTTATGTAGAATTATGTTTTGATTGATCGTGTTGATGTTGAATGAGTTAAATATGATTAGTCAGTGTTTTATTATTTAAGATGAAAATTATGTTTTTGAAAAGAAAATTGTGTAAACATTGATAAGAAATACTCTTATGATGATTTTTTTATTAGGTATATTAATTTGTTTTACTAACCTCTCTAGAAGTTGATATGTTTTATGAAAACTTGAATAAAACATTATCCTATCTATTTACTGTTGCAGATCTTTAATTTTGTTTTACTGTTTTATTATATAATACTAAAATTTTATGAAGAGTTTGTTGAAGAGTAAAGCATTTATGGTAAGTGTCAATTATGACTTGGATCTTTAGGATGCCTTTAACTGAAACTCTCAATCCTAATTAAAAAGGTTTTTACAAGAATAAGTCTTGAACAATATATTTCTATGTAGAACATTACATCATTACACAAGATGTTAACTAAGCTCTCATTATCCATCAACAACTTATGGACTCGGTGATTGGCTAGAGCCATGAAAATTACCAATATATCCTTATTAGGGTATGCCATGGATCTTGTTGATAACTCATAATAAGGATATTTTTCATAATTTCTCTTTATATTAGAAGTATTTTCATTTACTAGGGTGCCTTACAAAATCATATGAATCTCGAGTATAGAAAAAAATAAGGATTATTCTTGAAATAAAAAGAAATAAAGGGATTATAATAAAAAAATAAATAAAAGTAATAGGGCTGAAATGAACATTAAATATAAAGGGTTAAAAATCCAAAATAAAAAGCATAAAGGTTGAAATGAAAATCAAATATATTATCAATTTTAATCAAATGACAAAACTGAAGAAATTAAAACTATTGTACCTAACAAATTCATCTTTTTCAATCCAATACGGAAATTAAAACGAGGAGCAAATTGAAAAATGAACATTGAACCGAATTGAAAAATGAACACTGAGGCCTTGTTTGTTTGCTGGAAAGTGGTTTCCTTTTCGAAAGTGAATTCCTGGAAATTGAATTTCTGGAAAGTGAATTTCGATGTTTGGCAGTGTTATGGAAAAATGAACTGGAAAACACTTTCCAGTATTTCTTTGTGTTATGGAAAATGATCTGGAAAATAATTTATTAATAAATTAATTTTTTTTCAAGTTTATTAAAATAATGAGGAACAAATCTTACAAATTAAAAAGTTGAATGAGAATGAAATTGAAAAAAAAATTATAAATTATCTCAAATAAAATAAATAATAATCAAAATAATAGAGATCAAATCTAAAAAATTAAAAAAATGAAAGGTGAATAAATTAAAATAATAATAATTAACATTTCATAAATTATTTCAAATAAAATAAGTAAAAAAAAAATGAGGACCAAATTTGATAGATAAAAAATTTCAATAAAAAAATGATAAGAAAAAAGCAAATAGCAATTATAAAAATAAGGACCAAAATTAATTTGAAAATTAAATTTTAAGAGATGGAATTGAAAAATAAATATTCAAAACAAATTATATATAGCAATCAAAAGTTTGAGGATCAAATTTGATATAATCAACAAATAATGACATTTCTAAATTTTTCACAACTTCCGGAAAGTGTTTTCCGCCCAAATTTTCCGAAATACACTTTCCTGAAAACTAAGCCAAATTTTTCTTTGACTGAAAAGTGTTTTCTGTTGACTGGAAAGTGTTTTCCGTTGACCAACTTTCCGGAAGATAAACAAACACAGGAAAGTTTGGAAAGTGAATTCCGGGAAACAAACAGAGTCTGAATTAAATCCAATCGGAGGACCCAATCGAACTAAATCAAAACTTGAAAGTGACGGGACTAAAGTGAAAAAGGTGAAAATAAGGGGGACTCTCCTACACTTTTACGTGCAGGAGAGAGAGAAATGTGGCCAGCGTCTTTAACAGGCCTCCGCCGCATCAAAGGATATTTTTAGGGACAACGCGCTACTGCGAGAGGAAGAAAACGCGGAGGCGTATCGAGAGACTTTGGAATCTCTTCTCCGACCACCGTACGACGCCGCATGTACCACCTATAGAGGGCATGGGGCGAAACACCGACGGGCGCGTGCCCAGCACGCATAGTCAGCTGCGGAAAGAAATGATAAAAAAAATTAGGTAAATTATGTTCCTACCGTTGTTCCTAAAGGCACCGTTTTTGTCTTATTAGTAGTTAAAATCATATTTAGCCAATTTCAAAAATAATAAAATAAGAAGAAGACCGGCGGGTGGACCGGACCGGGGCGGTCAGATGTGCGCAATGACCACGGAGCCCCCTGGTCTGGCGGTTTTTTCTTTGTCGTTTTCGTGGGGCTTTTTTGTTAAATCACTGTTCAAAAACTAGAAAAAAAAACAGGCAGATGAACTCGCGCGGCGCATGGCCGAGAAACGACGAGTCCATAGTGAATGTCCAAGCTCTTTTAGTATATTGTATAATTTAATGCAGTTACAAATAAATAAACGTACAGATTAACGTGTGAAAGCATGCATTAAATTTCTGGTTGCCAGAACTTTATTAGTTATACATGAGAAGCCTTAATTAATGACTTTAGACATGGACTAATCGTAAAAATTAAGGATACAGTTTAAGCAAACGCAACACGTACGTACAGCACTTTTCTTCACAAATGAAACTAAAAGATGAAGGTTTTATCAGTTCATGACCAACTAATCGGGCGGCAGAATTTACCATCCATAAATAAATATAAATCCCTATAGCTCGTCTTCAAGCTGCTGCTGTCGTTCCGAGTTGACTCGGTCGAGCTTGAAACGTTCTTGAACAGAAGAGATGTACCGAGTAGCCTTGGTATCTACACTCACATCACCAACAACCCCGAAGAAGCTGTCGAACTGGCTTAGCTTTTCACGATGGTAGTCTGCAGAAGGCACCATGAATGAGACCACCTGCTTCTGTGGAGCAATCATATAATCCTGGTTAACATAACCCACTGAAGCTGCTGCCGGAGATGTCTGGCTTGGCTTGAGCTTGCTGGTATACTGCACGTTTGAGGAGGGCTTCGGTGGTGAACGATAGAAAACCATCAGCTTGCCCTTCATGAACCCTTTGCGCTTGCGGTTGGACTCCATGTTTGGTTGAAGATCAGGTTAAGCACCAGATACTGGTTGTGTGATTATTTCAGTCGAACATAGGGTTCATATATATAAGCGGGATTGGCTGGCTACTCTTTTTTGTTTTGGATGTTGGATGGGGTTACAGATAGACATGAAAAATCCAGATTGTGGTCCATCGGTTTAAATATCTTGAAAGAATAATCTCCTTCGTATAAATCTAAGAGGACTAGCTTATGGATAAGATGTATTCCAGTTAATAGTTGAACAGTTAAACCACTTTTCAAGATATGGGAATTCACTAATCTTTATGCTTTCATGAAGCAATGAACGCAATTTTTCATTACCACTGCCCAAAAGATTTGAGTTCTATCATCTATTCACACTCATGTTATGGGAATTTCTCTCCGGGAGACGAAGTTCCCTTATCAATTAGGCATCATAGTGGATCATTCCGTAAAGGAGAATAATTTCGTTGCTTGCCCTTCTTTTTTTCAGGTTTCGAAGAACGTCACTAGCTGATTTAGCAGGGCTCACCTGGGCACCAAGCCGCATCCCTTGGCGAGGATGCCTCAGGTGTGCTTCTCTTCAGCTTTTGGGCCAAGGCGGTGCACCATGAATCGCAAAATCACAATGTTAAAGAAATATTTCGTTTAAAAATTTAAACTATTAGATGAGATTTTAGAATATAATTTATATTATTTTTCAATATCTCTATCAAGTGAAAATTATTTAGGCTTGAAACTTGCATGAGCCTTAATACTTTATGCTCAATTTTTTATCAAATACATGCGAGATTTGAACTCGTGACTGCTAGTTCAACAAGGTTTCGATACGACGTTAAGAAATCATTTCACCTACAAGTTTAAATTGTTAGGTCAGGTCACATAATATAATTTATATTATTCTAAAACGCAAGAAACACTTTCAGGGAATTCAAAAGGGTTGCCTTGATGGAATAATGGAGACTACGTATCCAAGCTAATAATTCCATAATTGTATCATTTCGTTTTCTTTTGAATACCTTTTGTTTTTATTTTCAAACAAAATCGTTTAGTCATCAAGGATAAGGAAAAAATATTGGATGATGCATCTTCATCCTCAACTTGTAAATTACCAAGTGGCTTTCAAGTGTTAATGGCTAAAACTATTGCACCTATTTATTCATAGGTTTATATGTAACTTACTAGTCAGCAATGTTTTTCATTTTGCTTATTCCCTAGGCATATTCGGACAACATGGAGTATATATGTAAGAGGATTTATTCTTTTTATCTTAATTTCATTTTCATATAATTTGTTGTGTATATTTCAAAACGCCCATCTTGAATTGAATGATTATATATATATAAATAATAATAATAATAATAATAATATATAAGATATAAGCTTTTTTAGATGGAATGTATACTCACCTATTTAATCTGATATAGAGTTGAAAAGATATCCAAAACTCTAGCAAAGATCATGGAACAAAGATGACGACTGCAAGTGAGGGGAGTGTCAAAGCACCTTTTCTATATCAAATAATTATAAAAAATTATTTTAAAAAATAGAGGACAAACCACCTACCATGAGGTTTAATTTTATTAAATGAAAATCTAACTCGACTATTTAATTTTATCAAACATGTTCTTCGGTTATAATCAATGCATGGCAGCATGTTCTGTATGAAATTAAGTTAAATTTTAATATATTGGACCATGAATATAATGGTAAATTACATGAATTGAAAAGGTGAGGAAGCAGACGTGGAAATATCTTGAGATTGTGGAAACGGAAAAGAAGTTTTACGACTGGGATCCAGATGTAGCTTGGTTTGCTTTACTTGGACATGTACTAGACGGTGATAAAGTTCCGATACTGTTCTTGACCAGTACTCACGAGGATAAGATATTCCACCGGACTGTCAAGCTCCGAATCGCACCTCCACCACTAGTGGATTTGTTCGTCACAGTTTATTTTCGGTGCAAATTGTTTTTTTTTTCTATTTTAAATTATATATTTTTAGATCATTTTGATGTGATGATGTTAAGAATAAATTTTAAAAATATAAAATTTATATATTATAGATGCATTTAAAAAAACTATTTTAATTAGCAGCTTATTAATTACTTCTAAGAAATTAATGTTCGTAGAACACAAGCAAGTATAGGTTAAAAGTTAAAGATTCTATAATTTCTTTACGTGAAACAAGTCGGACTCCACAGCAGGGAAACTCCAAGTTAACAAGTCATGCAACAATTTATTCATTAGATTACCAAACTGTGATCAGCTGTATAATTGATTAATATTCATGTAATGATTGATTAAACACTACAATGTAGATAATGATCATCTGTGTGCTAGGTCACGCATGTCCTTCGTGATCTTAGCCATTGTTTTGTAAGAGAGAATCTATATATATATATACACGTCTATATATATATATAGACGTGGACCAAAAAGTGAAAGTGCTTTTTATCCAAAATGTAGGTATATATGTGAAGAAAGTAGACTATTCCAGCAAATTATAAATAAATAACGAATCCCGTTTCTCCCATTATCTGCATAGACTTGCAAATTCATATCATCTGTGTTTCTGTCGGGTCTCTGTCAGTAAAAATTCTTCTGGCCCCATCGATGATTTTATGAGCGATCCCTCCCTTTTTCGTGAATTCTTTCTAAAGAAGGGATCACAACGATTGGTAGAATGTGAGAAAAGATGAGCAATTTTATGGGCATTTCTTTCGTATGAGCACAGATTCGGACCATCGCGATCACCTGAACGAGTTGTCTTAGCCAATTTGCCTTATTGATAAAGAAAATCCCGTGAAATTGCTGTTTCTGCTCAACAAATTCTCTCTTCCAGCATCTTCTTTTTTTGATACGCAGACCAAAAGTGTGGTGGGATATGTGTTCAGCAGTTTTGGAGGCCATCCCAAATGCAAAAGGATCGATAGGAACCTGCACTGCGAGACGAAAATACAAAATGGAATGCATCAAATAGCTTAAACGACTTTTCTTGCGCATAAACTGCAACTGATGAACCATCAAACGACTGGCGTTTCTTGTTGCAGCATGATATTCATTATTAGTTCAGGAAATATTACAGATCAGTAAAACTTAACAAGATTTCTGAAAGATTTTGATATATTCCTATTCTTATTTCTCCATCCTTACATGAAATTTATTGTACATGTATATACATACAAGTTCTATGTAATAAAGCAGTTGAAGTGAATTGATACAAACAATTATTATCTCTCCAATTAACATGGTATTAAAGTAGATGATCCAAACCTAAAACAATAGCAGAACGGAACCCACAAAACCATGTTCAGATTACACTATTACATCATTTTTATTTTAAAAACATCTACAATCACACTCTCAAACAAATACTTGATGGCCAGAATTATGAATTATGGTAATAAATTATGGAGATGTTCATCTATAGCAGAGACAAACTTTAATTAATCAGAAGCCAAACACATTTTTTTGTGTTTTTATCTTTTTTTTATCATATATATTTGCCTATCTCTCTATTTCTCCTTTAAACCTTATAATGTCTTTCCTTATCTTCTTCTCTCCTTTACATGCATCAAGTGTGTCCTACTCTTATATTTATCTTCTCTTTTTTTCCCTTGTATATTAATGTGTATGTCCTATTGTTTTCTGTTATTTTTTTCTCTTCAAACATTCATACTCAGCATGGATTCATTGAGTGCAATGTTGCCATGTCAAGAGAGGGCCTATTCACTACATGATCCATTTACCTGGAAATACCTAGCTAAATGGAAGAATGATCTTTCAATGTTAGTATGTTTTCACTTCAAAAAGACATGTTAATAATTTTGAAAAAAATAATTTCAATCAACGAATGAAATTGATGATAAAATCATTAATAGAATTCTATTATTTTAATGGAGATTGATGCATGTTTCAAAAGGTTGAGGTTAGTCTTAACTTAAATACTTTTTATGTTAATTCATTTAGTTATTATAATTAATGAAATTCTTCTTTTACAGATTTAATTACAAGGAATTGTTTTAATGGGATAAAGCTAACAATGCTATTGCAAGGAGAGTTTGAACGAATTATATTGCAACTAGGTAAAATTGGAATCAAGATAAAAGAATTTAATATTTTTATTCAATTTTATTTTTTATTTACTAATAGATAATTCATTTGTGTCATATAAATTAATTGCGTGATTTTTAGTACAAGACAAAAATGAGCTTATAGCCTAGAAGGAGACAACGATTTGGAAGGATTTTAGATCATTGTACATCTTAAAAGTCATGTGGGTGGAATATATGCATCACGAGATTATTATTTTTTATCATTGTGGAATATATGCATCACGAGATGTTCAAACATTTCATGCAATAATTACGCTATGGTACAGAGAACCAAAATTGACATGTCCATGGTTTCGTTACCATGCACACCAAGGGGTCTACTCTATTCATTTCACATGTGAAGCTGACGGTAAGATTATTTTTTAATCATGTCCATTTTTTTTGTTTTTTTTCTGATAAATATATTTAACTAACAATAATTTTATTTTATAAGCTACAATTTTTAGACACCAATTAAGCTCGATAAACCACCAAAAAAGGGTGCAGCAACTCAAGGAAAGTCGAGCTAAACACTTTGTGGTATATTGGTTTTGAACCATTCCACATAAGCAGCAACAACTTCTAAGCTTATTATACTCGTCCAGTTTGGAAATAACACAAGGCCAAATATGCCTAATGCAATCAATCTTTCTTTCTCTAACCCAAATTTTTGTTCTAGTTCCAACTCCAACATCTTCCATCTTAGACCAACGGCCTTCTTTTCTAAAAACCTTTCAAAGTTGGGGATCTTGAGCAGCTTCGACAGTTCAGGAATGACCTTATTAGATCTCGAAGGGAAATAAATCCTGTATAGGTCATTCAGAAACTCAGTCAACATTCCGTATTCCTCCATAGTAGGACATAGATCTATGTTCTCAAAAGAAAAACAACGGTGGTCAGGGTCCCAGAAATGAATTAGAGCTCGCACTGCTGGGTTTAAAACGTCCATTTCGCAATCTTCAGCAGGCGTCCGTATTTTCTGAAAAATGTGTCTTTATCCACATCCTGAAAGTGAGTCGTTAACTTGTTCACCTCATTTATAATGCAATCTAGATTCTTGATTGGTGATAGTCTCATAGCATCGTCCTTAAGGCAGTTTCCTTCAGTCAATTGTGACAATTCAGAATTTCTCCCATATTCCATGATGGAAAGTTTAGTGGTTGTGGCCATTTCGTTCACAAGACTTGTAAAGCGAAAATGCTTTTTTTTAGGTTTATTTCGTGTGAAAGATATTATGGAGCATACATCCTAACAATAGGTTCTAGTTCCTGTACGTGAGACATAGAGTAGGTTTACTATTTGGTCTCTAAAGAGGGTCTCTCGTTGTCCCAGTGATCACCCTCGTAAAGGTGATATGGGGTCTTAGCAGATAATGGTGTCGCACCTCAAAAATAGTAGAGCGGCGCGACATCATGACGACCCTCCCCGTGAGCGGGGATCTTAAATGTCAGGGGAATTATCTATTTTTTGTAAAAAGGGAGTCGCCACCTAGTATTATGGTTACTAGGAAACCTAAGACTGGTCTTTCAGAGATTCTAGGGTAAGGAACTGGTTGCGTAAAGGAAAGGTTTTAGCACCCCTAGCACGCCTTACCTAAGGTAAGTTGCTTGATGTTTTTATTTGTCTTATGATTGCTAGGACACGGATATATAATATATTTAAATGTTGATGATATATTATCCCTGCCAAATTTTTTGGATAACAACCCCTTTAGGATTTATCTATCCAAACACCAATAGTGAATAAGAGCATACTATTCCCGCCGAATATTTTGGATAGCAACCCTTTAGGATTTATCTACCCAAACACCGATAGTAAATAATAGCATATTATTCCTGTTGAATATTTTGGATAGAATTTATTTATCCAAACACCGAACCATGAATAATAGCATATTACCGAAAAAGTTTTTTATATTTTTTTGAATATTGGCCAATACCCTTTGGATTTTACAAACATGTTGTAAAATTTCAAAATGCAAGAAATGATTTTTTCCTTTTGCAAAATCCATGCTAAAACTCATTTTCTCTTCAAAACCCAAGATAATATATATTTTCAAAAGAACAACAACTTTTAAAAATATGCTAGTGTATTGGCCGTATGCAAGAAAAACAACACAGTTTTTTAGGGTTTTTTTCTAAAAAAAAAACAAAAATATTTTTTATATATTTTTTATATTTTTTTATTATATTTTTTTTTATTTTTTTATTTTATTTATTAATTATTTATTTTTTTGAATATTGGCCAATACCCTTTGGATTTTACAAACATGTTGTAAAATCTCAAAATGCAAGAAATGATTTTTTCTTTTGCAAAATCCATGCTAAAACTCATTTTTCTCTTCAAAACCCAAGATAATATATATTTTCTCAAAAGAAAACAATTTTTAAAATATGCTAGTGTATTGGCCGTATGCAAAAAAACAACACATGTTTTTGATTTTTGTATATGTAATGTCGCACCTCAAAATGGGTCGGCGGCGTCGTGGCAACCTGGTCCCCATGAGAGGGGGATTATTAAATGTCGGGGAATTATTTATTTTTTGACAAAAGGAGTCGCCACCTAGTATTACGGTTACTAGGAAACCGAGTACTTGGTCTTTCAGAGATTCTAGGGTAAGGAACTGGTTGCGTAAAGGGAAGGTTTTAGCACCCTAGTACGCCCTACCTAAGGTAAGTTGCTTGATGTTTTTGTTTGTCTTATAATAGCTAAAATATAAAAAATATTTACATGTTAACAATATATTATTTACACGAATATTTTGGATAGAATTTATCCAAACTCCAAGAAAATAATATGAATCACCGAAAAGTTTTTTTATATTTTTTTGAATATTGGCCAATACCCTTTGGACTTTACAAACATGTTGTAAAATCTCAAAATGCAAGAAATGATTTTTCCTTTAGCAAAATCCATGCTAAAACCAAGATAATATATATTTTTCTTTAAGAAAACAATTTTAAAACATGCTAGTGTATTGACCTTATGCAAGAAAAATAACACATTTTTTTAGATTTTTTTGTATAAAAACAAAAATATTTTTTATATTGTTTTCTATTTTTTTTTATATTTTTTTATATTTTTTTATTTTATTATATTATTATTATATTATATATTATTATTTTATTTCGGTGAGTTGGATCGCCATTCACCCATTTGAAATCTGAGTGCCTGACCAGTTGTCTTCAGGCTGCCGACCGCTTTCTAGGTGGTGCAGGCCGTGGCCCAGACGTCATCGGGTCTGGGCCGTGGCCCAGACTCTCTTGCAGGCCGGGCTTTCGGTCTACGCGGGCCGAAGCCCGTGCCCTTTTAAAATAGTCAGGCCGGGTCTCAACCCGACCCGACCCGACCCGAGAGACGCAAAAAACGCATGCAGAAGAAACAGAACGAGGAAGATGCACAGTGCAGATTTTTCAGATTTTTCAAGTGTTATTAATGGAGATTTTGTTGATACCTTAGTGTAGAGGACGTCGATGTGGTTCTTTTGGTCGTGACGATATCGAGAATGGTGGTCTGAGCTCGCCGGAAAAGGCGATGGAAGTCGCCGGAGCTCGTTGCAGGGGGCGGTTGATATCGCTGCTGTCGTCGTATTTATCCTTGCCTGAGGTGGTGGGGGAGTTTCTGGGGCTGACCGACGACTTACTGTGATGCGAAGGAGGGACGATTGCGGTCGCTGGTGGGCGGTGCTTGGCTGGCCGAGGGTGAGCAAGAAGAACAGGGGTCTGGTTTTAGGCGAGAGAGACGTCGAGGTGGCTTTCTTTGGGAGAGAAGAACAGATGCTGAGAGGGCGAGATGATGGTGGTTATCAGGAGGGAGCCTGGGCCGTGTGGAAGGCAAGATGGAGTTGGTGGCCGGCGCTGATGTTCTTTCTTTTTGGTGCCGAGAGGGAAACCGAGAGAGAACCAGACGAGCTGGTCTTCGGACTAAGAGAGAGGAAAAAAAAAAACGTAGGAAGATGAAGGAGAAGACCCCAAAAACGAAACCGAATGCTCCAGGAATCGGTGAAAACCGAAAACTCAAAAAATTTCCAACAAATTTTCACCTAACTCTCCTCTTTGCTTCTCAGCTTTCCTCCCGTTTTTTCCTCTGTCCCCCCCCTCTCTTTCTGTTTTCTTTTCCACTTGTATAAAGACAGGTTCAAAAACTGGGGGTGGTGGCTCAAGGTCATGTCTGCAAAAACCGAGGGTGGTGGCTCAAGGTTATGTCTGCCTAAATCGGCTCCATGTGGGTTGCTCTATGTCTTTGTCTTTCAATTTCAAAGTCCCATGTGGATGGTGGAGAGTTTTGTCTTCAAAGTGGGTTTTTCGGGTGGCTCAAGTTTTGTTGTTTTTTGGGTATAAAATACAATTTGGTCCCTCCATTTGTTACTCCTCCAATTGCACCCTTAATTGAATTTAAGTTAATGATCTTGTGCAATTATGTCCTTGTAAAAAATTCAAAGTTAACTTTAAATTTTGCGCACCTTTTTACTTTGGTCCTCGATTTTTATCTGTGCAATATGGTTTCCCATTCAAACATAAACTCTCCATTTGTTCAATTAGGTCCCCGATTTCGTTTAATTGACTTAAAAAAAATCAAATTGATCAACGAAAATCCAAATATCATCAATTGAGCCCGAATTAAATTTAAGCACTTGATTTCTTATTGACTAAGCCTTTAATAAAATTAATTTGATCCATTTAAAGCATAATTAAGTCGTCAAGCTTAATTAAACCCTTCAACTGCACCTAAATTAATTCCTGCATACAATTACGCTTTTATATTAATCAATAACTGTGTCAAATCGGTCCATAAAAATATAATTATATTTTATGACATAATTTATACGCGGATTTATCTCATAATAAATTACTTTAGCTTTGGATCCGCGTTTTTTCATTTCCAAGCACAACAAAAGGGTACAATCGATTTTTCCCAAAAATGTTCAAAATTTTAACTTGATTTTCCTACCGACACCATCCCCCATTTTATTTTATTTTTTTTTGTTATTTTCTGATGATAGTTTTGGAGCATGACCCAAAATTGGGTTACAACATGTAAAAAATATTTTTTATTTTTTATTTTTATTTTTATTATTATATTATTATATTATTATATTATTATTTACGCGGTGGTCCTTGTGGTCGAGGTGGTGTCGAGAATGGTTGCCTGAGCTCGCCGGAAAATGGGCTGGAAGTCGCCGGGACTGTGCACTGTGACGGGGCTGCTCTGCCTTTGCTTCGCCTGAGCTTGCTGGAGGGAAGTCAGGGTGGAGTGGAGGGTTGCTTTGGCGACAGTC
>CM063603.1:23628165-23668610 GCA_032356905.1 Salix exigua | reverse complement strand
CCGAAAGAACTATTGATATCCACAGTGAAAGCTCTCACATTGCATAGTGATAATCTAAGCTATTTTAGTATATAACTAACTAGTTAATTGCCCGCACTACGTTGCGGGCTGAACAAAATATTTTTTATAATTATTGATAATAAAATAATTAATAAATTTTGTTAATACAAAAATAAAATATAACATCTATAAATGCAAGGTTTGATATAATGAAACACATCAACACATCCTATTATAACAACAACAACATTGAAGGATTAACATCTAAAAATATCATTACTATTATTGTTAAAACAATACAAATTATTAAATTATGTCGAGAAAAAACTCAAAAAAATTAATAAAAGAGGAAGCAAGAAAAAAACTAAAATTGTTGTTGTTGTTGTTGTTATTGTTATTGCTATTATTGCGTGAATAATAGGAAAATAAATTAAATAAAAGAATAAAAAAACTAAAAAAAATTAACAAAAAAGCAAACAAAATAAAAATGAATAAAAATAAAAATTATTAGCTAAAAAATCATTTCAAATAAAAAAAACTAATAAAAAAACCAAAGAAAAACAAATAAGACATGTCAGTTTTCAAATGATCATAAATACAAACTAAAATTTAAGAAGAAAAGTTTTGAAAAAAAATGTTATCTCAACTAAATAGAAAATAATAAAACTTAAAAATCAAAACTAAAGGTACATATATATAAATATAGATAAAAATAGGAGCTATTTAAGAACTACAAAAAAGTAAAGGAATTAAAATAAAAAATCAAAAGTATAATGGACGAAAACAAAATCAAATATATTATCAATTTCAATCAAATGAAAAAAAATAAAAAAATGAAATAAAGTATAATATCTATACATGCAAGTTTTGATATTATAAAACACATCAATACATTTTATTATAACAACAGGAACATCTAAGTCTTAATATTTAAAAATATCATTATTATTACTGTTAAAACAATAAAAATTATTAAATTACCTTCATAGAAAATTAAAAACATTAAAAAACATGAAGCAAGAAAAAAAAAACATTATTCTTATTGGATTCATAATAGGAAAAACTATCCAATAAAAAAATTCCATAACTTAAAAAAAAACAAAAATGAAAAAAATATAAGAAAAAAAATCTGACGTCAAAATAATAAAAAGAAAGAAAAATGAAAAAAAAGAAGCAAAAGTGAAATAAAAAATCAAATGAAAAATGAAAAAAAAAACAAAATAGAAAGCGCACTGGTATGGGTCGAACCCTGCCCTCCTATTTAGGAAGCCGTCTTTTATCAACTGAGCTACAAATATCATTTTGATTCAAGCTCCGCTATAATTGTTAAATATCTTAAATCAGACGAACCAAACGATCCGAACCGACCCGAACGACCCAAAAACTGAGTAGAACTATTACAATCCACAATGATTCTCCTCACATGCTACATAAAAAAAGGAAGCAAGAAAAAAAACTAATTATTATTCTTATTGAGTTGATAATTGAAAAAAATCAATAAAAAAATGTCAACAAATTGTTTTTTTTTAAAAAACATAAGTGAAAAAACATCAAAATCAATAAAAAAAATTAAAAAATCAAAATAATTATTATTAATAATAATAAAAATATAAGTGAAAAAAAGAAATAAAAAAAATAAAAATAAATAAAAAAGAAAAAAAAAGCAAAGTGAAAAAAATAAAAATAAATAATAATAATAATTAAAATATAAGTTAAAAAAAATGTCAAAATCAATAAAAAAAAAAAAGCAAAGTGAAAAAAAAAGGAAAGAGAACAAAAAAAAAGGAAAGTCAAAGAAAGTGCAAAACAAAGAGGCGCTGGAAGGGGTCAAACCCCTGCCAGCACCGCGCCTCCACTGGTAATATCTTACCAGTGGTCTACATGCTTATTTTTGATTTTGTTTCTGAAAAACTATATAAATACTTTAATTAAAGAAAAACACTATTCTAATCCACAGTAACCGCCTGATTTTTTTTACCTCGTTTCAACATATGTAATTTTTTATTTGTATTTTTCTTTTTATTCTTTTCTTTTTTGATTTATTTTCGATCCCTTTATTTTTTTCGGTCTTTCTATGATAATTCTTAATTTTTTGTTTGTATTTATGTATCTATACTTTTAGTTTTGATTTTTAATTTTTTTCTTATTTATTGTATTAAATACAACTCGCGTTAAAAAATATATCATGTTTAGTTTTGGTGGCATGAAATGAAAGTGAAATTCTCTCTTATGCATGTGTAGTGAATCTTCTGTTGTTACTGATTTGTTATTTTTTTCATCTGTTTTATCTGTGTGGCTTGGTATATTTTTAGTTTAAAGTGATTTTTTAAAAATAAATGAAATTATTTTGTATTTGTTTTAAGATTTATTCATCATATTATTATATTAAAAGTATTTCAGAATACTGAGATTAAATTAATTTGAGATCTGTTTTTAAAAAAACTCATTTCATTTTTAATATATATTTTAAGGTGTTAATTTTAAATAAAAATAAAAATATATAATTAGTCTCACATATTTCTTAAGGAAAAAACTTTAAAAATAATCGTTATCATTATTTTAAGCGTCGTATCTATAATAAAATGAATATATATAACTAAATAATTGAAAGTTTTGTAGGCTAATTATTTTGTTTAGATGTATAGTATCACAAAACAAATCGGGACCATTACCATTTTTTTTACATGTAAAAATTTTTGGTTTTGGATGCGGCAAAACGCGAGGCAAGTGACTCGTATATTTTTTCATTGTAAATAAATGGGCCAATTTTTCCACCCGTTTTGTCTATGTTTAGCTTTGTATATTTTTTTGTTCATGGATATTATATTTGAAATATCATATATAAAAAAGTTGTAAAAATCATTTTTTAACAAAAACAACATCGACTAATATTTTTTTATTATCATTGTTATTATCATGATTGTTAAATTGTCACAATTATTATAGCTGCTTTTATAAGCATTATTATAAATAATTAATATTTTAACTATTATCGGGAATACTATTATTGTCATTATCATTATTGTTATAAAAGGATTTTTATTTTTATTTTTTAATATTTATTCTTCATATTATTATATTAAAAATATTTCAGAACCCTGAAATATAAAAATAATAACAAGAAAACATTTAAAAATAATAAAACTAACATGCCAACATTTTTTTAATGATTAACAAATCACTAAAAAATATCAAAATATCATAGCTACCAAAGTTTTTTTTTACACCAAAATTAAAAAAATAGTATTTTTATGACAATAATACATAATAAATTGTGTTTGTTACTGCAAGAAAAAACACACGCTCTCTATATTTTTTTTGTTATTTTCTATCTTCAAATAATAAAAAATATTGGTTTTAGTATTTGTTTTTCAACATAAAAAAGCTAACAATCAACCATTGTCTGTACAAGTTTTTTAAATCTATTTTTTAGTTTTGAAAATCTCACCAATTAGATCTTTGCTATTTTACAAAATGAAAATAACGTATAACACTAAAAAATAGAGCTTTTTAGTGCGCATCAAAATCATTGATCTCTTGTTATTGATGTTTGTATTTTATAGAGTATGAAATTGAAGGAAGTATTCTAACACTCCAAACATGGTTGGAATATTTGAAGACAAGATTGAAAAACATGTAGTAGAAATCCGTACTTGTTTTGGTTTTCAAGTTTACTTTGGATAAACTGAACTCCACTACTATATTTTGTCAGTCTTTAAAAAGTTTAGAGATCTTTGTAAATTTCTTAGAGAAGTTGTCTAATTTGCCAAAGTTATTTGTGGATGAGAAAATTGGTATTGGTCTTGCGCTCTCTAATGTGGAGAACACATATCCCATGATGTTTCGTGAGTTGTTGGTTTATTCCTCTCTTCTTCCCCCTTTATTGATTTAGAAGCTTAGATTGCATTTGTTGGCAAAGAAAATAGAGAAGAAGAAGGCCAAAAAAGACAAAGAATTAAATAAAATCATTGTTTTGATCCACAGTAAATGAATATGGATGAACAATGTTGTTTGAACAGTGTTTTCATGATCTAATATTTAAAACACTCAAGACACGTAGCAAAGCAACCACAAAAAAAGAAAACCGTGACCCAAATCGACCCGACCCAAAGCAAATTGACCCAAAACCATTGTTAAAATCCATAGTGAAAGTACCCACAATGCATAGTAAAAGACTGAGTTCTTTTAGTATTTTAGTATATAGTATAATAATGAATTAAACGAACATGTATTTCCATTTGTAATAGTATCTGTTTGCTAAATTCCTTGACCAATAAAGAATAGTTGGCATCCACAATAACATAACCTAAAAGCATATATCAACAATTGTGTTACTAGATATAAATATAAATTAATATGCAAATAAAATAAAAATAAATATAGATAGCATCTGTAAGTGAGCTCCTTTGACAATATTATAATGTTAAGTAACACCAACAGATGACATCTTTGGTTCAAGATTTGTTGCCACCCCCTTCTAAATTATCATCAAAGACTGGTTTAGAAAGAACAAAATGTATAAGATTGAAAGATTTTACAACATTTCGTGATTGATGAAGACCTAATTGGCAAGAAAAATTTAATTTAAGAAGAAGAAAAAACAAAACTAGATGTTTAGAGAATCAATTGGAATTGTTAACGGTTTAATAGAATTATTTGAAAACTTAATTGTAAAGAAAATCAATTTTTTGGAGTCAATTTGAGCTTTAATTGGAAGAAATCGAAGTTTAAGGGTTTAAATTGCAATTTTAAAATGTCAATTTGGTCAAATCAAGGGTTTAATTATAAAAATATTTAAGTTTTATGGGCAATTAGAAACTTGATTGAAGAAATCCAAAACCAAGAACCAAACTGGAAAAATAATAATTGTATGGGCTGAAATTGACCAAATCAAGCATGAAATTGAAAAAAAAATATATTAAAAGTTTGATGTTCAATTAAGGATCTAAATGCAGATAATAGAATCTTCTTAGAAGCATATGAGTATTGTTGTGGAAGTTGCATAACTGTATTTAGTTTCAGTTGTTCATAAACAAAGACATCGATTGGTGGTGTCATTATAAGGTTTAGAGAACTGGACCAAGCAAGCTCTTCTTACTGCTCTGTAGTTAAGCTTGATTTCCCAAAATCCAACAATAATTTAATTCACTGGTTGTGCAAATTAATTCATGGAAACTTCTCCTATCTTAGGACGCAGAATGTGTATTGTCTTATATTGTTTCTCTTTTCACTATATATATATATATATATGTGGTGCTACTTTTACTTTTAAACCTTCAAGTTTCTCTTCTAGAGAATTAGCTACTCTAGTTGATCGTTCTTGAGGATGGAAATGGGTGTGGATTTTTGATGGAAGAACTCCTTTCAGTGTCAACCTAGAGTGGCCATTTCCTACTTTACCCATGTGCTATACTATGAGGTTTGACCTAGTGGGTTCTAGCTCTATACGAGCGTGCTTGCGCGCGTGTTACGCTGAGCTTTTTTCTATTTACAAAACTAATTGTTGTTTTATATGCTGTAATTAGTTATTTTTATTTAATTAGTTAAATTATAATAGAAAAATATTTTATAAATAATTTTTTTTGCCTAAAAGGAATAGTGTAATCGAAATGGGAAGTGGTTCGTATATTTTTTTGCATGCTATAATTAATTATTTTAATGTTCAATTAGTAAAATTGCAGTAGATAAAATATGTTAGAAATGATTTTTTTTGCATGGTATAATTATTATGCTTGCCTGCGCATTGTGCTAGAGTTTTTTCCATGTAGAAAACTAATCAATTTTTTACATGCAGTAATTGGTTGTTTAATTATTTAATTAGTAACATTATAATAGATAAAATATGTTATTAAATTTTTTTTCCTGCCTAAAAGGAATAATATAATCGAAATGGGAAGTTACTCACATATTTTTTAACTGTAGATAATCTAGGTAAATTTGTTTACCTTTTGATTTTTTCGAGTTGTATTTTTTTCCAGTTATATTAGATATGAAATATTAAAAATCAACATTTTTTGTTTTTTTTAAGAAATAAACTTTAAAAAGAACACAAAATTAAAATTCAAAGCCAATTTTTTTATAAGATTTATTGATCATATTATTGTATTAAATGTATTTAAGAATACTAATATTAATTTATTTCCTTAAAAAAATCATAGGTTATTTTTCTCTCTCTTTATATATTTTTAGACGAGAACATTCAATAACTATTAAAACGCATAATTAGTTTTATATATTTTAATTTGATATAAATAAATAAATATATAATTAATTTGACATACTTTAAATAATATATTTAATTTAAAGGATAAAATTGAAGTAAATTCAAACATTGAAATTATATAATTTTAAAGAAAACCTAAAATTAAAAAAATTAGGACCGAAATCAAACTTTGATACCAAAAATATTAAGGATTTATAATAAATTTGTATTGAAGGATGAAATGGAAATCAATGAAAACTTTGATACCAAAAATATTAATAATTGCAGCCCAATCCGCAAAAATAAAAGGAGGACCTAATTGGAACCTCAATATACAATCAATTTCAATTAAAAAATGAAATTGAAATAAATCAAAACCTATATAATAGCCATAAGGGCCAAAAAAACAAATTACAACATTTAGGGACTGAAATGAAATTTGACAAAAAACATCTTAGCTGATGTCATCTGGCGCATGCAAGAGAGAGAAATTAGGGGGGGGATTTAAACGACCATTGACACATCTTCAGACACCATAGTGTCACACGCGTCGCACCATGTGGAAGAGAACATGCCTGAAAATCATTCTAGACGCTGGTTGGGTATTTTTGGACACCGTACTAGGCCGCACCTGCTATTCGAAACAAGCTTGAGTGCAGAAACGAACGACGCGTCTTGCGACGTGCCAACAGTAATCCGCCGAAAAAAATAATTGAAAATGGGCTAATTACCATAACGTCCATCACCCTCAGGCCTGATTTTTATCTTTTTTTAGGGATAAATTGGTTAATGCACTGTTCAATGAAATATTAAAAAAATAAAACAATTGGACGGACGGACCAGGATAGACTGGGCCAGAAATGGTCAATTACCGATGAGCCCCTTAAAGCGTCGGTTTTCTTTTTTTCTTTTTCGAGGGTTTTTTTTCCTATTAATTCACTATTTATTGGTGGAAAAATAAGATGGATGCGCACGCGCGATGCACCAGAATAAATTGCCAGTGAATAGTGCGAATGAGTCTACAACGACAATAACCAATCGATTCTCTTTTAGATATATGTAATGTTTATGGACTCCATGCATGGAGTCAGGGAATGTATTTATAAAGTAAACTCGTCTATTCTACCAGAGAAAAAGAAGTTGCAGTGTCACATTTATATGTAGTTAAATTTGAATCGATACAGACGGTTTCTCTCTGTTGAATTACATTTTAATTTTCATAATAATTCAAGGAACTGCTGTGCTGTTATTAAAAAATAGATTAATAAGAAAACATTAAAACTGAAATGCTAATTATTTCAACATGAAAACTATTGTGGGTGGAAATCATTGTAAATATACACTTGCCAGGAATCCCAAAGGGACTGAATTATTTAAGCTTTCTGGCTAGTCATTCCTTCATATATACTTCTTAACTGGAATATCCTCATCTAGTAGATCGGTACTACTACTATTGTTATTGCTATCAACGTTGTCAGTGTCACTATTATCCTTCTCTGTCACTCCCACCTCCTTCTGTAAATTTAAGATTCTAGCTATACGGTCATCCCTTAAGAATTCCATGCAGAGGACATAAACATCCTACTACTGTGGTTACCTTTTATGTGATCTATTCTTCAATCTTGCGGGACAGGACTAAATATCATAGATGCGCAGTTTCTGTAGAAGGGAACCCAGGTCAGGAACAAGCTCTTCCCTTCTTTTCCAATGGCATTCCATTTGTGAAGCTGCACTTTTCTTTCCATAAATTGAGAGTTTTCCTTGCCGTTCCATATCGGTTTGTCACTGTAGTTGAACTGGAACTGCCGGCTTGATTCGGGGATGATTTCAATACTTTCAGTGTGATGAAATAATTGTCTTCTCAAATGCCTCGATTGCACCCTGTTAAAGGAGAAGATGCCCACCTAGTCAGGGTTGTTGGCACCAGCATGTAAGCGTGCCCCACAATCATGCTCGCGAGGAAGCTGCTGGAAGCTTGTTGACAAATGCCACGCAATAGTCTTCGATCCTGGATTCCCTCATTCCATCGGTGTATTTGACAGTGAAAGATATTTGACGAAAGTGAAAAAAGTGTAAACAAAACGCACTGTTCTTCATACAGTATGTCTAAACTTTTCATTTGTTTCTGTTGATCATAATAGTTGCAGTTCCGTGACTCTCAAATTAGAAGCCCGTGATTCTCAAATTAGAAGCCTGTCACAGTGACATGCTATAAATGATGTTGTTCCTAGTGTTGCGTCACGATCACTAACGATCTTGGCACATGATATGTCGGCATTGTCTACTATTCTTACCTGTTGGATTGATGCACACGCATCATCAAAACTATACCCTAGATTTTTTCACCATGAGGTTTAGGGTTGCAGGTCCCCAGTCTGCATCATTATAGTTTTGCTAAGAAAGTACGTTCTGTCATTCCGTTGTGAATCAACTGCAAGACTGTAAACTTATTTACAAATTTACAAGTAAATCGAAAAGAGACAAGATTAATAATCAAGTTAAACATTATAGCATTTCTAAAATTAAACGAATCGAGTTTAAACACATCAAAAATCAGCCAAATACACCCGATAATGTTTTTTAAATATTGAAATATCAAATTATTATTATTATTTGGTAAAAGTGTTTTACACATCTCACTGCGCATTTGTATTAAAACTGAATATTACTAAGCATTCATCATAATATATAACAACAACAACAACAATAAAAGGTGAGATATGCTTGCCCATTTATATAAATAATTAAGAACAAGTAGTGGGCGAGGGATCTCATTCTAGCTATCCACCGAGAAACTACAAAACGTAGGAGTTTGCCGCTGTCGGAGGACCCTCACCGCCCTACAAACTCCTATATTCCACTCTACCCTCGAGTCTCAAAACAAACACAAACCCTTCAAACTTTCGAGTCAGCACAGCAAGTGGGGTCATGTGTGAGTGAAATATAGGATTTAGATGGGGAGAGGGAGAGGGAGAGAGAGAGAGTCCATGCATGCATGGAAGCCATCCATTGGATTGTGACCATGTGAATCTCACGTGCAATTTTGATGGCTTATGCTTTCTCATTGGCACAGGCGTTCAAATCCTTAAAACATATCTTTTGATTTGTATGTATGTATTTGCGATCAAATCATGAGAGGATCCCTTCTACTGCAGAAGATACTACAACTAAATAATTTTTTGGTCTATCTTTAGAATGACATGACTGAAACAAACACGTATTCCCATGTATAATATTATCTATGTCTGCTAAATTCCTCGACCAATAAAGAATATATCAGCAACTGTGTTACCAGATATGGGTATAAATTAATATGATCATGAAATGGAAATAAGTATAGATAGCATATGCATGTGAGCACCTTTGACAATAGCGAAGTGTTAAGTAACAACAAAAAATAATATCTATGGTTCAAGATTTGTTGTTACCCCCTTTTAAAATATCATCAAAGACTCGTTCAGAAAGAACAAAATGTTGAAGGTTGTAAGATTCTACAACATTTCTTGACCGATGAAGGCCTAATTGGCAAGAAAACTTTAATTTAAGAAGAAAAATAAAAAATCTAGATTTTTAAGAATCAATTGGAATTGTAAATGGTTTAATTGAATTAATTGAAAACTTAATTGTGAAGAAAATCAGTTTTTTGGAGTCAGTTTGAGCTTTAATTGGAAAAAAAATTCAAAGTTTTGAAGTTTAAATTGCAATTTTAAAATGTTAATTTGGTCTAATCAGGGGTTAAATTGTAGCAATATTGAATTTTGATGGGCAATCAGAGACTTGATTGAAGAAATACAAAACCAAGAACCAAATTGAAAAAAAAAGTGATTGTATGAGCTGAAATTGACCGAATAAGGGTCAAATTGAAAAAATCTAAAAGTTTAATGGTCAATTAAGGATCTAAATGCACAAATTGAAAACCAATGACCAAAATGAAATAGCACTAGGATTTAACCTAAACTACACGCCACTTAGGTTTAATGATTTAGTGACATGTTATTCAACCACTATTTAGCTTTTTTCTCAACAATTTATGTTGATATTTTCAGGCAAATGAACATGATATTTTTTATCACCTCCATGGTTGTAAACACTACCATTCAACTGAGAAATACCTCTATACAAAAATCAACAACTCCTATCACACATTTACATTTTATTTATGTCAATGAACTCAACAACATTTTATCCTTAACAAACCATCATTTTATTTTGGTAATCAGGTTAACATTTGAAGACAAATGAATAAAGAGCTCTAAACCTTTAATTTGAACAAGAATAGATCCTATCAAAAGATATGATTTTCCTATACCAAGTTCAGGTGGCTTCCAATGACATTGGCATTAAAGTTAAGTTGAGGAAGTCTTGAAAGTGGTAACTCAATCATCAATGATCGTGAAACTCATTTCAAAAAACCACTAATTTTTCTATGTGGTCATACTACAACTTTTGTAGTGGGTTCTTATCACTTGTTTAAAAACTTTCTCTAAATATCAAAAGGTCACATACAAGCTTTTTAATCTCTAAGTTTGGAAAACATCCAAAATTTCTAAAAACCAAATTTGTTACAAAACCACCATCCTAAAACCACTAAAGGATATAGGTTTTGGCTATTGATATTTGTCCATAATGCTTTTATTTTGATTTAAATGATAAGCTTTGATCAATTTATGTTTGGATCCATCAAGAACCATAACAAAAATTATATATATATATATATATATATATATATATATATATATATATATATATATATATCCCTTTAAATCCGCAAAACAATACATAAAAAAGTGAAAAAGAAGGAGAAAGAGGTGAGGAAAAGATTTGTTGTAACCCAATTTTGGGTCATGCCCCAAAACTATCAGAAAATAACAAAAAAATAAAATAAAATAAAAGGGGGGCTGGTGTCGGTAAAAAAAATCAAGTTAAATTTTGGGAAATTTTTGAAAGGTTCGGTTGTACTCTTTTTGTGCCCAGAAATGAAAAAACACGGATCCAAAGCTAAAGTAATTTATTATAAGATAAATCCGTGCATGAACTAAGTCATAAAATATAATTATTTTTTTTTGGACCAATTTGATATAGTCATTGATTAATAGAAAAGCGTAATTATATTCAGGAATTAATTTAGGTCCAATTGAAGGGTTTAATTAAGCTTGACGATTTAATTATACTTTAAATTGATCAAATTAATTTTTATTAAAGGCTTAGTCAATAAGAAATCAAGTTCTTAAATTTAATTCGGGCTCAATTGTTGATATTTGAATTTTCGGAGGCTAAATTGAATTTTTCCGAGCCAATTATGCAAAATCAGGGGTCCAATTGGAAACAATTGAGAGTTTAATGGTCAACCGTGGGTCAAGTAGCACAAATTAGAAATCAAGGACCAAAGTAAAAAGGTGCGCAAAATTTAAGATAACTATGAATTTTTTTACAAGGACATAATTGCACAAAATCATAAACTTAAGTTCAATTGAGGTTACAATTAAAAGAGTTACGAATTGAGGGACCAAATTGTATTCTGCACCCAAAAACAACAAACCATATTTGTTGAGCCACCCGAAGCCACCATATTGCAGACCTCTTCCCCGACACCTGCCATGAATTAGGGAATGCTTGCTGCCTTGAGTTAAGGAAAAGCTATCTGCAGGTCACCAACGGTAACCTGTAGATAGCTCTATAAATAGATGAAGCTAAAGAGCAAAAGAGGGGGGCCAAAAAGTTTAGACAGAGGAAACGGGGGGGGGGGGGAGAAACAGAAAAAGGGGAGAGGGACAAAGCTGAGGAGCGAAGTGTGACGTAGGAAAATAGAAACAGGAGGGACAGAGGAGCAAAGAACGCACGAAGAAGAAGAAAAAGACTAAACAAAACGAACAAAAATGAGAGAAAGGAGGGAAAGAACAGAGAGGCGAAAGGGACGAAGGTGCAGAGCTAAGGTTGAGAAAATAGGAAACAGAGAAGAGGAGTTTGAAAATTTGTGGAAGACGAAGACACAATGAAATTCACAGACCAAAATCATCCACAACAGCTCTCCTTCGTCTCTCTCTCTCTCTCTCTCTCTCGCTCAGCTCGGTTTGCTCTCTCCCCGGTAAGCTTTCTCTCTCCCTCTCGGTTTGAAAACCACCATCGCCGAATAGAATTAATTCACTCCCTCTGCGGGCCAGTTTGGGTCGGGTTTTGTGCCCGGCCCGATCCATGAAAACAAGCCCCCAGTTAAGGGGCCTGGTCTGGAAGCCTACGTCTAAAGCCCATATCAGACCCGTGAGATCGTCTGGGCCGAGGGCCCACACACGAGAACGTCTAGGCCGACTGACCCGGACCAGACAGATGGCGAGTCAGTCAGCCTAGCCCACCGGAGGGGTGGGCTGACGACCAGTCGAGGGTGGGCTAGCTAACAGGCAGCCCACCCAAAAATAAAATAATTAAATAATAAAAAAAATATATTTTTGTTTCTTATATAAAAAACATAAAAAAATGTGTTGTTTTTCTTGCATAAGGCCAATACACTAGCATATTATAAAAATTGTTTTCTTTTGAAAAAATATATATTGTCTTGGGTTTTGAAGAGAAAAATGAATTTTAGCATGGATTTTTGCAAAGGGAAAAAATCATTTCTTGCATTTTGATATTTTACAACAGGTTTGTAAAATCCAAAAGGTATTGGCCAATATTCAAAAAAATATAAAAAAACTTTTCGGTGATTCATATTATTCATGGTTCGGAGTTTGGGATAAACAAATTCTATTTAAAATATTTGGTTGGAATAATATGCTATTATTCATGGTTCGGTGTTTGGATAAATTCTATCTAAAATATTCGGCGGGAATAATATGCTATTATTCACTATCGGTGTTTGGATGGATAAATCCTAAAGGGTTGCTATTCAAAATATTTGGCGGGAATAATATGCTATTATTTATAGTTCGGTGTTTGGATAAATTCTATCCAAAATATTTGGCAGGAATAATATGCTCTTATTCACTTTCGGTGTTTGGATAGATAAATCCTAAAGGGTTGATATTCAAAATATTCGGCATGGATGATATATCATCAACATGTAAATATATTTTTTAATATCTTAGCAATCATAAAATAAACAAAAACACCAAGCAACTTACCTTAGGTAGGGCGTACTAGGGGTGCTAAAACCTTCCCTTTACGCAACCAGTCCCTTACCCTAGAATCTCTGAAAGACCAGTCCTAGGTTTCCTAGTAACCGTAATACTAGGTGACGACTCCCTTTGTTACAAAGATAGATAATCCCCCCGACATTTAATCTCCCTGCTCACGGGGACAAGTTGCCACGACGCCGCTCTCAACCATTTTTGGGGTGCGACAGAATGGCGACTCTGCTGGGGACTTTGGACTAAGCTTGATAATTTTTGTTTGTTTATGATATGTTAATTATTTATGTGTTTATTCATTCATTTATTCTCATGTTGCTATGAATTATTTATATATTTGTTTAAAAGCTTTAGCATACATCTTTTCATCCTGTCATCATAATATGCCTCGTCATGCATCACTTTTTATTATTTTGAGAGCACACACTAAACCTTAAGTTAGGTGGGGGACTAACAGCTTACCTATGACTTGAGTCAAGGTTGAAGTTTGTGTAAACTCCAACTCTTTGCTGAGAGCTTAGATGATAGTGATTGGTATACGTACCATCCCATTATCTGCTAAGACTCCATATTGCCTTTACGAAGGTGATCACTGGGACAACGAGAGACCCTCTTTAGAGCCCAAATAGTAAACCTACCCCCATGTCTCACGTAAAGGAACTAGAACCTATCATCAGGATGTATGCTCCATAATATCTTTTGCATAAAAAGAAAACCCTAAAAAAAAAGCATTTTTGCCTGTTGCCGAATATGGCAAACACTATAGCTTGCCTACTCTCAATGACCGAAGAATGGATAGATGGCCATATTTAACGATTCTTTTGGAATCAACAACTAGAAACTGCGATGAGCTTCAAAGTTAAGAGTAATGATGTTGAGAAGATTATGGATTGGGAGAAATTTGATCCTAAATTAGTTGAAATTCCATTCAAGCCTGCTAGAGCCTTTCTTCAAGATATTATTGGTGTTCCTACTGTTGTTGACCTTGCATGCGAGATGCGATGAATAATCTGGGAGGTGATTCTAATAAGATCAACCCATCGGTTTCAGTTGATCTTGTTATTGATCACTCAGTTCAAGTTGATCAGGAAATGCACTGTAAACTAATATGGAGCTTGAGTTCCAAAGAAACAAAGAAAGATTTGCATTCCATAAATAGGGCTCAAATGCTTTCCAAAAAACATGTTTGTTGCTCCTCCTGGGTCACTAGCAGATCGTTGCCCCTCCTTAAATAGAACTTGAGTGAATTGTCACTAGCAGATCGTACTACTATTGCCAACATGTGTCCTGAGTATTGTGCTACCACGGGTTTTCTTTCTTGTGGATCGTGTCACACTGCAATATCTGAAACTGACAGGCAGAAGTGATGAAACTGTCTCTTTGATAGAATCCTATATAAGAGTAAACAAGATGTTTTTGGACTACAGTGAGTGTACTCTTCTTGTCTAGCATTGAATCTTGATGATGTGAAACCTTGTATATCAGGACCTAAAAGGCCACATGTTTAGCTAATTGGCATGCATGCTTAGACAACAGGGTTGGATTTAAGGGATTCGCTATAAAAAAAATCTCAAGGCAAGGTTGCGGAATTCAATTTTCATGGGACTCCAGCCTAACTCAGACATGGTGATATGGTTATAGCTGCTATTACTAGTTGCACAAATACCTCAAGCCCTAGTGTCATGCTTGGAGCTGTTTTAGTTGCAAAGAAAGCTTGTGAACTAGAATTAAAGGTGAAACCATGGATTAAGACAAGTCCTGCTTCAGGTTTTGGGGTTTATAGCTAAATATTCAGAAAAGAGTGGCTTGCAGAAGTATCTAAATCAACTAGCGTTTCATACTGTTGGTTATGGAGGCACCACTTGCATAGGGAATTCTGGAGATATAGACGAAGCAGTGACATCAGCTATCACTGAAAATGATGTAGTGGTTGTTGTTGTGTTTTCTAGGAATAGAAATTTTGAGGGTCGAGTCCATCCTCTAAAAAGGGAACTTATCTTCTCCACCACTTATGTTAGCTTATGCACTTGCTGAAACTGTGGGTATTGATATTGAAACTGAGCCAATTGGTGTGGGAAAGATGGAAAGTAGATATTTTTTTAGTGATATTTGGTCATCCGATGATAAAGGCTACATATCAGGCAATCACCAAGAGAAATCCCATGTGGAATCAATTACCTGTTCCTTCAGGCAATCTGTACGCCTGGGATTCCAAATCAACATACATACATGATCCACCATATTTCAAAAGCATGACCATGTCACCGCCAGGATCACATGGTGTGAAGGATGCTTACTGCTTGCTCAAACTTCGGGGATAGTATTACAACTGATCACAGTTCACCAGCTGACAGCATACACAAGGACAGTCATGGTGCTAGATACCTCATGGAGCGTAGTGTTGATAAAAGAGACTTCAATCCTTATGGAAGTCGTCGTGGTAATAATGAAATGATGGCAACATTCGTATTGGCAATAAATTATTGGGAGGAGAAGTTAGGCCTAAAACAATTCATATTTCACCTGGAGAAAAACTATGTGTGATTGATGCTGCCGTGAGGTACAAGAGTGAGCGGCATGATACAACTATTTTGGTCGGTGCTGAGTATGGGAGTGGAAGTTCTCGTGATTGGGCTGCCAAGGGACCAAAGCTACTAGGTGTGAAAGCAGTGATAGCCAAGATCTTTGAGCAAATTCACCGCAGTAATCTGGTGGGAATGGGTATCATTCCATTTTTTAGACCGGGGGGATGCTGAAACCCTTAGCTTGACTGGGCATGAGCACTACAACATTGATCTGCTTAGCAATGTAAGTGAGATTCGCCCAGGTCAAGATGTTACAGTAGCAACAGATAATGGGACTGACATATTTTGATCATGGAGGCATTCTACAATATGTCATTAAAAACCTGATTCACGCTAATCACTGAATCAACTTCAAGTTGATTAAAAACACGGTGGGTTTGCAGCTCCATATCTGTTACCAAGCAAACCAGTAATTAAAGATTTCGGCAACACAGGATAATCTCAATTTTGGTGCGGAGCCTGGTTATATCATTAATAAGCCAAACTGGTTCAATATCACTGTCTTGAGACATGTTTTACACAACTTTGATATTTCAATCAGCCAGTTTCCCTCCTTGCACTTTGATGATAGCAAGTTTGATGAACGGAGAACAAATCAGCATCACTTCATGAGATTGGGGTGTGTCCTTAATTTATTCTATGACATTACAGACAGCCAAGAGCTTTGCCGTAAGAAATCCGGTGCATCGTTTTTATAATGAACATGAGGTTGAAGCTGCAGTTGAGCTACAACGATTTTTCAAAAGGAGGACCGAAAGGATGATATACTGATACTTTCCACTGTTAGAGCAGCTGATTCAAGTTCATCTATGAATAGATTGAGCTCCAGCAGTATTGGGTTCATCGCGATGAAAGGCGGATGAATGTTGCCCTGACAAGAGCCAAGCTCTTGCCTTGAATTTTGGGTAATGTGAGGACCTTGAAGACGAACCGGAATAGGGACAATTCTAGTAAAGGATGCTAAAGAGAGGAATTTGGTCATCTCATCGAAACAACCATATGAATCCTTGTTTAAAACAGCTCCTGGGGATGTTTGCAAAAGAGAAAGTATTAATAGTCATCCAGGATTGTCTAGGTATGCTGAAAATTCTAGAAGCAGTGGCAAACTAGGCAGACAAAATGAGCAGAAGGTGCTCAAAAAAGAAATTTTATTCGTTATGTGACCCGATTCCATAGTACCATTACTAGAGACAGTATGGATTTTTTTAGCGGAAGAAAAGCCAGAGAAGAACATGATCTTCCAGGAAAAATGGATGTCAAGTCTGTAATTCCAGTGGAATCTATTACTGGTGATGAAAGCAAGGGAAGAGAAAGAAGCGAGAAGAAACCTGACTCTAGGGAATAAAGAAATCTATTGAAGATAAGAGAAGCCAGAAGAATTTAGAGAGTTTTACATCCTCAGATGGAGGCAGCCTCAAAAGCAAGGAGGTCAATGATGCCGATACATATCGATATCAGAAGATGAACCAACTCATTGTTGCTCAGTTGAAAAAGAAATAGTTTCAAACCCTTGATACCACGATATCAAGAACTTCATCGAAAATCAGACTTATCCCCTGGGGCATCCAAAAGAGAAGAAAACCTTGAGGAGATTAACGATGGATTTTGTTACATTGATGGAGAAGTTTTGTATAAGAGGTCATCTGACAGTTCTTTGCTGAGATGCTTAGATGGAGTTGAAGCCAGAAACGTGTTGCGAGAAATCCACGAAGGGATTCACTTAATCCATACTAATAGGCATACGATGGATAGGAAAATACGAAGAAATGTTTATTTCTAGCTAGAAGAATTTGGAGAGTTCTACATCCTCAGATGAAGGCAGCCTCAAAAACAAGGAGGTCAATGATGTCGATATACATTGATATCAGAAGATGAACCAACTCATTGTTGCTCAGTTGAAAAAGAAATAGATGGAAACCCTTGATACTACGATATCAAGAACTTCATCCAAAAGCGGGCTTATCCCCTAGGGGCATCCAAAAAGAGAAGAAAACCTTGAGGAGATTAACGATGGATTTTTATTAGATTAATGGAGAAGTTTTATATAAGAGGTCATCTGACAGTTCTTTGCTGAGATGCTTAAATGGAGTTGAAGCCAAAAACATGGTGCGAGAAATTCGCGAGGGGATTTGCTCAACCCATACTAATAGGCATATGAGTATCAATTTGATAGAAAAATGCAAAGAAATGATTATTTCTGGAAGTCATTAGAGAATGGTTGCATTGACTATGTTCGCAAGTGTCATAAGTATCAAGTCCGTGGTGACAAAATGGATGTCCCTTCAGCTCCTATGTTTAACTTGATATCTCCGTGGCCTTTTGCAAATGAGGGGAATTGATGTGATTGGGTATATCAACCAAAAGCCAACAATGATCATAGGTTTATTCTTGTGGCTATTGACTATTTCACAAGATGGATACAAGTTGGGTCATTTGTTCATGTAACGTAAAAGGTGTTGAAGAAATTTGCTTGATATGTCGATGCAGACCACCAAAAAATATCATAACTGATAATGCTCAGAATGATTATAGAACTCTGCGCTAAATGGAAAATCAAGCAACCCCACACTTGGGGGCATGGTCAGATTGGGATAAAAGCAAAGGTCATCGCAGATAGCCCATAATAAGTAAGGTGGTTGCGTTTGAGTTGTTGAATGAGTCATCCAATCAGAAAAGCCTATTCAAGCTTTGGAGATTAGGCAAAGACATCATGTTGAGTGCACCAAAGAAAGAGGCCTATGTTTCTAAAGAGAATCTCAGATCAACAAATCATGGAAGGTGAATTGAAAAGTAGTGTTGCTTAGTTCCATGATAGCGGGTCGGTCACCCATAAAAAGAGACCATGCTAGCCGGGTCGGTCACCCAGAAAAATGAGACCATGATATCCGGGTCGATCGCCCAGAATAATGAGACCATGATATCCGGGTCGGTCACCCAGAAAAATGAGACCATGATAGCCGGGTCGGTCACCCATAAAAATGAGACCATGCTAGCCGGGTCGGTCACCCACAAAAATGAGACCATGATATCTGGGTCGGTCACCCAGAAAAATGAGACCATGATATCCGGGTCGGTCACCCAGAAAAATGAGACCATGAATTTTCCTAGGTCACCTAGAAAAATGAGACCCTTCTAACACTATTAACTCGGGCAGGTCACCCGTCATAATAAGGTCCTGGTAAGCCATGCGTCACAATGAAATAAACTCTATTTTTTTTCTTTACAACACTTACTAAGCTAAAGTCTTTACAAAGACTTTAGTCGTAAGCATTGTAAAGAAGGGGGCAACTGTTGTAACCCAATTTAGGGTCATGCCCCAAAACTATCAGAAAATAACAAAAAAATAAAATAAAAGGGGGGTGGTGTCGGTAAAAAAAATCAAGTTAAATTTTGGGAAATTTTTGAAAGGTTCGGTTGTACCCTTTTTGTGCCCAGAAATGAAAAAACACGGATTCAAAGCTAAAGTAATTTATTATAAGATAAATCCGTGCATAAACTAAGTCATAAAATATAATTATATTTTTTTGGACCAATTTGATATAGTCATTGGTTAATAGAAAAGTGTAATTATATTCAGGAATTAATTTAGGTCCAATTGAAGGGTTTAATTAAGCTTGACGACTTAATTATAATTTAAATTGATCAAATTAATTTTTATTAAAGGCTTACTCAATAAGAAATCAAGTTCTTAAATTTAATTCGGGCTCAATTGTTGATATTTGAATTTTCGGAGGCTAAATTGAATTTTTTCGAGCCAATTATGCAAAATCAGGGGTCCAATTGGAAACAATTGAGAGTTTAATGGTCAACCGTGGGTCAAGTAGCACAAATTGGAAATCAAGGACCAAAGTAAAAAGGTGCGCAAAATTTAAGATAACTATGAATTTTTTTACAAGGACATAATTGCACAAAATCATAAACTTAAGTTCAATTGAGGTTACAATTAAAAAAGTTACAAATTGAGAGACCAAATTGTATTCTGCACCCAAAAACAACAAACCATATTTGTTGAGCCACCCGAAGCCACCATATGGCAGACCACTTCCCCGCCACCTGCCATGAATTAGGGAATGCTTGCTGCCTTGAGTTAAGGAAAAGCTACTGCAGGTCACCAACGGTAACCTGCAGATAGCTATATATATAGATGAAGCCGAAGAGCACATGGGGGGGCCAAAAAGTTTAGACAGAGGAAACGGGGAGAAACAGAAAAGGGGAGAGGGACGAGCCGAGGAGCCGAAGTGTGACTCAGAAAATAGAAACAGGAGGGACAGAGGAGCAAAGAACGCACGAAGAAGAAGAAAAAGACTAAACAAAACGAACAAAAATGAGAGAAAGGAGGGAAAGAACAGAGAGGCGAAAGGGACGAAGGTGCAGAGCTAAGGTTGAGAAAATAGGAAACAGAGAAGAGGAGTTTGAAAATTTGTGGAAGACGAAGACACAATGAAATTCACTGGACCAAAATCATCCACAGCGGCTCTCCTTCGCTCTCTCTCTCGCTCAACTTCGGTTTGCTCTCTCTCGCTCAGCTCGGTTTGCTCTCTCCCCGGTAAGCTTTCTCTCTCCCTCTCGGTTTGAAAACCACCATCGCCGATTACCCCCAATCTCGCCTACAACACAATCCAGACATCATCATCGTCTCCACCGTCGACCATAGCCACCCCAACCACGGTTTTAGGCGAAGAACAGAAGCAGTCCCGGTTAGCAGCAGTGCACAGCCGACGACTTCCAGTCCATTTTCCGGCGAACTCAGGCCACCATTTCCGACTAGACAACGACCAAAAGAATCAACACGACATCCTATACACAAAGGTATAATCAGTTAAGCCATTCATCACACTCGAAAATTTCCAAATTTCTGCTCATCATCTTCTACATTCTCTGCATGCACGGGCATGGGGAGTGAATTAATTCACTCCCCCTGCGGGCCAGTTTGGGTCGGGTTTTGTGCCCGGCCCGATCCATGAAAACAAGCCCCTAGTCAAGGGGCCTGGTCTGGAAGCCCACGTCTGAAGCCCATATCAGACCCGTGAGATCGTCTGGGCCAGGGCTCAGATCACGAACGTCTGGGCCGACGGCCAGCACCAGATAGTGGGCGGCCGCCCGACTCAGCTAGAGGGCGGGTTGTCACCGACTCCAAGAGGGGCTGGCCGACACTAGCCGAGGGTGGGCTAGTTAACAAGCTGACCCACCCATAAATAAAAATTAAATAATTAAATAATAAAAATATATAAACAACTATAAAAAATATATAAAAAAATATCTTTGTTTCTTATATAAAAAACCTAAAAAATGTGTTGTTTTTCTTGCATAAGGCCAATACACTAGTTAAAAATTGTTATCTTAAAAATATGTAATATCTTGGGTTTTGAAGAGAAAATGAGTTTTAGCATGGATTTTGCAAAGAAAAATCACTTCTTGCATTTTGAGATTTTACAACAGGTTTGTACAAATCCAAAGGGTATTGGCCAATATTTCAAAAAAAAATAAAAAAACTTTTCGGTGATTCATATTATTCATGGTTCGGAGTTTGGATAAACAAATTCTATTCAAAATATTTGGTTGGAATAATATGCTATTATTCATGGTTCGGTGTTTGGATAAATTCTATCCAAAATATTCGGCGGGAATAATATTATTCACTATCGATGTTTGGGTGGATAAATCCTAAAGGATTGCTATTCAAAATATTCGGCGGGAATAATATGATATTATTCATAGTTCGGTGTTTGGATAAATTCTATCCAAAATATTCGGCGGGAATAATATGCTCTTATTCACTTTCAGTGTTTGGATAGATAAATCCTAAAGGATTGATATCCAAAATATTCAGCATGGATGATATATCATCAACATGGAAATATTTTTCAATATCTTAGCCATCATAAAACAAACAAAAACACCAAGCAGCTTACCTTAGGTAGGGTGTACTAGGGATGCTAAAACCTTCCCTTTTACGCAACCAGTCCCTTACCCTAGAATCTCTGAAAGATCAGTCCTAGGTTTCCTAGTAACCGTAATACTAGGTGGCGACTCTCTTTGTTACAAAGATAGATAATCTCCCCCGATATTTAATCTCCCTGCTCACGGGGACAAGTCGCCACGCCGCTCTCAACCATTTTTGGGGTGCGACAAGATTGATAAAAGAACTATGAGTTTGAAGGTTTAAGAGCTTAGCACAAAGATTTTCTCAACTTTGAGAAAAAGTAACAAAATTTGAAAAGAAATAGCCAAAAGATTGCAACCATTGTTTGAGTTTTGGGAAGTTATAATCCTTCAATAATATAATAGATGATGTTCATAATGCATACCTCTAGTTTGTTTCACATGTTTAATAATGTTTTTGAAATTGTTTTAATGTTGTCATGTTTTTTAGTTTTTTTTATTAATACATAATAATATTTTTTATGATTGCTTAGAGATATGGTTAATGCTAATAAATGCCAAGACATATGTTTGTAACTAATTTTGATAAAATAAATGGTTTCTGTATTTTGCTAAATATGGTAGTAGACATTTGATGTCTTTTTATAGCTTATTGATACATGTTGTAGGTTTTAAGGTTTTGATTATCTTCTTTTAAGTTTTAAGGTGCCAATTTTCAATCATATATTATTGAATATGCTTGTTGTTTAACTTTGATAATTTTATAAATTGAAACCTCATGTATGTTTTCTATGATTTTTTTAATTTGTTTTGGTTTAAACCTATGTAACTATGATGATGTGATTTTTAGAATGAAGATGTTGACATATAATGTCATACTTTGTATGCTTTATATATTTTGATGATAACAATAAAAAGAAAATGGACTAATAATATGCTTGGATGAGATTAAGCTATAAACATGTATTATACAAAGAATACATCAACAAGCATAATGGAGTACACGAAGAAGTCACTCCAAGAAGTCCAAGATGCAAGCAAGTGAAGACTTAGAATAAGTGTTCATTTTAGTGCATTGTGTAAATCTCAATTTCTATCTTGATAGCACAAATTAAAATGAACTCACACACTTCACATTGCATGCATTAAAAGGATTTGATGATTAAAAGGTTTAAGTCATAATCAATCGGTTCAAGAAATTCAGAAAAGATAATTTGTCAAAATAGATTTCTGCATGAACCGGTCGACCGCTTGAGGTATCCGTTGTGAACCGGTCGACCGCTTGGAAGACAAATTGTTTTATCCGTTGTGAACCGGTCGACCGCTTGGAAGACAAATTGTTTTATCCGTTGGAAGACAGTTTGAAACTTTCTTAGAAAGAAAAATGACAAGAGAAAGTTCTCGAACTACAAAAGGAGGGAGAATCAAGTAAAGAAACTCCACGGTGCTACAAATACAACAAGTTGGGACATATCAAACCCGATCTGTCCCCATCTTCAAATGAAGAAGAAAAATCGCTTTCAAAGAAAGCTTTGAAAGCATCATGGAGCGATGACTCGAACTCAAGCTCTAGTGATGAAGAAGAACATGTGGCTAACATGTGCTTTATGGCAATCGAAAGCTAAAATGAGGTACAATCTTCGGATGATGAATCCGACCCTTCTTATATTGAATTACATGAACAACTTGAAAATTTGTATGTAGAACATAAGAAATTAGGTTCAAAATATAGTACTCTCAAAAGAAATCATATATGCTTAATTGAGGAAAAAGAATTGTTAGAAAAGAAAGTATATGATTTAAATGACAAGAGTAGTAAAACTAATCAACTTGAAGAAGAGAATAAATCTTTAAAAGAAAAAGTTGATGAGTTAAAAGTAATTATCTCAAAATTCACACAAGGCTAAGAATTTTTGAGAAAATGCTTTCGAGCCGGAGAAGTGTGTTTAACAAAGGAGGATTAGGTTATAAACCTAAGATAAACCAAAAATACTTAAAGAATTACTTTGTTAAAGCTAAACATTCTTATGATACAAATCATACATGTAATTATTGTAGAAAATTAGGACATTTGATCTATGCATGTCCTATGAAGAAAAATAAGAATGTTAAAATGATTTGGGTTCCAAAAGGAACCACCCCTAACCAAGAAGAACCAACCAAGCTCAAGGAATCAACAAGAGTTGGTAAGTAAATTCTTTGGTGGACATAATTTCATTTTGGATATATGTTGTTATTAAATATTATGTTTTTATTTATCTAAAATGTAAATTTTCTTTTTGTTGATGCCAAAGGGGGAGAGTATATGAAAATATCAAATGCATCAATAATAGGGAGAAAAATATGAAAATTTTATATGCATATATTTAGGGGAGAAAATGAATTTTTCTTGAAATTGCATATGATATTTTTACTTAGATTAAATTGCAAAAATGTTCAATGTCTCTTATATATTGCATTACAAAATACAGGGGAGACTCAATTTTTATCTATGTTTTTTGTTTATTGTCATCATCAAAAAGGGGGAGATTGTTGACATATAATGTCATACTTTGTATGCTTTATATATTTTGATGATAACAATAAAAAGAAAATGGACTAATAATATGTTTGGATGAGATTAAGCTATAAACATGTATTATACAAAGAATACATCAACAAGCATAATGGAGTACACGAAGAAGTCACTCCAAGAAGTCCAAGATGCAAGCAAGTGAAGACTTAGAATAAGTGTTCATTTTAGTGCATTGTGTAAATCTCAATTTCTATCTTGATAGCACAAATTAAAATGAACTCACACACTTCACATTGCATGCATTAAAAGGATTTGATGATTAAAAGGTTTAAGTCATAATCAATCGATTCAAGAAATTCATAAAAGATAATTTGTCAAAATAGATTTCTACATGAACCGGTCGACCGCTTGAGGTATCTGTTGTGAACCGGTCGACCGCTTGGAAGACAAATTGTTTTATCCGTTGTGAACCGGTCGAACGCTTGGTTTTGTCCGTTGTGAACCGGTCGACCGCTTGATATGGCAGTTGCACTAAAACGGCTAGAAACGGCTAGTTTCTTTTAGAAACTTATAAATAGGCCTCTTAATTGCAAAACTAATTACACAGAACTTTCATATCTTATAGTGAGGCAATTAGAAGTGCATAAACACCTTCATATCATCAATCCTCATTAATACTCATATTTGTGTTTAAATCTTCATATCTTAACACAAAGAGTATTTCTCATTCTCACTACACTTAAACACCTTCAAATATCCTAAGTGCTATTAAGTGAGAGAAAGAGATCATAGATCTTCATTTGTAATATCCACACTATTAAGAGTGTATTGTTGTTTTACAAAAACAACCATTGTGAAACTCTTGAGAGTTGAGTATAAAACTCTTGGTATTGGTGAGGGAACATCACCAAGGAAAAATCTTGAAGAGGGGACATCTTCAAGTGGAAAAGGAAAATCTTGAAGAGGGGACATCTTCAAGTGGAAAAGGAAAATCTTGAAGAGGGCATATCTTCAAGTGGTGTAAAGTCTTGGTGTGGATTCATCAAGCGGGAAAATTGTAATCTTGTTACTTGGTTTAGTAAGAGAGTACAATACTCAAGTACGGGTTGGTACTTGAGTCGTGGACGTAGGCTTGCCGAACCACGTTAAAAACCCGAGTTAGCAATCTCTCTCCCTTATCTCTTTACTTTAAAGTAATTAATTTTAAAATTGCATTATTTATTGTATTTGCACCAAATTCCCTTTATTGTATTGTTGCCTTAATCCGTGAATTTCAACGTAAGAAAATATGTTTTGGAGGTTGAAAGTGTTAATGTTAGGAATTGACAATAAAGTAATATATATCTGAGAAAATTTTGGGTTAATATTCTTCCTAAAAACATCGCCTTAGCCACAAGTTTTTAACATGTTTTCTTTCATTTCTTTTTATCCTTATATTTACAGGGCATCATTAGACAATAATTTAGGGCCTTCATGCATTAATAACTTTATCAATATTATGATTTTATTTTTGGTACTAAAACATTTTTTAACAAACCAAGACTAACGAGTGATAATTGTTAAGTTTTGTTGCTTGATTATATATCTTTGCATGATTTAGAACCTATATACTCATTTTCTTTCATGAAACTTGGTGTAGTTTATAGTTCGTGTTGTTGGAATCACTTTGAATGTTCATCGATGTTCTTCATGTTTTTTATTTTTCATAGTCTTGATCTGTTTTGACAATACATTTTTCAGTTTTTGACAAGTTTAATATATTTTTGGCTTGTTTTTGGGTCTAACCCATGTATTTTGTTTGGTTTATGGTTGGACACAATATTTTCAGGTCTACTTGGTTAAGTCAACCTAGCAAGGTCAAAGCCTTATTTAGCTTTCAAAGTCTTGATCTGTTTTGACAATAAGTTTTTCAATTTTTGACAAGTTTAATATGTTTTTGGCTTGTTCTTGGGTCTAACCCATATGTTTTATTTCGTTTATGGTTGGACACAATATTTTCAGGTCAACTCGGTTGATTCAACCTAGGCTAACGATATATTTGTTAAAGTTTTTATGGTTTAAAGGTGTGTTTGAGAAACATCCCTCGTGCTTTTTTAGGGTAGTTTTTAGTATAAATAATGAGTTTTTACCAAACAAAGCTTTTTCTTTAAAAATATAAAATATATGAAATATTTTTTTCTTGAATATGGCTAAAAAAACCATAAAAACCATTTCTTGTTTTGTTTTCGTGCAAATGGTTGAATTCCAAAATTTTCTAAGTATATTTTTCATAAAAAATTATCATATCTTTTCTCATGTTTTAAAATAAAATAGGATATTATAACTAGTTAATGATTTACGGTTAGATTTCGGCGAAGTATAAAAAATCTTTTAACAATTGTTTTGTTCATTTTTTAGTTATGAATCTTAATTAAAGTACACCATTAGATATTAAAGTATAATAAATGAGGTGTTAAAATTCAGACCTTAGAATGATTCCATTAGGTCATTCTCACAACTTCTTAAACTGGAAACTTGATCTAGACAATCAGGGTCAATTGAGCTAATGTGTATACAAGCATCTTTTCTTAGCACCATTGAAATGAAAATAACATGTTATAAACGTTGTGTTCCTGCACTAACCTTGCCAAGACCCACCATTATGGTAACTCCGTCGTGTGTTTTTTAGACAAAATCTTGCCAAAACTAGGTAAGTGATCATTAAGGGTTTTTGACCTAATAAGATAGAGACTCTTACAAAGAAATCTACTTTGAGACTTAGAAAAGACTAACAAATAAAAATCAGACCTAGAAAAAAAATCAGACAACAATGTAACTTACCTTAGGTAGGGTGTATTGGAAGTGATGTGTCTTTTCCTTGCACAACAAGTTTCCTTACCCGAAATCTCACAGACCATTAGGTTTTGTAGTAACCTTATTACTAGGTGATGACTCCTTAGAATTATAATTATAATTTTATGGTTATACAAATCTTTTTTTCCGCACATCTCCTCCTATTTTCAGGGATGGCAACATGTGAAGCGAAGAAAAATTGTCGTTGTGACAACCAATAACAATTAGGAAAAAACATTAACAAATTTTCATAGTTTGGGAGTAAATTATACCCAAACTTTATCAACCTCGATAATTATTGTTTAGCTTTTTGTACATCCTTGCTCAACTAAGATTCTATTAATACTACCTCATAACAATTAATTTGTGATTTTTTTCCAGGACTTTGGAAAAAACATAATTTCATTACAATTCATATCATAATCTAGATTATGCGTTAAGTGGAAAGAAACAAATCAATTAAACAAAACATGTATAAGTAAATGAGGTTTTGTTTTGGTGACAATAAATGTTAATAGAGAGAAAAGAAAAAAGTGTGTAATTGATCAATTTTATGGACGTATTTGTAGTTTACATGTTTGGGTTATATAATATACAAGATTATTTTTGTTTTATTTCTTATCTTATTTAAAATTATGCATTGACTATATATGCAAATGGTAATTTATAAACCTATACCGAAAAGTGTTCAAAGCACAAACTTTAAAGCAAAGGGTGAGAAAAACCAAACTATTGAAAACACTAAGGATGTTGAAAGAATAAAAAAATGAAACAAGGAAAAAAAAACTCAAGATTGTCAATTCAATTTAAGGTCAGACTCACACTTATAAACTTTTCAAACTTAACTAATTTGGTTCATTTTGAACCTAAAATCAAACCTAGGTCTAAAAGGCTTAAAAAAAAACATAATAGTCTTTCCCTCATAACCTTTTCTCTCTTTCTTTTTTTCTCTACAATTTCCCCTCTCGAACTCTCTTGCAACCTCCTTCTCTTTTCTTTTGTCTCCTTTTTTTTTACCTCTAATATCTTTACAACAATGTAAACTGTATTTATTAGTAACTTTTTTCCTTAATTTTATGCACTATTATAAGGTTCAATGTTCATAATAACCTTTAAACATTTCTTCTTAGATTACATGTTTGGATTTTGCTGTATAGGTTGCTAATTTTCATGGTTTCTTTGAAAAATCTAATTATAAAGTTTTCTTGATCTATGTCTTAATGGAAAGTTTTAATTATACAGACTATTGATTGTTCTTACCATTGTTCTTCATTACTCTTTCACTTTTTAAAAACAAGCTTTTTATTAGCGAAAGAGTAATACATATTGGATATCAAATACATATTTATTGTGTTTTGTTTTTAATAGGGATCTCTAATATCACTGATGGTTTGACAAGAACCTATGTTGTTTTCTTTTAATTTCTTGTCTATATGTATTTGATTTTTCATAAATATTGGACATATGATTCTTGTGAACAAGATGAAAAGATGAGAGTTTTATTTTTGCACGGATTGAGTTTTAGTGGTCTATTAAAAAACATGAAAATTGACGTGATACATCAATAAAAAAAACTAAATAAAATAACCCCAATCATTGAAACATTGGTTTTGCTAGTTTATACAAAAACAAAACAAACAGATTTTAAACTAGTGAGTTTGAATCTATTTTAAACTTGGTTCAGTTTTAAATCTTTAAATAAACTATGGTTTGATTGTTTATTTTAATTTAAAATTAAACCAAAATTAGAATAATCACCTATACTTGGAGGTGTTAAAGTACTTTTTTCAAAATATTTGAGAAACATTACCTTTATACCCTCTAAATTAGTAGAATAATTATGTATAAAAATATTTTAGAAATTTAATTGTCATTCTCTATCCATCAACATGATATATTTTAACTAAATTTTAAATTCACCAAACATGATATCTAAATATTTTGGGAATCTAAATTTTTGGAAATACTAAAGGAAAAACACCAGAAATAACTACATCATTGACATGTGTTATGTTACAATTAGGGTTAAAATTTTTTAATGTAAAAAAATAATCTGGTGCTCCTATTTTTGTTTTAGAATTGTTTTTTTTTAATTATATAGGGTTTGACTTGATGTGAGTTGATCAACTTGGTGGGTTCAAAAGCAACCAAGATGACATTTAACAACATAATTTAAATTACATTTAATATCCAAAATCTTAGCTTTTCTTATAAATATTGAAACAATAATATATTCGATTGATTCAGGTCAACCCAGGCTAATTGACTAATATGTCAATCTATTAGACCATGATAATCTTGTAGAAAGTTAATCAAAACAAATTAAAAAATCTAATTTTTAATAAACTCAATATTGAAGGATAAAATTAAAAATAATTAATAATAATTAGAGTCAACTTAAGTTAATGACTCATACTATGAGAAATTTTGATTTGGAATTTCTTAGTGTTTGATAAAAAAGGAAATTTATATATATATATATATATATATATATATATATATATATATAATGTTTTCATAATAATAAATGATAAGAGATTGTTAATTTTTCACCCCTTAAAAAAGGCATGAATAAGAATAGAATATAAAATTAATAATAACCTATTTGGCACACCTGTTGCTGTTGTGGTTGAGGTTGAAATTTTTTTTTTTTATAAAAAGTGTTTTTAGTTGCGGTTTATAATTGAAATTGAAGTGTTTGGTTAAAACTATGGTTAGGTTTGAGATTTAATGAAAAGCAGTTTTAAATGTTTGGTTACCATGTTTTTCATAGTACTGTTTTCATATTTCAAAATCATAAAAATAAAATTAATTAATAATTCAGGTAAATTAGACACTTGTTTTTATTCTCTCATCAAACTATTTTCAATTCTATCACAAACTAAATTTATAAATGAACGCATCTGTGATTTCTAACTATGTGATCGATGAACATTATCAGATAAAATATTTTCAGAAATAAAAATAATTAAAATAAATATTTTTTTATTATTTTTATTCATAAATATTTTTAAATTATAGTGACAAATCATGTCTACATAACAAACAAATAAACAAATATAGTTTTAAATAGTGTAAATATAGTTTTTTTTTATCTATATCTACTCCAATGATAAAAGCAATTTAGAAGAGTCATTTTAAATATAGTGCAATTATTTTTTATATAATTTAATTATAAAAAATAGGAGTAAGTTATATAATCAAACAATTGCTTTAAAAACCCTCCAACAATATAATTATTAATTTATATATAATTTTTTACTCTCTTGTTGAGGTGTTTTTTTAATAAAAACCAAAAAATATATATTTTTGATATAATTACATCATTTTCAATATATATCATCCTAATCTCCCCCCACCGACAGTATAGTAATAATAATAATAATAATAATAGAAATTGATGAGACTAGCAATCTAACCCACAACCAAATCCTCAAAGAATTGTGGAAAAAAAAGGGTGGATATGAATTGATTCTTTATTTATTTCGAAGTGCCTGATAAGGAGTGAAAGGGAAGTATTGCATTTCATAACGTAGTTAGCCTCAGTGACTGGTGTGGCTGCCTTGGTGTAGCTGAGGGAGAAGGCGTCGGTGACTGGTGTGGCTGCCTTGGTGTAGCTGAGGGAGAAGGCGTCGGTGACTGGTGTGGCTGCCTTGGTGTGGTTGTCTTGGTGTAGCTGAGGGAGAAGGCGTCGGTGACTGGTGTGGCTGAGGGAGAAGGCTTCAGGGACTGCAGGTGGGTGTGCCTGCGGCTACGTTTGGATGAAACATGTCTGAGATGCTTGTGAGTTTTAAAATCAGTTTTTTAGGTGGGCCCATCACACAAAACTGCGATTCGAATTTTTACCAAACAACTTGGCTCTGAGGTGAGCCTCCACCGTAGAGCCAAACATCTACTAAATTGATCAAATTATGAAGTGTAAACCCATTACTAGTAAAAAAAAAGAATAAAATATAAAACATGAGCACATTAATTTTGTAACTCGCTCATAAAATATTTTGCAACAGGATCTACTTTTACATCTTTATAAGAAAATGTATTATTTTTTTACATATTATTGGTTTTTAAATAGATTATTACTATTTTACACTTGTGTGTTGCTACAAGTTGTTTGTTTTTAAATACAAGTCATTAAAAATTATTTGATATTTTTATTAAATTTGGTTCAACAAGTCGATTTTGATACCTCTTAATCAGATTCTTATATAACTTGATTTTAAAAATAAATTATAAAATAGATGTTCTAACATGACTCAATAAACTTGATTGGTCCAAAAACATCTTAATTGATTAACAAAAAAAAATCAAATTGGAATTGAGAAACAATGATGAAATTGATATAAAAAAAACCTCATCAACCCAATTTCATGCTTAATCTGAGTTTAAATTTGATCAGTTTAAGAATTTTCCTAACATGACCAAGTTGATTTGCTTGGTTCAAAGACAACATGGCTGAGTGATATGAAAAAACCTGAGGATAAATTAAAAATATAAAAATAAATTGATGGAATAAACTCTCTTAATCTAACTCCTTACTTAACACTAATTTAAAATTAAATTATATAAAAATTATTTTGATATAATCTTGTTGGATCCAATTATTAAAAAGGTTTAAGACAAAAAAAAATGAGAGGGAATAGAAGGCAAAAAAGATAGTCTGAATTGGTAAAAAAAGAGAGGAGATAGTTTTTCTTTTTATATATAAAAAAGTATAGAAGTAATAAAAGTACTGAAACAAGAACCCTAATTATGCCAAAAGATTCATTATCGTCATCGTTATCAAGGAATCGTTGATTATGACGCCAAATAAGACAACATTTTTACGTTATATTTCTATCATGGCGCCAAATAAGACAAAATGCTTACGTGACAACTGTTCTCATCAGGGCTCCGTTTGTTTTACGTAAAGTAGTTTTATGTAAAGTAGTTTATTGAAAACATTTTTTCTTTCAGTATTTGGAATTTTTTATAATCTATTACAAGAATAAGCATTAAAATGATATATAGAAAATCGAAAAAAATTACAAAAAATTATAATTTATAAATTATTTAAATAAAGATAAAAAATTAAATCTGGCAGATAAAAATTAATGTATTATAAAATTAAATAAAAAAATCTATAAATAACAATAAAATAGATAAAATGATTGGATGAAATAATAATGACCAAATTTAATTTAAAAATCAAATCAAATTAGAATGTAATTGGAAAAAAAATTAAAACAATATATGTATATATATATATATATTTAAAATATCTTACAAATAAAAACGTAAACTCTTTATTGTAATAATAAATAAATATAAAAAATCTAGAAAGTAATAAGTTAATATCCAAAACGAAGAAGCATAGCCAAGATTTCACAGGCAAATCTTGCAACTAACTTTCAACTCTTTCCCATGTCTCCGATTTATAATCATAATTAATACAGTTCATGGTCATGGAATCATTGTATTGTACTATTCTGTTATATTAACCCCTGAACTATTAGAATGTGCAATCAAGTCCTCAACTTTGAGTTTTTGACAAGTACATCCTTTTATCAGATTCCAAGCAATTTCAATATTAATTGTCATCAAATTGAAAATAATTAAAAAAAAGGATGTACTTTAAAAACAGGAGTAAACTATTTTATTTTCTCTAGCATACTAAATTTATATTTAAATTTAAGAAACCAGAGATTATATAATTTCAGTCTCCTGTTAAAATAGATTATAGAAGAAAAAATCATGATATCATGCAGTATATATGGATTTATAAGCTAAAAGATAAACAATAAATCACTAAAATATCCATGATAATTACAATAATATTTTAGTAAATATTACAAAAACAATAACACATCATACGATTTGTAAGATCAACAATTCTCTCTGTAATTTATTAGAAGTTTGCAGTTAAGTTAGATGGACTTGAATCAAAACTTAATAGATAAATGCATTAAAACTAAGTTTAAAAATAAAGGGCTTAATTGCAAATAAGTAATAGTTGGAAGCTTAATATGATAGAGCTAACACAATACAGGAACTAAAAAATATCATTAATGATTTACAACAATAATTTAAAACACCTCATGGTCCTCATCCTCTTTCTTCCGACTCAACCACCTCTTCTTCACCTACACCAAATCCTTTAAAGTCGGGAAATCCCCCATTTGATCTTAAAAATCCAAGTCATGGGAACCACAATAACAGAGCCATTACTCCTAGATTCCAAGGACACAATCAAGACCGTTGATTCTACCGAAATCATTCCAGAATGGAAGGATCAGATCACGATCAGAGGGCTAGTAGTGAGCGCTGTATTAGGAGTACTATTTTGTATCATCACTCACAAGCTGAATTTAACGGTGGGGATTATCCCTTCGCTGAATGTAGCAGCTGGTTTGCTTGGTTTCTTCTTTGTTAAATCATGGACTGGATTCTTATCCAGGTTAGGCTTTTCTGTTTCTCCTTTCACCAAACAGGAGAATACCGTTATCCAAACTTGCGTCGTCGCTTGCTATGGCCTCGCCTTTAGCGGTAACCGCCGCTACTTTGATATATAGTTACGTTTGTTAGTGTACATAGAGGTTGATAATTATTTCATTTTTGTTGATAATTTTAGATCAGGTTAGCTAATTAACTTTATTGCTGTAATTTATTGTTAATTAATAAATAGTTTGTTAATCCATTCTTTGAAGAGGAAAGGGGAGACTGGGATGGTTAAATTTTGTTAGAATTACAATTATTATTATTTTCAGCTGTAACTCGATTTAAATGGTGACAGGAGGATTCGGTTCGTATTTGATTGCTTTGGACGAGAGAACATATAAATTGATCGGTAAAGATTACCCTGGGAACCGAGCCGAAGATGTAATGAATCCAGGATTGGGGTGGATGATTGGCTTTCTTTTTGTTGTTAGTTTCCTCGGGCTTTTTAGTCTTGCTCCGCTTCGCAAGGTAGCATTAAACATCATTCTTTTTGAGATTTTGAAAGAATATGCTGCTAGTTTGTTGAAATGGAGATATGTTACTGAGAATCATCTTGTATCCGTTTCTTTGTTTTTGTTCGTTGTTGTTTCAATTAAACTGCTACCTGCATCTATTCTCGGATGCATATTGACAAGTTGTTAGACATTCACGGCAAATTTTGGTGGTTATGACCGCATAAAATTTGTAAAAGGCCTGCTTGTGCTCAAACTGTTCCACGTATATCAATACTCATGTGTGGCATGTTATTAGGAACCATGAATTGATTCTTATATTCTCATTATATTTTGTGATGAAATGATAGGTTATGGTCATGGATTATAAGCTTACATATCCCAGTGGTACAGCCACAGCAATGTTGATAAATAGCTTTCACACGAACACAGGAGCAGAACTTGCTGGGTGAGTGCTGAATGTGTCAAGTCCTTCATTATTTTGTAGGTCTTATATGGTGTCCCTTGATTTAAAGTTGCTGGAAGATTTATTAGAAAATATCAAATCAGTGAAGAAAATTTAAACAATTCTGGACAATATGTATAGAGAACACGATTTGTTAGTCAAAGAACATGACTGGTACTGTCACATGCAGAGTAAATCCAATAACCATGATTTTTTTAGTTTGTGTTTTCTCTTTTTTTTTGGCTGCTACAGTTTGTTAAGTGGTTCGGTAGTCAGAATAACTGAATTGACAAAAAGTGAGTTCCCTAATTTATCTATTTTTAATGACTTTTTACAGGAAGCAAGTCACTTGTCTTGGAAAGTATTTAAGCATAAGTTTGGTTTGGAGCTGCTTTAAGTGGTTTTTCAGTGGTATTGGGGATTCATGTGGGTTTGATAATTTTCCCAGCCTTGGTTTGACACTATACAAGAACACGTAAGCCTTTAATGAGATGCATATTTTTTGGACAGTGAATTATATTTTGGTTGACTTGCTTTGTTGAGGAACTTTCAGTGAAGGCCTACATATACTATTTTCTTCTTTTTCCCTGGATACAAAATTGACGTTCAGCATCGCTGTATCAATGGTTTATCAGTGATGTTACTTGTTTCACACAACTCTCTTTATGCAGGTTTTTCTTTGATTTCAGTCCAACTTATGTTGGATGTGGCCTTATTTGTCCTCACATAGTCAACTGCTCAGTTCTTCTTGGGGCTATTATATCCTGGGGTTTCCTCTGGCCTTTCATTTCCCATCATGCTGGGTCCTGGTATCCAGCTGACCTCAGTAGCAATGATTTTAAGGGTCTTTATGGATACAAGGTATGGAGAATAACCATTTTTTTCTTCTGAAATACATATCCTCAAATTTCAACAAAATGACTTAACTGTAAAAAGGTTTTGGCTTTGCATGGCCCTGCATCTTGAGGTTTTTTCCTTAAGAGGATTTAAGCCACCACATTTATTTTTTGCATGCAATATATGGATCAGCACCACTGCCAGAGCAACATATAAGTTCCTGAAGTTTATAAACTTCAACTTTCACGTCTATGTATTTAGCATGCTGAAATTATTGGACTTGGTCTCCGATTAATGACAGTAACTGTGACTCCTTCACTTTGTATTGTGTATTCGCTCCTCAGTCCTCACTTGGACCTGATCCATCCACTTTTCTCACGCCTAGTATTGGGCTTGTTGGTTAATAGTCTGTTATTGAATTTTGCTTGCATGGCTGTGCCCTGGGGATGTTGTCTGAATGAGTTTCCTTTCACACTGTTTGCAGGTTTTCATAGCAATTGCCCTTATCCTTGGGGATGGTCTTTATAATTTGATCAAGATAGTTATCATAACTATCAAGGAAATGTGCAAAAAAAGCACCATGCAGAACCTTCCAATTGTCAGAGAGGTTCAGGGTAATAATTCATAGTATCCATTTGTGAAATGTAATCACATGATCTTGTTGTGGCCCCTTGGTAGAAATTAAAAAACCAAAAGATCTTGTCTCACCTGCCATGTTTCTCAATGTGTCTGGCATTTATCAACTGTGCTAATGTTTGAACTATTGACATGATGGTTAACTGCTATCTGAACAATTCTTTTTCTCCCTGATTTGTTTTGAGAAAAATTGGCTAGTTCAAGAAACTGCTCGAGTTGTAGAAGTGTAGTTTCTCTTTCTGGTAGAATCCTTGTCTTCTGCATCTATTATTGTCATTAACATCCTTCAAGTTTTGTCGGTGCTGAACATCATGCATGTTTTTTTTTTTGTAGCACAAGCATATCCTGAGGTTATTAAATTCAGTAGATGAAGTTTAATTACTTTCAATCATTGCATCGATATTTTGTTAGTGTATTTCACTATGTTCAATTATTTTGATTGATATACATGTTGAGAAACATGTGCTGTTGATTTTTGGAACAGATGTCAGACTGATTGGTCCCTATGTGACCAAAACAAAACAAGATCTGTCCCCAAATGTTACCTACTTAACAATAACTTATTGGAATCTGATATTGTTTCCTGAGTTCTGTCAGAAAATGATTTTTGAGACATCTGGTTCTCTACCTGGCATTGAACAGTACTTTCATATCCAAATCAATCAGCGATGCTTTTTATTTCTCTGGCCCTACTAAAGCTTAATCTTCATCTCACACTGATTTCATGTAGTAATTACTGAGACTGCCATTTTCATACGATAATATTTAATGCATCATTGGCATTTGCCTTCATCAACAGATGCGTATAGTTAGTATCTTCTTCAACATGTTACCTGTTAGAACTTTAGTTGAATGAGAACTGCTGGAAGTACATACAGTGCCTCTTCCTTGTTTGAATATAGCTGTTTTGTGTTCTGGAATAATTGTTTTAATGTGTCACTTGGCAGATAGTGAGACTTCCAAATTGCTACTGGAGCAAAGAAAAAGAGACGAGGTATTTCTGAAAGACAAGATACCCTCCTGGTTGGTGGCTAGTGGATATGTAGGACTGGCTGCAATATCAACCGCGGTGATTCCAGTCATCTTTCCACCACTGAAGTGGTATTTGGTTCTCTGTTCATACATTATCGCCCCTGCTCTTGCCTTCTGCAACTCCTATGGAACTGGACTAACAGACTGGAACTTGACATCAACCTATGGAAAGATTGGACTTTTTATCATTGCTTCACTGGTTGGTTCCGATGGAGGAGTGGTAGCTGGGCTAGCAGCTTGTGGGGTGATGATGTCCATTGTCTCCACTGCTGCTGATCTAATGCAGGATTTTAAGACTGGTTACCTCACTCTATCATCAGCCAAGTCTATGTTTGTGAGCCAGTTGGTAGGAACAGCCATGGGTTGTGTCATTGCTCCGCTGACTTTCTGGTTGTTTTGGAGTGCTTTCGATATCGGAGACCCTAATGGTCCTTACAAAGCTCCATATGCCGTGATATTCAGGGAAATGGCTATCTTAGGTATCGAGGGTTTCTCAGAGTTACCCAAACATTGCCTGGCATTATGCTGTGGATTCTTTGTAGCTGCTCTAGTCATCAACCTTCTACGGGACGTGACTCCCAAGAAGATCTCGCAGTTCATTCCAATTCCGATGGCCATGGCAGTCCCATTTTACATCGGAGCTTACTTTGCCGTCGACATGTTTGTCGGGACAGTGATATTGTTTGTATGGGAGCGGATAAATAGGAAGGACGCGGAGGATTATTCAGGAGCAGTTGCTTCTGGTTTGATATGCGGTGATGGGATTTGGACAATACCATCGGCAATTCTCGCTATTTTTAAGATCGACCCGCCCATCTGCATGAACTTCGGGCCTTCTTCGAGTGGCTGAGCAGGGAAACCGCCGGCTGTGTTGTATGCCATGTAATTATTATTATACCTTCTTTGAACTAAAATACTTTATTTGATTCTGTAAATCTGTGCTGTATTTGATGGTTCATTTATCTCGGGCATGGCTTGAGATAAAAAAAAAAAAAAAAAAAAAATGAAAAAAATCACTCTAGTTACAACTCCTAACCCACACGAATCTCATGTGATTGTTTGCCTCCCTTAAAAAAATGGATGAAAACTTGTTCCACAAAAGGTTCTGGTTAAATTCCCTATTTTCTAAAGTACTAAATAATTTGGTACGCAACAAATTAGTCTTCGAACCGTGAGAGTTGTGAACTGCCAATGAAAAGTCAAAGTGAAAAGATAAGATGCTGCCGTCACCACATGTTTACAATCAAGATTCCAAAAATGATTGAGCCGCGCTTGTTGTGATCGATGCTTGCTGGTAGCCTCGGGGTTTTCTTACCAATTAGCGGAACAATTGTAGCCGTCAACGTTGGATGTTTTCTTTCATGTTCGGTAATCGCCAGTTGTAGTTGTAACACCTTTCAATATTTTTTCCTGCTTTTGATAAAACCATTCCTGATTACTTGAAAACACACCTTGTTTGTCGATATTTACGACCCAATTGCTCTATGCTTTCGTCGTTCTAGGTAAACTCTTACTGAATTTGTAATAAAATATATATAAATTTTAAATTGATATAAATTTATTTGTTTATTAGATTTAAACAAAAAATAAATATATTTTCTTATAAAAAACTAATGTTAATAAAAAAAATAAGACAAAAGGTAAGAGATAACATTGTAAAACTCAATTTTTGACAGATAAAGCATCGAATGATTAATTATTTCAATTTTTATTATTATTATTATTATTATGACTATTAAATTGTCATAATCATTATAGCGATCACTATTATCATTACCGTAAATAATCAATATTGTTATTATCATCGTCATCATTATCATAAACTATTTGATTGCTAACACTGTTCCCGCTATTCATATCATTAAAATTATTATTAGTATTGTTGTTGTTATTGTTATTGTTATTATTAATATTTTTAATACTATTTTATGAGTTATGGTTATCATCATTATCATCATCATCACAACTATAATTGTTAATATCATAAATACTACAATCATTATGATAAATTATTGTTGTTATCATTATTATCAACACTTTATAATAGCTAAAATAATGGTTGTAGTCTTCTCTGAGAAGGGAAACCTCTGGCCGTGACTATACCTTGTTCGAACTGAAAAACTTTATTCTATCCCGTAAATCCTTATGTTATAGACCTGTAGAGTAGAGTGATGCTCTTTGATTTTGTTTTCGCGGAGGCCCAAAACGACGTAGCTGGACTGAAGTGGATGGACTCGGCTGGCAAAGTTTGCCCTATCGAAACGGGTAGTACCCTTCACAATCTTCTTGTTCTATTTTGGACACACAATTAAATGAGTGGTTAAGCCACGTGCCTCGCTTAAAAAATGAATAAGAACTTGATGGTGACCTAACAAAAGAATCTGATTAGACTCTTTATTTTATTTTTAAGGACTAAATAGTTTATTAGGCAACTAATTAGTCTTTGAAAAGTAACAGCGTTGCGTTGCAGAGCATCTTTTCTTCCCCACAAGGGAACGTGTGCTGTGCCCCGTTTTACCTTTGGAGGATAAAGGAGAGAGTAAACGGCGTGATAAAATTACCTGTGATGTGATGTGGTTTACCGTGTATTATAACTGTGGAATATTCACGGCACCATTTATCGTTCTAGAAAGATCAATGTTATAGGCAAAGTTATTCAGAAAGTCTCGAATTACTTTATGTAATAAAAATCTGAAACAATTAGAATTTTATTTATTTATCTGGATCATAATGTAAGTTTTTTGAGGGGTAGAGTTTTTTTAAATAAAAAAAAAATATGATAGCACTATTATACTTGAAATCAAAAACTTTTGGGTAAGGTCTTTAACTTCATAAAGGTTTTTCATTATAATTATTTGATTCTAGAGGCATAGTGATAATTTAATAAATTTCATTATTTAAAATTTTCATTTATCATATTTAACACTTCATTAGAAATTGTACTGTCAACTTAATTTTGTTCTTATGTTTGGAGAAATTTTACATGGCAGTAAATGTTGCTACGGTCATCAATATAAGTTTAATGGATTACTTTTAAAAAAAAATATATGTTTTTTTGTTACAAAAATATTAAATAAAAGGATACTGGAGTCACAAATTTCTTACTTCATTGGAATTTTTTTATTTGTTTGAGATAAACATATAGTTTTACCATAGTATCACACTCGATAAGCATGATTTATAAAATTCTGTTTGTTATTGTGTTTTAAAAATATTTTTAAAATTTTTTAAGTAATTTTTATTTATATATTTTATTTTAAATTAAATTAAATTAGTGTTTTTAAATTATTTTTATGTGTTGGTATTAAAAATAATTTTTTTAAACATATAAAATATTATTTTAATAAATTTCTGAATAATTTTTTTTTAAAAAAACAATCAAACCTCGTAAACTCTTAAGCATTCACCGGTATAATTTAAATATACCATCA
>CM063603.1:23609925-23627665 GCA_032356905.1 Salix exigua | reverse complement strand
TCTTCATTAGCAGTTGAAACCAAACACCCAGAATTTTAAGAACCCTAAACACACAACCCAAAAATTCAAGATTTGTCAAACCAAACAACAGGTTTCATGAAGCAGTTCAAACCAAACCACAATTCCAAGAAAGTCACAGATTTCACACAAACCACATTTTCAATCATACACAAACCACAGATTCCACAGACACTCGAATACACATAACCCATACATTCAAACAAACCTAGAATCCCACGAATCCACCAACCTCAATCCCAATCATTGTTCCTCCAGACAACTCGGCATTCACAACGAACATTATCCTGAATGAAACCAAGTTTGAGTTATGGTCATAACTTATCAAAATGCGAATCGGAGCTCAAAATAAGTTGGGATACCTTACTGGAGACACTACGAAGTTTGAACCAGGCAACCTATGACTAGAATCTTAGGTTATCGAGAATCATCAAGTCAAGAGTTGGCTAATCGAATCAATGACCCCATCCTTAATGCATATGTTTATTTGCCTCCCGACGGCCAAGGAAATCTAGGACGCTGTCGGGCGAACCTTTTACGATGACGCCGATGCCACTTGCATCTTTTAATTGAACCAAAGATCCTTTAACACAAGTCAAAATGGACGATCACTGTCCATTTATTTCACTGAGTTAGTGGCGATCTTCCAAGAAATTGATGGCCGGACTGCACCTCAAGCCAAGACCGTTGACGGGGTCCTTCACCACCACTCAACCATGGCACCCGCAACTCGACCTTGAGGGAGCATATGCGTGTGTCCGGAGAGAACACTCCCAAAAGATAATTATGGATGGGAATGAAGGAAATGGCAGCTCCCTGGGGTTCTCTAAGCGCTTGGCGATGTTGACAAGGCACCATCGACTGACAGGAGAGCACGGGAGGGAGAGACCAAAAGGGGAAGCAATGCGAGATGGAATATAAAGAGGGGGAAAATTAGGTCAAAATTTTTCTTTTAAAGCTGACTGGGGTTGGGTTGACCGAGTTGACCAAAAATACAAAAATTCTAGTGGATTGATGTGTTCTCATTGCGGTGAAATGGGACATTCAAAACAAAGGTGTTATAAAATTACTGGCTACCCAGACTAGTGGGACTTTACGAAAAAATCTCAAAAAAATATCTGAAAAACTCTGGTCCATCTGAAGGAATCATATCCGGCATAACTCACAATGAATGTAACCCATCCAAGTATCATCGAAAATGATTTTACACACTCTATTATTACAAAGAATAGTACTTGAATGATTGATATAAGTACATCTAATCATATAACTGGAGATTCTGATAATTTAATATGTCATAAACTCTCTTTACGGACAATTAATTGAACTATTAATGGTAGTACCTCCCCTATTATGGGGGAATGATCTCTTATTTTAACTAACACTATTACACTAAATATCGTCCCTATTGTTCCATGTCTTGCGTATAATCTCCTGTTAGTAAGTCAAATTATGACTACCCTCGATTCCACTGTAACGTTTTAGCCTCTGTTTTGTGTTTTTCAGGACATTTTAACCCGAAAGATTCTTGGTTATGGTGTTAGACAGGGCAACCTATATTACTTGGAATTAACAAAACAGTGGGGGTTAAAAATAAGTTATGTGTATCAGACCAGAAGTATGAATCAAGCTCATGCTTTCGTATGGTTATGACATCGACGACTCAGACATCTTTTATTTGGGTACCTTAAGAAATTACAACCGCATTTATTTTCGAGTTTAAGTATTTTGGATTTTCAATGTGACATTTGTGAACTGGGAAAAAGCCACCATATTTCCTATTTGTAAGTTTGAATAAAAATGTAGAACCATTTGCAGTTATTCGTTCTGATGTATGGGGTCCTACAAAGGTCTCATCTTTTTCTAATGCACGATATTTTGTTACATTTATTGATGAATATACTCGGATAATCTGGATTTCTCTCCTTCGAAATGAAAGTTAAGTCAATACAACATTTTAGGAATTTCAGAAAATGATGGTGATGCATACCAACGGCACATTCGTACACTTCAATCTGATATGGTATGAAATTTATGGATCAAATGCTAGGGAATTTTTTATAGCATCATGGAATTTGACATCAGACATCCTGCACATATACCCCACATAAAAATTGATTAGCCGAAAGAAAGAACATCCAAATTATGGAAATAGTTCATGCTTCGCTATTTGGTATGAATCTGCCAAAATACTATTTGGGTGAGATAATCAAATCCGTTGCGTACATAATGAATCGAATACCATCTATTGCAATTGACTTTCAGTCTCCTCTACAAAAAAATAGAATCTCTTCTCTCGGTTCCTCACTTTCCAAACTTGGAGCCTCAGGTATTTAGGTGTACGATATATGTCCACATTCCTAAAGTTCTACGAAGCAAACTAGATCCGTGTGCAAAATGGTGCGTATTTGTTGGTTACTCGAAGTTTCAGAAAGAATATCAGTGTTATGATCCTCATCATCAAAAGCTACATGTGACCTTGGATGCATCATTTCACGAATTTGAACCCTACTATTCAAGGGGAGTTTTTTCTCTTCAGGGGGAGAGTAATAATAAAGAGAATGAACATATATTTGAATTAGAGAAAATGAGACCAAGTCGGGATGATAACTTGGAAGTTGTTACAGACCGAAATGATCTCAGTAACGACCCCCTGTGTCTCTAGAATTTCCAACGCCTAGATCAGTCAGCAACGGACAAAAGATGTTATCAACGACTAGTTGGAAAACTAATATACTTATCACATACTCGACTAGATATCGCCTATGCAATAAGTGTGGTAAGTCAGTTCTGTAATTCACGGATTAAGGCAACTATGCACCTAAGGGGGGAATTAAGTGTAAATACAATAAATAATGCAATCTTAAAATTAATTATTTCAAAGTAAAGAGATAAGAGAGAGAGATTGCTAACTCGGTTTTTAACGTGGTTCGACAAGTCTACATCCACGACTCAAGTACCAACCCGTACTTGAGTATTGTACTCTCTTACTAATCTAAGTAACAAGATTACAAATCCCGCTTGATGAATCCACACCAAGACTTTTACACCACTTGAAGATATACCCTCTTCAAGATTTTCCTTCTTCCCACTTGAAGATGTATCCTCTTCAAGATTTTTCCTTGGTGATGTTCCCTCACCAATATCAAGAGTTTTATACTCAACTCTCAAGAGTTTTATAATAATTGTTTTTGTAAAACAAACAATACACTCTCAATAGTGTGGATATTACAAATGAAGATCTATGATCTTTTTATCTCACTTAATAACACTTAGAATATTTGAAGGTGTTTAAGTGTAGTGAGAATGAGAAATACTCTTTGTGTTAGGATATGAAGATTTAAACACAAATATGTGTATTAATGAGGATTGATGATATGAAGGTGTTTATGCACTTCTAATTGCCTCACTATATAATATAGAAGTTGTGTCTTCTTAGTTTTGCAATTAAGAGGCGTATTTATAAGTTTCTAAAAAAAACTAGCCGTTTATAGCCGTTTTAATGTAACTGTCATATCAAGCGGTCGACTGGTTCACAACGGATAAATCAAGCGGTCGACCGGTTCAGCTCAAAAGGCAATTTGTCTTCCAAGCGGTCGACCGATTCACTTGGTAACCCAAGCAGTCGACCGGTTCATGTAGAAAGGTAATTTTGACAAATTATCTTTTCTGAATTTCTTGAACCGATTGATTATGACTTAAACCTATAATCATCAAATCCTTTGCGTGCAATGTGAAGTGTGTGAGTTCATTTTAATTTGTGCTATCAAGTTAGAAATAGAGATTTACATAAAACACTAAAATGAACACTTATTCTAAGTCTTCACTTGCTTGCATCTTGGACTTCCTGGAGTGATTTCTTCGTGTACTCCATTATACTTGTTGATGTATTCTTTGTATAATACCTGTCTATAGCTTAATCTCATCCAAGCATATTATTAGTCCATTTTCTTTTTATTGTTATCATCAAAATATATAAAGCATACAAAGTATGACATTATATGTCAACAAGTTCAGACATTCACCAGGAGAAGAACATATGGAAGTTGTGTATCAGATCTTAAGATATCTGAAAAGTGCACTAGGAAAAGGACTTCTATTCTAAAAAAGAGAGGTCCAAGATTTTAAAGGGTATATAGACTTAGATTGGCCAGGAAATTAGATTGATAGAAGATCAACATCAAGATATTTTACTTTCATAGAAAACAATCTTGTCACTTGGAGAAGTAAGAAGCAGAAAGTAGTTGCAAGGTCAAGTGCCGAAGCAAAATACCGAGATATGGCTCATGGTGTATGTGAATCACTATGTGTTAAACAAGTATTACAAGATCTGAGAATTGATTATGGAACATCTATGGAACTACACTGTGACAATAAGGCAACTATCGAAATTGTTCATAATCCAGTTCAACATGATCGTACCAAACACGTTGAAGTCGACAAACACTTCATTAAAGAAAATCTTGATTTGAAAATTATACAACTTCTGTTTATTTTGTCTGAAGATCAGCTGACCAATATTCTCACAAAGGCAGTTTCCAGAAGAGCATTCTATAACGCAATTGACAAGTTGGGCATGATAAATATCTACGCTCCAACTTGAGGGGGAGTGCTAAAATACAGTAATGTGGCTGTTAATTTCCCGAAATGGGAGTTATGTAAAGTAGGGAGAAATGAGGCTTTGCATTTGCTATTTTGGTATTGTAGTTTGTCTATAAATTAACTTGCAATATAAATAAAGATACAATCAAATATACAGAAATTATTCGTATTTCAAATTCTAACACATTGCATTATTTCAATGGAAAAGGAAAAGGATTTTGCCTCTAAAACCCACCATGTCCATACTCCAATAACTATCTTGACTATATAAGTAATGTGCTGTGGAGATTTTATTTTTCGATAATGTTTTCTTTTTCGCCTGTAAATATTTTATTTGAAAGTGATTATTCAGTGTTGTTTAGCTTGTCCTAGGAGGGTGAATGAAGAGTTAGAGAAATTTCCTGGTTCTCGTTGACACCGATTTCATTTCATAAATTTATTTCAATAAATATGAATGTAATATCTCTAGCACCAATAACATGATTGATGTTTTATGGGCCATTAGGGTCTAAAATAGTATGATTTTCTTGGCCAAACTTATTCTTTTGCAAGTCTATAAGCAATAGTTTTTTTTACAAGTTTTTATTTAAACTCTTTGTTGTTTCTTCTTTTTATTTTGTTTTCCAATTTCCAGGAGTGCTTGAAATCACCATTGATACATAACAAGGCTCGGTAGCTATTACAACCACAACAGACCCTCAAATGGTTATACAGAAATTTGGGCAAAAAAAGGGTGCTTTGCTCTCCTCTTAAAGAACCTGCCGAAGGCGACTCATCAAATTGTTCTTGTTGTGACGATGGCTCTGATTCTGAATGTGATTATGATCATAACTATGATAATAAAACAAATATATAAGCTAGAGAATATCGGAAGCCAATTTTGCATACAAAAGTCTACTCATGTCACCATATCCTTATTATATTCAGTCACTACATTAAGACCTCCATCACAATGGAGGCTCATGACCCACTATTCTAGATAAGAAAACAACTACGTTTAATTGGTCAACCGCTTTATGCCTTGCTTCTTGTTAATGACCAAAGTAGGACTACAAGTTTGATAACAATGATATGCAGCAATGCATTTTGCTTCTTGTGATTCCATTCTCCCTAATTCCATTCTCTTGGGCATTAACATTGAAATTACAAGTTTTTGCTTGCACTAAAAACAGTGCATGACTTGGTCTATAGAACAAGCTTCTGGGTTTTTTTTTTTTTGAGAAGAAGCAATTCTTTATCTGCACTTGGGTTTTTTAGTGGTGGGATGTGCAAATATATTTCAGTGCTTCTTTGTCTGCACAAAGTCCTCGTTCCAAGCTTGGTTGTGAGGTCGGACTAAGCTTTAGTGTTGTGATCGATGACAAGGATTAGGTTCAAATAGACATGCATGCCTAGCTAGCCACCTGTCAATGAGCTAAATTTTGGTTATGTATTCAGGACTCAAAGTAAACAAAGTTTTATACATGGTCGATTGCAAAGACGAAGCTCTCGGTATAATATTTTTAAAGTTATTATGTTTAACTCGTCATTTCACACCAAACTAAACTTACTATATGTTTTTAATGCAATTTCTATTTAATACAGAGATAAATACAGTCAAAACTAGGAGTATATATAACCTTGAATTGATGTTTTTTAATAAAATGCAAGGAATGAAGTTTCTGGTTTGAGTGATATGTTAAAGCAAAGCAACAACAATAGAACCAAGTACTTGAATGAAAACCAGTTGAGGGATTTAAAGGTCAAGAGAGTGCATGTAGGCCTTCTCATGTTCTTAGTCTTATCTTTACGTAAATGAAAGCATCGAGCATCTCCTGGGAAGTAATCGATTTATCATTACGCAAGGCATAAATTTCATTTTGAAAGAAAAACATAATTGAAATCTCAATTCAAAAATAAATTTGGCTTTGCTATTCAAGCATCAATTGGCGAAGTCATGCAAATCAGTAATGGTGTGGTGTTCAAAATGAAGCAAGGAATAAAGATTGTGGTGCTATTGATTCTTAAAAGCAAAGAAAAGAAATACCTATTAGTTGAGTGCAGATTGGTCAAAGGAGATCCATTAAGAATATAGTCGTTGTAAAGTAGCCGTTGTAAAGTAGTCGTTATAAAGTAGCCGTTAAAATATAGTCGTTGTAAAGTAGCCGTTGTAATATAGCCGTTAGAATATAGCCGTTGTAAAGTAGCCATTAGAATATAGCCGTTGTAAAGTAGCTGTTGTAAAGTAGCCGTTGTAATATAGCCGTTGTAAAATAGCTGTTAAAATATAACCGTTAGAATATAGCCGTTGTAAAATAGTTGATACTCTCGAAATATATGAGTTTATACTTTTAACAAGATCATTAAAGTGTTTGGAAGATTCTCGAATCTTATTGTTGGTGGGAGAGATCACTGGTGGTGGCTTTGAAACACTCAAAATAGATAAAACACACAATTTTATTTCAATAAAAAAATACAGAGGTTTGAATACACTTTCAAAACAACTCTCTTTCTCTCGTGTTTTTCTCTCTAATATCTCCTACTTATATTTTCTCTTTAACTAAGCTTCCTTTTTATACAGAAAATGAAAGCTAGATATTTTTACTTTAAGATAAGATTTTCTCGACAAGTGTGGGGTGACTTGAAGAGGATGTGGTTGCTGGCAACTTGCAGGATATTTTGCTCTAAGTTTATCCCACACATAGATGGTGGATATTTTGCAGATAGAGTTTATCCTAACAAATTCCCTTTTTAAACTCAATCGGGAGATGTCATGCCAAGCATGAACTTCAGTCTGATAAATATATCTCCCTTCAATGGCTTTGTGAAGATATCTGCAACTTGATCATTTATTTTGCAAGAGATCAATTCAACTTCTTTGTTCTTCACATGCTCCCGGATAAAGTGATGACGTGTATCGATGTGTTTGCTTTTTTCATGATACACTGGATTATTTGCTAATGCAATCGCTGATCGATTATCAATATAAATCTTCGTCGGATCTTCTTGAGGAAATCCCAAATTCTTCAGCATATTCCTTAACCATATTAAATGGCATATAACTGAGTTGGCAGCAACATACTCAGCTTCACAACTTGATAACGTCACTATCGATTGCTTCTTGGATGACCATGTGAAAGATGTGTCTCCCATAAAAAATACAAACCCTGTTGTACTTTTCTTTTCATCCAAATCTCGACCCCAATCACTATCTGAGTAGCCAATAAGTTTAAAGTTCTTACTTGATGTAAAAAACATACCTTCACTTATTGTTCCTTTGATGTAACGGAGAATTCTCTTAGCAGCACTCAAGTGCGTCTGATCTGGTGTCTCCATATATCTGCTGATAAGTCCTATTCCATATAGTATATCTGGTCTTGTACATGTCAAGTACCTCAAGCTTCCTACCAAGCTTTTAAAGTAAGTAGGATCAACATTTCCTACTTTACTTTTCCTCAATTCCACTCCATTTTCAACTGGAGTTGATATTGGATTGCAGCTTTCCATCTTGAACTTTTCAAGAATTTCTTTGGCGTAGCCACTTTGGGACACAAATATCCCTTCTTCTTTCTGAGTAACTTCTAATCCCAAAAAATGTGCCATCAGACCTGTAACGACCCAAATTTTTATATATATATATATATAAATATCTAACACATATGGTACCGGAAATCAACGAACTTGATTACCTCACATCATCAAAATACCATCCATACAATCGAATTTGTTTAAAAGTGGATCTTACATAAACATGTAGTATTATGGTGGCATAATTAGAAATTCATATTAAAAATATACGTACATGAACATGAGGTTGCATTCCTATACTACTAATAGTCATTATGAATTTACACAAAAGGGTCTAATAAAAGTTATGTGTTCAGTACATTGATTCACACCAAATACATTGTGATTTAGAATGCATCTACATGGTTCCTTACAAAAGTAGGTTCTTGTGTATCGGGTTCCTTAGACATCTCGTGGATGTGACGTCCCTACAGCAATACAAAACATTTAAGAAAATATAATTACTTAATGGTAATTATAATGGTAACTAAATGGTCTGGCAGTTACAGGAGGCATTAACATTTATAATTTCTTCATGTACTTGGTACAAATAGCTTGTAATGCATATAATTGCATCAATTTAACAATAACATGTCCCGAGACAATAACATGTCTCAAGCACTAACAGTAACAGGTCAAACAATAACAGCTCAAACAGTAACAGTTCCAAACAATAACAGAACCCTTGAAATCAATCTTGATCCAATCATCCTGGGTCTATAAAATCTTAAACATCGTTCTCAACACAACCATAATTAATAACCCGTCTATCCTCTTAAGGCATATTTATTGAGGTTATTCGTTCATTCACCCCGGTCATCCTTTTCAAATGCCATTAGCCAAAGATAGTCAATCATTTGTTCCGGTCATCCATTCGGATGCCATTAGCCGAAGATAGTCAATCACATTACCCAAAGATAGTCAATCATTCGTTCCGGTCATCCATTAGGATACCATTAGCCAAAGATAGTCAATCATTTGTTCCGGTCATCCATTCGAATGCCATTAGCCGAAGCTAATCAATCATTCATGCCGGTCATCCATTGGGATGCCATTAGCCGAAGCTAATCAATCATTCATGTCGGTCATCCATTGGGATGCCATTAGCCGAAGCTAATCAATCATTCATGCCGGTCATCCATTCGGATGCCATTAGCCGAAGCTAATCAATCATTCATGCCGGTCATCCATTGGGATGCCATTAGCCGAAGCTAATCAATCATTCATGCCGGTCATCCATTGGGATGCCATTAGCCGAAGCTAATCAATCATTTATTCACATTTAAGCATTCAACAATCTAACATAAACTCTATCGCATTCGAATAATATTTAACTTAAAATACTTCTTACGTGTGGTATGAAAGAGAGGTGTAATTCACCTACCTGCTCTACTTCTGGGTTGTTCTTGTCTGGATGATGGTTCAATCTCGACTACACCGCTTGCGACATCATTGTCCACAAAAATCAATATATTTCTATTTTCAATTTCACATTCGTCACCATACTAACTTCAACAAAATCACACATTGAAACCATAAATTTCAACACATAATCCCTCAACAAAATTCCAAAATTCCAACCGAAAACACACATTAAACCCATAAATTTCAACACATAATCATTGAATAAAATCCTAACAAACCACACCTTATAACCATAAATTTCAGCATATAATCCATCAACAAAATCCCAACAAAATCACACATTGAAATCATAAATTTCAACACATAATCCCTCAACAAAATTCCAACCGAAAACACATATTGAACCCATAAATTTCAGCACATAATCATTCAATAAAATCCTAACAAACCACACATTATAACCATAAATTTCAGCATATAATCCATCAACAAAATCCCAACAAAATCACACATTGAAATCATAAATTTCAACACATAATCCCTCAACAAAATTCCAACCGAAAACACACATTGAACCCATAAATTTCAGCACATAATCATTCAATAAAATCCTAACAAACCTGATTTGAAATGAAACATTGTAATGGCAATAAATCACAATTAACTCAACAAATATCAAATACCAACGGTTAATATGTAGAAAAATCCATTATATAAAAGATATTCAAATTGCAGGGTCTTTCAACGGTTGGATCTACCAAGATCGGAGTTACACTGGAGACTGACCTTATACTGGAGAGCTACTGTTAAGCATCAATATCTCCTTGCTGAAGTGTACCATTCTCATCTCCACCGTTCAGAACATGAATAACCCTCATATTCACCACGTAACCAAATTTCAGATTGATCCAACGGTGAAATAAAGGCAAACTAGCTGGAATCTCTGACTGACCAAAGAAACAGATTTAGTTATGATGTTCAAAAGATTACACGTCTCCACCAGAGCAATAACAGGCTAATCCCTCCGGTGAAAATTTATTAACAAGTAAGGCGCACAACATACCAAAAGTTCAGAGAAATCCAACGGTGGAAGGAGGAGGAACTAGCTGGCGAATCTGACGAGTTTGAGGGGATTTTTCCAGAAATCTTCAGATGACTGGATTTCTCAAACGGCTTCCGATAAAAACAATCCCTCCGGTCAGAATTTAGAAAATGGTTAGGTGCATAACATACTCACATTCTAACCCGATCCAACGGTGGCTGGAGGAGATATGGGTCTCGGAGTACCACTCCTTCTTATCCTTTTTCTCTCCAACCTCTCTCTAACTTATCTCCTCCCCCCTTAAGTGCACAAATGAGCCCCCCATTTCCTTTTAATTTACATTTTACACCACATGTTCTCTTCTTATAAGTCATAATCTTTGCATTTATTTCAATTTCACCCTCCCCTCAACTTATTTTATTTCTCTTTTAATTTAACACTTAATTTATTTCCTGGGGTTTACAAGACCAATGTCTGTCATCTCAAACTCCTGTACCATGCTTTTCTTGAAGTTTGTAAACATGGTAGGATTGTTGCCAGTGAATAACAAGTCATCAACATATAAGCAAACAAATAGTGTGCTCCCATCATCTTCTTTCTTCACATATATGGCGTGTTCATATGGACATTTTTCAAATCCATTTTCTTGAAAATATCTGTCAATTCTGGTATTCCAAGCTCGCGGAGCTTGTTTCAAACCATAAAGAGCTTTCTTCAATTTGTATACATTGTCTTCTTCAATGTAGCCAAGTGGTTGTTCAACATAGATCTCTTCTTCTAGGAAGCCATTCAGAAATGCTGACTTCACATCAAGTTGATAGATCTTCCATCTATGTTGAGCTGCAAGTGAGATAATCAGTCTGATTGTCTCTAGACGGGCTACAGGAGCAAATACTTCTCCATAGTCTATGCCTTCTCTCTGTTTGTAGCCTTTTGCTACCAATCTTGCTTTATGTCGCTGTACTTCACCTTTTGCATTCTTCTTGGTCTTGTAGATCCATTTCACACCAATTGCCTTCTTATTTTCTGGCAAGTTGGTTAAACTCCAAGTATCATTCTTCTCAATGGCATGTATCTCTTCATCCATTGTTGTGATCCATTTCTCTTCTTTCATAGCCTCATCAAAGCTAATTGGATCACTATCTGCGAAGAAACAAAATAATGTTGTATCTTCTATTACCTGAGTAGCATCGTATAAATCATCAAGATTTCTCATCCTTCTTGGTTCTTCTGACGAGGATGCTTCTGGTGATGTTGATGATGAGGATGCTTCTGGAGAGTTTCTCCTATTGAATACAGGAAAACTGTGTACCGGAGTCTATGGCTCCTCTTTTGGTACTCTTGGATCTTCAGCAAGTACTGTTGGTACTTCTTCTTCATCTTCAAGGATCAAATCTATATTGATCCATTTGATTTTTTCTTGACCCTCCTTCCATTCCTAGGTTTTATCTTCTTCGAAGATAACATCTCTGTTGTTGATTACTTTCTTTGTGATGGGATTATACAGCTTGTATCTCATTCTTCTATCTCCATATCCCACAAAGATGCATATCTCGCTCTTATCATCGAGCTTTGTTCTTCTTGCATCCGGGATCTTTGCATACGCCACACAACCAAAGACTCGAAGATGAGTCACACTTGGTTTATGGTCACTCCATGCTTCTTCTGAAGTGATGGCTTGCAGACTTTTTGTTGGGCAGCGGTTCAGTAAGTATACTGCACAAGATACAGCTTCAGCCCAGTATTGTTTGACCAACTTCTTAGCTTTAAGAAGACTTCTTGCCATATCAAGATTAGTTCTATTCTTTCTTTCTGCTATCCCATTCAACTGTGGTGTATAAGCTAGTGTTGTCTGATGTCTGATGCCTTGTTGTGTACAAAAGGCTTCAAAATCATTCGATGTGAATTCACCACCTTGATCAGATCTAATGGATCTGATGTTATACCCACTCTGTTTCTCCACAATTGCTTTAAAATCTTTAAAGAAATTGAATACTTCTGACTTCCTCTTCAGAAAGTATATCCAGGTCTTCCTACTAAAATCATCAGTAAAAGTGAGGAAGTACCTGTTATGTCCAGTTGACATAGGCTTTATTGGTCCACAAACATTTGTGTGAACTAACTCTAGTGGGCTCTTCGCATTCCAGTTGACCTCCTTGGCAAAACTAGCTCTGTGGTGTTTGCTGAGGATACAACTCTCATAAACTTCTTCAGGATGATCAATTTGAGGCATACCTTTGACCATCTGCTTACTTGCAAGCATTTTGAGGCTTGTAAAATTCAGATGTCCAAGCCTTAGGTGTCATAGCCATTCTTCACTATTGGTGATGGCAGTCAAGCACTTTGCTGCATCATACTGGATGTTTAAAGGGAACATCCTGTTCTTTGACATCTTCACAAAGGCAATCAATCTCCCATTGTTGTTTTTGACAGCAACATGACAATCCTTCATGAAGAGAGTATACCCTTTCTCCAGAAGTTGTCCTATGCTCAGCATGTTGTGTTTGATGGCTGAAATATAGTACACATCAGCAATGTAGCTATCATCTCCATTCTTCAGCTTTATTGAGATGTCGCCTTTCCCTTTAACTGGAACTTTGGAAGTATCTCCAAATGTGACTTGTCCTTGTATGGTTTCATCGAGATCGCTAAAGAGGTCCCGTTGTCCACATATATGATTGCTAGCTCCAGAATCAAGATACCATACATGCTCCTCATTTTTGCCTCCTCCTTGTTGGACAAATAATGCAGCTGATCCACTGATGATGGCATCTTCGTCTGCATAGTTAGCTTGCTCATGCAACTCTACTTGAGCTCTCTTTCGGCATTCAGTGCTATAATGCCCATATTGATTGCATTTATAACACTGAATATTTCTCTTATCACGGTTATTGTAACCGCCTCCTCTTCCTCTGGGAGTCCAATTGTTGCCCTCATCCTCCTCTGGTGGTGTTTCTACCACCTCTTCCTCTAAAGCTTGTATTCCAAGATCCTCTTCCTTGAAATTGTTGGAGCCTCCTCTTCCTTGTTGATTTCTTCCTCGAGGGGTATATTCATGTGTTGAAGTCCCCCTTTGCTCATATCTGTCTTCCTTCAGAGACAGTTTTGATTGCAAGGCATGCTCTATTGCCTTATCTCCATTTCTTCTCACAAGCTTTTGTTCATGAGCTTGTAAAGAACCCATCAACTCATCTACCATCAATTTATCCACTTCCTTGGATTCTTCAATGACAACAACAACATAATCAAATTTTGGATCTAGGGATCTCAAAATTTTCTCTGTAATCCGAGCTTCTGAGAAAGCTTCTCCATTTCGTCTCATCTAATTAATTATCACCATAATTCTCGTGTGATAATCAGAAACAGATTCTGAGGATCTCATTTGTAAGGATTCAAACTCACCTCACAAAGATTGAAGAAGAATCTTCTTGATTTTGTCAGCTCCTTTGTATTTTTGTTGGAGAGCTTCCCATATATCCTTTGAATTTTCTGCAGAAGAGATAATCTCAAACGTGGCTTCATCAAGACCTTGATAAATGATGGTCTTGGCTTTGTTGTCCTTCTTTTTGTTGTTTCTGAGAACTTGCTTCTGCGCATCTTGTAGAGTATCCTCTACTTCTTTGGACTCTGGTTCATCATAACCATAATCCACAATCTCTATGCACTCTTGCGAGCCAAGAAATGTCTTCATTCGGATGCACCAATTATCAAAATTATCTCTGGTCAGCTTCGGAATGAGTGTCTGAGCATTTTCTATAGTCATTGTATTTTGAAATGACTATATCACCCTTTTTACTTCTCTTTTCACAAAACGGACACCACAGATGGATCCAAAATGGTCCAAATAGTAGAGAACCGGTCTGAGTTGGTTCAAAATGAGGCCAAAAATGGGTGAACCGGTCCAAAAACACTTCTGGACACTATTCGGTTCATTCTGGTTGATCCAGGAATATTCTTGGAAATATTCTATTTGAACCTGGAATATTCTGGGGAATATGCTGTTTGAACCTGGAATATTCTGGGGAATATGCTGTTTGAACCTGGAATATTCTGGGGAATATGCTGTTTGAACCTGGAATATTCTGGGGAATATGCTTTGTGGTTCGGATTGAATAGTAGCGGCTCGGCTTGGTGGCTCAAATACGGCGTGCGTGCAACTCACTCGTCTTCTTCCTCGGGGCGCGTGACTGAGAGTGGTGAATAGTGTCAGATTTTCAGAGGGAGAGTGTGGCTCACCCCTAGCTTCGATTGAGATGATTTTTGCACCAACGAGTTCGTATTGAAGAGCTCTTCACTGTGGAATGATCAAAATTTGTTTTTGACAAACTTGAAAAATTCGAAAATATCCCAAAAACTTCTCTGTTTTTGACGAAAGAGACTTTGATACCAATTGTTGGTGGGAGAGACCGCTGGTGGTGGCTTTGAAACACTCAAAATAGATAAAACACACAATTTTATTTCAACAAAAAAATATAGAGGTTTGAATACACTTTCAAAACAACTCTCTTTCTCTCGTGTTTTTCTCTCTAATATCTCTCACTTATATTTTCTCTTTAACTAAGCTTCTTATTTATACAGAAAATGAAAGCTAGATATTTTTATTTTAAGATAAGATTTTCTCGACAAGTTGGGGGTGGCTTGAAGAGGATGTGATTACTGGTAACTTGCAGGATATTTTGTTCTGAGTTTATCCCACACATAGATAGTGAATATTTTACAAATAGAGTTTATCCTAACACTTATCACCTATAAATGAAGCCTCTGGTTTTCACAGCAGCATAGACATTCTTCTAGCATTCAAACCAATCATCACAACTCAAACCAATAAACACCTCAACCTCAACCACCACCGATCACTATTGTCTTTTAATTTCTCCCCTTCTTTTTCTGTGTTTCCCTCCTCCATCCACTCCCTTTTGAACCTACAAAGAGAAAAAAATGGCTGAAGATGCGCTTTTCAGTATTGCGGGGGAAATAATAAAGAAACTAGGTTCTCTAGCTTATCAGGAGGTTGCTCTATGGTGGGGGCTCAAAGATCAGTTGTTGAAGCTCAATGGCACGGTTACCAGGATTAAGGCTGTGATTCAAGATGCTGAGGAGCAGGTACAAAAACAGAAACAGAACAATCAAATCGAAGACTGGCTCAAGAAGCTGCGGGAAGCTATGTATGACGCAGAGGATTTGCTGGATGATTTCTCAACACAAGTTCTGCGGAAAAAGTTGATGCACGGGAAGAGAACATCGAGGAAGGTACGCCTTTTTTTCTCAAGATCAAACCCGCTTGTGTATGGTTTATGGATGGGTCATAACGTTAAAGCACTTAAAGAGAGACTAGATGACATTCAAACTGATAGTGAAAAATTCAAGTTTGTTCGTGGCGAGGAGAGAGCTTCCTCGACTCCTTTCAGGGAGGAAACTACCTCCTCTGAACGTGACGTTGTAATTGGGAGAGAAGGTGACAAAGTGGCAGTTAAAACATTTCTGATGAATTCCAACTATGAAGATAATGTTTCTGTCATCTCCATAGTTGGAATAGGTGGGTTGGGAAAGACCGCACTAGCTCAACATATTTACAATGATGAGCAAGTTAAGGTGCACTTCGGTGTGAAAATCTGGCTGAGTGTCTCAGGTTGCTTAGATGTTAGAAACATTCTCAAAGGGGTTGTAGGTAGAGAATCTGATGATCAGTTAGAGAGTCTGAAAAACGAGCTTGCAGAGAAAATTAAAAAAAAGTATCTTCTTGTATTAGATGATGTGTGGGATGGTGAGGATGGTGGTGATAGTGAAAAATGGGATAGTTTGAAGGCTTCGTTACCACGTGATGTTGTAGGAAGTAAGATAGTGGTAACTACACGTTCTCTTGTAATTGCAAAATTCACAAGCACAATAGAGCCACATGTTCTAGAAGGTCTATCAGAACCTTACTCGTGGGATCTGTTTCGAAGAAAGGCATTTCGTCAAGACCAGGAGTCGGGTCATGTAGATGAAAAAATTAGAAAAGAGATTGTAAAGAGGTGTTGTGGGGTTCCTTTGGTCATTAAGGCAATTGCTAGGTTAATGTCTTTGAAAGATAGATCCCAGTGGCTGCCCTTTATAATAAATGACCTTCCAAATAGAATTAGAAATGATAACATCATACAGACCCTTAAGCTAAGCTATGATGCTCTTCCATCATTTATGAAGCATTGTTTTGCTTACTGTAGCTTATTTCCCAAAGGTCGTGAGATAGATGTAAAATCATTGATTCGACTTTGGATTGCACAAGGGTTTGTTAGCTTTTCAAACTTAGATGGTGGGAGTCTTGAAATTGATGGTCTTGTGATCTTTGAGAATTTACTGTGGAGGTCATTCTTCCATGATGTCAAAAAGGATGGTTTAGGTAACATAGAAAGTTGCAAAATGCATGATTTTATGCATGATCTTGCAACCCGTGTCTCTGGTTTAGAGAGCACCATAGTAGAACGTGAAGGAAACACTAGTAGTGGTGGTGTGACTCGGCACGTGTCATGTGACATGAAATTGGATTTGTCACAGCAAACATCAATTCATTTGCCTTTTGCAGAACGTCTAAGAACACTTGTATTATTGCAAGGTGGCAAATGGGGCGTGGGGGCGTGGGAGTCTATTTGTCGAGACTTTAGGTGTTTACGTGTGCTTGTTCTGAGTCATTTAGGAATTAAAGAAGTATCACCTCTCATTGAAAAGCTCAAGCATCTGAAATATCTTGATCTTTCGAATAATTGGATGAGGGTGCTTCCTATTTCTGTCACTGATCTGGTAAATTTGCAAGTGCTCAAGCTCAATGATTGTAAGTACCTTATGGAACTACCACGAGGTATTAATAGGCTGATTAATCTAAGGCATCTTGATGATGATTCATGTGAAAGCTTAGAGTATATGCCTCGTGGGATTGGGAAATTAACCAGTCTACAAACGTTGTCATGTTTTGTTGTTGCAAAAAACAGGAGTCCTAAATCTGAGAAGATAGGTGGATTGGATGGGTTGAGGAGGTTAAATGAATTGAGAGGGAGTCTAAAAATAAGAGTGAAGGGATATGAGAGGGATTCTTGTATATCAGAATTTCAAGGAGCTAAATTGGAAGATAAAAAATATCTTCAAACTTTGACCATAAATTGGGATATTGATTTGAATTCAGATATTGATTTG
>CM063603.1:23177548-23604425 GCA_032356905.1 Salix exigua | reverse complement strand
TGTAATTGATCAATTTTATGGACATATTTGTAGTTTACATGTTTGGGTTATATAATATACAAAATTATTTTTGTTTTATTTCTTATCTTATTTAAAATTATGCATTGACTATATATGCAAATGGTAATTTATAAACCTATACCTAAAAGTGTTCAAAGCACAAACCTTAAAGCAAAGGGTGAGAAAACCAAACTATTGAAAACACTAAGGATGTTGAAAGAATAAAAAATGAAACAAGGAAAAAAACTCAAGATTGTCAATTCAATTTAAGGTCAGACTCACACTTATAAACTTTTCAAACTTAACTAATTTGGTTCATTTTGAACCTAAAATCAAACCTAGGTCTAAAAGGCTTTAAAAAACATAATAGTCTTTCCTCATAACCTTTTCTCTCTCTTTTTCTCTACAGTTTCCCTCTCGAACTCTCTTGCAACCTCCTTCTCTTTTCTTTTGTCTCCTCTTTTTTACCTCTAATATCTTAACAACAATGTAAACTGTATTTATTAGTAACTTTTTTCCTTAATTTTATGCACTATTATAAGGTTCAATGTTCATAATAACCTTTAAACATTTCTTCTTAGATTACATGTTTGGATTTTGTCTGTATAGGTTGCAAATTTTCATGGTTTCTTTGAAAAATCTAATTATAAAGTTTTCTTGATCTATGTCTTAATGGAAAGTTTTAATTATACAGACTATTGATTGTTCTTATCATTGTTCTTCATTGCTCTTTCACTTTTTAAAACAAACTTTTTATTAGCGTTTTTATTGTGTTTTGTTTTTAATAGGGATCTCTAATATCATTGATGGTTTGACAAGATCCTATGTTGTTTTCTTTTAATTTCTTGTCTATATGTATTTGATTTTTCATAAATATTGGACATATGATTCTTGTGAACAAGATGAAAAGATGAGAGTTTTATTTTTGCACGGATTGAGTTTTAGTGGTTTATAAAAAAAACATGAAAATTGACGTGATACATCAATAAAAAAAAAAAAATAACCCCAATCATTGAAACATTGGTTTTGCTAGTTTATACAAAAACAAAACAAACAGATTTTAAACTAGTGAGTTTGAATCTATTTTAAACTTGGTTCAGTTTTAAATCTTTAAATAAACTATGGTTTGATTGTTTATTTTAATTTAAAATTAAACCAAACTTAGAATAATCACCTATACTTGGAAGTGTTAAAGTACTTTTTTCAAAATATTTGAGAAACATTACCTTTATATCCTCTAAATTAGTAGAATAATTATGTATAAAAATATTTTAGAAATTTAATTGTCATTCTCTATCCATCAACATGATATATTTTAACTAAATTTTAAAGTCACCAAACATGATATCTAAATATTTTGGGAATCTAAATTTTTGGAAATACTAAAGGAAAAACACCATAAATAACTACATCATTGACATGTGTTATGTTACAATTAGGGTTAAATTTCTTTAATGTAAAAAAATAATCTGGTGCTCCTATTTTTGTTTTAGAATTGTTTTTTTTAATTATATAGGGTTTGACTTGATGTGAGTTGATCGACTTGGTGGGTTCAAAAGCAACCAAGATGACATTTAACAACATAATTTAAATTAAATTTAATATCCAAGATCTTAGCTTTTCTTATAAATATTGAAACAATAATATATTCGATTGATTCAGGTCAACCCAGGCTAATTGACTAATATGTCAATCTATTAGACCATGATAATCTTGTAGAAAGTTAATCAAAACAAATTAAAAAATCTAATTTTTAATAAAATCAATATTGAAGGATAAAATTAAAAATAATTAATAATAATTAGAGTCAACTTAAGTTAATGACTCATACTATGAGAAATTTTGATTTGGAATTTCTTAGTGTTTGATAAAAAAGGAAATTTATATATATATATATATATATATATATATATATATATATAATGTTTTCATAATAATAAATGATAAGAGATTGTTAATTTTTCACCCCTTAAAAAAGGCATGAATAAGAATAGAATATAAAATTAATAATAGCTTATTTGGCACACCTGTTGCTGTTGTAGTTGAGGTTGAATTTTTTTTTATGAAAAGTGTTTTTAGTTGCGGTTTATAATTGAAATTGAAGTGTTTGGTTAAAACTATGGTTAGGTTTGAGATTTAATGAAAAACAGTTTTGAATGTTTGGTTACCATGTTTTTCATAGTACTGTTTTCATATTTCAAAATCATAAAAATAAAATTAATTAATAATTCAGGTAAATTAGACACTTGTTTTTATTCTCTCATCAAACTATTTTCAATTCTATCACAAACTAAATTTATAAATGAACGCGTCTGTGATTTCTGACTATGTGATCGATGAACATCATCAGATAAAATATTTTTAGAAATAAAAATAATTAAAATAAATATTTTTTTTATTTTTATTCATAAATATTTTTAAATTATAGTGACAAATCATGTCTACATAACAAACAAATAAACAAATATAGTTTTAAATAGTGTAAATATAGTTTTTTTTTATCTATATCTACTCCAATGATAAAAGCAATTTAGAAGAGCCATTTTAAATATAGTGCAATTATTTTTTATATAATTTAATTATAAAAAATAGGAGTAAGTTATATAATCAAACAATTACTTTAAAAACCCTCCAACAATATAATTATTAATTTATATATAATTTTTTACTCTCTTGTTGAGGTGTTTTTTTTAATAAAAACCAAAAAATATATATTTTTGATATAGTTACATCATTTTCAATATATATCATCCTAATCTCCCCCCACCGACAATATAATAATAATAATAATAATAATAATAATAATAATAATAATAATAATAATAGAAATTGATCAGACTAGCAATCTAACCCACAACCAAATCCTCAAAGAGCTGTGGAAAAAAAAGGATGGATATGAATTGATTCTTTATTTATTTCGAAGTGCTTAATAAGGAGTGAAAGGGAAGTATTGCATTTCATAACGCAGTTAGCCTCAGTGACTGGTGTGGCTGCCTTGGTGTAGCTGAGGGAGAAGGTGTCGGTGACTGGTGTGGCTGCCTTGGTGTAGCTGAGGGAGAAGGCGTCGATGGCTGGTGTGGCTTCCTTGGTGTGGTCGTCTTGGTGTAGCTGAGGGAGAAGGCGTCAGTGACTGGTGTGGCTGAGGGAGAAGGCTTTAGTGACTGCAGGTGGGTGTGCCTGCGGCTGCGTTTGGATGAAGCATGTCTGAGATGCTTCTGAGTTTTAAAATCAGTTTTTAGGTGGGCCCCCATCACACAAAACTGCGATTCGAATTTTTACCAAACAACTTGGCTCTGAGGTGAGCCTCCACCGCAGAACCAAACACCCACTAAATTGATCAAATTATGAAGTGTAAACCCATTACTAGTAAAGAAAAGAATAAAATATAAAACATGAGCACATTAATTTTGTAACTCGCTCATAAAATATTTTTCAAGAGGACCTACTTTTACATCTTTATAAGAAAATGTATTATTTGTTTACATATTATTGGTTTTTAAATAGATTATTACTATTTTACACTTGTGTGTTGCTACAAGTTGTTTGTTTTTAAATACAAGTCATTAAAAATTATTTGATATTTTTATTAAATTTGGTTCAACAAGTCAATTTTGATACCTCTTATTCAGATTCTTATATAACTTGATTTTAAAAATAAATTATAAAATAGATGTTCTAACATGACTCAATAAACTTGATTGGTCCAAAAAAATCTTAATTGATTAACAAAAAAAAAATCAAATTGGAATTGAGAAACAATGATGAAATTGATATAAAAAAAAAAACTCATCAACCCAATTTCATGCTTAATCTGAGTTTAAATTTGATCAGTTTAAGAATTTTCCTAACATGACCAAGTTGATTTGCTTGGTTCAAAGACAACATGGCTGAGTGATATAAAAAAACCTGAGGATAAATTAAAAATATAAAAATAAATTGATGGAATAAACTCTCTTAATCTAACTCCTTACTTAACACTAATTTAAAATTAAATTATATAAAAAATATTTTGATATAATCTTGTTCGATCCAATTATTAAAAAGGTTTAAGACCAAAAAAAAATGAGAGGGAATAGAAGGCAAAAAAGATGGTCTGAATTGGTAAAAAAAGAGAGGAAATAGTTTTTCTTTTTATATATAAAAAAAGTATAGAAGTAATAAAAGTACTGAAACAAGAACCCTAATTATGCCAAAAGATTCATTATCGTCATCGTTATCAAGGAATCGTTGATTATGACGCCAAATAAGACAACATTTTTACGTTATATTTCTATCATGGCGCCAAATAAACAAAATGCTTACGTGACAACTGTTCTCATCAGGGCTCCGTTTGTTTTACGTAAAGTAGTTTCAAGCAAAGTAGTTTATTGAAAACATTTTTTCTTTCAGTATTTGGAATTTTTTATAATCTATTAAAAGAATAAGCATTAAAATGATATATAGAAAATTGAAAAAAAAATTATAATTTATAAATTATTTAAATAAAAATAAAAAATTAAATCTGGCAGATAACAAATTAATGTATTATAAAATTAAATAAAATAATCTATAAATGATTATAAATAACAATAAAATAGATAAAAAATGATTGGCTAAAATAATAATGACCAAATTTAATATAAAAATCAAATCAAATTAGAATGTAATTGGAAAAAAAATTAAAACAATATATGTATATGTAAACTCTTTATTGTAATAATAAATAAATATAAAAAATCTAGAAAGTAATAAGTTAATATCCAAAAAGAAGAAGCATAGCCAAGATTTTCACTGGCAAATCTTGCAACGAACTTTCAACTCTTTCCCATGTCTCCGATTTAATACAGTTCATAGTCATGGACTCATTGTATTGTACTATTCTGTTATATTAGCCCCTGTACTATTAGAATGTGCAATCAAGTCCTCAACTTTGAGTTTTTGACATGTGCATCCTTTTATCAAATTCCACGCAATTTCAATATTAATTGTCATCGAATTGAAAATAATTAAAAAAACAGGATGTACTTAAATAAACAGGAGTAAACTATTTTATTTTCTCTAGCATACCAAATTTATATTTAAATTTAAGAAATGAGAGATTATATAATTTCAATCTCCTGTTAAAATAAATTATAGAGAAAAAATCATGATATCATGCAGTATATATGGATTTATAAGCTAAAAGATAAACAATAAATCACTAAAATATCCATGATAATTACAATAATATTTTAGTAAATATTACAAAAACAATAACACATCATACGTTTTGTAAGATCAACAATTCTCTCTGTAATTTATTAGAAGTTTGCACTTAAGTTAGATGGACTTGAATCAAAACTTAATAGATAAATGCATTAAAAATAAGTTTAAAAATAAAGGACTTAATTGCAAATAAGTAATAGTTGAAGCTTAATATGATAGAGCTAACACAATACAGGAACTAAAAAATATCATTAATGATTTAAAACAATAATTTAAAGCACCTCATGGTCCTCATCTTCTTTCTTCCGGCTCAACCACCTCTTCTTCACCTACACCAAATCCTTTAAAATCCGGAAATCCCCCATTTGATCTTAAAATTCCAAGTCATGGGAACCGAAATAACAGAGCCGTTACTCCTAGATTCCAAGGACACAATCAAGACCGTTGATTCTAATGAAATCATTCCAGAGTGGAAGGATCAGATCACGATCAGAGGGCTAGTAGTGAGCGCTGTATTAGGAGTACTATTTTGTATCATCACTCACAAGCTGAATTTAACGGTGGGGATTATCCCGTCGCTGAATGTAGCAGCTGGTTTGCTTGGTTTCTTCTTTGTTAAATCATGGACTGGATTCTTATCCAGGTTAGGCTTTTCCGTTTCTCCTTTCACCAAACAGGAGAATACCGTTATCCAAACTTGCGTCGTCGCTTGCTATGGCCTCGCCTTTAGCGGTAACCGCTGCTACTTTGATATATAGTTACGTTTGTTAGTGTACATAGAGGTTGATGATTATTTCATTTTTGTTGATAATTTTAGATCAGGTTAGCTAATTAACTTTATTGCTGTAATTTATTGTTAATTAATAAATAGTTTGTTAATCCATTCTTTGAAGAGGAAAGGGGAGACTGGGATGGTTAAATTTTGTTAGAATTACAATTATTATTATTTTCTGCTGTAACTCGATTTTAATGGTGACAGGAGGATTTGGTTCGTATTTGATTGCTTTGGACGAGAGAACATATAAATTGATCGGTAAAGATTACCCTGGGAACCGAGCCGAAGATGTTATGAATCCAGGATTGGGGTGGATGATTGGCTTTCTGTTTGTTGTTAGTTTCCTCGGGATTTTTAGTCTTGCTCCGCTTCGCAAGGTAGCTTTAAACATCATTCTTTTTGAGATTTTGAAAGAATATGCTGCTAGTATGTTGAAATGGAGATATGTTACTGAGAATCATCTTGTATCCGTTTCTTTGTCTTTGTTCGTTGTTGTTTCAATCAAGCTGCTACCAGCATCTATTCTCGGATGCATATTGACAAGTTGTTAGACATTCACGGGAAATTTTGGTGGTTATGACCGCATAAAATTTGTAAAAGACCTGCTTGTGCTCAAACTGTTCCACGTATATCAATACTCATGTGTGCATGTTATTAGGAACCATGAATTGATTCTTATATTCTCATTATATTTTGTGATGAAATGATAGGTTATGGTCATGGATTATAAGCTTACATATCCCAGTGGTACAGCCACAGCAATGTTGATAAATAGCTTTCACACGAACACAGGAGCAGAACTTGCTGGGTGAGTGCTGGATGTGTCAAGTCCTTCATTATTTTGTAGGTCTTATATGGTGTCCCTTGATTTAAAGTTGCTGGAAGATTTATTAGAAAATATCAAATCAGTGAAGAAAATTTAAACAATTCTGGACAATATGTATAGAGAACACGATTTGTTAGTCAAAGAACATGACTGGTACTGCCACATGCAGAGTAAATCCAATAACCATGATTTTTTTAGTTCGTGTTTTCTCTTTTCTTTTTGGCTGCTACAGTTTGTTAAGTGGTTCGGTAGTCAGAATAACTGAATTGACAAAAAGTGAGTTCCCTAATTTATCTATTTTTAATGACTTTTTACAGGAAGCAAGTCACTTGTCTTGGAAAGTATTTAAGCATAAGTTTGGTTTGGAGCTGCTTTAAGTGGTTTTTCAGTGGTATTGGGGATTCATGTGGGTTTGATAATTTTCCCAGCCTTGGTTTGACACTATACAAGAACACGTAAGCCTTTAATAAGATGCATATTTTTTGGACAGTGAATTACATTTTGGTTGAATTGCTTTGTTGAAGAACTTTGAGTGAAGGCCTACATATACTATTTTCTTCTTTTTCCCTGGATACAAAATTGACGTTCAGCATCACTGTATCAATGGTTTATCAGTGATGTTACTTGTTTCACACAACTCTCTTTATGCAGGTTTTTCTTTGATTTCAGTCCAACTTATGTTGGATGTGGCCTAATTTGTCCTCACATAGTCAACTGCTCAGTTCTTCTTGGGGCTATTATATCCTGGGGTTTCCTCTGGCCTTTCATTTCCCATCATGCTGGGTCCTGGTATCCAGCTGACCTCAGTAGCAATGATTTTAAGGGTCTTTATGGATACAAGGTATGGAGAATAACCATTTTTTTCTTCTGAAATACATATCCTCAAATTTCAACAAAATGACTTAACTGTAAAAAGGTTTTGGCTTTGCATGGCCCTGCATCTTGAGGTTTTTTCCTTAAGAGGATGTAAGCCACCACATTTATTTTTTGCATGCAATATATGGATCGGCACCACTGCCAGAGCAACATATAAGTTCCTGAAGTTTATAAACTTCAACTTTCACGTCTATGTATTTAGCATGCTGAAATTATTGGACTTGGTCTCCGATTAATGACAGTAACTGTGACTCCTTCACTTTGTATTGTGTATTCGCTCCTCAGTCCTCACTTGGACCTGATCCATCCACTTTTCTCACGCCTAGTATTGGGCTTGTTGGTTAATAGTCTGTTATTGAATTTTGCTTGCATGGCTGTGCCTTGGGGATGTTGTCTGAATGAGTTTCCTTTCACACTGTTTGCAGGTTTTCATAGCAATTGCCCTTATCCTTGGGGATGGTCTTTATAATTTGATCAAGATAGTTATCATAACTATCAAGGAAATGTGCAAAAAAAGCACCATGCAGAACCTTCCAATTGTCAGAGAGGTTCAGGGTAATAATTCATAGTATCCATTTGTGAAATGTAATCACATGATCTAGTTGTGGCCCCTTGGTAGAAATTAAAAAACCAAAAGATCTTGTCTCACCTGCCATGTTTCTCAATGTGTCTGTCATTTATCAACTGTGCTAATGTTTGAACTATTGACATGATGGTTAACTGCTATCTGAACAATTCTTTTTCTCCCTGATTTGTTTTGAGAAAAATTGGCTAGTTCAAGAAACTGCTCTGAGTTGTAGAAGTGTAGTTTCTCTTTCTGGTAGAATCCTTGTCTTCTGCATCTATTATTGTCATTAACATCCTTCAAGTTTTGTCGGTGCTGAACATCATGCATGTTTTTTTTTTTTTTTTTGTAGCACAAGTATATCCTGAGGTTATTAAATTCAGTAGATGAAGTTTAATTACTTTCAATCATTGCATCGATATTTTGTTAGAGTGTATTTCACTATGTTCAATTATTTTGATTGATATACATGTTGAGAAACATGTGCTGTTGATTTTTGGAACCGATGTCAGACTAAAAGATTGGTCCTTATGTGACCAAAACAAAACAAGATCTGTCCCCAAATGTTACCTACTTAACAATAACTTACTGGAATCTGATATTGTTTCCTGAGTTCTGTCAGAAAATGATTTTTGAGACATCTGGTTCTCTACCTGGCATTGAACAGTACTTTCATATCCAAATCAATCAGCGATGCTTTTTATTTCTCTGGCCCTACTAAAGCTTAATCTTCATCTCACACTGATTTCATGTAGTAATTACTGAGACTGCCATTTTCATACGATAATATTTAATGCATCATTGGCATTTGCCTTCATCAACAGATGCGTATAGTTAGTATCTTCTTCAACATGTTACCTGTTAGAACTTTAGTTGAATGAGAACTGCTGGAAGTACATACAGTGCCTCTTCCTTGTTTGAATATAGCTGTTTGGTGTTCTGGAATAATTGTTTTAATGTGTCACTTGGCAGATAGTGAGACTTCCAAATTGCTACTGGAGCAAAGAAAAAGAGACGAGGTATTTCTGAAAGACAAGATACCCTCCTGGTTGGTGGCTAGTGGATATGTAGGACTGGCTGCAATATCAACCGCGGTGATTCCAGTCATCTTTCCACCACTGAAGTGGTATTTGGTTCTCTGTTCATACATTATCGCCCCTGCTCTTGCCTTCTGCAACTCCTATGGAACTGGACTAACAGACTGGAACTTGACATCAACCTATGGAAAGATTGGACTTTTTATCATTGCTTCACTGGTTGGTTCCGATGGAGGAGTGGTAGCTGGGCTAGCAGCTTGTGGGGTGATGATGTCCATTGTCTCCACTGCTGCTGATCTAATGCAGGATTTTAAGACTGGTTACCTCACTCTATCATCAGCCAAGTCTATGTTTGTGAGCCAGTTGGTAGGAACAGCCATGGGTTGTGTCATTGCTCCGCTGACTTTCTGGTTGTTTTGGAGTGCTTTCGATATCGGAGACCCTAATGGTCCTTACAAAGCTCCATATGCCGTGATATTCAGGGAAATGGCTATCTTAGGTATCGAGGGTTTCTCAGAGTTACCCAAACATTGCCTGGCATTATGCTGTGGATTCTTTGTAGCTGCTCTAGTCATCAACCTTCTACGGGACGTGACTCCCAAGAAGATCTCGCAGTTCATTCCAATTCCGATGGCAATGGCAGTCCCATTTTACATCGGAGCTTACTTTGCCGTCGACATGTTTGTCGGGACAGTGATATTGTTTGTATGGGAGCGGATAAATAGGAAGGACGCGGAGGATTATTCAGGGGCAGTTGCTTCTGGTTTGATATGCGGTGATGGGATTTGGACAATACCATCGGCAATTCTCGCTATTTTTAAGATCGACCCGCCCATCTGCATGAACTTCGGGCCTTCTTTGAGTGGCTGAGCAGGGAAACCGCCGGCTGTGTTGTATGCCATGTAATTATTATTATACCTTCTTTGAACTGAAATACTTTATTTGATTCTGTAAATCTGTGCTGTATTTGATGGTTCATTTATCTCGGGCATGGCTTGAGATGAAAAAAAAAAAAAAGATGAAAAAAATAACTCTAGTTACAACTCCTAACTCACACGAATCTCATGTGATTGCTTGCCTCCCTTAAAAAAATGGATGAAAACTTGTTCCACAAAAGGTTCTGGTTAAATTCCCTATTTTCTAAAGTACTAAATAATTTGGTACGCAACAAATTAGTCTTCGAACCGTGAGAGTTGTGAACTGCCAATGAAAGGTCAAAGTGAAAAGATAAAATGCTGCCGTCACCACATGTTTACAATCAAGATTCCAAAAATGATTGAGCCGCGCTTGTTGTGATCGATGCTTGCTGGTAGCCTCGGGGTTTTCTTACCAATTAGCGGAACAATTGTAGCCGTCAACGTTGGATGTTTTCTTTCATGTTCGGTAATCGCCAGTTGTAACACCTTTCAATATTTTTTTCCTGCTTTTGATAAAAGCATTCCTGATTACTTGAAAACTCAACTTGTTTGTAGATATTTACGACCCAATTGCTCTATGCTTTCGTCGTTCTAGGTAAACTCTTACTGAATTTCTAATAATATATATATATAAATTTTAAATTGATATAAATTTATTTATTTAATAGATTTAAACAAAAAATAAATATATTTTCTTATAAAAAACTAATGTTAATAAAAAAAATAAGACAAAAGGTAAGAGATAACATTGTAAAACTCAATTTTTGACAGATAAAGCATCGAATGATTAATTATTTCAATTTTTATTATTATTATTATTATTATGACTATTAAATTGTCATAATCATTATAGCGATCACTATTATCATTACCGTAAATAATCAATATTGTTATTATCATCGTCATCATTATCACGATAACTGATTGCTAACACTGTTACCGCTATTAATATCATTAAATTATTATTAGTATTGTTGTTATTATTATTGTTGTTGTTATTATTAATATTTTTAATACTATTTTATGAGTTATGGTTATAATCATTATCATCATCATCACAGCCATAATTGTTAATATCATAAATACTACCATTATGATAAATTATTGTTGTTATCATTACTATCAACACTTTATAATAGCTAAAATAATGGTTGTAGTCTTCTCTGAGAAGGGAAACCTCTGGCCGTGACTACACCTTGTTCGAACTGAAAAACTTTATTCTATCCCGTAAATCCTTATGTTATAGACCTGTAGAGTAGAGTGATGCTCTTTGATTTTGTTTTCGTGGAGGCCCAAAACGACGTAGCTGGACTGAAGTGGATGGACTCTGCTGGCAAAGTTTGCCCTATCGAAACGGGTAGTACCCTTCACAATCTTCTTGTTCTATTTTGGACACACAATTAAATGAGTGGTTAAGCCACGTGCCTCGCTTAAAAAATGAACAAGAACTTGATGGTGACCTAACAAAAGAATCTGATTAGACTCTTTATTTTATTTTTAAGGACTAAATAGTTTATTAGGCAACTAATTAGTCTTTGAAAAGTAACAGCGTTGCGTTGCAGAGCATCTTTTCTTCCCCACAAGGGAACGTGTGCTGTGCCCCGTTTTACCTTTGGAGGGAAAAGGAGAGAGTAAACGGCGTGATAAAATTACCTGTGATGTGATGTGGTTTACCGTGTATTATAACTGTGGAATATTCACGGCACCATTTATCGTTCTAGAAAGATCAAAGTAATGGGCAAAGTTATTCAGAAAGTCTCGAATTACTTTATGTACATAAAAACATGAAACAACTGGAATTTTATTTATTTATCTGGACTCATAATGTAAGTTTTTTGAAAGTTAGAGTTTTCTTAAATAAATAAAAAATATGATAGCACTATTATACTTGAAATCAAAAACTTTTGGGTAAGGTCTTTAACTTCATAAAGGTTTTTCATTATAATTATTTGATTCTAGAGGCATAGTGATAATTTAATAAATTTCATTATTTAAAATTTTCATTTATCATATTTAACACTTCATTAGAAATTGTACTGTCAACTTAATTTTGTTCTTATGTTTGGAGAAATTTTACATGGCAGTAAATGTTGCTACGGTCATCAATATAAGTTTAATGGATTACTTTTAAAAAAAAATATATGTTTTTTTGTTACAAAAATATTAAATAAAAGGATACTGGAGTCACAAATTTCTTACTTCATTGGAATTTTTTTATTTGTTTGAGATAAACATATAGTTTTACCATAGTATCACACTCGATAAGCATGATTTATAAAATTTTGTTTGTTATTGTGTTTTAAAAATATTTTTAAAATTTTTTGAGTAATTTTTATTTATATATTTTATTTTAAATTAAATTAAATTAGTGTTTTTAAATTATTTTTACGTGTTGGTATTAAAAATAATTTTTTTAAACATATAAAATATTATTTTAATAAATTTCTGAATAAAAAAAACTTTAAAAAACAATCAAACCTCGTAAACTCTTAAGCATTCACCGGTATAATTTAAATATACCATCACGGAATATATTATACTAGTAACAAAGCCCATATACTGTCATGGGCATTGTTATGTGTATAATATTATATAATTAAATCAATATTGATAAACTTATAATATAACTTCTATAAAAAGCTAAGAACTATAACATAAAAGAGTTTGTTTAATAAACATAGGTTATATTTTTTGGAATGTATATAGTGTCATAAAAGATGACAAAAGAGTGTTAACTATACAATTTGTACATCGACACAAAATAGAGGGATGTTGAGGTGCAAAAGGAACTGAAAATCCCTCTTTGAAATGAGACATCTCATGTTGTTGGCAATCTTCCTAGAAAAAATAAAAATTGCAAGGTTATAAATATAATGATCAAGCAATGAAGTTATCTAATAGAAAATTCTAGGAAACATCATAGAAGAAAAAACTGCAGAAAATTAGCAAAGAAATAGTTAAAAACTAAGATCATATGCTGTAAAAATCATTGTAAACATCAACCTCAACAGTAATAAAAACAATGTAGCTAATAATAATAGCAATAAAATATCATTAGAGAGTAAGTATAAAGAAAATAAGCATCAAAAGTAAAAACAATAGTAACAATATTGAAAACTAATTAAATGCAGAAAAAAATTCCTTCTATTTGTGTAATGTGTTTATTTTTTTCCTTTTAAAAAAGGGTAAATGAAGTATGAGTATTTTTAAGTTTTTTTCCCTTGTTGAAATTTCTAACGAAATTTCGGCAGAGTTTCCTCTATATTGGGAGCTACCAAATTATCAAAAACACAACCTGTAGACAATTTGAACCACTTTTTATGCACAATCATATACATTTTTAATACAATCAACTGCATAATTAATTCTAGAATATGTTCAGGACAATATTCATTTCAAAATGACATCTCACATCACACACATAAGATGAACATTAAAATAGTTAAATTGCAAACTAAGATTTAATATATAGATACATATATACTTATATATCGAACAATACATAATTTGCCAACTAAAACATTATGTAGAGTAACCATTATCAAACTTAGGTGAAGCCTTATATACTTCAATTGCAACTTTTAATCTTTGTTTGATTAAATCTTAATTAATGCGCATAGAAGAAGTGGAAATGCAAATGGGAAAATAAATAAGCGTATATAAAATTTAAATAAATTATAAATAGAAGATAAATTCAAAGCAACCTCTGATGAGGGAGAAAGAGTGTATTTGTTCCTTTTAGCTGGTGTCTCATCTTCTTCACCCAGAATAATTGATTTCTGCTTCAGATGACTGTAAAAAACTGAGAAATTTTATTTAAAGAAAATGCAAGTGATGAAAGAAAGTAAATGGTATATAATTTTTTACAATGAGTAAAATTATTGAGTTCAAATAAATAATTGAATTTGTGATAAAAGGGAACAAACCGATTTTCTGAATGAGTTTCAGTGAAATCCAAAACCTTCTTAGCTTTTGCGTGGTAAATGTCTTGTTGATGTTGAGATGGTGGGGTGCAGTCAGGTGGTGTTGTAGGAGTGACTGATGATTCTGCACCAAATTGTTCTGACTGAATTACTGAAGACTGTCTGATGCTTTCATCAAAAACATTCGTAACAAATATGTCACATTTGTTGACTGCTGATTTATAAGCACCAAAACGTAGTTGAAAGATTTTCATCTTGTTCAATGCTTGGGTCATTTGTGGTGGTACTACGTAAGGATCAACAAATTTTTGGTCATAAACCAGATGATGTGCTGAGGTGTTGAAAAAGCTCTTTGCAGTTTTTCCAGATAGGAGGAAGTTTGTAACATCTTTGCCATCAGTTACAATGCAGTTAACCTTAAACCTATATCAATAAATTAATAGTTATTTCATCAAAAAAATAAATCTATATGAAACAATAAAGTGTGTTTAGTATCTTTTACCATGGAATTGGTGCAGAGTCTGGAATTCCATGTTCAAAGCACCTGAGGTTGTCTGATGGTCCAGAGAGTGTTTTAGTGCATTTTGGACATGTTTTGCACCACCACCCATTAAAGAGATCATAATCAGTAATAGATGCAATGCAAGTGAAACGTATATTCTGCATTGACAAAGGCAAAAGTGAGAATAAAAGCGAAAATCTATTGTTAAAAAAGTATATAGAAGCATCAAAAATAATACCTTGTGTTGATATGGATCCATACATAAGATCTCTTTAATTGTCTTCCGATTTTCATTAATTTGTTGATCTAATGAGATAACAGCATTCAAAGATGGAGGAAGTGTATGCACATCAAGCGGCATCTGACTATAACTGAATTTAATAGAATATGAGTTAGTACTAAATATTTATTGCTTAAGTAAAAATAAAATGGTAATTTTTTTTAGAATATAAGGGAGGTACAATTGCTTATGGCAAAACTTCTGGAATATCTTGATTGAAATACCAAAGTGACGCAGCAGTCCCAGTTAAATTTGCTGCACCTGAATGTAAGTAAAAGAAATGAAAATTATAGACATTAATTAGGAAAAAAATAGCACTTGTGTAATAGAAGGAAAATAAGGATTATGCTATTGTATTAAAAATAATAAAGCAAACCTCGAAATTTCAGAACTCAAACCCAAAGAAAACAATGATAATAGGAGATTCTTGTGCATTAACAACATTATCATCAAAGCTTCAAGCAATATCGCCCCATAAAATAACTCATAGATCCTCACCTCTGTTTGAAAAAATGAAATTTTTAGACAAAACAATGAAAAACATAAGCTAGAAATGTAAAGTTAAAAGTGGAAATACCTTATATTCTCAATGATGAATTCTTTTTTATCTTCAAGTCAGTGACCTTGAACCAATATTTTTTCTATTGGTTGGATTGCCTTAAGTCTACCTAGAACATCTGAAATAATTGAGAGATTAGTTAAATAATGCATTAGGTGTTTATTTTTAATGAATTTTTTTTTGATACCTGTAAGAATTCTTGATCCTCTGCCTTTGGTTAAAACATGTGCAAAGTCGGTGAGGTGAAAATGGTATCGTGGCACTTCATGTTTAACAGAGTCGAGATGCACTATCTTGGTGTCAGACTTTAAGTCGATAATTGCTTCATGATCAACCACAATATTAGTAGCTCGGTTTTCATATGTGTAGAAGTTTTTGATCTCAATATAACGACCTTCGATTATGTTAACCTTGAAAAGTGTTGCATCTCTAGCTTTTGATGATGCTTGTATAGCTCCACCCTACCATGTAAACATTATTAGATCAGTACAACATGGAAAAAAAGGAAGAACATTATAAGCTTGCGAAAGTTGAGGCTATCAACATGGAAAAAGAATTAAGAGGATATATGAACTATCTTGGGAAATTGTAATAAAAGAGACAAACAAAGATGAACATAAACATATAGTTATAAATTATAAATGATATGAAAACAACAGTGAATAAGATGTAGAACTGTATATAGGATATTTAAGTATAAAATAACATAAATTGCTGAGAAAACATAGTGTGAAATAGAAAAACCTGGTGGTCAACTAAAAGACAATTGAAGCTACTTGTTTGCCCATTTTGCAATGGCATCCAAACACGGCAAACTCTAGCTTGGATCGATGGATAGAAAATATACTTTTTGATGTTTTTCAAAGGAACTGCCATTAAGCTGCATAATAAAAGCAAGAATAAGTTGATGTAGATGACAAAGGTAATATGTAAAGCATGCACATACACGTTCAACAAACAACAAATAGCCTAGGAGAAATAAAAAGAATGCAAATAAACGAATTAAGTTAGAATGCAAGAAAAAAGAAATAATTTCTAAAGGGACAAACACCTTTTGGCAATGAATTGAGGACATCTTTGTAAACAATATTTTTAGCATAATCAAGTTGCTTTCCTTCTTGGTCACATGAAATTATCTTTAAACCTTTTTTTGAGGTAACCCTGGAGAGTGCGACGTATAGTTGACCATGTGTAAAAACTTGTTCCTTTAAGAAAACACCAACAAATTTTAATGATTGGCCTTGGCTTTTATTGATTGTCATAGCATAGCATAATCTAATTGGAAATTGTCGTCGTTTGATTGTGAACGGGCATTTTCCATCATTAATTGGGAATACAATCCTTGGGATAAATACACGGTCACCAATGTTTGAGCCTGTTATGATTTGAGCTTCAATAACTCTATCAACGAAGATGCTTGATGATAAGCCGTGTTCCATTACATAAACCTATCATCGGACTCAGATTTCTAAGCAACATAATTGGTGCACCAACTTTTAAAGCAAGAATATGCGAAGGAACACCACTGAACTCAAGTTGGTTTATGAATTCCAATGGATATAATAAGTTCATATTGTCGTTATCACTTGAAGATGCATCAACAGAATCACTGCTAAGGTAAATGCGTTGAGGACCATATGTAACTCCAAGTATGAAATTATTGATTTCAGTAACAGTGATATTCTTTGGTGTGACGATAGCCCTTTCTTTAAAGTAGGATGGTTCAAGATTAGGTTGTTCAATGCCGGGATAAATAGCTGAAACCATAGCTTCAATTGGATCACCAAAGGCATTTAGTTGCAAACAACTTGGAATTTTAACCAAAGATTCATCAAGGTCATCAAAAAAAGGCACATCACAAAGATCGCCATCACCAATCTTTAGAATCCAATCAGCAAAAGCTCTAATTTCTGTGACTTCATCAGGACTAAGACCATCAATTGATAACCTCATATTTTGTTTGAGCAACATGATTTCAAATTTTGCCCAGAGTGGGGAACTGCTTAAAGAAGCATTAATAATATCTTCTTTTGTTCCTCCAGGGATAACAGGAAGAATTTGACGATAATCACCACCAAGTAATACTGATTTTCCGCCGAAAGGTTGGCTATGGTTGGAATGACCAGTTTGTCCTAATATATCACGCAATGATCTATCCAATGTTTCAAAACAGTATCGATTATTCATTGGAGCTTCATCCCATACAATAAGTGTTGTCATCTCAATTAACCTCGAAAGATGAGTATTTTTTTTTATTTCACATGTTGAGTTCTCATCTATAGCAAGAGGGATTTTAAACCTTGAGTGAGCTGTACGACCACCAGGGAGTAGAATAGATGCAATCCCTGATGATGCTACTGGCAAGAACAATTAATCCCTCCGATCTAACGCGATTAATAAGTGAATGCCATAAAAAGTTTTGCCTGTACTCACCATGCCCGTGATACAAAAATAAGAGATTGTTGATTTTGAGAAATTGATTCCATGACTCGATCATAGATTTTCTTTTGGCAGGTGTTAAGCAATGAAAATGATGTTGAACTATTGCTTCGAAGCTCATACACATTATAATTGAGTTCTTCTCTAAGGAGCTTGTTTCTAATTTCAGACATTAGGCGATCATTTGGCAAGGGCAAATTATAGTCTTTGAGGGATGTTGCTGAGGCATTAAAAAGTTGTTCAAGCTCATAAAGAACATAATTTTTAAGTTCATCATCACTGAAATGGAGATCTTGTGGAGAGAAAGATGATAATCGATTTCTAATGTCATCATGCATTGTATACCAAAATTGATCGAGCAAATTTTGAGGGCTAGCAATCTCACTGCATAGAGTAATACTAACAAAGAGTTGCCTAAGTTGCACTGGAGGAAGCGATGAAAATAGCTTCGAAAAGCTTCAACCCATTCTTTACCATCACCGAGGAGGCCAAGTGCTTTGCAAGCAAGTTGAAAAGTTGGATAAACAATACCGGAGACAGTAACGCAAATATTCAAAGCTTGTAGCTCCTTTAACGTGATTTAATAACATTCTTAAGAAATACAGTTCTCCAAAGACAGGATGCACATATGTTATACTGACCAAGACAAAAACCTCTTGTTCCGTGAATCCATTCTTTTTGTCCAACGATCCCAAACATATTTGTTCGGAAATTGCGAGTAATATAATTGGGTTGCCTCAACATCTTCCTTGTTTTGATCAAACCATGCTGTGAGCATTGTCTTATTCAAACCGGGTTTTCTCAAAACAGAAGATAAGTTTTGATTTCCAGAGAAAACAATAGAATGTTGCATTGGTAAATGTATTTGAAGTCTTTCAACGGCTGGGTTTCTTGAATGGATTGGAAATTGCAAAAGTCGCCATACTGCTTCATAAGGACAAATAAATCTGCAATTAAGATAAGCTTGTATCTCATCATTTCTTTGACCTTGAACAACAGCTCGGCATCTATCAGATCCTTTGCTAACATATTTGAACAGATATTTTATTAGCATCGATTGGCAACAAATCTCGACATTAACATGAGCATTGTAACGGATTAGAAGTTCTCTATTGTATGGGACAACATAGGAATTTGAGAGAGCAATGCCATTTTTCACAATAAATGAGTGGGGTAAATTTCGTCGCTTGTAGAAAACAAATCCATTCTCAGCAAACACGGTTGATTCTTTAAATTTTTAGGAAATGTTTAGAGCATTTATCGACCTTCATACATTGGGCTCTTGGGTTAGCAATCCCGCATGGTCCATGAAGCATAAATTTGGAAACAATTGCATAACAATGAGGATCGCTTGCTTTGTCCGGTAGTTCAACTGAAATAATCGAATCAACATCCTCAGCGATCGGAACTTGTATTCGGAAGCAAGCCAAATCAATAGATGAGTATGGGGCAAGCCTCTTTTTTGAAATTCAATAGCACAAACATCTACAAAATTGTTAAAACGATAATTTAAAATATTGCATTGTATGAAAACAAAGAAGATAAACAATAAGTATAGAAAAATACCAAAGAATCGTTTTTCCAAAAGGTTGTCCTGATTTAATGAATGAAATCATATCATTAAGTTTGTATCGAAAGACCCTTGCGATTATGTCAGTTTGTCTTCACTTTATAATTTCGATTTTTTTATCTCTTTGTATTTCCGCCGCTTGACATTGCAAGTGAATGTTATAAAAAGGTCAGGATTACCATAGTGACGACATATAGCCATTGCATCATGATAATTGTTCATCATGTATCGAGGGCTTCCAGTTAAAGAAGATGGGAGGATGATTTTTCCAGTGTTTGAACCATTAAGATCTCCTCTCAAAACGGCTTCTTGGATGCCTTGATAAGATTCAGTTCTAAGATTCTGCTGGTTTGAGCGAATGAAATCTAGACGTTCTTGTTCGACATTCATAAATGCATCAACCAAAAATTGTTCATAAAGTCTATCGCCTTTGGTAAGAGTTGAACAATGTTCTAATCTTTCTTGAATAATATAAGCATAGTATGCTCTCATTGTTACTTTTTGACGTTTAGCAGGAGTATAATGATCTTGATTTGCAAAGAAAATTTCAGTATGATAGCCATCCTCACCATATGGAATAAGAGTGGATATTGAAGAGACATAAATTTGGGGTGCAATTTAGAGATCCTGTGAAGATTCTTAGAATAACATTCAATAATAATATCTCTATCAGTTTGTGATTCTCCAATATCCCCCACTATCAAACCGCAAACATCATTAGAGGAAGGATCATCATATTGTTTTGAATTACCATCTCTTCTCCCAATCAAGCGAAGTCTGAAATCAACGAACCCATCTCCATCAAATCGATGTCTAACTTGGCGGAAAAGTTAGACTAATTCACTGGAAGAATCAAGCATGGAAATAAGTTTTTTAACAATATCTCCATCTAAAGATGATTGATAACCAACATTATTAAATGGGTTGAGTCGATTAGAAATTTCATTGTCTGTGTCATAGATGTAAAGTTGGGCAAATCTTGGTGATTCACCATCAATTGGTAGTAGTAAGCCCATAAGATGATGACATTGTCCATTTATTTTGAATATATATGGCCCTGGCTGGGAATTAACAGTATTATCAATTTGTGCTCCCATTGAAGTGAAAGCAAACATGGAATTGTAAGCACGAATGTTATTTCGAAAATTTATGGATAATGCACCATTGTCAGGATTTAGAAGCTCATCAAGAAATTGAGGTGTATTAGGAGCAACAGGCAATTTGATTTTTCCATTAGAACAACATGATGTAAAAGCTAGGTTTTTTTGGTTGAACGTGCCAAACATTCTGCAAACCAAAAAAGAGCATTGCAATGCTGACATTGCCATGATTTATCACCAAAATCAAGGGGCTCTACGACGTTTCCTGAGGTGAATTGAAATTGAAAAAAAGAGAATTAAAATCTCAAAAATTTATTAACAAAATTGAGCCAAAATAAATGGTTAAAGGTGTTGGAGTAACTCACGTTTTCTTTTTTTTTTATAAGAAGATTGACCAATGTGATTATACTGGTCATGAATTATTGAAGGAATGTTAATTGGATGATCTTCAGCTTGATTGTATGATATTGTAGAAGACAAATTAACCGAGGATGAAAGATCAATAGTAATTGCATTCTTTGTTTGATTTTAGTCTGAGCGCAAACTTGGATCAGAAGATGAGGAGGCAATTGTGGAGGCGTCTCTAAAATGGGAACCAATATGTTCATTACATCCAAATGTATTTAGGTCAGTACATTCAGCATTTGAAGAGCTACGAACGCCAAGGAAATTTTCTTCCGCAACAGGATGGAAATCATCGTTAGAAACACTTGTGGGATAAGTATAACATCCTATATCATGAATTGGTTGTTGACGTTGGCGACGACTTGTCATGATGAAGCCTTCCAAAGAAAAATTATATTGAATATAAATGTTAGTGTGGAAAACAAACTTGCCGCAAGGTAGCTATGGGATCTTGCGCTTAGATGGAATTTAAAAAACCTTATGAGAAACATAAGGCAAAAGGATAGAAAAGTTTGGAATAAGTTATAATAGTTAAAGAATAAAAAAGTGGACAAAATCTATCTATAAAATATGATTGGGAGACTTTAGTTCCAATTGTTTTGGTTGCTTATGTAAACCTAATCAGGCATGTGAGAACGAAGAAGGTGTTCGTAGGCTATTAGAAAGTGGGAAAGCAAGGAAAATTAAAACCTAGCAACAATGGATGCATATTAGAACAGTATCATGAATGCATTTCTAAAGTAAAATAATTGGGGAAAAACAATCATAATCCATTACTAAACCAGATGCATTACTTAATAAAATAGAAATTATACAAAAGGACTATAACCAATAAGGATGAAAAATAATGAAAAACAAAACAAACCTGGTAAGAAGTTTAGCAAAGTCGTGAGTTGAAACGATGAGCAAGTGAAAAGGAAATGTCCAAACGAACAAAACGAACCCTCCATAACAACTTTGAACCAACAATTTAACTCGAAAAATATCAAATCATGTAGTAAAAACAAACTAAAAGGCATCAGTAAATGCAAGGAAAGCAAGCAACATCCATGGCTTCGTTGGTAACCAAAATCATCAGCCCTTGAGAACCATTTGAGGTTCTATAGTCAAACAATAAAAGCAAACCATAACAACGCATGCAAAAGTACTTGAAAGCAAAAACTCAACACAATGCTTATTTATTCCTCGCCTTTGTCATTAATTGTCGCTAGTAATTTCTTAATGCTGATATCATTTGCAATCCAAATTGGAATCTTTGTGTAAAGGTTAATGCAATAGATTATCTGTGCCAGTCGTTTTGGTTTTCATGGTTTGCCTTGTTTAGGGCATGTTTTGACTTTGAGGTTTTAAAACCCACTACCTGAACTTTGTTTTGGACATGTTCAGTCTACTTACAGTGTTGATAATTATTTTTGATTCTTTTGGCCAAGCAAAATTATTTTTTCTCCATTCAAATGTCAAGAATGTTATCATGAAACTTAGGGTATGCTTCATTTATTAAAGGCTTTTAAATTATATTAATTTGTAACCGCTCTATGTGATCTTGATACTATAATTGAATTATTCATCTTATGGAGTTGATTGTTGTGCATTTAGTTGATGGCCTTCTTTGTAGTGATTCTGGAAAATATGTTAGTGCATTGCTTTAGTCACTATCAACAATGATTCATCTGGAACTCCCACATTTCAATGTCTTGTCTAAGATTGATCTAATTGAGATTTATGGCAAGCTAGGTTTGATTCTTTTTTTCCTTGCGTGTTTGAAGATTATAACTATGTTATATTAAAAAAAATTGTGAGCATTGAATGTATGTCTTTGAATGTGTTGCAGCTTTTAACCTTGATTTCTCTATGGACATTCAAGACTTGTCATATTTGCAGCACCATCTATAATTGTGCATCCAAGACTGTCGCCCATGCATATTCATTATGTCTATAATTGTGCTTCTCTGGTTTAATAGTTCTAAATTAATTTCCATATTGTAATTGTCATCAACGAAAGAAAAACAATAACCCTTAATTATTTTTTTAGGTAGACCATCTCCAAAAACAATCAAAGCATATCAAAAGAACATGATAAAAAGCAAAGTAATAAAAGAAGAAAAGCAAGGGAAATGAAAATAAAGAAATATTAAGAGCAACCAAAGACATTGGAGAAAGAACACAAAGCAGACATTGAAAAAGCTTGAAATAGAAACAAAAGAACCACATCTAAACAACCAGGAAACAAACAATTAGCATCATACAATGGTCTCTAATCCAAAAAAATGCAACAAAACCCAAGAGAAACAACCAGCCATTTGAAGAAGAAAATGCAAGACAAAGATATAAAGAGAAGTGTTAAAAAGATCAAAAAAAAGTCTCAAATCATTAACGGGAGAAAAAGTTAACGAAGAATCATAAAAAGCTGAAAAGGCAATGGAAAGAACATATTAGAACCAACATAAGGAAAAATGAAATTGATAAAAAAAAACTTGAAATAACAAAACCAAGAAAACTAAGAGTTTAGATTATTTTGTAAGCATAAACCGCATTAAACAATAACAAAACCTTAATATCAGGAGTAGAACTGGTAACATATAAAAAAACAGTATATACAAAAAAAAGCTTTTAAAACACAAAGAAACCATGCAAAAGGAAAAAAAAAAGCTTACCTTAAAACCAGCAAGAAACAGAAAAACCGACTTAAAAAACTTGCAACAGCAATGGACAACCAGTAGCTAACAGTCTGAGAAGTTAGAATCCTAAAATCAGTACAAACCCAAAAGTTACGCAACTAAAGTGAGGCTAAAGAAGCATTGTAATGAAATGAAAATAAAAGGAGCACAATCAAATAGAACAATTGGTTATTGAAAGAAGCAAAATGCAAGACAAAAATAGGGAGAGGAGTATGAAAAAAATGGGAAAAAGTCTCAAATAAATAGGTCCATACAGCAGCAAACATAGGAGTAAACACAAACAAAGAGAACTAAAATAGCAAGTCGGAAGCACTATCTTGTCTAGAATGTGACCGGAAGGATGAGCATGAGAAAAAGCAAATGAAGAATGATGAGCAATAAAGTTTTTTTGTTGATATGAAGTAAATTGATTTTTTTTAAATTGAAGAAGTTAAGTACACTACAAATGCCTAGTGTAAATAACTAAAACAGAACCAGTTTTAATTTGTTTACATGGAAATTTGTCGCATCATATATTCATATGACTTTCGATTAGTTTTGCGTTAACATGATAAAGATGCTCATTAGTTAAATATTTCTTAAGAATAATATAAGCATAAGATGATAACAATGAATGATTTATAGAAGACAAAAAAAAGCAACCAGACATACATATCAATATAAGGTGAAGGAATAAATAGTTCGAAAAGTAAAAACATTAAACGCAACACTCGAATACAAATAGAAATCCTTAGCAGAGAATTGATACACTCGAATAGAGTTGAAATTGAAAGTGAAATGCTAATTTTACAGTAATCATTGACTCCTAATTTCTAACCGAATGTAAAACCATACATTTGAGCTCTTAAGAGTTGAAGGAGTAAGCTACAAAACCTAATTGGAATTGAATTAGAGAGGTTTTGATTGTAACTAAAGCTAGAAACAACTTAAAACTATAAAGCTTTGAGGGAAAGGTCAAGTAAAGTATAATAATAAAATTAAACATTTCTAATTACTTCATTTTTTTATATTATACCCCCTTTAATCTTTTTTATTTTTTTATTTTTTTGTATGGGTGTAGGCAATTGTGGGAGAAGGAGAAAAGGGATTAGCCCAAACTCCTTTTTTGTTAATGCCTTCTTCTTTTTTAAATTGTGTTTGTTTGTGCATTTGATTCATTAGTAAATTTATTTGAATTTTTTTAATTTTTTTCTTCTTAATTTAATATTTATGTTCATCCTACTAAAATTAATATCATCTTCAACTAAAGCCAAGAAAAAGGAATGAATATTAATCAAAGTTCGATGATTGTATTATAATTATAGTGATGATCATAATGAGTGTTGTAGAGTTCGATTGTATTCTTCTTCCCTAAAAGAATTTCAATATGCAACAATAGTTTTTGTAAAAATATACTGAAGATTTTAAACATTTTGCAATTGAGTAAATAGTCTAACAACCTAGAGAACATTATGAGCTTTTATGTTTGGATTTGATAACCAGGTGGAATTTAACATGGATTCTAAAATGGAATTATTTATAGGTAACTAAAACGGGGATTTCAAGAGGTAATGTCATCAAATGAACATGGTTTCAGCTAGAAGATAACTAACATGCAACCCACTAAGTTTGATATTTTCTTAAAGTAGTGGTTTGTGGTCTCTGCCGAGAGGGGAAAAAATTCTTCAACCCATATGACAATGAGGTTATGCAGCAAACAGACAAAGTATGTGGATATTATGGATTTCTGAATTTGCATACACTATGCTTTATTTTGTGCATTTAGGATCCTAACCTTAAGATACAATCCAGTGAGACTTTTAATTTCTATATGAAAGCAAAGAATGGAACCTGAAATGCCAACATATTCAGCCACTTGAAACCATTTTATCTTTTCAGCCTTGTGGTTTACTAATTTATAGGTGTGAAGTGTTGTTTTTATTGTTTCAATGTCTTATAACAGGCTGCCCTGATATCACAAATATAAGCCAGCAATACTAAAATTAATATCATCTCTAACCAAAGATAAGGAAAAAGGAATGAATATTAATTGAAGTTCAGTGAGTGTATTATAATTATAGTCATGATCATAATGAGTGTTGTAGATTTTGATTGTATTCTTCTTCCCTAAAAGAATTTCAATATGCAACAATAGTTTTTTGTATAAATATATGAAGATTTTAAACATTTTGCAATTGAGTAAATAGTCTAACAACCTAGAGAACATTATGAGCTTTTATGTTTGGATTTGATAACCAGGTGGAATTTAACATGGATTCTAAAATGGAATTATTTTCCGCTTTTCCTGCTCTTGTTGGAATTATTTATAGGTAACTAAAACGGGGATTTCAAGAGGTAATGTCATCAAATGAACATGGTTTCAGCTAGAAGATAACTAACATGCAACCCACTAAGTTTGATATTTTCTTAAAGTAGTGGTTTGTGGTCTCCACTCGAAAGGGGAAAAATTGTTCAATCCATGTGACAATGAGGTTATGCAAAGAAACAGAGAAAGTATGTGGATATTATGGATTTCTAAACTTGCATACACTATCCTTTATTTTGTGCATTTAAGATCCTAACCTTAAGATACAATCTAGTGAAACTTCTAATTTCTAATTTCTATATGAAAGTTACAGAGCTGGTTTGGGATAGACATCCTTTCCCAACTCTTTCCTCGAAAATTATTGAACTCGGAAATCAAGTAACTTTCAAGTTTCGCTAACGTGATTATGTCCTTGAAAATTTAAGCAATCAATGTGCACCCAGCTAAAGAAAACCAGGTATTATAAGTGATATGAAGTCATGCTCAATCATGATTAAGAAGATTCAGCCCTGTAGTCATAGCAGTAGCATTCTGAACCATTGTAAAACCAGATTTGAGTCAGAGCCATCTTTGCGATAGACAGGATGAAAATTAGATTAATTTTTGCCTATCTCGGATAATATTGTAAATGGTCAATTTGCTTCTTTCTCTACCAACCAGGATTTGAATTCAAAACCTAAGTTGTATAAAGAGAGACCAATATTGCAAGCTTTTATTTATGTACCAAATTACATAGGGCATGAGAATCTAAGAAAAGAGAATTTGAGTAGTGTTTTGTAGGGGCATCAAATCAGACCAATTTTGCAATAATAACAACACAACATATCACAATCCATTTTGTGGATAATCTACATGCAATAAAATGAAACTTCATTTCTCTTTCTCTCAAACAAACCAGAAAGCAACAATAAAAAGCACAAAGAACAAACCTTCAGCAAGAAACAACGCACGCAACTCTTCGCAACGAACAAGGTTACAATAAGCAGACCACAACCTCCAAAACAAAACCGAAAGAATCAGAAAGATTTTTAGAAAGTTTTCAAACAGACATGAGAAGAAAAGAAACGAAGCAAGCAAAAGGGAGCAGGAAACAACACCAGAGGAAGATAAACATGCAGCAGAAGAAAAACAAAAGAAATCTAAATCGGGAAATATATATAACACGTAACTCGGAAGAGGAAAAATGACGGCGTAGCTCGAGAAGAAGTCAAAAGGAGAGCACATGACACTGCAAAAATACAGTAACAACATTAATACGATAAGACATGATGTTACACCACAAATGAAAGAAAAGAAATGAGATTGCTACAAGTGGCAATTGAACGAACCAAAAGAACGAAATCGAAACAAGAATAAAACAATGCAAGGGAAGCAAAACGTAACAATAATCAATTAATTTATTACTCAGTAAACCGAGAGCAACCAAAGCAAGATTATATTAACCCAAATCAAAACCAATCCCAAATTCACCCGAGAGAGTTCACCCGAGAGGAAGCGAGGCAGATTTGATTAACCCTAATAAAGAAAAACTAGAGTGAATCAAACCAAACCGACAGCAAAAAACCGATGCAAATAACCCAAATCCAACCCAACCCAAAATTGACCCGAGACTCCAATCAACATTAAATTGAAGAAAAAATCGAACCCCAATCCAATTAAAGAAATTACCCACTATCCAACACACACAAACATCAAAATAAAAGCAATTAAAACTCAATTAAACGAAAACAAAATTTATCGCCCTCACTATACAGGAAGAAAAATTGAAAATCAAACCAACCCCCAAAACCGAGCAAACCCACAAATCAAAAACCGAGTCCGGAAAGACCATAAATCCAAAGAGAAGAAGCAAAAGAAAAGCAATTAAATCGAACCCATGAACCCAATAAAACAAACCGAGCAAACCCACAAATAAAAAAACAGAGAGGAGAACACACCTAATCGATCAACGAACCGAACCGGTCGAACCGACGCAAAGAAAACGATATCAAACCGACTCCATGAACGACTCTCCGGTTGCGCCTGGTCCATGCTCGAACAAAGAGACCGACGCCGTCTCTCACCAAAAATGAAACGGCGTGAGGTCTGGAAGAGACAGAGAGAACGCAGATGAAAAGCCGGGCAGCTCCCACAACAAAATTGAACGACACGCTTTCATTAAGGGCATATTCTGCTGGACACTCGTCTGAGTCCACGAGTGTTTTATTTCTTAGTGCACAATGCACAACACGATGAATACACCACTGGATTTATATGTTAGTAAAGAAAATTTCAAGATGATAGCCATCCTCACCATATGGAAATAAGAGTGGATATTGAAGAGACATAAATTTGGGGTGCAATTTAGAGATTCGGTGAAGATTCTTAGAATAACATTCAACAATAATATCTCTATCAGCTTGTGATTCTCCAATATCCCCACTATCAAACCGCAAACATCATTAGAGGAAGGATCATCATATTGTTTTGAATCACCATCTCTTCTCCCAATCAAGCGAAGTTTGAAATCAACGAACTCATCTCCATCAAGTCGATGTCTAACTTGGCGGAAAAGTTTGACTAATTCATTGGAAGAATCAAGCATGGAAATAAGTTTTTCAACAATATCTCCATCTAAAGATGATTGATAACCAGACATTATTAAATGGGTTGAGTCGATTAGAAATTTCATTGTCTCAGTGTCATAGATGTAAAGTTGGGCAAATTTTGGTGATTCACCATCAATTGGTAGTAGTGAGCCCATAAGATGATGACATTGTCCATTTATTTTGAATATATATGGCCCTGGCTGGAATTAACAAGATTATCAATTTGTGCTCCCATTGAAGTGAAAGCAAACATGGAATTGTAAGCACGAATGTTATTTCAAAATTTATGGATAATGCACCATTGTCGGATTTAGAAGCTCATCAAGAAATTGAGGTGTATTAGGAGCAATGGCAATTTGATTTTTCCATTAGAACAACATGATGTAAAGCTGGTTTTTTTGGTTGAACGTGCCAAACGCTCGCAAACCAAAAAGAGCATTGCAATGTCGACATTGCCATGATTTATCACCAAAATCAAGGGGCTTTACGATGTTTCCGAGGTGAATTGAAATTGAAAAAGAGAATTAAAATCTCAATAATTTATTAACAAAATTGAGCCAAAATAAATGGTTAAAGGTGTTGGAGTAACTCACGTTTTCTTTTCTTTTGATAAGAAGATTGACCAATGTGATTATACTCGGTCATGAATTATTGAAGGAATATTAATTGGATGATCTTCGACTTGATTGTATGATATTGTAGAAGACAAATTAACCGAGGATGAAAGATCAATAGTAATTGCATTCTTAGTTTGATTTTGGTCCGAGCGCAAACTTGGATCGAAGATGAGGAGGCAATTGTGGAGGCGTCTCTAAAATGAGAACCAATATGTTCATTATATCCAAATGTATTTAGGTCAAGTACATTCGAGCATTTGAAGAGCTACTGAACGCCAAGGAAATTTTCTTCCGCAACAGGATGGAAATCATCGTTAGAAACACTTGTGGGATAAGTATAACATCCTATATCATGAATTGGTTGTTGACGCTGGCGACGGCTTGTCATGATGAAGCCTTTCAAAGAAAAATTATATTGAATATAAATGATAGTGTGGAAAACAAACTTGCCGCAAGGTAGCTATGGGATCTTAGCGCTTAGATGGAATTTAAAAACCTTATGAGAAACATAAGGCAAAAGGATAGAAAAGTTTGGAATAAGTTATAATAGTTAAAGAATAAAAAAGTGGACAAATTCTATCTATAAAATATGATTGGGAGACTTTAGTTCTAATTGTTTTGGTTGCTTATGTAAACCTAATCAGTGCATGCGAGAACGAAGAAGGTGTTCAGTAGGCTATTAGAAAGTGGGAAAGCAAGGAAAATTAAAACCTAGCAACAATGGATGCATATTAGAACAATATCATGAATGCATTTCTAAAGTAAAATAATTGGGAAAAACAATGTAATCCATTACTAAACCGGATGCATTACTTAATAAAATAGAAATTATAAAAAGGACTACAACCAATAAGGATGAAAAATAATGAAAAACAAAACAAACCTGGTAAGAAGTTTAGCAAAGTCGTGAGTTGAAACGATGAGCAAGTGAAAAGGAAATGTCCAAACGAACAAAACGAACCCTCCATAACAACTTTGAACCAACAATTTAACCTGAAAAATATCAAATCATGTAGTAAAAAACAAACTAAAAGGCAATCGTAGAATGCAAGGAAAGCAATCACCATCCATGGCTTACTAGTAACCAAAATCATCAGCCCTTGAGAACCATTTGAGGTTCTATAGTCAAACAATAAAAGCAAACCATAACAACGCATGCAAAAGTACTTGAAAGCAAAAACTCAACACAATGCTTATTTATTCCTCGCCTTTGTCATTAATTGTCGCTAGTAATTTCTTAATGCTCGATATCATTGGCAATCCAAATTGGAATCTTTGTGTAAAGGTTAATGCAGAGATTATTTGTGCCAATCGCTTTGGTTTTCATGCTTTGCCTTGTTTAGGGCATGTTTTGACTTTGAGGTTTTAAAACCCACTACTTGAACTTTGTTTTGGACATGTTTAGTCTACTTACAAGTGTTGATAATTATTTTTGATTCTTTGGGCTAAGCTAAATTATTTTTCTCCATTCAAATGTCAAGAATGTTATTATGAAACTTAGGGTATGCTTCATTTATTAAAGGCTTTTAAGTTACATTAATTTGTAACCGCTCTATGTGATCTTGATACTATAATTGAATTATTTATATTATGCAGTTGATTTTTGTGAATTTAGTTGATGCCTTATTTGTAGTGAATATGTAAAATTTGTTAGTGCTTTGCTTTAGTCAATATAAACAATGATTCATCCGAACTCCCACATTTTAATGTCTTGTCTAAGACTCGATCTAATTGAGATTTATGGCAAGCAAGGTTTGATTCTTTTTTCCTTGCATTTTTGAAGATTATAACTATGTTATATTAAAAAAAATTGTGAGCATTGAATGTATGTCTTTGAATGTGTTGCAGCTTTTAACCTTGATTTCTCTATGGACATTCAAGACTTGTCATATTTGCAGCACCATCTATAATTGTGCATCCAAGACTGTCGCCCATGCATATTCATTATGTCTATAATTGTGCTTCTCTGGTTTAATAGTTCTAAATTAATTTCCATATTGTAATTGTCATCAACGAAAGAAAAACAATAACCCTTAATTATTTTTTTAGGTAGACCATCTCCAAAAACAATCAAAGCATATCAAAAGAACATGATAAAAAGCAAAGTAATAAAAGAAGAAAAGCAAGGGAAATGAAAATAAAGAAATATTAAGAGCAACCAAAGACATTGGAGAAAGAACACAAAGCAGACATTGAAAAAGCTTGAAATAGAAACAAAAGAACCACATCTAAACAACCAGGAAACAAACAATTAGCATCATACAATGGTCTTTTATCCAAAAAAATGCAACAAAACCCAAGAGAAACAACCAGCCATTTGAAGAAGAAAATGCATAAAGAGAAGTATTAAAAAGATCAAAAAGAAGTCTCAAAGCATTAACGCGAGAAAAAGTTAATGAAGAATCATAAAAAGCTGAAAAGGCAATGGAAAGAACATATTAGAACCACCATACGGAAAAATGAAATTGATAACAAAAAACTTGAAATAACAAAACCAAGAAAACTAAGAGTTTAGATTATTTTGTAAGCATAAACCGCATTAAACAATAACAAAACCTTAATATCAGGAGTAGAACTGGTAACATATAAAAAACAAGATATACAAAAAAACTTTTAAAACACAAAGAAACCATGCAAAAGGAAAAAAAGCTTACCTTAAAACCAAGCAAGAAATGGAAAAACCAACTTAAAAACTTGCAAAGAAGAAGTGGACAACCAAGAGCTAACGACTCGAGAAGTTAGAATCCTAAAATCAATACAAACCCAAAAGCTACGCAACTAAAGTGAGCCTAAAGAAGCATTGTAATGAAATGAAAATCAAAGGAGCACAATCAAATAGACCCATTGGGTAGTGAAAGTAGGAAAATGCAAGACAAAAATAGGGAGAGGAGTATGAAAAACATGGGAAAAAGTCTCAAATAAATAGGTCCATACAAAGAAGAAACATAGGAGTAAACACAAACAAAGAGAACTAAAATAGCAAGTTGGAAGCACTATCTTGTCTAAAATGTGACCGGAAGGATGAGCATGAGAAAAGGCAAATGAAGAATGATGAGCAATAAAGTTTTTGGCTTGATATTAAGTAAATTGATTTTTTTAAATTGAAGAAGTTAAGTACACTACAAATGCCTAATGTAAATAACTATAACAGTAATCAGCTTTAATTTGTTTACATGGAAATCTGTCGCATCATTTATTTATATGACTTTCAATTTGTTTTTTGTTAACTTGATAAAGATGCTCATTTGTTACATATTTCTTAAGAATAATATAAGCATAAGATGATAACAATGAATGATTTATAGAAGACAAAAAACAAAGAACCTGGATATACATATCAATTAAGGTGAAGGAATAAATAGTTCGTAAAAGTAAAAACATTAAACGCAACACTCGAATACAAATAGAAATCCTTAGCAGAGAATTGATACACTCGAATAGAGTTGAAATTGAAAGTGAAATGCTAATTTTACGTAATCATTGACTCCTAATTTCTAATCGAATGTAAAACCATACATTTGAGCTCTTAAGAGTTGAAGGAGTAAGCTACAAAACCTAATTGGAATTGAATTAGAGAGGTTTTGATTGTAACTAAAGCTAGAAACAACTTAAAACTATAAAGCTTTGAGGGAAAGGTCAAGTAAAGTATAATAATAAAATTAAACATTTCTAATTACTTCATTTTTTATATTATACCCCTTTAATCCTTTTTATTTTTTTTTATTTTTTTGTATGGGTGTAGGCAATTGTGGGAGAAGGAGAAAAGGGATTAGCCCAAACCCCTTTTTTTGTTAATGCCTTCTTCTTTTTTAAATTGTGTTTGTTTGTGCATTTGATTCATTAGTAAATTTATTTTAATTTTTTTTTAATTTTTTTCTTCTTAATTTAATATTTATGTTCATCCTACTAAAATTAATATCATCTTCAACTAAAGATAAGAAAAAAGGAATGAATATTAATCAAAGTTCAGTGATTGTATTATAATTATAGTGATGATCATAATGAGTGTTGTAGATTTCGATTGTATTCTTCTTCCCTAAAAGAATTTCAATATGCAACAATAGTTTTTGTAAAAATATACTGAAGATTTTAAACATTTTGCAATTTAGTAAATAGTTTAATAACCTAGAGAACATTTTGAGCTTTTATGTGTGGACTTGATAACCGGGTGGAATTTAACATGGATTCTAAAATGGAATTATTTATAGGTAACTAAAACGGGGATTTCAAGAGGTAATGTCATCAAATGAACATGGTTTCAGCTAGAAGATAACTAACATGCAGCCCGCTAAGTTTGATATTTTCTTAAGGTAGTGGTTTTTGGTCTCTACCGAAAGGGGAAAAAATTCTTCAACCCATATGACAATGAGGTTATGCAGCAAACAGACAAAGTATGTGGATATTATGGATTTCTTAATTTGCATACACTATGTTTTATTTTGTGCATTTAGGATCCTAACCTTAAGATACAATCCAATGAGACTTTTAATTTCTATATGAAAGCAAAGAATGGAACCTGAAATGCCAACATATTCAGCCACTTGAAACCATTTTATCTTTTCAGCCTTGTGGTTTACTAATTTATAGGTGTGAAGTGTTGTTTTTATTGTTTCAATGTCTTATAACAGGTTGCCCTGATATCACAAATATAAGCCAGTAATACTAAAATTAATATCATCTCTAACCAAAGATAAGAAAAAAGGAATGAATATTAATCGAAGTTAAGTGAGTGTATTATAATTATAGTCATGATCATAATGAGTATTGTAGATTTCGATTGTATTCTTCTTCCCTAAAAGAATTGCAATATGCAACAATAGTTTTTTGTAAAAATATACGAAGATTTTAAACATCTTGCAATTGAGTAAATCGTCTAATAACCTAGAGAACATTCTGAGCTGTTATGTTTGGACTTGATAACCGGATGGAATTTAACATGGATTCTAAAATGTAATTATTTTCCAGTTTTCCTGCTCTTGTTGGAATTATTTATAGGTAACTAAAACAGGGATTTCAAGAGGTAATGTCATCAAATGAACATGGTTTAAGCTAGAAGATAACAAACATGCAGCCCACTAAGTTTGATATTTTCTTAAAGTAATGGTTTGTGGTCTCTACTGAAAGGGGAAAAAATTCTTCAATCCATATGGCAATGAGGTTATACAGCAAACAGACAAAGTATGTGGATATTATGGATTTATAAACTTGCATACACTATCCTTTATTTTGTGCATTTAGGATCCTAACCTTAAGATACAATCTAATGAGACTTCTAATTTCTAATTTCTATATGAAAGTTACAGAGCTGGTTTGGGATAGGCATCCTTTTCCCAGCCCTTTACCTCGAAAATTATTGAACTCGAAATCAAGAACTTTCAAGTTTCGGCTAACGGATTCTGTCCTTGAAAATTTAAGCAATCAATGTGCTCCTACTAAAGAAAACCAAGTATTATAAGTGATATGAAGTTATGCTCAATCATGATTAAGAAGATTCAGCCACTGTAGTCATAGCGAGTAGCATTCGAACCATTGTAAAACCAGATTTGAGTCAGAGCCATCTTTGCGATAGACAGGATGAAAATTAGATTAATTTTTGCCTATCTCGGATAATATTGTAAATGGTCAATTTGCTTCTTTCTCTACCAACCAGGATTTGAATTCAAAACCTAAGTTGTATAAAGAGAGACCAATATTGCAAGCTTTTATTTATGTACCAAGTTACATGGGGCATGAGAATCTAAGAAAAGAGAATTTGAGCAGTGTTTTGTAGGGGCATCAAATCAGACCAATTTTGCAATAATAACAACACAACATATCACAATCCATTTTGTGGACAATCTACATGCAATAAAATGAAACTTCACTTCTCTTTCTCTCAAACAAACCAGAAAGCAACAATAAAAAGCACAAAGAACAAACCTTCGCAGCAAACAACGCACGCAACTCTTCGCAGCAACAGGTTACAATAAGCAGACCACAACCTCCAAAACAAAACCGAAAGAATTAGAAAGATTTTTAGAAAGTTTTCAAACAGACATGAAAAAAAAAACGAAGCAAGCAAAAGGGAGCAGGAAACAACACCAGAGGAAGATAAACATGCAGCTGAAGAAAAACAAAAGAAATCTAAATCTGGAAATATATATAACACGTAACTCAGAAGAGGAAAAATGACGGCGTAGCGTGAGAAGAAGTCAAAAGGAGAGCACATGACACTGCAAAAAATACAGAACAACATTAATACGATAAGACATGATGTTACACCACAAATGAAAGAAAAGAAATGAGATTGCTACAGTGGCAATTGAACGAACCAAAAGAACGAAACTGAAACAGTAACAAAACAATACAAGGGGAAGCAAAACGTAACAATAATCAATTAATTTATTACCTGTAAACCGAGAGCAACCAAAGTAGCATTTATATTAACCCAAATCAAAACCAATCCCAAATTCACCCGAGAGAGTTCACCCGAGAGGAAGCAAGGCAGATTTGATTAATCCTAATAAAGAAAAAACAGAGTGAATCAAACCAAACCGACAACAAAAAACTGAAAAACCAACCCAACCAGACCGATGCAAATAACCCAAATCCAACTCAACCCAAAATTGACCCGAGACTCCAATCAACATTAAATTGAAGAAAAAATCAAACCCCAATCCAATTAAAGAAATTACCCACTATCCCACACACACAAACATCAAAATAAATGCAATTAAAACTCAATTAAACGAAAACAAATTTACTGCCCTCACTATACAGGAAGAAAAAATTGAAAATCAAACCAACCCCCCAAAACCGAGCAAACCCACAAATCAAAAACCGAGTCCAGAAAGACCATAAATCCAGAGAGAAGAAGCAAAAGAAAAGCAATTAAATCGAACCCATGAACCCAATAAAACAAACCGAGCAAACCCACAAATAAAAAAAAAAACAGAGAGGGAGAACACACCTAATCGATCAACGAACCGAACCGTCGAACCAACGCAGCAAAACGATATCAAACCAACCCATGAACAGCCCTCTGGTTGCGCCCGTCCATGCTGAACAAAGAGACTGACGTCGTCTCTCAACAAAAAACGAAACAAAATGAAGATGGGAAGAGACAGAGAGAACACAGATGAAAACCCGAAGCAGCCCGCACAACAAAACTGAACGACACGCGTTCATTAAAGGCGCATTCGTCTGGACACTGTCTGAGTCCACAATGTTTTATTTCTTAGTGCACAGTGCATAACACAGTAAATAACCTACGGGATTTATATGTTAGTTAATATTGAAGTTTTAAGTTCTCTAACATTTTAATATATTTATTTTCGAATTGAAGAAAAGAAAAGATATGATCCGCGCCGTAAGCATGTTAAACCAGCTAGTGATGCCTCCTGGCAATGAAAAGTCCAAGTGAGAAGAAAAGATGCTGCCATCGCCACGTGCTTACAAACAAGTTTCCGAAGATGATTGAGCCACTTGTTAAGATTGAGCAGGCTCTGGGTTTTCTTCTTCTTTTTTACCGGAACAATCGTAGCCGTCAACAGTGGATGTTTTCTTTCAAGTTTTGTAATTCCCAACCAAACACCTGTTTCATGTTTTGAGGAACATCTTTTGCTGCTTTTGGTAAAAGAATAGCTGCTTGTGTTTGAACAGTACTGTGAGACATCATTAAGCTCTGTAAGGATACATTCTGTCCACTCTTTTCTTTAAATTATTTTTATTTTTTATTATTATTTCAAGATTGATAATTACTCGCATCGATCATCCCTTGGATTTGCAGAAACACGTCCTCCTCTTGCTGAGATCATGAGTACTGCTGAGGTCCCTGGGAGGAAGCTAGGGGAAAAAATATCCAGACAAATGCGCTCATGACAGATAGTTCTTGAGTTAACACTGCTGTGTCGAGACAGAGAAAGAACATAGACGATTGAAATGGATGGAACATGTTTTTATATTATTTATTTTATGTTTTTAAATAGAAGTATTCGCCTCAAAACTGTTTAAAAATAGATTTATTTTATATATTTACTCGTCGTATCCCCTGGTCAAGAAGATTCTTACCCTTTCTTTCTCGATCTATCCTGTCTTTTTTATCGCTCCTCTCTCTCCTCTTGTGCACTTTTATATAATTAATTACCATTTGCTTCACCAAAACGAATGAATATCCTAGCCCTAGCTCTGAACTTTTTCCTGTTTCAAAGAACTCATGCAGCCATATATGTAATCTTTTTTTTCCCAGAGAGAACCAGGGGATAGAGTGCTAGGGTTCCTCGTAAAACGTACATTACAGGGACACATGGCAAGAAGAAGATCGACGAGAAGCACAGCAGTTTATGTTTTCTTGCGCTAATTCAGTGCCTTAAGACTATTGCATAAAATAGATTCTCCGAGTGAAAGGGAAATCTAATTCTCAGGACATGATCACTCTAAGAAAATTTATGCACATGGCAAGGATTGTGACCTCCTGTAGTGGGCTTATTAGCCTCCAAATCTAATGGAATCTATCCATCAAGAACACCACCAGATACATTGTTTATTCTGAGCCAATCATTTCTCTGCTATCTCTGAATTATTGCACTCCTCTTCGCCCTGAAGTTAACCTACGTGTTCTAATCTGATTATCTTGTCCAACAGTAGCCTGTAACTTATCTTGTTATTGGTTGTGGAAAAACCAGCAAGAATCAGGGAAATAACCAAAAATAAACACAGAATTAAAGGGGGGAATAATAATAATTATTTAATTTTGAATAAACCCATCAGTGTATAGAACCAGCAGAAAGGGATAGCTCAGAGGAGCAGTGGACGTGACATGAGGATAATGGTGAGGTCCATCTTATCAAAAGAAGCCATTTCAGTTCGAGATTCTGGCTTTATTGGAGCCAAGCAATTGGTGGGTGTGGCTCCTGTTCAATGCGGTGGAGCAACCTTTTCTTCCCATTTTCATTCGTCCTAATCTCTACAGTCGATCCATTTCATCGAGAAATATCACAATAATGTAAGGTAAGGTAGACGATAACATCACGTAGATTCTGTATCCTGTAACTAGTTTTTTTCATGTTACTCCTTCAGCTTTTCACTCCGAAACTTTTTCATTGCTGTGAAAAGACAAATATTTAATTTGCATGGGATGTCCTCTTGCTGTGAGCAAAACATATATGGCTAATTTTAAGATTCCTGTTAGATCATTTTAAGATTCCTGCCATCCCCAGCTAACATGGACCCGGCTTTTAACCTTTGGCAAATTAAAGCTCCATTTGTTCTTCCAGAAATCAGTGCTGTAAGCAAGGTGTAATCACCAGAGCCTTTGCTTTTTCTCTTCTTTTTTTTTGTCATTTTGATCCCTCAATATGATTTTGATTTGTTTCAATCCTTCTACAAGATAAGCTTGTACTTGTTGATTCCACTTTTCCAATCCCATTGAGCAAGTCCATTAGTTTATTTAATTATCGTTATTTGATTCATATAAAGAACTTAAACCATGCCACCTGTACAGCTTATAACTCGGCATATTCATGGTAAATTGATTTAAATTTGCATTATTGGTGTCTTATAAAAATTTAAAATATTATTCTCGATTCGAGTCAGAGAGCATGTTTATCTTATAAAAAATTTAACCGTTAACTCTAACTCTCAAAAGAAATCCTAACAATTAGAGTTAGATGGATTAAAAAAACAAAATCCATGTCGATTCAAGTGGTTTGGTTGGAGGCAAGTAGACCTCAAGGCCAACATGATACCAGGAGCAAATGTATGGTATTGAAAATGGGAGGCCATGAAAGAGGACCAGAGCCAATGAATTATGAGCTTACGACTTTTTGTTGCAGAGTAAATGCATCCCTCCAACTAGAATTTTGTCCACTGCTTCGTGTCCCATTATGATCTCCAATGATGTCGGCTCCTACCAGCTAATCAACGGTTTCGATCTTTGAACTGTTGGTGATAAAGGACATGAGCTCGCTGCTCGGGGCGTTCAGGCTTCACGTAAAGCTGAGAGGTCAAGCCTCTCTTGGTATTGCAGTACATAATTGTACTGTACGGATTAAAAATAAATGACTGAGTTACAGGTGACCACCCTCAGCCTCAAGAGCAGGGCATTTATATCATATACGTACGGCCTGAACGGATTTAAACCATGTGTTGTTACATGTTTTGATGATGTTTTTATATATATATATATATATATATATACTTTCATTATGGTGTACGGTGGATTGTAATACTTTAACTACTGTTTTGCCTTCATGTGCGATGGAGTTTAACTCTTGGGCTCCGGAGACATTTTAGACTTTTCAAGGAACTGGTTGTCATTTTTTGAGAGTATTTGTGTCTTGTCTGATTTTTTTTATACAGTTCAACTATGGGTTTCCCTCTGCTATTAGACAAAACATACTAAAATAACCATTATAGCTTTGAATGGGACAAAACAGTTCCGAGTAAGGGTATTTTAGGTTTGTTGTTAGGTTGATAAACAGTGAAACTATGAATGTACCCTCGAAATTGGTAAAATCAAAGAGATAACCCTGAGCGTGTATTATTTTCATATGCAGTTTATTATTTTTTAAATAAAAGCGGTTAGCGTGTCGTTCTAACACGCCAATGATTATCTTTTGCCCGCACCTTTCCAACGGCATATGCAATGTCAGGGTGAAAAATGTTTTTCCACCATCACAATCGAAGTGCCACAAGTTCTCTTCAACTTCTTGTTTATTTGGAAGTATATTATAATTATTTTTAAAAATATTTTTTATTTCAAAATATATTAAAATAATATTTTTTATTTTTTAAAAAATTATTTATAATATCAGCACATTAAAATTATATAAAACACTATTTTTTAATTCAAATTAAAAAATAATTTTTTATCATAAACACAATTACAAACACTCCCCGGATAGTCCCATTTTAAAGGCATTCTCTCTTCGTTCAGGCGCAACATGGCATTCACACTTGTCATTTGCCTCGACAAAGGGAATTGCGTTGCGCCATTTTTTTTTTCTACTCCAAAGTTATATATTTGTTGCCTGTTCATCGAGGAAAAAAAACTATTTTATTTTTATTTTCTAGTTTATTTGTTCATTTTATAGTAAAAGATAAATTCAAAAGATGTTCATTTATTAAGAATCGAACAAGCTTAAAGAAAATATATCAAGATTACATCTTTCATACAAAATCAAAATTATAATTTACAATAATCATCTTAATATATATATTGATCTTTTTCCATTTCACTCTTTTTTTTTTGGTATTGAGGATTATTTTTTTTTCAATTGAAATTGATTATATATTTTAATTTTTTTTATTACAGTTTTTATTCTTTTATTTTTCTATTTCTTTAATGTTTTTAGTCCTTCTCGGAGTCTTTATTTTTTATTCGTATTTATATATCAATACTCGTAGTTTTAGTTTTTAATTTCTATCGTTATTTCTTTTATTGAGGTTTTATTTATTCAATTTATTCCTAAAATTTTAATTTAAGTTGATAATCATTTTAAAATTGGTATTTTTTAATTTTTAACAACAATTTATTAAAAATTGGTATTTTTTTCTATTTTAACAATAATTTATGAAAAAAATCTAATAGCACAAATATATATATTAATTTAGAATAAAAAATAAAATAAATTTTTTTTTTTCAAAAAGAGTCTTAAAACACCTCCAACCTCCTAAAGCTGAAACCAGAAATCTCAAAGTCTATTATTCAGAAGAAAAAAATCAATATAATCTAATAAGATTGATTCGAGATGACAAGAACTCACTGTATTGATTGAAAAAGATGGGAGTTGGAAGCGTAAATGATTCAGACAAACTTATCTATGATTCTTTAATTTATTTTATCAAATAAACTATACATAAAAAATCTTATAGTAGGAAATAAGTTTTGAAAAACTGATATAAAAGATCTTTTTCCCATTCAAGCGTTGAATTCATGTGATGCCGAGCATGATATTTCAACTGATTGCTTTCATCGGGGGTCCTCCTTTGTCTCCATGATGGGAGGCACATATGACTAGCAATGCAATCACCAACACACACCTAGCCCATCCCGCCATGATTATCACCACTCAACAAAGGCATTGGTCTTCTCCACATCAAAGCAAAGCTATAAACTTGAAAGAAAAAGAAAGAAAGAAAGAAAGAAAGAAAAAGAGCCACTCTCTCACCCCTTGTGTGAATCATACAAAAACCCTAAAGTGTGCTTGGCGATCGAGTGGGAGATCAGAATGATACGAGAAAAGTGAAAGATATTAAAAGAAATTTATTTCGAGGACACCCACTAGGGTGACCAAGAACTACATGGGATAGAAGTCAAAGGACTAGATTACTTCGACTCTCGTTTGATCTCGAGATGGAATTTAGGTGTCCTTATCATGGGGAGTGATTCTCGCAGGTTAATTATATGACTTGTAAGAATCATTTCCATTTCCTTCCTTAAAGATCTTGATCTGGTTCTGTAATAGTGAAAGTGGAATCAATAATCATAGCAACCTCCACCTTTAAATTTTTGAAAATTAAAGCCACTTTGGACCAATTACCCTAATCACCATTTCCTTAATTCTTATGTCAGCTAGGCTACAATATTCTCTTACATGTAGCTAGCTTTCATGGATTTATCTTTTCACTTTATCTTTGTTTTTGTTTTTTTATAGGATCTTGAGCTCCATAATGGATACCAGCCCTCCTTCTTCCTCGACCATTCCTTCAATCTCTTGTAAAACATGATTTGATCAAAACATTTTTAAACGTCCATGATGGCAGATTTATCTTACCAGTTTATTAAAACACAGCTAGCAGTGATCATGTTGGATCTGCCATTAAACAATTCTATATGGGTACTGTCATGAACAGAAGGCTTCGATCGCATAATTTAAACAATTCTTAAAGTAATATCCATCACTTAATTACCCTAATATATATAAACCTGCCCTGAAATTCATTTGACTTGTACAAACACAAACTTTAATCCCCTCCACCACTCAATGAGTGTGCATGAACTTTTTATTAAATTAATATTTGGTTAGCAGTATTTGTCAAAAACATATTTAAAAAAAGAGGGATTTTTAGGAGATCCCGATGCAAAAGAATTTAAGAGAGATTAATATTTTTTATTGAAAATAAAAATAATAATGCTGGTGTCCTCCTCTCAGCAATATCAAAAGGAAAAGGGTGGTCGATCCACAATATCATTTATGAAGGTTGGTTGAACATTGTGGAGGGAGTAGTTGCTGCAACAAATTTGGAAGTTGAGAATCATGATATGCTTTACTTAAATGTTGAATTGGAAGCTGCGGGATGTAAAGAAAGTAGATGTTGGACGAGCACAATCCATCTGCCCCCGACCAAATTGATTAGAAGAAGAAATAGTCTATTGAATTTTGACAAATTAATCCCTGAATTTTACAATTTTCAAGCTAGAAGCTGCTAATTAAGAGTTTCTATTTTGCTGTGTGACAGCTTATCTTAACAAAATATAAAATAACATATCTATCTGGCTATAGAAAAGAAAAGGAAAAATATAAATATATTTGAGATGATTTTTTTTTTAAAATAAAAAGAGTGTGAGAGAGAGAGAAACACAGTACAACTGTGTTTTCTCTTCTGATCGGATTAAATAATCATGCATCGCATGAACTGCTACTAAAATTACACTCAATAATTGAAGAAGTGAAAAGACTGTGGAATCTTATTGTCAAGCCCGTGACAGCAAACAGCATTGCTTGTCATGGGTGAGAACGCAACTTCACACCACAGCCACAGGTGAAATTCTCTATTTTCCCACCTCAGGTGGGTGACGTTTCTTGTAAGAATCAACCACAGCCTACTGCCTAGATCGGACTACCAGGGTTGGCACGTACTATCTTTCTGCTCCAAACTTATTTAATGCGTGTTTTAAAAATATTTTTGATAAAAAAAATTAAAAAATTATTATTTTTTATTTAAAATTAATTTTTTTTAATGTTTTTAAAAATTTTCATATACCAATATTAAAAATGATTTTTAAAAATATAAAAAATATTATTTTAAAACATTTTGAAAGAAGAAACACTTCGAAATCAACCTTAATTATACTTTCAAATATTACATTTTTCATTATATTTCAAAAAAATATTATTCTAATAACAAAAAAATATTTTCAAAATCAACTTTAAGTCACTTAAGCATTTGCAAAGCTAATTAATCGTATAGATCACATAAGCTTGTACCAACTTCACCGATCATCGTTCTCCTTAGTCAGGTGTTGCATTATAGGGCATAGAACTCTCTTTTTCAAGGCACCGTTGAATATTGGGTTTGCCCTAAAGAAACCAGCCATCTTTGTCGTCGGAGAAAATCAAGGAACTCCCTGTCATTTCTTTCGCTGGTTTCAGGCATCCGCTCATATTATCATCATGTGTAAGTTACTTATAAAGGAAAATCATTTTGCCGCCGCCGCCCCTATGCATCTCGACGTACGGGCTTAAAAACGAAAATAACTTGAAGATATAATTCTAAAGTTTCATGTATTTGACTTTGAATTTGATTGGGACTTAGAAACGAGAGAAATAAAGCTGTGGCTGTGAGCTGTGATGTGTTAGATTTAACAAAGTGTTGTTAATTATAGATGTCCTTGCACGACCACCTTGTGATGGAGAAAAGAAGAAGAAGAAGAAGAAGAAGAAGAAATTCTATTTTTTTTTAATAACTTTAATGATAAATCAGCAATAAGACAATTCTAAAAAGTAATTTGGCAACTTTTACGAAGAAGATGAGTAATAATTTAAGGCTGGAAATCTGTAGGATTTGTAAATGAATCTGATCATGGGAAGGGGACACATCCATGACAAACTCATGCTGAAAATTAAGATTTTGTTGATGGGCGAAGTGCTATGTCAGAAAACTCTTTGCTACGGACCCACGAGGATACTATCTCCAGACAAACATAAAACAAATCAGATTTAAAACCTCCCCTCCTTTTCCATGCCTCACCTGCAAGCTTACACCACCGCCAGCCCCCCTCTGGTCCAGGCTGCAGCTGATGCCACAGTTATTTTTCTTATTTTAGCAATGGAAAAAAAGTATGATTACTTTGGAATAATAGCATTGCGGAAAGTTTTGAGCTTGCAATTACAAGCGTTTTGGGTGTTGATAGCAATCATTTCACGAAAAAAAACACATAATGCATCGCTTCAAAGAGTTAATGGCAAGTTTTAATTTTGTCCCCTTTTTGTATACTCTGCGAAGGATGGGCCTATGGAGTGAGTTAGAAGCGACCCCACCAAGCCTCTCGTAGGCAACCAGGTGTTGACACCTCAAAAATCCTCATGAGCACTTGAGTTCCTTACAAGAGATGCCATGGAAATTGCATCATATCTTGCTGTGACCATTGTAGCATGCAATAGATATAATGAACAAGAAAGAAAGAAATGGAGAATCCATCCATGGAATATGGAAATGGATGTGAATATGTTGTTGCTTGTCTCAGATGGTGAATTTGGCTGTTCAAGTTGTCATCATACCTAAAATTTTAGCCATACACAACCGCCCACTACAGTCAAAAAGAGACAAGAAAAGTAAACACATGCACCCATGTTTTGTGTCTTACAGAGAGACAGGGGAGGTAAAAATAAAAAAAGTTGACAATTACATGCATGTTTGGAGGAAAATAGGTAAACTCAGATCACAGAGGACAGGAGTTAAAAAAATTGAGTTTTGACCATGAAGGATATACATTATTAGGATTTTAATTTTTTTAAGAAATATTATATAAGTATTATAGGGATTGAGTTGTGTGTTTTTGTCTCAGTCTTTGTTGCCAAAAACAGTGAAACTCATGGAGGTTTAGGACTTTTCAGGTCATCTTCTTCAATCAAAGAGGATTAGAGGACCCATCTCTCTGTCTCTCTCTCTCTCTCTTTAAAGCTTATTTTGCATCTCCGAGTCCACTTTCTATCTTTCCTGTTCATGGATCCCAAGGGCTCTAACTCAAAAAACCCACATGAGTTACCCACTTTCCTGACCCACGCCCACCCTTCTCCTCCTCCTCCTCCTCCTCTACAAACCCATACACAACAACTCCATAGCCAAAACCAACAACAACCCAACATGGGAGACAACAAACCAGCAGAAATCAAAGACTTTCAGATTGTAGTAGCTGACAAAGAAGAGCAAAAGAAACAGTTGGCACCAAAGAGAAGCTCAAACAAAGACAGACACACAAAAGTTGAAGGTAGAGGTAGAAGGATAAGGATGCCGGCTCTTTGTGCAGCGAGAATCTTTCAATTAACCAGAGAATTGGGTCACAAATCTGATGGAGAGACTATACAGTGGCTTCTACAACAAGCTGAACCATCTATAATTGCAGCAACTGGGACTGGTACCATACCTGCATCAGCTTTAGCAGCTGCTGGCGGTGCAATTTCACAGCAAGGAGCTTCTCTTTCTGCTGGTTTGCATCAAAAGATTGATGACTTAGGTGGGCCCAGTAGTAGTAGGGCCAGTTGGGCAATGTTAAGTGGCAATTTAGGGAGACCCCATCATGTTACTACTGCTGGATTATGGCCCTCAGTTGGAGGCTATGGGTTCCAGTCATCATCTAATACCACTGGTCCATCAACAACAAATATAGGGACTGAAGCAGCAGCTGCTGCTGCTGGTTCTAGTTATTTGCAAAAACTTGGTTTTCCAGGGTTTGACTTGCCGAGTAACAACATGGGGCCTATGAGTTTTACTTCAATTCTAGGTGGGGGTACCCAGCAGTTACCAGGATTGGAACTTGGACTGTCGCAGGATGGGCATATTGGGGTTTTGAGTCCACAAGCTTTGAATCATATTTATCAGCAGATGGGGCATGCTAGAGTGCAGCAGCAGCAGCATCAGCATCAGCAAAATCCTTCTAAAGATGATTCACAAGGATCAGGGCAGTAATTAGTAGGTGAAGGAAATAGGCATTTGGTTGATGTTGAAAGAGAGGCTGAGTGATTTACGTTAATGGTTTTTTTGTGTTGTATAATTGATAAACAGAAAAAAAAATATGAGAAAAAAGAGAGAGAGAGAGATACTTTGGGAGAATTCAATAGGGGCTGGATTTGGTTTGCCATTCACTTCTTCTCCACTGCCTTACTCAGGTTTTCATATACAGGTGCGTTTTTCTCTTGCTTGATATTAGATTTTTTTTTTGGTGTAAATTATTGAGCTGGTTATTGACCCATTGTAATGATTTGGCTTTGATGTGGAATGTGCAGATGGGATTGTGCACAGCCAAATAGCTTGGTTTTGGGCTTAACTTCTTATTTGATTCAGAGGCGTGTTGATTATAGTGTAAGGCATCTTTAATTATTTTGTTCTTCTGTAGGCCTCGATGAAGTGGTTGAATTTGATCAGTTTGTTTGTGATATGAAACATATCGTTTCATAATCATACTTTGTCTGATTTCACTTTGGATCATGCTTTGCAGAGGTGAAGCTATTAATTTTTCACATTTGGCTGTCTGCTACATGCATTTGACTTGCTGTGTTGTGTCTGTATGAAGAAATATCTAGTCATCGCCTTAATTATACAGAAGCTTTCTGCTATATGTAGCTAGAAATTTGTTCCCAAATAGCCATTTATGTCTCTCTCTGTTTCGTGAAATTTCCATCCCAGCATTCTTTTTCGTCTTCATTACTAGGAGATTTCATTAATTGTGTGTATCTGATAATGGCACATCAATTTGTTCTTATTTTCTGTGCTGTACACCTGAGAACATAGTAGTCCCAATATGTTTAGAAATTCTCTGTAGTTGATCCTATTTTAACAATCTTCTTCAAGCATCGAGAATCACCTGAATCTGTGACCGACATCTGGTTATGTTTGTAAAAAGAATATGATCCTCTTATGCTGTATTGACCCTTTTTTCTGTTCATTATAACTCAAATTTATAGTTCTTACTGTAAGTTTAGAAATTCACGCAAGTTGTTGTCACCGTCACAGTCAAACTGTCGGTACAAACAACCACACCCTTTAATAGGATGGCATATTTGACCACGATTCTTGCATCGATGCAATGAACGAAGACCTTCATTCAACTTTTACTTGGCTCTTCACTTTGCAACACCTCTAACCTATGTAAGCCACCCTTTTCCGTGAAAGAGAACATCTCAGAAAATACAAAATAAGCTCCCCAGAAGACTTTAATGCAGACAGAGTTACTAAAGCAGTGCGTGCCATCTTATCCGTGCCTTGAAACTATGATTTTGCTGGCTTCCTTTTCACGATATAAACTCTAGTGAATGCTGGTGTCTCAAGTTTCCAGATTTCACACTTTTATGCTTCTAGGAGCTCGTGTTTTTAGTTCATATAGGCATAGAGTTCGCCGAGTTCTGGTTCGAGGTTTATTTATGTATGGTATCAGCACTCCTTGGTAGTTTCATATAATTAAATAAGCCAGCACTTGAGGATGGGCAGTTGAAATGTGTACATCTATTGCCTTCTACAATGGTAGAACCTCGTATTTGAATTAGTTTAATCTGGGAAAACCATCTCCTTGTGATCATTGTCCTGTTTTGAGCTTATTTATCACAATCTCCTGTTATTTCTTGTGGTACTAGACCGGTCCTCATATTGTGAAGGTGATCTACATGCTTCACCAGGGTTTGATATATCTGTTATCTAAGGAACTTGTGACCATTACTGTGTATTTTTCTAGTGTGAATACTTACTGCTAACATAGCAAGATGAAGTCCCTAACGCAACAGGTTGCTGTTTGCGGAAAATTATAGCTTTCCTGGGCGTAAATGATGTACAAATCACCAATTTTACTGGAAAGGGACCTGACAAGAATTTTACAGGATGAAAATATGAATTTTAGAATTTAAAGACATGGAGGAAGAGAGCTGCATTAACTACATAGAAAAATGCGTCACATGAAGTAGATGTTTCTGTTCATATTGTCTCTCATATTTATGTTATCGAGGTTTGCGTGTTGAGTGGGCTGAAACTTCTTTGTGTGTATTGAAATCTTAGCCGGAGACCGACATTGAAGGCAGCATAGTATTTATTATCGACCTCGTCCTCTCAGCCATTCCTGTGGTTGGCAATCGATTCTCTATCCACATCTGTTCTTCTCTGTGGTGTCTCTTTCTGCTCCTATTTCAATTTCTGCAATTACTTTCCTTGTTATTTGTGTGGCAACTCTACAGTTCAATGATGGTTACTTACATCTGTTCCCCCCCCCCCCCCCCAAAGTGATTGACCCCGGATGCCGCCGCGAGCCATTTGATTTAACACTCAGCTGGACCACCCGTTTAGTCCTAGCCTCATCAAACTCCTGCGTCGTCGTCCTTTTACTCAGAAGAGATTCAAGAAATCCCTACACAATAAGCCCTGCAGAATTATCTCATATTTAAACGCAACTTGTGTGTGAAATGACGCAAGAAAAACCTGAGATAATTGCTTTGGATCGTCATTCGAAGTAAATATTTTATTCAGAGAGCTGTCATTAAAAGTCTCATCTTTAACCATTCCATCTGAAGCATCTACATTCCTGTGTTCGTCTGTCATTTTGCTCTCATTCTCGGATTGCAATCAAATGAATTTATTTGTTTTGCAAACGAGAAAGCACGTGGCACCGTCCCTTGTCTTCGAAACATCAATTTATCTATTTTCTTTTATGCCTTGGCACATAAAACATCATCTTCGGTACACAGTCTTATTTAAAATTTCAACCACCATCTCCAATTGTTTTTTTATGCAAGGAAATCTTATTTTCTAGAAAGTGTATTTTGTAGGTTTAGATGAGCGGGTAAGACTGACTTGTCCCAGATTTTTTCAAAGTATGCGCTCAAACTCGAAACTTATTGTGCGGATCATATCTCGAATGTTGATTAATCTTATATCGTTATTTTATGCCCGAATAACAGCCATGAGAAATCCCATGAAATTGACAAGGCATAACTTAACCCTTTTGCATGGGTGACCGGAATACATGCGGATCTGTGCTTCAAACATTCATGATGATTGGTGCCACGATAAAGAGGATCGATGACTCAACAGAACCTGAAGTAGAAAACAGCCATACCAGGAAACGTTCACAATAATGTCCAGTGGGATCGGTATCTTTACAGGAATGGCGAGTGCCAAGTTGCATGCCGCAAAAGTATCATTTCTAAGTATAGCATGCATATGCCCTTTAAGGATCATTTCGCTGCTCCATCATGTGTAAGAATAAAAAAAAAATATGAAATAAATCCCGAGAGATAAATTTACGGGCATGGAGATTGATAGAAGAAATGAGGGAGGAAAGCAGATATTCTTCCTGGCCGATCTCGTATGAGTTGATTTCAGACAGTACATGATGTCATGTGACAGGACAATCAATGCAAGCACACTGCAGGGCATGAATAGAAACACGACCACGCATCTCACTCATTCATGTATTTGGGTATAAATTTTGCATAAAAAAACATTTTATAATTGATTTTTATCAAATAAGACGAGATAGTGAAATTCAAATTCGTGATCGTTAGGTCAAAAAGTTTCTTATACCATGTCAAGAAATTATATTACTTAAAAATTTAAATTATTTAGTTAAGGTTTTAAAATATAATTTATATTATTCTCTAACATCAATTATTTTAAACTGAGAAAGCAAAAACTTGTTATGAACGAGAGTTCACCTTTGAAAATGTGATTAGCAGCAGCCAAAAAAAAGTGAAAGAAATGCAGTGACTTTCATAAATAGCAATGCAACAGCAAGTTTGTCTCTTCCTTTTGTATTGGAGAGAAGAAAATAGATCTGCACAGGGGATGTGGGCTTCTGCGATGCAATATCTTTTTGAAGGCATTGGTGCAGAGCAGAGCCTGTATATAAGTATGGTAGGTGCTCTCTAATTTGGGGCATTTGGATTCAATGCTCACCTGAGACGGGTGGACACAATTATTTTGTTTGAGGGAAAACCATTTTTAGTGGGCTAAATTTAGAATTTACTAGTTTTAGGGTTCAAATTAATTTGAAGCAAAAAAAAAGTAATTTAAGCCAAAATTAATTTGTGTGATCTATCATGTATTGGTTTTTATTTGGTATTCAAGGCTGATTGGGTTTTGATAAATCAATAATTAATCGGTTTGAAAATTGAAATTAGGAAAATTAGGACCACATTTGACAAAAAAAAAGAAAAAAAGCAAAGCCTTTCCTATGATCCCAAGAGTTTTTGTTTTCCTATAATTTGGTCCATGTTTTTAAAATATTAATATTTCATTACCAAACTTTATTTTCTTTGTATTCCAATCATCGTGTGTTGATCAACGGTGAGAGAAGCTATATCTTATATCAATGAATTTATCTTCTCGAAATTAATTCAATAAGGGTGGCGTTAAACATTTGCATTTGCATCTTCTTCTTCTTCTTTACTAGGAAGGTTAACCTCCCATTTTATTATTTAATTAGCATTATTTTTTTAATTAGTTTATTAATCATAAATAATATTTTTTATTATTTTCCAAATAAAAAACATTTATAGCAGACATTTTGTGTTAAAAAATAATTTGAAATCCTATATGCAATATAGCTAGTGTAAAAGACTTACCTCTTGTTTAGTATTGCTTTTCAAAAATATTTTTAAAAAAATAAAAGTTTTTTATTTTAAATTAAATTTTTTAATATTTTTAGATTATTTTTATGTGTTGATTTCAAAAATATTTTTTTTAAAATAATCTCATCCAGACAGAATTTTTAATATTATACTAAATCAATCAAAATTAAGATAGAGATAAGGATGAATATTTATTTATTTTTTGTCATTATGTAATGGTTGAGCATTACCGTTTCCTCAAAGCAATCCCTGCAGGAATGAATGGTTTTCATGGCACGTTGAATCTAAAACTTGACCAACCCTGAACCAGTCAAAATGGCGTGGCTATAAAGGCACTATTTTCTATCAAACTTTCTAGCCCTCGTTCCATTAATTTCCACTGAAGATAGCTGGAACCCATTGTGCCACTACCACCACCTGCACTCGTTTTTCATGAACCAGCCCTTTACTCTCTCCAAACAATCAACACTTAGCCTCGTAATAAAACTCCACGATCACCTGCAATCACCTGCAAGGTTGTGGCTAAGTGGTTGTAGGGGCGCACTTTTTTTCATTTTGATTCCCAGTAGGAGTGGGACTAAAGTGTTTCTTCCATCATGTTCTCTGGGTTCATTCTTACGTGATACGTATGTCATCTTTGCGATGTCTTACATGATCATTGAGTTTACGAGATATTTAGTGAGCCCGAGAAATAGTCTAGGTGCGCGTAAGCTGACCCAAACATCCCGGTCACAAAAAAAACTCCACGATCTAAATTACATCATGGGATAGCAGAAATACAAGTCTCATGTGTAGTCCTTTCAATTACTATGAGTGCTTGATCATCTTCTGTTTAAGAAAATATTTAATTTTTTTGTCATTTCTATCATGAATTGAAACATATTTATTCAATTTGAATCACATGATTTAGGTTTCCTGGATGAAGTGTGTGATGGGTTGGATTTCCCGTCTATTTTGAGAATGATTTGTTTATATTTGGTTTGGACCATGCAGGATTAACTCGCATGAGGGAGGGGTTTTAGCCCATTTTTTTAGGGTTCTTAAACCCCATTTCTTGGTTTGTGTAGGGAGAAAAATAAAGAGAGCATAGAAATATATATAACACTTGTTTTGAAGAATCATCCAGTTTTGATCAAATTTTTAGATGAGTTGTTCCAAGTCCAATTGAGCTGATTTTTTTTCCTGATAACCGAGGTGTTCGGTCAAGCTTACGCGCATCACAACTAATCTTCGGGCTCACTGAACATTGCAAACTCAGCGAGTGTGTAAGGCACCACAGGGTGACAAGCGTGCATGGTGGGACTTGAACCCTAGTGCAGAGAAATGAAACAAGTCATTTCCACCGTTAGGTCAAGACTCTACTTGCAATTGAGTTGAAAACTGATTGTGGAGCAACTAGTTTCACTGGTGTTTTTTTATTTATTTCCAAAATTACCACATAAAAAAATCCCACTGTGAAATACCTTGATTCACTAGCTTAACATTTTCTATGTTATTGTCAAGAAATCATCTTAACTAAAAACTTAAACTATTAAATAAATTTTAATATATAATTTATATTATTTTCCATCGTTCTTATTCAAGCGGAAATCATATGAATTTTTAAAAACAATAGGAGTTACCAACGCCGACATACAAATTAAACCCTGTTAAAAGTTTTTAAATATATTGAAAATATTTCTTTTAAGATATTTTCTTAATCTGATAATCAGCGTACAGTTCAGATCGCTAATTATAAAGATCAGTGTTCGAATTATTTCAACTTGTCAGAAACTGTTTTGATGCAAAATCGCAGTACAATAATGAGGATGAGGAACCCACCACCATTGCAAATAATAGAAAATGAAAGAATCGTATGCCACTTTATTAGTGGTAGAGTCACCCCTTTCCACGAGGACCTGTTCTATCAATCAACAAGATAATGGACGATGACCCAACTTTTGCTGGTACACACCAAGTGCTCGACGAAACGACCCATGCTTTGTCCTTCCTTTCCTAGCTGCTACACTTTCTTCTAGGTGGAGTCAAGGTTTTTGAAACGTTTTTTTTTTTTTTTTTGCGTGCTGTCAAAATATACCAGTCCAGGGGTGAAAGTCTACTCAAGACTCCACAAAACAATTAAATTAATATACAAAATTATCTAGTTTAAGAAAATCCACGTGCAATTTGGCGATATTTACTATTACGTACAGAGATAACTTGGGAGCCAAGCTGCACACTAGTTTTTTGTATCGCTATTAAGGAAGCATTCCTGTCTGTCTATATTTGTCGAGCCCAGCCTCCTCCTTTTTTTGGCTCAGATCAGAAAAAGGGAAGGAAACCGTATTATTCTAACCCGGCTTCCTCCCCATATCTTGTTGGTGAAGAAAAAAAAAGTGTTTTAAATTCACGTCCTTATCCTTCTATCTAACTATATTCTTAAATAATAGTAAAAAATAGGTTTTCTTTTGAACCGAGATCACCCTGTATATCCACTTCATGTTCAAGATTGTATGGAATATTTCGTATTTTGCCTTAGTTAATTAAGAGTTTTTGAAGACATGAAAACAAAGTTTGTTTTTGTGGTTTGATTTCTTTTTGATGTGCACAACAGATCTCAAGTTCGAGTTAAGACGTACAATTTTTGTAAAAGTCTTAGATTTATAAGAGTTTAGGATAGACAGAGTTTTTCTCGCTCATCTAGATCCAGAAAAATATTTTTTCCGAGGATGAAGTTTTTTCAAATCTAAAAAAAAAACCAATTAAAAAATATTTTTCAAAATAACCCTGCAATGCATCACCAAATACATACTAATAGTGACAATATCATAGTGGATAAACTTGTGCATGGCTTGCTTTTCAAAAAGCACTAAAAACAAAATGGATAGGTACATAGTTATTGCAATGTGACATGAAATATTGATTTCCATAATCAAGAGCATATAGTGTTGCATATTTTAAATTAGAAATTGGGTTAACCTATCCGAACCGATTGACTTAGATTTTTATTTATAATTTAGGTGTTTAATTCCGGTATAATTATTATTTTCTATCAAGTTTATTACATGTAACTTTGATTTGATCCTTCCTTTCTTTGCTTTGGATTCCAAACCAGACCCTTGACGGAGAGAGAAGAGAAAAGACTCAAGCTGTCATTGCAACGACAATGGGAACACGTCAATTGCACGACGTTGAGACAGTGACCAGAGACACTTTCAATGTCTACAATATGCATTTGGCCAAATGTGCGGTCCAAGGAGGGTCCGGTTAAGATAAAAAGAGTTATCTACAAAATTGTGTCCATCACAATGCATAATTCACCGAGATTCATTCCGATTTCAAAACAAAATTATTTTTTATTTTAAATTATTTTCTCTGTGTTTTTCAATTATTTTCATGGGTTGATTTAAAAAATAATTTTTAAAAATAAAAAAATATATTATTTTAATATTTTGTGTTGTATTCCAAAATGGGACCTCCATTTTGTGTATTCAGGTCCCTCATGGGCGGCTCCGATGTCATGTATGAGGAGGATCAATCCCTTCAAATTCCCAACTATTCTCTAAAAAATCTCCTTTATTCCCATCAAATACCCTCACCCTTTTTCATCCAGATATTTCCACACAGCTGGACGATGCTGCTTCCAGATGATTGACACGTGGGAAGCCCTGGGAAAGGCACGGGGATAAAATTAAAAAGAAAAAGAAATTGTGTTTTAAGGTGATTATGGATTCACATGCTCTAAAATGGCATTTTAAGGCCATTTTTTAATGCGTAACGAATTTCTATTGAAATAGTTTTTGGATACAAACACAAATTATTATTATTATTATTATTTTGTAAGAACTACAAACATGTTTTCTTTAAAAAATAAACGTAGAGAACAAATTAAAAATTAACTTAAACTTTTTTTAATTTCAAAACCATGATATATTGAATCGCCTAGATTAATTTGGATCCATTTATCAAATACATAATTTAAATCATTGAAATGACTTGGTTCAAGACTTTGTGTTTTTAAAATAATATTTTATATAATTAGATAATAATAAAGATAATTGATCATGGAAATGAAATTGTTTATTTTTAATAAAAACTATTATGAATTCTAAAAAAACAAAAAAACTTTCAACACTTAAAAAACAATTATAATCTTATATGAAAACAATTCAAAAGTTCAATTAATTTTTAAGAAAAAACACAAATTAATTCAAGAGAATAAAAATATACACACATTAAAAATTTTAAAAGGGTTAATTTATATAAAGACAAAAAAAAAAAAATACAAGTCACAAAGGCTTAGTGACCGTATTATGATGTAAGGCGACACATGTCATTTGGCCTTGTTTTTCCTTTTTAATATAAAAATAAATAAATTAGGTGATGAGAAAGGGTCGTGCATGAAGGTCTAAAAGGCTCAATATGTTTGGTGTAATGAAAATCAAGTTTGGCATGTGGGCCTGACAACACAACTCTACATGCACGGCCTTCAATTATTATTATTATTCAAGGGGTAGTACATGTCATTTGACCTTGTTATTCATTACCAATGAAATCTGCACAACGATGATATGGTCTGTCAATATTTTTTTTATAATTTTTTAGTAGTATATCCTATAATTCTAGATACATAATTATGTGTTCACATGGTCCAAATTCCCTTTCTTTTACATTTTAAGCAAATCATTCAATTTTTCTTACTACTCTTTTTTATGTAGAAAATAATATAAGAGATAATTCCACTAGCTTTAAGAAAAGGTTTGAAATAATAGCAGTAATAATAATAATAATAAAAAGAATATAGGATATTTATGAAATAAACAAAAGATGCCCTCAATTAAATTATTAGAACCGCAACTAGTAAATCCTTGAACGAACCTGGAAAAGGGATCTGATTCCATCATAATGAGAGCTCGCAAGGGGCATTAGAAGATGTGAAAGGGAATACGCAAAATATTATAGGGTGTGTATTTCAAGCAAGAATTGAAGATGAGTCCATATAGAAAACTCCACGTTTACAACCTTTTTATCACTTATTCCATGTGGATAAAATAAAAATGTCACCACATCTTGATGGCAGCAGCTCGCAGTAGACCAATAAGATCATCTTAAAACACCAGCTTATCCTCTCGGCTTGACAACCCCCTGTGTTTTGCGTTCACATTCTCTTCAAAACGACAGGCGCACGTCCATTTTCTAACCTGGTTCAAGTCAGCTTTTGTGGGCGCTTTGAAAAGTTTTCTTTTCTAATTTTGGAAATATAAATATATTATTTATTTATAATCTAATTTTATTTAGATTTAGTTATATTATTATTTTTAATATTAATTCTCAACTTTTACAGAATATTCTTCACGCTTCATCCCGGAATATTTCTTAGGCTTTTATTCTCCATTTTTCCTATCAAATATAAAATTAATCAGTATAAAAAAAGAAAACCATAAGTCAATCTACAAATATTAATACAGTAAAGGGATATTTCGAGAATAGAAATGAGATTTACTAAAATTCAAAGTAGACGTTTCCCTTTCATAGATGGAGGAGAGGTAAAGAACAATTTCAAGACTGTGAGCTGGCTGCTGGCTGCTAAAAGCAAACGGCGGTGTCAAAAGTCACACTCCTCTACTGGAAAAAGAGAATAAAAACTATTTTCTTTAGCTCCTGAGAACACATAATTCAAAGCATTTACTTCTCTGAAACGTAACTGGCTAACTCTAGCTACTGACAACCTGGTTAGATTCCAAACTGAAATAGTCAAGTAGTCAACTCTTCACCACACACCATGCTAGTTTATATGCTACGAGGAAAGTTAGACAGTTGGAGGCGTATAAATAACGTGGGCTACGAAACCAGTCGGTCACGCTGGAATTGCCGCCAATATAACCGGCAAAAGCACCCACCAATCCTGCACTCGCCACGTGCTCAATAACCGCGCCACCATACGGCCAGAAGACTCACTTCCTTAATTAAAAATAAATGATGTAATTAGTTATTTATAAGATCCAGAAGAAGAAAAAAACGCCACACGCACAGTAACAGCACTGCTTTCTCTCAGCTTTCTGACCGCGGGCAGCTGGAAACCGTGTTTTACCCAATAAGAAACGAACATGTCGTTTAATTAGTAATCAGGGAAACAATAACGGTCATGAAAGATAGTTAAAAAGGAAGGTCGTTACCCAGCTGGCTAAAACTCTCTTTCTCTCTCTGTCTCTCTCTCTCACACTCTCTATTTCCAGCTCAGGCCTGGTTTTCTTTTTTCCTTGGATATTGGAGGAAGATATTTCTGTATTTTCTTAAGGTTTTCTTGTTGGGTTAAGCTTGAAATTGTTTCTCGTAGATTGAGGGCTGTGTGTGTGTTTTGGGAGGGGGGGGGGGGGATTTTGAAAGCGAAATGGATGATGAGTATGCTAAGCTAATCAGGAGGTTGAACCCACCAAGGTAGTTGCTTTCTTTTTGGGTGATTTTTTTGGTTTTATGAATTGTGTTTTCGGTTGTTTGATCTATATATGAAATGGACTGTGTTTTTGCTTGAAGATGTCTTTAGAGAGAAGTTTACGCTCTTTGCAAGTTATTCCTTTTTTATTAGTCTTTTCCTCCAATTTCTTTCTTTGTTTAATTGGTTTGAAGAGAAGTGATCAAAAAATAGAAATGAAATAGAAAACTCAAATCTTTCATGTTGAATTATGACTTCATATATACCATATTTGTGAATTTTGGAGGAAAAAAAGTAGTAGAAGAAGAAACCAACTATGGTAGATGACTAGTAATTTTACTAGTTTAACATAAAACAAATTTCTTTATTTTCTCCAATTTTCTTGGGAACTGAATAGAGCCTTCAAATCCCCGTCCCCTTTTCAAGACCTGGCAATTATATTCAAATTGAGCGAATTTGAGACATTATGAGTGAGAAGTTGGTTTCTTCTTCTCCTTTTTTTTTTGTTGAAGACCACGAAGATTTTTAATTTTCTGTACTGTTGCAGAGTTGTGATTGACAACGATGCTTGTGACGATGCCACTGTTATCCAGGTAAAGTTTGTGTGCTTTTCATAATTTTGTTATTAGTTTAGAAAAACTATGGTAAACTAGAATATGGTTTGTAAATTCCTCAGCAATTTCCTTACATTAATTTATTTTATGAGATAATTAGTAAATCTTTTACTATCTGGGCTTGGTTTAATTTGAGATAATTTCTTTTTTTTTTTTAGACAAATAACCATTTTGTGAAATATCTTAAGAATTGATTTCCCTATTCAGGTTGATAGTGTCAACAAGCATGGAATACTCCTCAAAGTTGTACAAGTGCTTACGGACATGAACCTTGTGATAACAAAAGCATACATATCATCTGACGGGGAGTGGTTTATGGATGGTAAGATTTCTTCTGCAATCTCTCAGAAAGTAACAAGGTTCAAATGAGTTATTTTGTTTCTAATATATATTTATTTTTTATGCATTTCAGTTTTTAATGTGGTCGACCAAGATGGGAAGAAAATCAGAGATAAGGAAGTTATGGATTATATTCAACGAGTAAGGGTTGTATGCTATTGCTGTTTCTTATATTTGCATACTTTCCATTTGATCCATAAAATATCAGGGTAAAGTAACAGAAAGCTAGTCTGAATACTTGCAATTGATCAAGTCATATAGTCACATTATACTCAGTAAGGTGGAAAATTGTTTCTCTTTGGTCTCAAATAATCAAAATTTCCAGATATAGAATTATACTCCACTTGTCCCTGATTTCATCAGCATAAAAAGAAATGGCTTGCCAAGAATTCTCATGAAACAACCTGTTTTGTTTTCCTTTGTAGCCCTCAGCACTGGTATCATGTTGTGTTTTCTCATGATGGTAGGGGCATGTCTGCATCAATTTGATGTTTTGAAGAAAATGCACCAATTAATAATATCAATACAAATAGAACTCGGGAGAAATCAGGCTAACCTTGGTTGAGATTAAATTCTGAGTCTTTTTGAAACTGTTAAAGTCAGATTACAGTTTGCTAAAGAAAAATTTCTCATACATTTTGATACTGTAGGATAAGTCAGAAAGATAATTGTCCATAATTCTCTTAATCTTAAACATTCTTTAAGTTAATGAACGTTTAAGATGACAAAATGCACATGTAGTGTTCCTTTTCCACTGTCATATTTGCTACCATTTTTTTCCCTTGATAAACTACAACGTGAGCACAGCTCATCTTTTGATTCATGTATCTTGTTACTTCTGATTATGCAGAGACTTGAAAGTAATGCTAGCTTTGCACCATCGTTGAGAGGGTCTGTTGGGGTGATGCCCTCTGAAGAGCACACTGCAATTGAGCTTACTGGTACTGACAGGCCTGGTTTATTGTCTGAAGTATGTGCAGTTCTCACAGACCTCCACTGCAATGTGGTAAATGCTGAGATATGGACCCATAACACCAGGGCTGCTGCTGTAGTTCATGTCACAGATGATTCCACAGGGTGTGCAATTAATGATCCAAAACGACTCGAGACCATCCGGGAATTGCTTTGCAATGTTCTCAGGGGAAATGATGATTCGAAGACAGCAACTATGACTCTTTCACCCCCTGGGGTAACAAGTAGGGAAAGAAGATTGCATCAGATTATGTTTGCAGACAGGGACTATGAAAGAGTTGAAAGAGCAGGATTCACAAGATTTGAAGATAAGAATTCAAGACCCCATGTAACAGTGTTGAATATTGAGAGAGATTACACCGTCGTTTCTATGAGGTCAAAGGATCGTCCCAAACTGCTGTTTGACATTGTTTGCACTCTAACAGACATGGAGTATGTTGTCTTTCATGGAATGGTCAGCACGGGAAGAATGGAAGCTTATCAGGTAAGATGAGTTTAGTTAAAAATTTAAAAGCAGGTTTTCTGAATGATAATTAAACCTGGGAACGCTTGCTTTCTAGAATGGCAATGTAGCAGCCATTTCATCAGGTGGTCCATTTGTGAACCTGTAAAAAATTCCATTGTGTAGCTGAGCATATTACTGGGACCGAGTTCCCAATGAAGTTAATTGAGCATAACTTCATATGCTAAATTTTGCACTCCATTTTCTCTTTTCCTTTTAACTTGTCAAGAAATTCTATTTATAGAGCTAAATTTTGTATGGTTGTAGGAATTCTATATTCGACATGTTGATGGACTCCCTGTAAGCTCAGATGCTGAGCGAGAACGTGTAGTGCAGTGTCTTGAAGCTGCCATTGAAAGGCGAGCTTCTGAGGTAATAATTTACCGTTCTGATTTAATTTGCTAGTTCTTACTAGCAAATTATTTGTGAGGTAATAATTTACCATGGTAGGCGTGCTTGTCATTGCTTATATCTTACTTGGCCGTGTAGGGACTGGAGCTGGAATTGTGCACAGACGACCGAGTTGGACTCCTCTCGGACATTACCAGGATATTCCGAGAAAACAGTTTGTGTATTAAGAGAGCAGAAATATTGACAAAAGGTGGTAAAGCCAAAGACAAATTCTATGTCACGGACGTCACTGGTAACCCAGTCGATCCCAAGACCATCGATTCAATTTGTAGACAGATTGGACATGCCAAGCTGCAAGTAAAGCACAACTCTGTTCTTTCCCCTAAGCCTCCCCGAGAAACAACAATGGGATACATCTTTGGGAACCTCTTTAAAGCTCGAACGTTCAAGTTGATTAGATCCTACTCGTAATTTCCTTGACTATATCCTCACCGGTATATATCTGTGTAAAATGATTAGATGTTCAAACCCACACATAAAAGGTACATAGAGATCAAGAAACTTTGTAAATAGGCATCTGCTGCCCTTTGTCCAGAGGGCTTGGATATCATGTGAAGATATACCTGTAAAGAAGTAGCTCAGAAGCCACTGGTATGGGTGGACGGTCCTTTGTATTTACGTGTGCATTATGTAATATGCATTTGATAGGGTTGTACAGAATCTGCAAGTTTGTGCATAAAAGAGAAGAATATGAAGTTACCTAAATATGTTTGTGTACTCTCTTTTGTGATTGATCGTTGGATCATGTGTTTTCTTGTCTTTCAATTTTGGGGAAAATGTCTCTGCTACTTATAATCCCATCTGCTATAGAGTCTACAATGAGTCCATGAGTTAAAATTTTATATATTTAAAGGCAAGACATTGATTATACTATTACCAATCAGCAATAGTTGTGCCTGTTACAATTATAAACCCCCACGGTTCGTTTTCTTGGGTCTTGAAAAAAATCAATGGAAATAACAAATGGTATTCATAGGTTAAGTTTTATTATATGCATACTCTACTTATTCAAAGGATAAAAAAAACAAATCTAAATATTATATTAGTATTTAATATAAAATAAAATTTTATATATATATATATATATATATATATATTAACAACTAAGGATCTGTTTGGTAATGTGGTTGATTTTGTGGTTGGGGTTTAAAAAAACAGTTTCATGAATAATAAAATGTAATTAATAATTCAAGTAAATTAGACACTTGTTTTTATTCTCTTATCAAACTACTTGTAATTTTATCACTAACTAAATCCATTAGTGAAGATCTCTACGATCCCTGACTATTTGATCGAGGAACATCCGGTAAAATATTATCTGAAATAAAATTATAGTTGCGAGACAAAAATTATAAAGTGATATATTTCTAATATATTTATTTATATTTTAATTAAGTTTTTAGATTTTTAGATTATTTTAATATTTAAAAAATATTTTTTTTATAAAAAAAACTTTTAACAAAAAATATAATAACCCCCACCCCCTGTAAAATACCCCCTCTCTCTTGTCTCCCGCCTATCCCTGTAAAATGCTCCCCCTCTCGCTTGCCCCCCTCTCTCTCACTATTTCGGGTTTTGCTTGTATGCGCATGTGGTGTGTGAAGGAAAAGAAATGATGGTGGGGAGGGTGAAGAAAAAGAGGAGAAGATATGGGTTGAAGAAGTGAAGGGCTGGAGAGTGAAGGAGAAGGAGGACGGGAAGGTGAAGGAGAAGGGGAGAGCGAGGGACGGGAGGCAGGCAGCTCATAAATCACATGATGAAACTTATGAAATGCAGCGTTTAGTCGATTTTATTAGGTGGGACCCACATAGTTTTTTTATTTTTTATATTATCTTTCTTAACTAAATACCAAAACAACAACTTTTTTACGAGTTCCGGTAAACACTCACTGAATTTCTTTTGTATCAAATCTAAATTAATTTATACTTGTTTTTATATGTATATTTAATTTGTTATGTATATATTTATTTAAATTAAAAATATATTATCAGTCATGTTTTAATCTCAACGTAAGAGGGTCTACAGAAAGAGGTTTTGATCAGTCATGTACAAAATGCCTTCACAGTTTTCATCAGAGCTTAAAAAAGAATGGCGCGCTTGGGAACGGAGTTAGCAGCTCGGATAGGCAGAGCTCTAATCACCGAGTCAAATAGCTCATTCCCTATCCGTTCATGGAATCCATTACTAGAGCAAACTCTGCACAAAATCGGTTTTCGCGACTCACTGAGCCCGTCACTCGTGGCTCGAGTCATCGATCCGCATCTCTTAACTCACCACTCTCTTGCTCTCGGTTTCTTCAATTGGGCTTCTCAGCAACCCGGATTCACTCACAACTCACTTACTTACCGTTCAGTTCTCAAATCTCTTTCTCTCTCCCGCCAACTCAATGCCACTGAGTCACTGTTAAAGCAAGCCAAAGCTCAAAACGTGACTCTTGATACTTCAATTTATCGATTTGTTATTGATTCTTTAATTAAAAGTGGAAAATCGCAGATGGCATTTTCGGTTTTTAATGAGGCTAAATCACAAAGTTTAGATCTTGGGACTGAAACAAGCAACTCTCTGTTGGCTTCTTTGGGGTCTGATAGGAGTTTTAAGAATGCAATGGAGGTGTTTGATGAAATGAATAACAGAGGTATTGGCTTTAGTACTATTGGGTTTGGTGTATTTATATGGAGGCTTTGTAGAAATGGCGATTTGGGTGAAGTCTTGCGCTTAGTAGATGCTGTTAAAAGGTGGAATTCGTTGATTAATGGGTCGGTTATTGCGGTTTTAATTGTTCATGGGCTTTGTGAGGCTTCAAGAACAAGTGAGGCTTTGCGGGCATTGAATGAGTTGAGAATTAGAGGATGGAAACCTGATTTTATCGCATATAGGGTTGTTGCCGAAGCATTTAGGTCGCTTGGAAGCGTGTTTGATGTGAACGAGGTTTTGAAGATGAAGAGGAAGTTAGGAGTGGCACCGAGAAGTAACGACTACAGAGAGTTTATTTTGTGTTTGATTACTGAAAGACGGATATATGAAGCAAAAGAATTAGGCGAAGTTATTGCAAGTGGCAACTTTCCTATGGAAGACGATGTTTTGAATGCATTGATAGGATCAGTGTCGACCATTGATCCCTATTCGGCAATGAAGTTTTTTCATTTTGTTATTGGAAAGGGGAAGTTTCCAATGCTTTTAACGTTGAGCAATTTGAGTAGGAATCTATGTAAGCATGGGAAGATTGATGAGTTGGTGGAGGTATACCGTGTTTTATCTTCTAATGAATATTTCTCTGATATGGAGAGTTACAATGTGATGTTTTCGTTCTTATGCAAGGGTGGAAGAGTGAGAGAGGCTTATGAGGTGCTTCAAGAGATGAGAAAGAAAGGGTTAGACCCAGATATCTCAATCTATAATTCCCTATTTGAAGTGTTATGTAGAGAAGATCTGTTGCGTCCTGCTAAAAGGCTTTGGGATGAAATGTTTGTAATCGGGTGTGGAGGGAACTTGAAAACTTACAATATCCTCATTGGGAAATTCTCAGAAATAGGTCAAACTGAAGAGGCTATGAGGCTTTTTAATCACATGTTGGAGAAAGGGTTGACACCCGATGCTACAACTCGCATTTCCCTCCTTGAAGCCCTTTGCCAAGAAACAAATTTTGAAACTGCAGTTGAGGTCTTCTACAAGCATGTGAATCACGATATAATGCCTGCACAGAATATATTGAAGACATTGATTCTAAACCTCTGCGGAAAAGGTATGCATGTGATTTTAACCAGCTTATGTATCTATATTGTACAGAATTTGTGAAATAGCTATCTTTTATACATAACAATTACTTCTTAAATTGAATTTCACTTGAAGTGGTCTTGTTTGCTCTTGCTGCATTAGATCACTGTAGTTAAACATATGTGAAGCTACTAAATTCATAGGTGTGCTATGCAGGTTACTTCCTTGTCGCTTCGAAGTTTCTGTGTGACCTCTCTCATGACGTAGGTCATTTGGATGCCCATGTGGTTTTGTTGAAATGTTTAGCTGACTCTGAAGAGGTTCCAATTGCAGTTGAACATGTAAAACAAATTCGAGGTAACTCACCTTCAATATTGCAAGTCATATGTACTAAGCTTTTGGCATTTTCTTCCTCCTCCTCAAACCCAGAGCCTATTTTATGCTTGCTTCATGCTCTGTCACAAGAATGTGTGATCAGTATAGATTCTGGAAATGATTCTTGGAAGCATGTCTGCAGCAAATGATTGAAATGAACATAGTTAAGATTCATATGAGAAGTTGGACTCCTTGTTATGGACAGTGCACACAAAATTCAGAATTACATTGCTGCTTTGTTTCTTGCTAGTCTCCCTACAGCTATGATAAAATTTGAAAAGTTAACTGGCTGTATCAGAAGGCAACAACCATCAGTGTTCAAAGTAGTCCAAGGTTTAATCCAAAAGATTTCTACTAATATAGTTTGTTTTGTCAAGTGTTCAACTAGCATTTATAGCATACAGATCTCGAGTCAACATCCTTCTGGAGGATCTATTTTATGTCCGAGATTACATATCCTGTGCAAGTTCCAACTCCACAGTTACTGCCACTACTCCCATGACCTTCATTTACCATGTTGGCATGTAAATCACAACTTCATTGTCAAGCGCCTTTCACTTGCTCAATCATTGGAAGTAATTATATTCTCTAGGGAGACAAATCGTCGCATTTGATGGTGAGATGTCCAGCCATCTGTGCCCGTATTGCCAAGGCCTCCCTACCATCAGGGCTGGCCAAGAAGAGAACAGCAATCCAATAAGAAGACCAGCTCTATAAGCTAGGTTGTGAGGTATTCAGGATCCCATGGTCAACAAGGATTGATACAGTGCAATGGTGCCTTGTCAAGGGCATTACTGTTTTTCGTCTTGATAGCCTTTCTTTGAGAAGCAACTTCACACTAGCTACCTCCTCCTTGAAGTATCCTTTGAGATTATTAGGTTATTTTATATTAAAAAATATAATACTTTGATCATGTTACACATTCTAATCAAGAGTAACAAATGAGCATATATTAGGTATGACATAAATTATATAAAAGTATTTGAGTAATTAAGATATAATTTATCATCTTATATGAATTAGAAAAAAAACACTTCATCTTCTCTTAAATAATATTGATTGTAGATAGTTTGGATGATAATTGGAAGGAGTTTCAAATCTTGACAGAGTAGACAACTTTAATGTTATAAAATTTAAATCAAAATGTTATTGATGAAGCGATATAATTACAATGAGAAATTAGTTATTAAAAGGTTAAGTCAAATCACTTAGGGTATCATAACACATTGCTAGATATTGTACTTGATTTTAAAATATAAACCAATTAATTGTTTAATTAATAATAAATCAACTTGTTTAATTACAATGAGAAATTAGTTATTAAAAGGTTAAGTCAAATCACTTAGGGTATCATAACACATTGCTAGATATTGTACTTGATTTTAAAATATAAACCAATTAATTGTTTAATTGATAATAAATCAACTTGTTTAATTTATTTAATCATGTATGATTTTGAATTGTGTTTTATATTTGGCTCAACTTATTAGGGTACTTAATAGGTCACACACATAAGTGTCATAAGTAAAAAATTAAAATAGAATGATTAATCAAGTATGACTTGATTATAAATAAGTTTTTAAAATTAAGCATAGCATAACAATTTTAGACCTAATATTAAAATCAAGTAGGGACATATTTGATTAAATTTTTAAAATTATTGTGAAATAATATGCATAATATTATTCATAATTTAAAATTTATAGGATTTTCAAGTTTTTCTATAAATAGAATGATGTCTTTCATTTTTTGTACAGGAAGAAAAACTATATAAGTTAAAGAACACCTAAAAAAAGAAAAAGAAAAAAAGCACTCAAGAGCATAACAGTATCTATCTCCTAAAAAGATTTAGAAGATTTCTTACCAGTGGTTTATGTGGATTATCATCATAGACTAAATATTTAGATGACTTGTAGTTTGTGATAACCAAACTTTGAAGCAATTATTTAAAGCAAAAAAAAAATATCCAGATAATTTTTTATAAATCCTAAACAACTCTAAATTTTTCTAATATGATAATTCATACTAAAACAAATATTAAATTTATCATTTTTCTCCACTAAAGATTGTGCTAACATGGGTAGGCCACACCAATATAATGGATATGATGAGGTAAAATTATGACTCTGCATCCACAATGGATTATTAAATTTTGTGGGAAAATTACAATTTTCCCTTTCATATATAAATATTAATTTTATGTTTTAAAATAAAACCCAGATTTAAATTAATTATAGAGTTACTTTTTCCTAACTGGATTATAATCTAATTAAAGCATTTAATTCATTATATTGTTTTTGTGTTGTCCTAATTGGGTTATGACTTAATCAAATAATTTAAAACATTTTAGAAAAAAGAGTTTTTCTAAATAAAAAGAGTTTTAAGACAATTTTTTTATTTAATTGATCCTAAAATAGTTTACAATGTGAGCAAGAATTTCAATATGATTACTTTTTTATTAAATCTTCAAGAAAGGTTTTTCAAGGAAATTATATTAAAAACATTTTTTATGAGTTTAGGAAATTATTAGGTTGGATTTAATTTAATATTTCTAATTGTTAAAAGTATTATTTTAAATTGCACATAAAACCAATAATTAGAATTAAAGCATCCAATGTATTTATTTATGTATACTAATGTGTTGTTATGCATCAAAAATGATTATGAAAATTAAAAAATTCAATGTGATCATGTTTTTTATGGTTAAATGGTTGTATTATTAATTAAATTTGCATATCCTTCCTTTTCTCTATCTTTTTCCTAGGTTACAAATTTGTTTTCTCATCTAATTCCCTCAACTACAGCTCAAGATTTATATTTCAATTATATAAATGTTATGTAATTTAAAAATGTAGCAATTTTGATAAGAAAATCTATTTTGCAATCCAAGACAAAAAAGAATAGTGGTGAAAGATACAAGCATGGTTTTGACTTCCCAATTATAAAGGATTTATAAAGATTTGCATTAATTACCTAGGTTTTGACTTCGCAATTCTATTTGTAGCTTTGGAGGATTATTTTAGATATGTTCATAATCATTTAATTAGAATAACATTCTAAGGGCGTAAATTTATTATAATTATTATGTAAGGTGTATAATTTCATGGAATGATAATTGATTAAGATAATAATTTTCTCATTTATATATTAAATATATGTTGAGAACATGATTTGTTATCTTCTAATTTTATATGCATAAAACCATAGTTTTATTCATGGTCAACTTGTAGAGTTATTAAAAGTTATTGTTAATCAAATATATTTAATGTCATAAAATTACATCTTACTTAGCTAACTTGTATGATTTGAATGAGTCCTATATGATCATATAAGACTATTGGCAATAGTTAGGCAAACCATATATGATATGTTTAGACAAAGACTATAGGCAGTTGGCCTATGATTTATAAAAAGATGTGATTGATAAACTATAATATATATCTAGTTTAATAGATTTTAATTTGTTATGTAACTCAAGATTACATAAGTTAAATGATATCCTAGCCCATGATTTCTCAAATTGATAGTAAATGCTATTAATTTGCAACAAAATAGTAGTAGGCCAAATTATGATTAGAAGCCTTATCTATATTTGATTACAAATATTTATGAACGAAACCAATATTTGTTAGTTTTACATGCATAGATTGATGGATTACCATGAGTAAGAATAAATATATCTTTTCATAGCATATTTGATTTTGATAATTCACTAAACCAAACTTCCTTGATTAGTAACAAGTATGAGATTTATTATTAAAAAGGAAAAGAAATTATATGCACTTTAAAATTTGATTCCTCTTGTCTTTAATGAGGACATTAATAATGAAGTTAGGATTGAATATCAATATTGTATTGATGACAATAAGCATGTTGCATGTATGATGACATGTATCATGTCACCTAAACTTTAAAGACAATATGAGGATATGAATGACTATATAATAATTATGCATTTTAAAGAGTTCTTTGGATTGAGTAGTATGATTGAAAAGTATGATACCTCTAAGAAATTATTTTGTTTCAAAGTGATAGAGAATTTCATGGTGAATACTTATATGTTAATGACGATTGATTATTTTAATAAATCAATCCAATTAGGCTTTGTTATAAATCATGAGTTAAACATTGACTTGATGTTGTAGTCTAAGTATAAAAGCCCGCTTATGATATTAAGAATGACAAGGTATTTGTCATTATTAAGGGGAAAAAGTCATTATAAATAAAGTATAAAGATTATTGTGTAACTATAAAGGCTAAGAAGTTTATTGAATCCTCTACTTCATATTTGTTTATTTATTAAATAAAAGCAAAACAAACATATATGTAGGCAATGAAGGATTGTTGCATTAACTTTGTTAAATGGGTTGATATTAAAATTTGATAATTGTTATTTTATTTTAGCACTTTCTAGAAACATCATTCATTTAAATTTATTATTCAGAGATATTGTAAATTTTGTAATAATGATGTTAACTATAGGTCTAGTACGTATATAAATGGTTTGTAAACCTAATCATGAAATGCTCATATTCAATATAAATACCAAGAAGAATACATTAGGAAATCAATATTCATATTGTGTATGGAATTTTAGATTAGATCATATCAATGAAATAAGAATCACTAAGTAATATAAAAAAAATCATTTTTCATCCTTTTAATTATAAATCATATAAGATTTGTAAAGCTTGTTTATTGGGTAAGATGACTAAAACACATTTATTGAAAGTGTGAAATATTTAATGAAGTGTTAGGTTTAAAACATATAAATATACATGGACTAATGATGATTTGTGTCATAGATGATATACATGCTTCTTAATTTATGACCATATTGCATATGTTTATGTGTATTTGATAAAAAAAAATCTAATCATTTGAAAGGTTCTAAGAAGTCACAAATAAAGTTGAAAAAAAGACACAAAAAATATTAAGATAATTTGATCGGATTAATGTGGTGAATACTTCAACCAAGATTTTTAAGGTTATCAAAAAAAGAATGAGATTATGTTATAATGGACATCTGTTCCAACACCACCATATAAGAGTTTCTAAAATGAAACATTTCACCCTATTAGATATGATATGACCTATGATGAACCATGCAGACTTTCTACCTTTTTTCTATGCTCAATAAACTACTACATACCTTTAAAATAAAGTGATATCAAAATTTATTGATAAGACTCCATATGAGATGGAATGACAGGAGACCAATCTTATCATACTTAAAAATTTGAAATGTGATACTTATATAAGGCATATTGTATATGAAAAGATAATAACTAAGTAAGATAAATATAAGTTTATAGAATATCCAAAGGTATTTATTAGATATCTTAATTGAATATTTTTTTTAATTGAAAGTTAGGCTTTAAAACTATGATGATAACTTTTTTATCATTACATGTCTTAATTGGATAATTTTAGAGTTGAAAGTTTTTTAAAAAGATATCTTACAAATAAAAAAATATTATCTCTAAAGACATGTCCTATTTGTACCTCATGTTTTTAAAGTTTTCTCATTAACAATTTGTGTCTTTGTTTTCATCTCTTCAACCAAAAAGAATATTAAAATCATATTCCTAAATGAGAATCTTCAAAAAGATATGTATGTTACACAACGTGAAAGTTTTAAATCTAAAGATTTCTCTAATAAATTTTTCAAGATGTAAAAATTTATTTATGGACTTAAACAAGTTTTAAAGAGTTGGAATATTCATTTTGATGATATAATCAAACAACTTAATTATACACACACACACACACACACACACACACACGAACCTTGTGTTTATAAAAAGGTTAGTGGAAATAAAATTGATTTTCTAATATTATATATAGATGATATATTATTAATATGAAATGACATGTAAACCTCGAAGATAACTTTTTGTTTTAATTTGGAAGTAATAAAACTGAATTTAAATATTGAGGGATGAAACTGTAAAATATATAAAAAAAATATAACTCAAATGGTAAAAGAAAAAAAATTGTGGGATAAAAAATAGGCTCAAAAGAAGTTGGATCTAGAAAGATGTTAAACTCACAAGCATTTGGGTCTAACATGTAGTCGAGCCCTAAGAGGTCATGTATGACGAGGTGTGAAAATAATGGGAACTTAACCCTAGCGTGTACCCGAGATCTAGGAGGTTGGGTTTGGTGAGGTGTCAAAACCACAAGCACTTAGACTTGATAAGTAGTCGAGCCTAATGGAATTGGGTCTGACATTACATTTAGGCCTATCACATGGCCAAGCCCTATGAGGTTGAACTTGATGAGGTGTCAGATCTACATGCATTTGGACCCAGTGTGTGGCCAATCCCAAAAGAGTTGGGTCTAGCAAGTTGTCAAACTCACAGGTGTTTGGGTCTAGTGCGTAACCGAGCCTCAAAAGATTGAGTTTGACAAGTAGTCAAACTTATGAGAGTTGAGTCTAATAAGATATCATACTTAAAGGTGTTTGGGACATGTAGCCTACTCCAAAGAAAAGAAGGGTTTTATCTTTGTCGGGTCTTTTATCATAGGCTTTAGCCTTTGACGAGCTTATATTTTCTCTTAGTCTTTTCTAATTATGGGCTTTTATGAAAAAGCTTTCTAACATGAAACATGTTAATCCATCACTAAGCAACCATGATGTTATGGAATAATCAAATTAGTCTGAGCTAGTATGTCAAATTTAAAATTCACAATCTTGAACCGTTAAGGATTAAGAAATAATTGAGAATGCAAGCATGGAATTTGTTGAGCAACCATCGCAATGCATTGATTTGACAATGTTTTCATCTACACACACTTGGTGCATTACAATAAAAACACGAATGTGAGAAAGAAGTAAAACATGTATACAAATGAAGAAACTGCGATGTCTTATCTATTCTCATCTGATGGTCCATGTAATCATTTATGGATGTGCTAAATTCTCATATTTTCAGAGGGTATACCTAACAAAATCTTCGGGGGTTATTCTAGAATGTTTAGCGCTTCATGATCAATTAATAGTGCTAGTTGGTCAAAATCTAATCATGTATTAATAACTTATCTCGACTTTACATTGATGGATTCAATAACACATCATCAACAACAAACAATCCTCTAATAAATTATGTACTTGTAAATTCAGCTAAACCATAAGCCATTAGATTAGGGTTTATTTAAAAGTGATAAAGATTATTTTTAAAATGTTTTTCATATGAAATACATCAATATAATATCTTTTATTTAAAAAAATAATATATCAAAACAATTTAAAAACATCAAAAACAAATAATTTAAAACTAAAAAAATCATTAAATTTTAAAATACAGCAAGATCGCAACACCAAATATAGCCTAACTATTAACTACAATAAAAAGTCACCTCCCAATTTTGAGAACTAAAGGCCTCCCGCGGTTGAGTTTTTAATTATGATGGAAGTGAGTTTTTAATTATGATGCAATCATTTCCCTGTTTTAAGAACTAAATTTGGTTGAGTTTAATATTATGAAGCAAGATATTTTTTAATATAGTAAATCAAAAATGATACCTTTTATTATATATATATATATATATATATATAAAAAACAATTTAAAATAGTTGGAAAAACAAGTCACAAATACAAGCACTGCTTTATCAAACATGTTGAGATAAAACAACTCAAAACACAATAAATTTCACTATCATCCACAACTACAAAAACATTACACAATATGAACCCCTTGCTGTTTTTGATAAATACAATTTCAGTGATCTTACAAGCGTATCACATGCTCATTCTAGTGAGGTAAGAATAAGAGACAATATAACAACGTAACTAACGAAACATGACTTGCAAGCCCAACCCTTTTTTTTATCTCTGATCATTATTTCTGTCATTGCATTTCATGACTACAAAATATTTCAGCCTATTCTTCCTCTACACTGTAACTTGTATGGCAGGCAATTCCTCCACCGAACAAGGTATAAAAAAATCAAAGAATTTCAAACTCCTAAGCGCTTCTTCAGTATTCTGTACAAAATCTACTCATCTACAAAACAAATGGAGATAAAATTACACGGAAGGCACAGCATGTATCAGTTACTCATCGAGATGTTGTATCTCACCCATCATAATGCGATTGCTAGAAACCTTGAAGCCAAGGAGAGCAGGATCAATTTGCCTTCCTTTCTTCCCTTTCTTTTTCCCACTTCGCCCACTCACTGAACCATCAGATGATTCCAAGGCTGCCACGTTAGTTGCTTCAGCCTCGGTAAAAACTGGCTTTTTCAGCACATCCATAAATGATGTCTCTGTTATACCAGCATCATTGTAAGATGAGGTCCTCCTAAAACGCCCTTCTTTCTTGCCAGATGTCTGATTATCACCTCCCCGGGTTGCTGCTACATTCTCTACAGGCTCGTTCCTCCTTTCTGCAAGCCATCAAAGTTTTTCGATTTTAAATCAACTCCCAAGTTTTTTTTATTTTAAATCACCATAAAAGTTATATCCAAGAACAACAAACAAACGACAGTACAAATGACACAATAATGATATACCACTAGAAGTTGCAAGGCTTGCCCGATTTTTTTGCTTGATATGCAAAGCAGATGCCATGTCTGACAAAACATCCTTGGAAGACAAGGCCTGCGACACCGGTGGGCGTTTATGCAAGGCATTGTCAAGGCCTCTAGTTAAAATAGAAGGCATCCTGTTCACAAGCATTTTTCAATAACATCAATATGGGTTTCAAATCAAAACAGTGCAAATCGCAACTCGCAACTTTTTATGAAGCAGGACCTTCCCAAAAGCGTGATGTCAAAAGAAACAGATTTACTATGGAAAACCCATTAATGCTTAATACACACACAAACACAAAAGTTGCTAATGGTCAAGTCATGCATAAACAATTGGAACACAGAGCTCACATGCACAATCTGTAAATTGTGAAGTTCAAAACAAATAAGTACAGATAATGTGGGTTTGACTGCACCCCTGGAGAAGTTAAAAGTTCACTCATGATAGAAGAAAGAAATTGAGCATGTATTTTGGGGTGGCAAAAATATCTGCACCAACTCACATTTCACTGTGAAGCAACTTGAAAAGAAATCGAGCGGTAATGCAAAAAAGTACCCTAAATAGTTTGGCCCATTTGCAGTCCAACAAGAGTTTCAAAATTTGACACTTCATTGACTTGTGGTTTCCTCTGTTAGATTTTACCTTTTTCCTGTCCGTTAAGTTACTAGAAATAAGTCCATGACGCAACAGCTACTACGACACAAGATGATATGACATCATGTTAATGTACATGCACAAGGAGGCCCATAAAATACAAAGCAGTTAAGGTACCTAGCCTATCAAAAAATGACCATGCATGTGCTCTAAAAACAAATTTTGCAGAGTACAGTATTCAGATGGAGATTAACATCATGGTTAACGAGAGATGATTATGACTTCAGCCTCATTAAAAACAATCTACACCACAACTCAGGAGAGAATTACCTGTCAAAAGAGACCTCTTCACCAGTTGATTTATCTAATCCCATCTCATACCCGTGTAGGCCTCCATTGCCACCTGCAGAATTTCACAATGCCTCTAATATCCATCGAAGCAAAAGCATAAACATGATATCTGAAAAGTTTTATGTCAGAGAAAATACCAGCACTGCTCAGGGAGCTATGCCTGCTACTCTGTCTGCTATTGGCATTAACATAATCCACAGTGGTTTCAGCTCCTTCACCAATATTCTCTTCAATGTGTGAAACCAACATGGCCATGGAACTCATGCCTTTGGACCCATATCTGTTATCCAATTCCACCAAGTCTTTATCCATGGCTGATTTAGCATCAAATTTGTTATCCATGTGATTAGCATGGGAAGTACCTACTACGCCTGACAAGAATGTTGGTTCTTCCATTAGTGCTCCAGATTTAGATCTAAGGGACAATCTTTCAACATTTCCTTGATGGTATAATTGACCACTCAAGGCCACAGCATGATTATCCTGCAACAGAGAATTTGAATTCAAATTTTGATTCTTTTCCATAAATGAGCCGTTCATGGTGGCTTCTTGATCTGGAATATCATTTGAAGAGAATGATTCGGTGATTGGCCAAAATGATTCCTGAGATTTAGATGATCTAAGGTTCCAATAATCATCTTCCGTAGACCGATTAGACTGACGACCTGTTTTTTGGTGAAGATCCATTAAAACTTGCTTTGAGCTCTCCTCATCTCCTCGGGCTGATTTCCAAATACTAGAGTTTACAGCAACTTCTGAAGCATTCCTTTTTCTTTCAGCTTCAAGATGCAATTGTTGCATCCCTCCTTCAATCCAACTCTTCTCTTGCTGCCCTTGTTTTCCAAAGAGGTTGCTCTCTGGCATTTCAGTGTGAGAAGCATAAATATCATCAAAGACTTGGTGGTGATGAGAGGAGACATTGGACGAGAAGGAACCCAGTTGATCAGTAGAATGCACATATAGATGCTCTGCTGAATCTGGACCTTGGGAATGAACGTTTATATTATCCAATTTCATCCCAGGAGTGACAGCAGGAAGAGATGTCGGATGGTCATATGCCATAGAGCTAGGCTCATAAAACCCACCCTGATGTGGTTCCTGTAAAGCATGATTCCATTTGTTATGGTTTAAATGTTCATCAAGTGAGGAAAGCCTCTGCTGTTGCAGGTAAAAATCTGAAGGGTTATATGCTGTAGACTTAGACTGGTGATGACCAGTAGTATTTCTGAAGGTCTGACCAGCTTCATCAATGGACCATGGCCCACCAAATTGCCTTTCTCCATCCATTCCTAACTGCTGCCTTGCCAGAGTTAGCTCTTGAGCTTGCATCTGTTCTTGCTGAAGACGGAACTGCAGGTCTGGAGGGAGTGTACTACCACGCTTCACCTGTGATAAGAGGTCTAAGATACCAGTCTGAGGTGCTTGAAGATTATTCTGGGCAATCTTGGCTTGGATTATCTGGTCCAGTGACAGATCAAGGTGCCTTGGATTATGTAAATTCTGCTGGAGTTCCGCCGCCAGTCGTGTCCTATAATGAAACTGCTCAAGCAAGTTTTCTCTCAATGGATCTCCCTTTTCCTGTCCATAACCAAGATTGGGTACCTGATGCTGCAACAAATGTTCCAGAACCTGCTGCTGCTGCAATTTCATTTGGTACTGACGAAGCTGCTGCTGCTGTTGGTGCAGTAAATGATGCTGTTGCTGAAGCTCAAACTGCCGCTGCTCCTGCTGCTGCTGCTCCAACTGCCGCCGCTGAAGCTCCTGCTGCTGCTGCTCCAACTGCCGCCGCTGAAGCTCCTGCTGCTGCTGCTCCAACTGCCGCCGCTGAAGCTCCTGCTGCTGCTGCTCCAACTGCCATCGCTGAAGCTCCTGCTGCCGCTGCCGCTGCAGCTCCAGCTGCTGTTGATGTTGATGTTGAAGCTCCAACAGCTGCTGATGTTGAATTTGCAGTTCAATAAGATGAGAAGGGATTTGCTCAGAACCCAGTTCCGTAGCGTGTGAGAAGGACTGAGATAAAAGATTCTGTTGTTGATTTTCTTTTGGCATCTTTTGCAACATGAGACGCTGCTTGTCAAAATCATTGAACTCTAGCTGCCTGTGAAATAAGCGCTGAGCATCTGTGGAACCTAAATCAATGTGGGGATCAGCGAGTGGCTTGTTCCTATAACCTTCAGGTGATGTCTCTGCATAATGGGATTGATCAAATACTGCATCAAATGACCTGTGACTTGCAAGAGCAGCACCATGCTCTCTATAAGGGTCCATAGCATGAGCATGTGCTGGAAATTCATCACCCATGCTTGAAGCCATAATGGATGGTTGAGCTCGCCTCAGATCAGAGTTGCTTCTAAGCTCAGACATCGACAAGCCAAAAGGATGAACAATTTCATCCTGATGAGTATGCATGCCATATTCTGAAAATTCATTTAAGATAGAAGGGTTGGTAGAAGGATTAGACACCAAACGCTGAATGTCTGTAATCTCTCTCGTCAAAGGGTTGCCACTGCTTCCAGGTCTTCCAGGAAAGACAATTTCTATATCCAACAAAGATCAGGGCAATTAAATGAGCACAATGAATGGATACAGTGACATGAATAGAAGAATCATTCTAAGCAACTTACCTTCATCGGGAGTAACAACATTTTGGAATCTTTGATCATCTGAATACTCCATCCCACTGAGAAAACCATGATCAGGAACTCTTGACTGACCACTAGCATTGGAGATGGCCTCAAATCCAGATGAAGCCCACAGCTGGTCTTCCCTGGCAGCAGAAGCCTTGAATTCATGAGAAGCATGAGTCACTGTACTCCCTTCCAAGCGTTCTCCAACAGCATCAGATCGTTGTAACTTAGCAGATGGACTAGTACTTGAAGCGCGTCCGGGTTTAAGTTTTAGCTGAGGCATAATATCCCCAAGCTCATGGAAGGGTGATCCATCAGGAGCATCTGACAAACGAACTGGTAGATCAGTTCCAAAATATTCTTGCTCAAACCAAGCAATAATATCAATACCAAGGTATGGTCCCTGAATTGCCCCTTGAGGATCGAGATAGCACAATGATAGTTCCTCGGGTGCGATATCACCCCCGAATTGATGTACCTCATTATTGCTATTATATGAATACTGATAGCTGCTTGAATTTTTATGTGCAGAGGAAAAATCAGATACAGAACTCGAATAATCAGGACGCTGGTTACCCATGACAAAAGAAGTAGCTGGCTCAATATACTCCAGCTTAAGGTTATTCTGAAAAGCCACATCTTCCACAGGCTGCCTTTCAAAAGCTTTTACCTTCATAATGTTGTCACTTATACCGCTCTCCACAACACTGCTGGAATCGTCTTTCTTGAAAACTGTAGGCACAAAGCCATTTAACTCTCTGCCAATTGTTGTTGCGCGCTTCTGTTTATCATCTTTATGCATATCCTTTTCTGAAATACATAACAGAAGAAATAGTATTAACTCTGTGAATTAAAAATAGTAAAAAAAAATGATGCTAGGATTACTTACCCTCAGGTATTGGCATATCTAATGTCTCAACTACAGTACCTTGACCAGAAGCATTACTGGTACTTTTTCCAAAAGAGTGTGCAATTTCTTCACTCTTGACAGAGAAACTCTCATTCCCCTCACCTAAAGTCTCCTCACCAAAGCCTGAATAAATAAAATAGAGTTAGATAATAGAAGTAAGATGTGCAAAAGTCAACTGAAGGCGTGAGACTGATCACCTGCAGTGTTATCATTTGATGAATCGTTCTTTTCTCCAAATGAGATGTTCAATCCTCCACTGCTAGTAATTTTTCCCTGCCATATATCTCCAAGGACAGCCTGAAAGAATCATTTGATTCAATTTAATGCAGTGACAACAGCTGTAAGACATACCTTTAACATGAAATTATCGAACTCATATACCTCTTCCTCTGCATCAGGCGCCACAAAAGCCAAAGGCTTAATAGCAATTTCCTGTGTTAGTGGAGACACAATCTCCATTGCTTCCGGTACGGTATCAAAACTCGGAAGAGTCTTGTGCTTGCGGTAAATGTCAAGAAGTTTTCCCCTTGGATAGCAGAATGTATTATTCTTATCCACAGGAATGGACCCGATAGGAGTAAGATGCCTGTCAATTTGTAAGTTCCCACTATTGTTGGATCTTCCTCTTCCAGCAGCAAACCGCACACTCGAGCTCTCCAGACGTCCTCTATCTAACCCAAATCCCGGTGCACTCCTGTATGCAGCAGGACCACCAGAATGAATATCCTTACGATGGCGAGGCCTCCACTTATCACGGGAATCATTCTCACGCTCAGAGGTTGGCTCAGAATTTGAGTGGCTAGCAGTGCCAAAATTTTGTTTGTCATTGTGGGCATCATCCTTCTCAACATCTGCCCTTTTATCAGTTCGAGAATCCTTCTCTTTATCTTCAGGACCCCACCTAGATGACCACTTGCTGTCTCTTCGGGATTCATGAGCAGAATTGCGGTTGTTGCTGTCATGCCAACGATCCGAAGAAGACAAAGTTCTAGTCTCAGATATATCTCTAGTTGAAACAGAATCAGCACGATGGTCTTCTTTTCTGCGATCTTTTCTACCAAGCAAGCCTGTATCCCTCTCCTCCTCACGCCAACGGCGGCTGCTTTCAACATCAGGTGCAATCCTCCTCCGATCCTTCTTGTCTTGGGATCCATCTAAACGCCAATTGTCTTTCAGATTGTTATCAACTGAGTTTCCATGGGACAAAGAATTTGAAGCACGAGTTTCCTGTTATTTTCAGGCATAAGGGTTAAATTGGAAATACTCACACACAAAAATATGAAAAATGAAAGAATAAGTTTAGTGGTGCTAAAACCTCATGTAAAATATAAGTTCACCCTGTGACGAAACTAATTAAAAGGGCACTAACATAAAAGCAACTAGAATGCATTCTTGCAGACAGATGAGAAAAAAGGGCTTACCCCTATAAAAAGGTCAAGATGCTACAATTAAATCTCCTTAGGTTTGATTATTTGATAATTGCAAAGCAGAGTTGGTACCAAAATTAAAAGTATTTCAACACCTTCCTAACTATAATTTCTGGTTAAAAACCATTTAAGTTATAAAAGCCAATAAATTGCAACTCTAAATCCTGCACGCAACTATCCTAATTTATAATTTCTCAAGGGCCATACCTAAGATGCATGTTTATAAGAACTAGAACATACAATCACACTAAATGACATAAATTATGAGGAATTAACAAAAGAAATGACCAACACATGATAAATAAATACATAAGAAAAGCATGCCACCTCAAATAGGTAACCGAACACCAACCAGTTAATAAGCACGTCCAACTTTAGACGAGTGAAATTACATACCCCTGATGCCCCTGTAGTTGATGACTTGGCATCCACCGGTTTAGAATAAAGCCATTGTGGAGAAAGAGGTATAGTGTTGTCCGCAGTCACTTGATCTGTAAAGCAAGAGCAGTCATTATATACATTAGAATGAAAAGCCAATAAATTCATGATAGAAATCTGCAAATAAGTATTCCTGGGCATACCTTTTGAGTCATCAGGCAAACTCAGCAGAGCCTTGTCCTCACCAATCCCTCCTCGATCTACCATTTCCCAGAAAAAGACAATTCATAAATATCATTAGTTCCATACATTCAAAATCAATGAATCCATATATAACAAGAGCTATTAAGCTCAGTAATCTCTCACCATTCGACATGAAAAATGTACAGAAATATAAATTAACATCAAAGTCATGCAATTGCAAAAATAGAAAGTAGCAAAGAGAAAAAAATATAAACAATAGTCAAAACCCTAAAAGCAGGAACAGAAAGCCATAAAGATTAAGAAAGATCGATTGAATAAAAAAAGAATGGAAAATCGAGATCAGAACCATTGAAAGATGGGAGGCGTTCATCGGTTGAATTGGAAGAGAGCAGGAGGAGATCGTCAGGGAGATTCAGCTTTCCGTCGGTCATCGTCGTTTATCTATGACCAACAAGAACTTGCACAAAATCGGTATGCACAGAGAATATCAATACAAATGAGAGAACAGGTAAAGCAGATTGAGATTGGAAGAGTGGAGATTACAGAGAGAGAGAAGGGAATTGCTAGGGTTTGGTTTGGGATTTTGCAGGTAGAGAAAGGGGTAACTGGTAAAGTTAGGGTGTTCAGTGTTGTATTTGATCGAAGTAACCACCAAAGAAACGAGCGTGTTTAATCAATTTTTGGTTTTTCTTTTTCTTTTCTTTTTTTGATGAAATTGGAATGCTGCCAAAAAGTACTCCGAGGCTCTCTTTCCTTCCTTCTTGCTTTGTTAAGATGCAAATTACTTGGGTCTATCTTTACTGGAAAGTTTTCTTGATTTGAAATGTGATGTTTAACTATTAATTCCTTGTAGATGAGGAAATGATATTTGATTTGTTATCTTCTTTTTTTCTTACAAGGAACGCAAATGGATCTTATTGTTAGAATATTTATAATTTCTAGATTGAATTTTAAATTTTTATTTTGCATAATTTAATCTTTTGATTCTAAATTAGCTTTCAATTACTTTTTTTTCTTATGAACACGCAAGTTAAATTGAAAATAGATGATGAATTTAAAATTTATTTGAAAAGCATATTTTATTTTCAATCTTTTTTAGCCATTCGATAATCAATGCCTTAAAAAAATTTAAAAATAATTTTAGTATTGGACTTTATTTTTCAATTCTTTTTTAGCGTTTGACCTCGCTTACCAGGCCCGGTAATGTCTAGCCTCATTTTTTTCAAGTTAACAGGGTTGATATCATTTTTGTATTATTATTATTATTATTATTATTATTATTATTATTATTATTATATCGTAAATTTGAAATTGTGTTTTATTTTATTGTTTTTTGTTGTAATGTAATATTTTTATCATATTATTAAATTAATCAAGATTTAACCTAGTAGTTGAATTTCTGTTAATTTATTAAAAACATGATCATCTCCTAAGTTTTTTTTTCTCAAGTTAAAAAAAATGGTATGGCTATGTCATCACACAAGTCATCAATCTTGTGTTTGTGTGGACAACCTAGATTAAAAGCTCGAGATATATCATGGGTTTGGTCAAATTTTTACTAGCAATAAAAAAGAGCGATCAAGCGATATATGTGCCTTTTAAAACGCAAAAAACGTTCAATACTCGCTCATTGACTCAATTTCATTGATTAAACTTGAGCAGTTTAATAATATAATAAAAAACAAATATAATAAATAAATCAAGCTAAAAAAATAAATGTTTACCAGACATCAAGGTAGTCAAAATCGCGAGCCAACTCGTAAAATCATACGATTTTGCGAGTTGGCTCCGAAAACCTGGTTGAACCGGAAAGAAAAATCGAAACCGGTCAAACTCGTAGAAAAATCGTTCAAAATCGTAGAAAAATCGTTCAAAATCGTAGAAAAATCGTAGAATAATAATAATAATAATAAAAAATAATATTTAATTATATTTAAATTCATTTTTTAAATTTAAATATAATTAAAAATAATAATTTTGTACGGACATTTCGGGTACGATCTTTCTACGATTTTATGATCCGATCTTACGATTCGATTTTTCAAAATCCTTTTCGATCGGTGTCAAAATCTCGATTTTGACTACCTTGACCAGACATTAAGAAAACTTATCCTCCTGATATTATTTAAAGGTTTTTGTGATCTTATTATATAAAAGAGAAATAAAAACAAGTGAGAGTGTGATAATCTCATAGAAAACAAAACAAAATGAAATCCAAAGTTTAGTTCCTAAATAATCAAAAGTTTAACGGTGGCATTGACAAAAAAATATAAAAAGGACAAAAAAATCAACCCTAGTCTATCTAAGTTAGCCTATTAAATTTGTACTTTAATCATAAGATCAAGATAACCTCATAAAAAAAAATTATAATGCTTAATTCTTATAGAATTTTTTTTTTAAGAAAATTGGAAAAATAAATTCAAGTTTTTTTATAAAAAAAATGATGGAAAAAAACTCGAGTCAACCCAAGACATCAAATCAAGATAATTACATAGAAAATAAAATAAAATTGATCATAGAGTTGAATCAACAACCAATATAATATTGAAGGATAAAATTAGAAAACAAAAATCAATTTTAAAAAATTGACTTAAAATAAAAGACTTGAGTCAATTTAGGCTAATTATCCAAACTCATGACCCGAGTCATAAGACTGATATTATCTCATAAAAGACAAACTCAAAAAATTCACAAAGATAAAATAGCAATCAACCAGATGTCAATGGATGATTTTTTAAAAAAAAGAAATAATTAAAATAGGATTTAAAACAAAACAAAAATAGCAGGCAAAATAATATGAACCATGTTTGATATAAAAATTAAAAAAAAAAGCAAGTGATGAGGGGTGAAATTAAAAAAAAAATCAGAAGGAAAAAACAACAATGAGGATCAAATTTAAAGAAAAACAAGGGGGAGGGCATCACAAACCTTAATGAGAAGAGAGAGAAAATATAAGAGAAGGAAAAATATGAAAATATGTCATATGTGCTTCTAATTGGTACACATGTCACCTTATCGTAAAGATTTGGTTGTTAGAAATCCAACAACAACAACAACAATATCATGCTCCTTCACTACAAACCTTCACACACGTCGTTGAAGTGCAACATAAAGCTTTCATACATTTGTGTTATGTACTATACATGTTAACCAGATTATCCTAGTCCATTATAGTTGTTTTAGTTCCAATATTTAAATATTGGTCTCTTAACTTTTACTTATTTTATATAAACAATTTTTTTATATTGCCAGATCAATCATCAACTACACACTAAAACTTTGTCTTAACATTGCAAGAACTATATATCTAGACAATCAAAATAAACTATGAAGTAAAATCCTAAAAACAATTATGCGAAATGATAGATTAAAAGAAAAAATAAGTTCAATAACTAGAGAAATAAAAAACTTCCTTTTACAGAACAAACTAGCCATTGATGTTTTTAGACAAAAGGGACTTGATATTTGTTTAAGCTTCAAATTTAGTCTTTGAAGCTCGAACACTTATAAATTAATAAAACTAAACTTTATTTTTCCCAACTAAGCAATGACCATATTATGGAATATTTCCCCAACACTATGAGATCTTATACACAAGCATAAAAACAAATCACTGTGACCAATCCCAAATAAACAAAATGTTAAAAAAACCATTTAAAAAAAATTAAGAGACCGGATTGAAAAAAAAAGTGATTTCATCACAAGACACAATGAAACACTATCCCCTTTTATTTTATTTTTAATATATATATTAAAATGAGATGTTTTCTTTTTAACTATAACAACAACAAAAATGGTAACTATAATATAGATGAAAAAATAAGGAGTGTAAAAAAAATTCAGTGTTTAATTTTTTGTTTTGTTGCATCTATTAGATTTTTGGGTGCATGTTAAGCAAATATATTAAAATCTATTTTTTTTTTTCAAATAATAAATCCTATAGATAAACATTATGGCTTTTTCCACACCTATTATGATAAAAATGAGGGAGGGGGTTTGTAAAATAAAGAAAAAAGGCTTTTTATAGCCACATCCTTGTTATGTCATTTACAAGCATCACCATGGAAAAGAATTGATGTTGATTTGATTCTAGTAACATAAAAAAAAGCATGAGCAAAGCTTAAAATAAATCTCATAGGCAACCTAAACTCTATGATCTTGCTCACGTGTTAGTGTGTAAAATACACACGCTAATCATTTTCAAAAAATTGATCCCTCATTAGATTTTTTATTTTGTCATTAATTCTCTTATTACTCTTTAATTTTTTTTTATTTGGACCCTAATTCAGCCTCTTTTTTTAAAATTTTAGACCTCATCAAATTTGTTTTATTTAATCCCTAGTTTTGTCTTTGATTCTTCTATGACTCTTTAATCTGGTTCCAAATTTCATCCTACTTGAGCCCAACAAAAACACAATTGAGAAGAAAAAATGGAAAGAAGATGAAAAACTCAACTAATTAATTAGCCTTTTCAGGTCATGTTTTGGCCTTGATCCAATCCTAACATCATTGGATTTTGAAACACACGTCATCTAATGGACCATAACATCAGGAGATGCTAGTTAGATAAAAAAAAAACATAGGAATGCAAGAAAGTCATTATGTTTTGAATCAATTTCTTATATTAGTTTACAAAAACAAAAATTGATATATAGTTAAATAAAGATGTTAAATAGTTTATCACATCGCAAAAGTATGTTTGTTTATTTACACCCATCACTTAACATCTCAATCTAGTCTTCAATTGTCGTTAACAACTCTTTTTAATATTTGTTTCCATGTATGATAATCGATTAGTGATATTTAACACATTAATCAAACTTTCAATATGAATTTCAGATTTTTCATCGATAACTCAAAATTTAAAGTTGTCCACATTTATTTTTTTATGTTTTAATTGGTTTTTTTTCTTCAACCCACAACGTAGAACAAACGACATGGTTGATTATTTAACTAATTGGCATTGTTTTTATATTTCCTAACAACGTTTTTAGAATAAAGGATTCTCTTATTGACACATGACAATCTATTAGATTATTGATTTGTGTTGCACTATGAGTCAGATCAATTTTTTCGACATAAAGAAAAATTCAAATATTGCTAATACGTTTGCCAATAAGAAAAAAATTAATCATAAACTCTAAATATGATGCATATTGAATGACATGTTTTTAAAAAAATATTAATATGATGATATATATTGGATGATGTTTTTGTTTAAATATTGAGACGACAACCCATTAAATTAACCTTTTCAATTTGAACCTATGTCATAAAACCATGGTAATCTTATAAAAAATAAATCAAATTATGTTCATAAAGGTCAGTTCATAATTTATCCAATGTTAGCCAATGAATTTAAAAAAAAATGGATATTTTTTTATTCAAGTCATGAGATAAAAAAAATCTCATAGAAAGCAAATCAATTTTTTTATAAAACCTAATTTCCAACAAATTCAATGTTAAAACATGAAACAAAAAAATAATTATAAAAAGATAAAAAAAATAGTCTAAGTCAATTTGAGCTAACTTGTTTAACCTGCGAGTTGATTCATGAGATTAAGATACACATTATAATATTCAAATAAAAAAAAGCACAAAGTCTCATTCCTAACAAATCTAGTGTTGAATATTAAAAAAAGACTAAAGCAAATTGAGAAAAAAAATGATAAAAACTAAATTCCCAAACATCCTAACACTGAAAATATTCAAGGATAAAATTAAAAAACAACTATATAAAAAAGATCGAGTTGTTTGAGGGTGAAATTGAAAAAAATATATTCAATTGAAATTTAATAGAGTCAACGTGTCAAACTTATGATTCAAATTATGAGATCAAAATAACTATATAAAAAAATCACGAAGCCTAATTTTTAACCAACCCAATATTGAAGGATAAAATTGAAAAAAATATCAACTAGAAAATGCGTAAAACAATGAGTTAATCTGAGCCAACTTGTTAAACCCACGACACTAAGTCTTGAGATTGACATAAATTTATAAAGAGCAAATAAGTTTTTTTTTATAAAACCTCATTTCCAACAAATCTAATATTGAGGGTTAAAATTAAAACAAAAATTAGATCCGCAAAGCCAAATAAAACTAAACAAAAAAACAAAATAAAAAATCATAATTTCTAAAATAATTTAATATTTAGAAATGTATCAAAACAAATTTTAATGGTAGCGAATGTATTTTACACACCAACATATGACTTAATTTTTAAATAAATGAGAAGGCTAACTAAAATGGTTAGTGTATAAGAAAGCCAATTTCTTATATTAGTTTACCAAAACCAAAATGGCTAGCGTGTGTATTTTACCATATCAAAACTATTTAAAAACTTTAAGAAAATAAAAAATTTTATATAAAAATTTAAATTTATTTTTTTTCAACAATTTATCCCAGCAACAACGTTCCTTAGCTGACTGCACTTTCACTTATTTCCAAAGTTCGAAGAAAATCATCACCACAGAGCTACCTCACCATGGACAATAGAAACGTCGTCGTTTGCGACAATGGCACCGGGGTATCCGTCCATCCCTCACTTGTTCTCGATCCAAAATAATGGATCTCCGTTTTCACTCGCTTCTTGTTTGATTTTTTTCAGTTCATCTAATTTTCCCTAATCTACATTTCATGCATGCTTAATCTACTAATTCTTTTTTAACTGAAAGATGTGCCAGCCTTTTGAATGATCGCTTCGATTTAGTTTTTTAAGAATTGCATTTGGCTAGAAATTTTGTCATTTGGAAGCGTAATTAGGAGAGAAGAGTGTGTAAAACAGCACGATCAATTGTTTTTATGGATATAATTTTGTTTTCTTTAGTTAATGATTTTGTAATTTCTAATTGATTGATTTGTTAGCCTTGTCATCTGTTTAAAAATTAAGTGTATGATGATCATGGATTTGTTGAGTTTGATAACTAGAGAGAGTTCTATTTGTTGCAGTATGTAAAGTGTGGATTTGCTGGAGAGAATTTTCCGACGTCTGTATTCCCGTGTGTGGTTGGAAGGCCGATGCTACGCTATGAGGAATCATTAATGGAACATCAATTGAAAGTAAAAAACTTCTTATGATATTACCATCGTTTGTATTTGCATTTGCATTTGCATTACTTTTGTGTGTGCAAGTTAATGCTTTTGCTTTTACTTTTTACTTTAATTTTCTTTTTCTGATTGAATTAGGATATCGTTGTTGGAGAGGCTTGTGCCGGCTTGAGGCATCAGTTAGATATATCTTATCCTGTTAACAATGGAATCGTTCAGAACTGGGATGATATGGGTCATGTGTGGGATCATGCTTTTTATAATCAACTTAAAGTATACATCCGGTGGCGCCTTCCTTTTGTTTTGCCCCCCAGAATTATGTTTTTAGTTTTTTCTTTAACTGTATTTAGTGTAATTTTGACTGGGTCATAACTAGTCATGCCCTACATTCTCTTTCAACAGATAGATCCAACGGAATGTAAGATTTTACTCACAGACCCGCCTCTTAATCCCTCAAAAAATCGTGAAAAAATGGTTTGTGATCTAACTCTTCTTGGTAATGTCCTGTAGCATTGTTGTTATTATCAGTCACTCCATGATGTGGCGGTGATTTGGTTTCACTTGATAATGCAGGTTGAGACAATGTTTGAGAAATACAATTTTGCTGGTGTCTTCATTCAAATCCAAGCTGTTTTAACATTGTATGCCCAAGGTGCTTGTGGAGATGATTGAAGGTTTATGTTTTATTGATTGACATATTTCTTTCATAGTGGCGTGAATCATGAGATGTAGAGTTTTGGAAAATTTAACTTTGAATGCCTTAAAAATGGCTTTTTGTGGAATGCTCATTGTCATTGTTATTTTTCTTGCTACTGCACAACACCTTCCTTGTTGTTTATTTCCCCTTGTTTTTGGATATTTGCTTCAGCATCATCCTTTATGTGCAGGTTTACTGACTGGATTAGTTATTGATTCTGGCGATGGGGTTACTCATGTGGTAAACTACTTGAGATCCATTCATAGTTTGATTTCACAAATATTACCATCAACTTTATCTATTTCTTGTCGTGTTTTCATTTTCTTTCTTTCTTCTGTTAGTTGCACTTGCAATGAACTGAGATCAAATCATTTGCCACGTTTATGTAGTATCTGATTTTCATTTCCATTCGCATTCCACGGAAATGATCTTCCTCTAAAACTCAATATTAATTCAGTCTGTTTTGCTATTATTTTGTGATTGCAATATAAATGATTAATTTTTTACCATTCTCATAAAAAGCAACATAACCAATACTGTTTATGATGCCAGATTCTCAATGCTCCTGCAATTTGTGGTCACGACTAGGTTAATCTAGGGGTAAAAACTATGGCTTGCCCATGTAACAGGCAGTTTTCAAAAGCATGATACGTGGGTTTTTCTCTCCAGGTTCCTGTTGTTGATGGCTATTCATTCCCTCATCTAACTAAGCGAATGAATGTAGCTGGTCGGCACATTACTTCCTATCTTGTTGATTTACTTTCACGGAGAGGGTGAGGGCCAACATTCTTGTTAAAGAAATTGTATGATGAATTTAATAGTTTCTACCCTGTTCACTATGATACAATTAGTTAACTGGAATGTCTTTATTTTTGCAGGTATGCAATGAATAGGACTGCTGATTTTGAGACTGTCAGGGAAATCAAAGAAAAACTCTGCTATATTAGGTGAAGAAGCTACAAAGTTATGCTGTAGATGGGTTATTGCATTGTCATTTAATACTAAATATATTATCTACAGTTATGACTACAAGAGGGAGTATCAATTGGGACTTGAGACCACCATACTGGTTAAAAACTATACGGTGAGTTGAATCTTATGGTTGTTTTTTGTTTCATGGTATAGCTTTGTCAAACAAGAACATGCGTGGTTTGTGTGGGTTCTATTCATCTTTTCGCTTCCTTACTGTATATACTTTGTCAATGTTTGTGTGTTTCATGTTTTATTTCGATCTATGCTTTTCCCTTCATTTGATTGATTATATGTGTAATCACTTGCATCATATGCATCGATAGCCCTGGGGCTCAATCTTTGGAGATCTTGTTAATTATTGAAAGCCTCAGCCAACTACTTTACCTGTTAGCTTTGTCCATAACGTTCAATTTGATACACCCTATGGGTTCTTTTCAATAAGGTGCTTCTTGGTTTTGGTCTGGCATTAATTTCCATGTTCTTTGAAGCACCTTAACTGTCTAGTGAAAACCTACTTGCCCATTAAATAATAGCTTGTTACATTCATCAGCTGCCAGATGGAAGGATCATTAAAGTAGGCACTGAAAGGTTCCAGGCCCCTGAGGCTCTTTTTACACCAGTAAGTCTATAGCTCTGCTTTTCAGGCCTTATTTAAAATTTCATATTACAATATTGTGCAGTTACAAGGTCCATCTGAATATTAAGTGGTAAATTTCATTAACTCGTTTTCATCAAAATTATCTATAGGTCCTGTTAAAAGGCGTGAACAAGACAATTTTTTAATATGTGTATTTTATCAAAGGGACAATCATTTTGGGCTTGTAATAAGATGCAGAGTTACAGCTCACATTGTTTATTGAAACTCATTACATGTTAATCTATTTTACTGCTAAATTTTAACAAAAGAGTAGCTGATCATGTTGCCATAATAATAACACTGGTTTTTGATGGTTTACACACACACACACACACACACACACATATAATCATCATGACAGACAATAAAGGGCCATGCAATTAGAACAAGATGTTGATAGGTTTAAGACCTGGAAAGTTATAGATGGTTCCTTATTTCAGGAACTCATAGATGTTGAAGGTGATGGGATGGCTGACATGGTTTTTCGCTGCATTCAAGAAATGGATATTGACAACCGCATGATGGTACTAACATTTTTTTTCCATATTGTACTCCTGATGTATATCTTAATGCAGTTAGCAGTTTTGATGGCTCTGTTAAACTGTTGGGTGGGGATATTAAAACTATAACCTATTTAACATGAGAACTTAAATTTACAAAACTGGTAACCTTTTTTAACATGAGAACTTAACTTTACAAAACTGGTCTTTCTCAGTTTATGATTTCTCATATTAAGTGATGGATTTCTCAGATTCGAATATGTTTCATCTTTTTTTCCTATTTCATTTGCTTCTAAGGGTCTTTCTAGTATGTTGTCTTCTTTATTTTAGTCGTGCACATGCCAACATCTCCTGTACTCGCTGCAGCATCTTGTAAGTGTTTTAAAAATCCCTTTGCCTCAATGCAGTAAATCCATACAACAATCTAGAGGATGTGGCTAGCATTAGGGTTGGGTTCTATGTTTTTTCTGTAGCCCAGAAGATTGGTTATTAAGTAAACTGACTGTAGCACCAAGGGAAGGTCCATATAATGGTCCACAGTTATGCTGGGTTGCATGTAGAATTCCTCAAAGGGCTGAACTCAATATGAGTTCATGTTAATTTCCCCTCTTTCTCTGTGCAGCTCTACCAGCATATAGTCTTAAGTGGAGGGAGCACCATGTATCCAGGATTACCTAGTCGGTAATATCTTTTATTCCTTCACACAGCTCGCTTTCTTCTTGCATAAAATACTCACTCCATCCAGTTATGTTTTATGTTGCTTTTAGCATGCATTTTTAGGTTCATGTTTACAAATTTCTGTCAACACTGATAAAAGTATATAAGTGCCTGATGTCATGCATGATGGAAACAGCATAAAATGTGAAATGATGTCCTATGGTGGCTGCCAATAGGATTATTCCTAATACTGTGATATTCTTATTGTGAAGTATATCACCTTTTTTTTCTGGTTCACTGCATTATTACACAATGTTCAAGGATTTAAAAAAAATTGTTTTAGAGATTTTCATGGTCTATTTCAATACTGGACCCAGTGGCTTCTATCATTTTCTGTTGGCACAAACAGACGTGCTTTTTGCAAATTAGGAACCTGGAAACCACTGGATGATTCATTTACATGTTTATTATTTATTTATGGTTCAGGCTGGAGAAAGAAATACTGGATCGCTATCTAGATGCAGTTCTCAAGGGAAACAAGGATGGGTTAAAGGTAAGGTCCAAGTCTTTTATAATATGACGTATAAAAGGGAAACAATTACAAACACTCCATGTTAAATTTGAATAATTTATGAAAGGGTTTGTGATGGCTTTTGCACACTTGATGTGAAAGTAACATATCAGGGCTGACATTTTAACTTATGAACAGAAACTTCGTTTGAGGATTGAAGATCCACCACGAAGAAAGCATATGGTCTACCTTGGTGGTGCAGTTCTTGCAGGAATTATGAAGGTACATGCTCTTATCTCTCTCTCTCTCTCTCTCAAACCTTAAAAGGTTGACTATATGTGTAAAACCACTCATGACTATTTTCCCTCGGCAGTTTAAACTTCTGGTGGTTTAGTTGTGAAATAAAATCTGTATTCTGTGGATAATTTGATGCAGGATGCACCTGAGTTCTGGATTAGCAGAGAGGATTATCTAGAAGAAGGAATGGCTTGTTTGGGTAAGTGTGGTCAGGCATAAAGTATATATACACCGAACTAGCTATAAAGCTAGACAATATATCGTGGTTAATTCTCCGACTGCCTTTCGTATCCCTGGGATTTTGCTGTAGTCCATGAAGCAGCTCAACCTTGCACTTAACTATGAGCTACAGCTTTGAAGTGTTGTATACTTCCAGAAAAAAAATCTAAAGAACTGAAATTGCGCTGTATTTTCTTGAAAAACTTGCTATATTTCGATTCTCCAAGCTGATTCGTATTTACAGATGCTAGTGAATTGATCTGTACCTGTGAGTGAGAATATAATACGATGTCTTGAAAGAAATGCACATACCTCTGCAGCTTTGTTTAATTTTTTTTTTCAAGACATCGTATCATTTCTTATCTTGCCTGATTAAGTAATGAATGTTGTGTTTCTACTTAAAGAATACCAGTTATACCATGTGTGTGTGCAACTGTGCATAGCCTCATCCTCCGGTAGGAAAAGACAAATTACGAAGGGGATTGGAAATTATTGTTGCTGAAAGTTGATTTGGATGAACCAGCCATCTTACGAATGACCCACAATGAGCCCTTGCCATTTATTCTTGGTTTAATCGTGTCCAGTTGAATTTTGATTGGTCGGGTTTTAATTCTGCTAACATAATTAATAATTATTGGGATTCTTCTAATATATATTATACTAACATTTGAATCCTTATAACGAGTCTTCTTACCCCGGCCTCTTCAGTCATAAGCCTTATAAAAAAAAATTGATTATCTTAGTATGAAATGCATCAATCCATTAGCAATGCCTCATTTTTTTATTTTTTATTTGGTTTTTTAATATCTTAGTGTTATCTTTTAATATTAGGTTTAGTGGAGATAAAACTTCATGATTCTTTCAAATTTATTTTTTATGAGGTTGTGACAATCACAACTCAGATGGCGTGGTTTGATGAGTTATCCCAATTGACTTGATGATTTCTATTCTCTTCTAATTGATTTTTTTAATTTTATCCTTTAACAATCGATTGATTAAGAATTAAATTTCATGATTTGTTTTAGTTTGTTTTATATAAGGTTATTCTTATTTCATGACTTTGATAACAAGTTTAGTGGATTAATCCGAGTTGACTCGAGTCATTTTTTATATTATTTTTAATCTCTTTTTTCAATTCTGTATGCTAAGAAAGTTGAGTTTTTGAGTGTTTGGATAATGAACAATCATACATTCTTGTCAATCTTTTATTCCCGGAGCTAAAGGTATACAAGGTTGGTTGTATAGGTCTATATTCCTGCTAAACAATCTCTTTTAATGGGATTTAGAGATCTTATAATGATTAAGTCAATAACTTTATAGGAAGGAGTTACAATAAATGAGCATAAGATTCTAAGAACATAAATGTTTGTTCATAGTTTATATATAATAAATGTTGAGAATATGTTGTAAGAGAGTGAAAATTGTGAACCCTTTCTTAAGTTGTTTAAATATTATTTATAACTTTTGTAGCTTGAACTTTTTTTCTTTTATTTGATCGACTACAAGTCTTTTTTTCTTCTTTTCATTCAGGTAGAGAGGGATTCCTTTACATCGATATTAATGTTGATACAAATATCTTTTTATATGACATTACTGTTGATGAGAGTCTCACATGTCAATAGAAAGCTACCATATCATGTTAATATTGATGAGATTAAATTTTATAATCAACATTAATATTGAAGGATGTATGAATGATTCTTAAAGGATAATTTGCCCAACTATGATGTAATCCTTAATTCCAATGATGGGTGCTTGACTAGTAATAAATTCTAGATCCATAGACTTTTGAGTCTAGCATTTAGTCGAACCCAAAAGAGTTAGGTCTGACATCTCTTCAGCCTCTTTTTTCACGAGTTTTGATTCCCGTTAAGCTTTTATAATGAGTCTTCTTTCTCTTTAGCTCTTAAGTCTCTAAGGATCTGGTATGGTGATAAAGAATTTTAAATTTGTCTTGTAGGTTTTGGGATCGAGTTAGGATGTGCTTACCTTGTAAGAGCCTAGAACAACTGAGATTTTATTCGATGAAATCAGACCCACAAAGAATGCCTAAAGAGAGACGGATTTCCTTCGAATCCAAAAACAAAATGATTATAGTATGAAATATATGAATCCACAAAGAATGCCTAAAGAGAGACGGATTTCTTTCAATTCCAAAATACAAAATGATTAAAGTATGAAATATATGAATCCATCATCAATGCCTAACATTTTTTTTAATCCAAATTGAAGCATCACGGGGGACAATCCACCCAATTAGAACTGTTGTTTGAGAGTGGAAGAAAGAAGAAGAAGAAGAAACTAAGTAGTGGCGTAGGATTGAAGAGAAAGCATTCTAAGGAATAATTACCTAAAAAAACCACGCTACCTCATTGTTGTTTAGAAATCACACCTCACCGAATCACCACTTTTTGTTTTTATTTTATTTTTCTTATTCAGAAATAACTTAAATCTAAAAGGTTAATCAAATCATCATAAGTATCAAAGTATGCATAATCCCAAACACTCAACCATTTGAAGGAGTGCCTTTTAGTTTTCTAACACTCGAATGACTTATTTAAAAATAGAAATGATCAGAAGAAACACTGCCCTTAAAGTGGAGACTATAATCAAGCACTAGACGAGTGAACATTGATTGACAATTACGCACTTTTCATCGTGCACTAGAAATCAACAAAGAGTAAGAAACCCGTTTCGATGTTTAATCGATCTCTAGAATAATCCCAGCTCTTAATTGTGTTTGCGTGCTAAGAATTGTGTAGTCTTAATCCTCTTCCTCGATGTCTGGTTTGGAGCTTGTAGCACAAGGGAACGAGCCTCCGAAGAATTTTCAGAGTTTTTTGGAGTGATTTTACAATGTATTTATGAAAAAAAATTGATTTATTTTATTTTAAATTAAATTCTTTTAATTTTTTTAGATCATTTTGATATGATGATATCAAAATAATTTTTAAAAAAATAAAAAAAATATATATCTTAATGTATTTTTAAACGAAAAATAGTTTTAAAAACAACCGCACAAATACATATATAGCTTCTGAATGGTTGATTTAATGATTCATCATATATAAACAATGGTTGCTTCAACCATTCCATTAACTATTATAGTGATAATGAACTCGTGAGACTATAAAAAATCAATTTAATATAATCCACGTGAGTGAGAAAATCATCTTTCAAGAATTAAAATGGAATAGGTACAAAATAACAGGAACTAAACATGGTGATTTTAACAACAAAAATATTCTCAAACAGATATAGAAAACCAAAAAGCATGGTATAAATTACACAAAATTGAACTTTTACAAAAAAATATATATTACATGTGATGGTTAAAGTTTATTCATGAAAATGTAGATTTTATTGGTAATTGGAGAATTGAGGTTGTACATGTGTTACTAAAACCAATTATACAATCCATGTAATAACTTATATAAAAAAAATACTTATGTCTATTTGCCATATGAATTAAGAAAAATATCAAATTGTTTAGGTTTTCATTGTATATCAAGGTATTATAACAATAAAATTATCATTTTTCTTCAAAAGAAAAATAATGTAACTTGTTATTGGGGTAATACAAGCTTTTTTCCCAATTCACTATTAGAAATTATGGGGCAAATCAATCTTTTAATATTTTTCAAGTATAAACAATGACTAAATTACTTTTAAAAACTAACATACAAGGAATTGTTTTTTTTTTTTTGTGTGTGTGTGTTTTTATCTTTTAAAGCAAACAAAAATAATTGAATCACCTTTAAAAGTAGAAATTTGTGAATTAGATCTATGAGATTTTTCATATTTCGGACCTAGTTTTTTTAGTTATTATAAATTTAACTAAGGAGAAATTTCATATTTTAATAAATAAATTATTATTTAAAAATCAAAAATGATTTGCAAACGGGACACAGTCTTGTCTTCCTTTAACTCTAAAATATGTAACTTGTACAGCAGGCAGATCCTCTACCGTGGACCAGACGAAAAGAAGATAAAAAACAATCAAAGAATCTCAACTCCTGCACGCTTCTTTAGTGTAATCTATACAAAATCTAATGATCTACAACCATTAAAAAAAGGAAAAAAAAGAAGGAAAACTCTACAATAACTGCACAGCTTGCGTCAGTTAGTCGTCAACACGCTGGCTGCATCTGACCCATCATAAGTTACTCGTAAGGATGTTGTATCTCGCCCATCATAATACGATTGCTAGAAACCTTGAAGCCAAGGAGAGCAGGATCAATATGCCTTCCTTTCTTCCCTTTCTTTTTCCCACTTCGCCCACTCACTGAACCATCAGATGATTCCGAGGCTGCCACGTTAGCTGCTTCAGCCTCGGCAAAAACTGGCCTTTTTAGCACATCCATAAATGATGTCTCTGTTACACCAGCATCATTGTAAGATGAGGTCCTCCTAAAACGCCCTTCTTTCTTGCTAGATGTCTGATCATCACCTCCCAGCGTTGCTGCTACATTCTCTACAGGCTCGTTCCTCCTTTCTGCAAGCCACCAAAGTTTCAATTTTAAATCACCACCACAATTATCCAAAACCAAAACACAAAAACCAACACATTTGAAACATAAATGATATACCATCAGAAGTTGCAAGGCCTGCCCGATTTTTTTGCTTGATATGTGAAGCAGATGCCATGTCTGACAAAACATCCTTGGAAGAATAGGTCCGCGATACCGGCGGGCGTTTATGCAAGGCATTGTCAAGCCCTCTAGTTAGAATAGAAGGTATCCTGTTCACAAGCATTTTTCATGAACATCAATATAGGTCTCAAATCACAACAGTCCAACTCACAACTCCTATATTTATGACACAAGACCGTTCCTAAAAAAAAGACTTACTAGGCAAAACCCACTAATGCTGAATACACATTCAAACACAAAAGTTGCTATTAGTCGAGTCATGAATAAACAGTTGATCAAAAAGCTCATATGCCCAATCTGTAAATTGTGAAATTCAAAACAGATTTAATGTCATTTTTCCCACAAATTAGTACAGAAAATGAGCTGCACCCCTGGAGTTGTTAAATTTTTTTACAAACTAATAGAAGAAAGAAATTAAACATATATTTTGGGTTGGAAAAAATATCTGCACCAACTCACATTTCATTGCGAAGCAACTTGAAAACAAAAGTAATGGTAATGCAAAAAATACCCTGTAATTTAGTCCAGTGACAGTTTCAAAATTTAACACTTCAATGATTTGTTGTTTCCTCTGTTCGCTTTTACCTTTTTCTTCTCTGTTAAGTTACTAGAAATAAATCCATGATACAGCAGCTACTACAACACAAGATGACATGGCATCATATTAATTTACATGCACTAGGAGACCTATATAATACAAAGCAGACAAGGTGCAAGTGTTCTCCCACATACTTGAATCTTGTTTTAAGCTTCTTAATGAAGAGAAATCATTAGAGCACCTAACCTATCAAAGAGTAGCCATGCATGTGCTCTGAAACCAAATTTATAGAATACAATATTCAGATGAAGATTAACATCATGATTAACGAGAGACCATGATGACTTCAGCCTCACTAAAAACAATCCTACAACAACTCAGGAGTCATTTACCTGTCAATAGAGACCTCTTCACCAGTAAATTTATCTAATCCCATCTCATACCCGTGTAGGCCTCCATTACCACCTGCAGAATTTCACAAAGCATCTAATATCCATATAAGCATAAGCATGATATCTGAAAAGATGAATGTCAGAGAAAATACCAGCACTACTCAGGGAACTATGCCTGCTACTCTGCCTGCTACTGGCATTAGCAAAATCCATAGCAGTCTCAGCTTGTTCAGCAAAGTTCTCTTCATTGTGTGAAACACACCTGGCCATGGCACTCATGCCTTTGGACCCATACCTGTTATCCAAATCTGCCAATTCTTTATCCATGGCTGATTTAGTGCCAAACTTGTTATCCACATGATTAGCATGAGAAGTATCTACCATGCCTGACAAGAATGCAGGTTCTTCAGTTAGTGCTCCAGATTTCGACCTTAGGGACAATCTTTCACCATTCCCTAGAAGGTGTAATTGATCACTCAAGGACACGGCGTGATTATCCTGCAGCATAAAATTTGAATTCAACTTTTGAGGCTTTTCCAAAAATGAGTTATTCATGGTGGCTTCTTGATCTGGAATATCATTTAAAGAGAACGGATCAGCGATTGGCCAAAAGGATTCCCGAGATTTGGAAGATGACAAAAGGTGCCGATAATCGTCTTCCGATGACTGAATAGACTGAAGACCCATTTTTTGGTGAAGATCCATTCCAACTTGCTTTGAGCTATCCTCATCTCCTCGAGCTGAGGTCCAAAAACTAGAGTTTCCAGCAACTTCTGAAACATTCCTTTTTCTTTCAGCTTCAAGATGCAGCTGATGCATCCCTCCTTCAACCCAACTATTCTCTTGCTGCCCTTGTTTTCCAGGGAGGTAGCTCTCTGGCATTTCAGTACGAGAAGCATAAATATCATCAAAAATTTGTCGATTATGAGAAGAGACATTGGAGAAGGAACCCGGTTGACCAGCAGAATGCCTATATAGATGCTCTGCTGATTCTGGACCTTGGGAATGACCATTTACATTATCCAACTTTATCCCAGGAGTGACGGCAGGAAGAGATGTCGGATGGTCAAATGCCATAGAGGTAGGCTCATAAAACCCACCCTGATGTTGCTCCTGTAAAGCATGATTCCATTTGTTATGGCTTAAATGTTCATCATGTGTGGAAAGCCTCTGCTGTTGCAGGTAAAAATCAGAAGCGTTAAATCCTGTAGAATTAGACTGATGATGACCAGTAGTATTTCTGAAGGTCTGACCAGCATCATCAATGGACCATGGCCAACCGACCTGCCTTTCACCATCTATTCCTAACTGCTGCCTTGCCAGAGATAGCTCTTGCGCCTGCATCTGTTCTTGCTGAAGATGGAACTTCAGGTCTGAAGGTAGTATATTGCCATGCTTCACCTGTGATAAGAGGTCCATGATATCAGTCCGGGGTTCTTGAAGATTATTGTGGTCAATCTTAGCTCGAATTATCTGCTCCAGTGATAAATCAAGGTGCCTTGGATTATGTGAATTTTGCTGTAGTTCAGCCGCCAGTTGTGTCCTAAATTGAATCTGCTCAAGCAAGTTTTCTCTCAATTGATCTCCCTTTCCCTGCCCATAACCAAGATCAGGCATCTGATGCTGCAGCAACTGTTCCAGAACCTGCTGCTGCTGCAGTTTCATTTGGTACTGACGAACCTGTTGTTGCTGTTGGTGTAGTAAATGATGCTGTTGGTGAAGCTCCAGCTGCCGCCGCTGCTGAATCTCCAGCTGCCGCCGCTGCTGAAGCTCCAGCTGCCGCCGCTGCTGAAGCTCCAGCTGCCGCCGATGTTGAAGCTCCAGCTGATGTTGAAGCTCCAGCTGCTGCCGATGTTGAAGCTCCAGTTGCTGCTGTCGTTGAAATTGCAGTTCAATAAGATGAGAAGGTATATGCTCAATACCCAGTTCCATAGTATGTGAGAAGGGATGAGATAAAAGATTCTGTTGTTGATTTTCATTTTGCATCTTCTGCAACATAAGATGCTGCTTATCAAAATCATTGAACTCCTGCTGCCTGTGAAATAATTGTCGAGCATCAGCGGAACTTAGATCAACGTGGGGATTAGCGAGTGGTTTTTTCCTATAATCTTCAGGCCATGTCTCTGCATAATGGGATTGATCAAATACTGCATCAAAGGACCTGTGACTGGCAAGGGCAGCATCATGCTCTGTATAAGGGTCCGTAGCATGAACCTGTGCTGGAAATTCATCTCCCATTCCTGGTGCCATATTGGATGATTGAGCACGCCTCAGATTAGAGTTGCTACTAAGCTCAGACATTGACAAGCCAAATGGATGAACTATTTCATCCTGATGAGTATGCATGCCAGTTCCTGAAAATTCATTTAAGATGGCAGGGTTGGTAGGAGGCTTAGGAACAAATTGCTGGATGTCTGCAACATCTCTCGTCAAAGGGTTGCCACTGCTTCCAGGCCTTCCAGGAAAGACAATTTCTGTATCCAACAAAGATCAGAGAAAATAAATTACTGCAAGGAATAGATACCGTGACATGAACAGCAGAATCATTCTAAACAACTTGCCTTCATCCAAAGTAACAGCATTTTGGAATCTTTGATCATCAGAATACTCCATCCCACAGAGAACACCATGATCAGGAAGCCTTGACTGACCACTAACACTGGAGATGGCCTCAAATCCAGGTGTAGCCCACTGCTGGTCTTCCCTGACAGCAGAAACCTTCAATTCACGAGAAGAAGTTGCTGTGCTCTGTTCTAAGGTTTCTCCAACATCATCAGATAGTTGTACCTTAGTGGAAGGACTAGTGCTTGAGGCACACCCGGGTTTAAGATTTAGGTGAGGCATAAAATCACCAAGCTCATGGAAGGGTGATCCATCAGGAGCATCTGACAATCGAACTGGAAGTTCTGTTCCAAAATATCCTTGCTCAAACCATGCAATAATATCAATACCAAGGTATGGTCCCTGAATTGCCCCTTGAGGATCAAGATAGCACAATGATAGCTCCTCAGGTATGATAGTACCCGTGAATTGATGCACTTCATTATTTATATTCAATGAAAATTGATGACTTTTTACATTTTTCTGTGCAGAAGAAAAATCAAATAGTGAACTTGAATCATCAGGGAGCTGGCTACCAATTTCAAAAGAAGTAGCTGACTCAATATCCTCCAACTTAAGGCTATTCTGAAAAGCCACATCTGCCACTGGCTGCCTTCCAAAAGCTTTTAACTCCACAATGTTGTCAATCAGGCAACTCTCCCCGACACTGCTGGAATCTTCTTTCTCAAAAACTGCAGGCACAAAGCCATCCATCAACACTGTTGTCACACACTTCTGTTTATCATTTTCATGTGTATCCTTTTCTGAAATACATAGCGGAATGAATAGTATTAACACTGAAATAAAAGAAGTCAGAAATTTGATATTAGAATTACTTACCCTCAGCCATTGATGCAATGAAAGTCTCAGCATCAGTACCTTCACCAGAAGCATTGCCAATAATTTTTCCAACAGAGCCTGCAATTTCTTCAGTCTTAACAGAGAAACTCGCATTCTCCTCACCTAAAGTCACCTCACCAAAGCCTGATTATATATATATATATAGAGAGAGAGAGAGAGAGAGAGAAAGTTAGAGATAATAGATGGCGTGATGTGCAAAAGTCAACCAAAAATATGACCATGGTCACCTGCAGTATTATTATTTGATGAGTCATTTTTCTCTCTAGATGAGTTGTTCAATCCACCACTGCTTCTAATTTTTCCCAGCCATATATCTCCAAGGACAGCCTGCAATAATTATATGATCCAATTTAACACAGTGACAATAACTATAAGACATTCTAATAACATGACATTATGTAACTTGTATACCTCTTCCCCTGCATCAGGTGCAACAAAAGCCAATGGCTTAATAGCAACTTCCTGTGTTAGCGGAGACACAAGCTCCATCCCATCTGGTATGGTATCAAAACCTGGAAGTGTCTTGTGCTTACGGTAAATGTCAAGAAGTTTTCCCCTTGGATAGCAGAATGTATGATTCTTATCCATGGGAATGGACCCGATGGAAGAAATAGTAAGATGCTTGCCAATTTGTAAGTTTCCACCATTGTTGGGTCTTCCTCTTCCGGCAGCAAACCGCACATTTGGACTCTCCAAACGTCCTCTGTCTGACCCAAATCCAGGTGCACTCCTGTAAGCGGCAGGTCCGCCGGAATGAATTTCCATACGATGGCGAGGCCTCCACTTATCACGAGAATCATTCTCACGCTCAGAAGTTGACCTCCACTTATCACGAGAATCGTTCTCGCGCTCAGAAGTTGGGCGACTAGCAGTGCCAAAATTTTGTTTGTCGCTGTGAGCCTCATCCTTCTCAACATCTGCCCTTTTATCAGTTCGAGAATCCTTCTCTTTATCTTCAGGACCCCACCTAGATGACCACTTGCTGTCTCTTCGGGATTCATGAGCAGAATTGCGGTTGTTGCTGTCATGCCAACGATCTGAAGAAGACAAAGTTCTAGTCTCAGATATATCTCTAGTTGAAAGAGAATCAGCACGATGGTCTTCTTTTCTGCGATCTTTTCTACCTAGCAAGCCTGTATCCCTCTCCTCCTCACGCCAACGACGGCTGCTTTCAACATCAGGTGCCATCCTCCTCCGATCTTTCTTGTCTTGGGATCCATCTAAACACCAACTGTCTTTCAAATTGCTATCAATGGAGTTTCCAAGGGACAAAGAATTTGAAGCACGTGTTTCCTGTTATTTTCAGGCATAAGGGTTAACTGGAAATACCGAAGCACAAAAAAACAAATGAAAAATGATAAAAAGTATAAATTTAGTAGTCCTAAAACCTTAAGTAAAATGTAAGTTCACCCTGTGACAAAACTAAGTGAAAGGGTAATATTGCAAAAGCAACAAGACTGCATTCTAAATGAAACAAATCATCAGGAATTAACAAAACAAATATATTCAAATAAGCATGTATTATTAAATATCAGTACAGAAAAATAAAAAAAAGCATATCACCCTCATATAGATAACTAAAAAACAACTAGTCAATAAGCATGTCTAACTTTAGACAAGTGAAATCCCGTACCCCAGATGCCCCAGTAGTTGATGACTTTGCATCCACTGGTTTAGCATAAAGCCATTGTGGAGAAAGTGGTATAGTGTTGTCTGCAGTCACTTGATCTGTAAAGCAAGAGAAATCAATCAATCAATATTATATATTACAATCAAAGGACATTAAACTCGATACGGAAACCATCAAATAAGCATTCCTCTGATACCTTTTGAGTCATCAGGCAAACTTAGCAGAGCCTTGTCCTCGCCAATTCCCCCACGATCTACCATTTCCAATAAAAAAAAACAATTCATAAGTATCATTAAGCTAAGTAATCTATCACCATTAGGCACGAAAAAAATATACATCAATTAACATCAATGGAAGTCATGCAGCTTGCATTCAATTGCAGAAATATAAAAAAAATGGTCAAAACCCTAAAGTTGAAGCCCAAATGGATACAGGCATAGCAATAAAAAGTCAGAAGAGATCGATTGGATAAAAAAAGAATGGAAAATCGAAATTAGAACCTTTGAAGGAGGAGATGCGTTCATCGGTTGATTTGCAAGAGAGGAGGAGGAGATCGTCAGGGAGATCCAGCTTTCCGTCAGTCATCGTCGTTATCTAAAACCAAAAAGAACTTGCACAAATTCGGTACGCACAGAGATTATCAATACAAGAGAGATACGGATAAAGCAGATTGCAAGTGAAAGAGTAGAGATTTACACACAGAGAGAAGGAAATTGCTAGGGTTTGGGAATTCGCAGCGAGAGGGAGTAACGGGTAAGGGTTTGTGTGTTCAGTGTGTATTCGATCGAAGAAACAAACAAGGAGTTGAGTGGGTGCGTGTTTAATTAATTTTATGGCCTTTTTTTATATATATATTTTTAATTACTCCTTGTCTTTCCTTCTTTTATGCAAATGACTAATTCATCTTATCTCTTAAGAAATTTACGTGGTTTGAAATGGTATTGGTCCATTTGGCTCGAATCAAATTTTATGCCAAGAGCATTAGGAATACTTTCACATGGCGATTAAATCTATACACCATGGTTGATTTTAAAATCTCTATTGTATTATTTGTTTAACTTGAGTTTTTTAATTAAATTATAATATAGCTAATCAAACTTAAATGGATTAATTTCATGGATTTAAATGAAATTTTAATGATAAGTAATAATATGATTTAGTTTTTGAAAAAACTTCAAGAAAATATTTTTAAAAAATATATTGAGACAATAACAAATTCAATCGACTATATTCCTTTCAGGGCCCAAATCATGAATTTTATTGAGTTTAATAACTTTGTTTTATAAAAAAATAATAATAATATAGTAAAAATAGATGTTCACAAAATTAAACACGGACCTAAAAATAGCATTTGAGATTGTAATAACTATATTGGAAACAAGAAAAAATAAACTATATGGTATATTTCTTAGTCAATTGAATATTAAAAGAAAAAACAATTAAAACACCAAGAGCCAAAAAAAACAATATATCAGTTGGTGAGTAAACTCATCGAATCAATAAATCAAATAAAAACATATCAGGTGAGTAAACTCATCGAGTCAATAAATCAGATAATTTCGGTTAGCACAAAAACACATGTTAATCAAGTTTTGGACTCTATTTTATTGATTTGTTTTATTATATCAAACTTTGTATGTATAAATATTATATTTTATTTTGAATTAGCAAGTCTTATTAATTATTTTAATCTCAATAATTATAAAAATTGTTTACTCGACCCACAATGTAGTGCGAACAATTTAACTAGTAACTAACTAATATAACTTACATAAAAATATATTAAACAAAGGCTTAGCTCTTTTAACCAACATGTAAGAATAACTTTTTAACTTAGAAAGATTATTTTAATTTTTAATATAATTCTTCCTTTTAGCTATAAAAATAAAAGATAAAAACTAAGTTTTTTTTTAGTATGTTGAAAGTTTAAAATATTTTTTGTTATTATGTTTTTTCAAAGTGATAGATGATATAAAAATATTTTTTTAAAAAATAAAAAATATATTTTTAAAAAAAACTTTAAAAAACAATTTCAATAATTATCCATATAAATGGTGTGGGGAAAACATTGTAGTTTCCCACACATAACATTTCCCCCCTATTTTTTGTCTCCCACTTATATGTTTTTTTTTGTTTTTTATAATCTGGATGTTCATGCCAGTTTTTGTGCGACATGACTAATCTCCAAATCCATTTTTTTTCTTTTTTTCTCTCACTTATACATTTTATGTGATAACCGGAATGTCTGGGTTAGCTTACACACACCATGGCTAATCACCTCACCCATTTTTTTTTTATTGCTACGTTGTTTTCCCGCTTATGCTTTATATATATATAATTGGGGTGCCTAGGCCAGTTTATCCACACTGCGACTAATCCCCGTACCCACTTTTTTTTTACATTTTTTCTCTCCCACATAGACATTTTTTTGGTTTTTTTAAAAACCAGGGTATTCGAGTCAGCTTACGCCCGCCATGACTAATCCTCATACCTATTTTTTTACATTTTTTTTCTTTTTTTCCTACTTATACATTTTTTTTATAACTAAGGTGTCTAGGCCAACTTACCCACACCAAGACTAATCACCAGACCCATTTTGTTTTTTGCTACAGTGCTTTCTCGCTCATCCTTTTTTTTTTTTATAACTGAGGTATCTGGGTCAACTCATACGCACTACGACTAATCTCCAGACCCATTTTTTTTCCTATTTCCCCCTCACTTACGTATTTTTTTGGTTTTTGTTTTTGATAACCGGGGTGTCCAGGCCAGCTTGTGCGCACCACAATTTATTTTTCCCACTTATATATTTTTAACTAAAAAGCTAAAAAAGATCAGAGTTTTGCACAGTAAAAATCAGTGTGCATTTAGACACATATTATTGTGGATTATAATAGTAAAATTACTATTTTACCCCTTAATGAACAATGATTTTAGCCATGAGTTCACAAGTAAAATTGATTTTTAATAATTCTGGGATAATAAAATAATCATAATATCCTCTAATAAGATAAAAATCAACAGTGAAATCCAGGTCTATTAAGGATATTAAGGATATTGCACATGTTTTTTATAATAAAAAACACAAAATAATATTTGTATAAATGCATAAGAGAGAATTTCACTCTTATTTTACCACCAAAGCTAAACTTATTATGTTTTCTAAGAGTAGAGGTGTATAAATACAAATAAAAAATTAAGAACTATTTTAGAAAGACAAAAAAATCAAAGGATCAAAACTAAACCAAAAAATAAAAACTAAATTACAAAACCAAAGGTTATATATATATATATATTAAAATCAACTAAATAAAAAAAATTAATTTAAGCGGTGAAACACGAGGTTATAACCCATTTGACACTACGGCCAAACCGCCATGCCGAAGAAATTCAATTTTTTTTTCATGAATATGTTTTGATATTTTTAAATCATTTTGATATGCTGATATCAAAAATAATTTTTAAAAAATAAAAAAATAATTTTAATGTATCTCAACATGAAAAATACTTTGAAAAGCTATTTCAACCGTTATCCTAACCGACGCTAAATATGCTTTGATTGAAGACATGACATGACCATCATCAACTCAGCCTTTATGATATTAATTTTTTTTTCAGTGATATTGCACTGTACCATGAAAAGCGTTATCAAGCAAAGCAATACTGCTGGTGCAAGAATCAAAAGCCGTTAGAGGGGAAAAAAGATGGATGCGTACGCTCTAATTAGTTGTTGGTGGTTAGAAAGAAAGGTTTTTTTCACGTTGTTTGATATTGTAATAATATTGTTTTCTTAAGTATTTTTTAAAATTTATATATATATATATAAATAATGAAAACATGATTTGACACAAAAAATAAAGACTACCATTACCATAACATGCTTTTTAAATTTGTTTTTTTGCCCTTATTTTTAGATGCCAAATGAATATCCTTTTCATCCCAAAGAAGCAGAAAAATGGCACAGGTGAGATTGGAGTAAACTGGAGGCCAGTTTCTCTTTGCTCAAGAGAAAGACACATCAAGACCTCCACCCTCATTCAGGATGGAGGGATGCAAAAATACATCTATCTTATTTGCCACTGACACAGCTACATCTATTATTGGATGACTATTAGCACTGCAAATACATCGAGGCTTCATAATTTCATCAACTATCGTGCCTGGAATCTTTGGCATTCAAGAATTCAGATCTCAAATGTCATGCGGAAACCAACTCAAAAGCCAGCAACAGGAAATCTCAAAAAAGCGGCAGCACTTGCGTTTTGCTTTTAATCAAAATCCTACTCTAAACAGAACAGAACTTTTAAAGCCGCAAAACCTCAAAAGTATATGAAAATCTACGAGAAGTTGTCCAACAATCAAATCCTAGAAAGAAATACAATAAAATGGCTCCTAGTTCATCTTGTGGGCAGTTTCTTTGGCAAGGACCTTGTCTTTGGCCTTGGTCTTGACCTGGGATTTGGAACACATGATTCCACCACCCCACCTCTTCCAGTACTCATCGTACTTGTCATTGAAGTTAGCCTGAAAATGAAGAAAGAATGTCGGGAAATGAATTGCATTGTGAACATTTGCAAAATCACAATTTTAAAAATATGCAACTCCACACACCTTGATGGCTTCCAAGATTCTGCTAAACTCCAGCTTGTCTTCATTCTTGACTGTGGTCAAGCACAAAACTGATGCGATCTTCTTGTGGACAATCTATCACGAAGACTAAAATATTCAATCTGGAATCCACACTCTCCTTTCACAACAAATTTTTAAACTGCAAAGTCACAGGCACACTTGCTGCTCCCAATCGAGATTTTCCCTTCACAATGCAGTATGGGATTTCCATCTTCCTACACAATGCTGGTAGCCATACAACCAGCTCAATGGGGTCCACATCATGAGCAAGAACAAGTTAACAACCAACTTGGTTTTTTTCTGCAGGAAATAGGTAATGGGAAAATAAGTTATTAAAAGAATTCCACAGCAGAGAGGACTAGTGCTAACAAGCATGTGCAAGATTAACTGACGTGAAACCTGCTCGATGAGATAGGTTACATGGTCGAGACCATATTTCACAGCAATAGGCTTCTTAGCCTCAACAGTTTTTCTTCGGTCTCTGCCTGAGCCTTTCTCAAGAGGCGCTCCTTCTTTGCTGCTTCATCTTCAGGACGGTACTTCAGAAGCATCTTGAACAAGTTTGATGCTGCACAAAGAGTTCACAAAAGGAATGATATTAAATATAAATATCTCAACAGGAATAAATTTTAGCCAAAACAAAGAAAAGAAACCAAGCCAGTAAGCTAGGATATTTATCATCGCACAAATTGTATGCTGGATTGTTTGTACCATGTAGGCAATCAACAAACAGGTTGTGGTTCACATGTTAGTTCAGAAAAGAAGATTGAACAGAATATTAACTTTAAACATCAAGCAAATCAGCAAAACAAGATATTTGCTGCATACGAGCAAAGAAAAATAGAAACTAGTTCTTAAGCAATATTTTGACACTTGAAATAGCAAAGGGCCACAGAATGACTCAAGGAAACAAGGGAACCAGAACAAATTGCACGGATAGAATAAAATCAAGTTTTTGATATCAGACCGGAATCACTGCTAAACATTCCAGTGGATTAACTTTTCTTCATGAGCTGCGCTTATAACATTATCATGCCAAAGAAAACTATACATAAATCTATAAAGCTAACCGTTATCTCAGTTTCGATGATATAAATAAATTCATAAAGCTTGAAAAATATGACTCAATATTTATTTTCCTTACACTATCAGCTAGACTTTAGGATATACATCAAATCAAATAAATAAAGAATAACAATAACCGCAGTACCAATTACATCATAATTCAGAAACCACGTCAAGCATTTAACATTAACAAATTATGAATGACATTGATTAGCATAGAGACTCCTTGACTAAACCTATGCTTCTAGGCAACAAAACCAGACAATAAAGAAAAAAATTAATTAATACTTAACAAAGAGAGGAGATTATGCCAGAAACGATACCGAGATTCTTGTCAAGGGTCTTGGTGAACTGGTTCAAGGTAGGTGAAACCTTCAATCTCATCTTGAGTATCCTCCTTTGCCTCTGAATCTGAACCACCTTCGGCATCTTAACGAATCGGCTAAGATCCCTCTTTGGTGGCAAGCCCCTCCAATTCCAAACTGTTTCGGCCTCTTCTCGAACAATGGATTCGTCACCTTCTCCTAAGAAAATTACCACATAAAGAAACACCATGAAAAAAAAACAAGCAAACCCCGAAATGATAGAATTCGACTTGAAAGGGTAAGTTGTAAGAGAGAGTTTGCTTTTTACCGGTTTCTTCTTTCCGGAAACCACCGGACCTTTCCACCTCGCTTTGGTGCCTTTCATGTTCAAATATTAAACGATATGTTAGAAACAAACAATAACTATCTAAGATTTTTGATATTGAATTGACTTGAGTGTTTAGAGAAGATTAGTTGATTTTGTTTGAGGGAGAGATATCTTGCTCACCATTTTTGCGCAGTTTCATACTCCTTCCGGCTCCCGGCTTCCGTTTCTGTGACGCCAGGAACGGCAAGAGTTATAGAAAGCCCTAATGGGCATTACAGTGGCAGGGTTTTGTATAGTGGTGGGCTTTGCTCAAACACGGACCTGCCCTATGTTGCCTGATACTGAAAGGGTGGAGTCGAAGATGACACTGAAACTCAGTGAATCCCAAACACTATGAGAAGACCCACTAACTTTTTGTAATTGGAAGTTGGAACCAGATTGGTGGCTCAACGTCGCAAAAGTCAGTTTTTTTTTTTAATTTTTTAAAACATAATTATTAAAATTTTATTAATATGATAAAATAATGAGGTGTCAGGAAAAAATAAATGAAAAACAAATGTCTAAGAAAAGTTGAGCTAACACGTTAAATTCATTAATCTTGACATGAGATATATTCAGATTACTTGTCTATAGTGCATCATAAATCATGAAATAAAAATAACTCAATTAAAATAATAATAATAATAAATAAAATACAACTTGAGTAATTTATCATGCTGTGTTTAATGAGTTTATTTATTAAAATTAATCTTTAATAGAAATTGACATACACAAAATATTTATTGAATAAAAAATATAAAATTATGTAAGGTTTCACATATTAAAAACATAATAAAAAACATGCATTTTTTTGTTTAAATAAATTTAATCTACACAATATCTTCACAGAAGAATCATATTATCCTCATAAAAAATTAAAGACATTCAATATAATTAAAAGACTAATTGTTGTTTTAAAAAGGCTAATTAATTCAAAAAATTGTTATGAGAGGGTTATTAATTAAAAAAACCTAGAATATTAAGAAAAAGATATAAAATAGATATTAATTGAAAACAATATATATAAAAAAAAGCTCAAGTGAATGGGCCTTGAAGCCTAAACCCACAAGCTCGGGCCTATTATTCTTTTTCTTATTTAAAAGGGTGATGACCTTATTCCTTTAAAAAATAATATGCAAACAACATGTCGTTATAGTAAATGCCAGTCATCTTAGCTTAAATGATGTCTAGTAAATAAATTTTTATTTATATAAAAGACACATAAATTTCATGTAATTCTCCACATAAGAATTAATCTAGTTGATTTCAATTAATTTTAAAACAAAAATAACTATTATTATAGTTGTTTATGAACTTTTATATTGTAAGAGAACAAAACATGTTGACTTTAAGATAAGGGTAGAATAAGAAATATATTGTGATACATAAATTAATCACAATCGTTTTGGTTGTGGGCTAGTTGAGGTGAGACAACTTTTTGTAATTATTGATCATTAGGCTAATAGTAGCATGATTGAAGTTGATTTTTAAAGTATTTTTCATTTAGAAATGTATTAAAATAATATATTTTTTTAATATCAATACATGAAAATAATCTAAATACACCAAAAATAATTTAATTTAAATAAAAAATAAAATAATATTTTTTTTAAAAATACAATGTCATGATTAAGATTTAAATAGCAAGCCCCGACCAAAAGGGAGTGGTTTGTAGCCAAGTCATAGGCCATTAATTTCTAGGCTTGGAACTTGTCTCGTGCCTTATGTCATGTCATAAAGTCTAGTTATTAGGGCCGTAACTCCCGAACCCATCTATGGTTTTGCATGTTACATTTTTTTTTTTCTCTCCATATATTTTGTAAAAGGAAAAACAAAAGAGGTCATGAATTTAACTACCCTTGAAAATTACGCAGCATACATATGCAGAAAGTTACTTTTCTAGGGATGGATTCTTCCTCCACATCCGGGAACTGGGAAGGTCGTAAATTAAAGACTCGCGAGCGCCGATTAAACTCGTTTCTTTTCCGGGAAAAGCAACGGAAGACATCAAAATAGAACCGATTTGGGAGCATTGACCCGATTTTGCATGACCCGATTTGGGAGCATTGATGACGAAACAATGGCAATGTTGTGCATGCATAGTTGTTGGCTCAGCACATCTTCTAGAAGAAGTCAACTTCTCATATTCATGAAATTTTGTAAAATAACCTGTCCATGTGAAGTGGGATTTCATGCATCAACTATATATGCTCGTCAAAGGAACATGTAGAAGGCATTTTTGACCATAAATATAAAAGGAAAAAGAAAAAAAAGAAACAAGGGGTGTTCAAAGTTTAGTGTTTCTTGTTGGTCTAATTAGGAATCATTTCAAGAAAACGACAATAGCTCAGGGATGATTGCTACTTCTAACGAATTTGGTAAACAACGTTTAGGGTTTGCTCAACTCTAACAAATGAATTAATTAAACAAAGACAAGCTACCTGTATATTTAACAATTTGTTTGAAGATTGTCTGTTTGGATACTCCAGGCCTTGAGTTATATGACACGTGAAGCAATTGACCATGGGGTTTGCATCTTTCTCAAGACATAATTTAACTTCTGGGAGATGAACTCGTACGTGCAACGATATTATTACAAAAACCTAATCTAAACAAATGACATTACAATCCTAGAATTACTCTAAGTTAAGAGTGTACAGGTTATTTGTTAAGATTGTTGATGGGAGTTTAATTATAAACACAATCAGTTTCGGCTATGGCTTTTTTTTACTTACAAAATATATTTTCTCACAGTAAATATTATTAAATTCAATCAATTAATTAGAAATTAATGACCTCACACAACCGGCCAATACGAATTGAAATATAAAAAGAAGCTGTTGAAACCCTAATAATTGCTATCTCCACATTGACCATGAGTTTTAGAAAACAAAATGGTAGCTTGTAGGGTATCTCCAAAAATCATGTAACTATCAAATTCCCATTTTTATTTTATTTTATGCTTCGTATAAATATAAATATAGCACCATATGTTTAATATTCTCCAATCAAAACTCACTAGCCAGACCAAGAACTCAACTTGATCGGGTCATTATCTAATAACATTGACTCTAATCCCTTTTCCAACTCTCCCCTCCTCTCTCACGAATCAAATTTAATCATAACTTCTATCATCTTTATGGTATCGGTATAAATGTCTTAAATCTTAACCTAAATTACATCATTTTAATCTCTGTTATTAATTGCATCTCTTTTTCTAACCTCATATCAAACATCACCTAAGATTTTACCTAAATTAATCTAGTGAAGAGTTTGGGATAGTAATTACGTGAATTTACCACTATTTCGACAAAGTTGATCATAAAACAAGAGACATGATTATTAAAACTATGTGGGGTTATTTTGTTTTATTTTATCCTAGATTAGGTCGTGTAGAACCAATACGAGTGATAAGTGCATCCAAATTAGCTTACAGCTTCAATTAGAGAAAGTCATGGTGGAGAAAGATGTAACGAATGAATAAAGTATGAAGAGGATCAAGCAAGAAAATTTGGGGTGCCAACCCCACCAACCCGCCCCAAACAATGGCCAATGTTGTGGCGGTGGTCCCATGATCAGTGGCCAACCCTCACCCGTAAGACAAAAGAATCTGTCAAAAGCCCGTCATCAGTTTGAACCAAAACCTTTTCCTGGAAAATTCACCATGAGTTGCTTACAGCCACTCCCTTCTCTCCAATCAAACATCGAAACATGTCCTTTCTGTATTTTCTTACTTAAACAAGTAACCCAGCCTCCTAGTGGGGCCACCCTCCTTCCATATATATCTCCCTGACAGAATGGTTTCCAACACAATCCTCGTTTTCGCTCTCTCCAGGAACTGGGATTTCTTGTACCGGACTTCTGACCATCTCTGCAGCTACTTCCTCAGGAATTCACATGGTTTGTTCGGCTCTTTCTTTTTCTCTCAATAACGTTTGCATTCTCAGTAACTACTGAAAGTGATAAACTTGCTGCTCTTATCATTAATCACACAGTAATGTTCTTTTTCATGGTTTTGTTGTGTTCAGGGTATAGAGGCTGAAAAGTTTTCTGCGATGGAGTACTCTAATGGCAATGTATTTCAACTAGTTGTGAAACAAGGACAGCCAACTCTTGTTCCTCCAGCCGAGGAGACAGAGAAGGGTCTCTACTTTCTCTCCAACCTTGACCAAAACATTGCAGTGATTGTGCGTACAATCTACTGCTTCAAGTCGGAAGAGAAAGGAAATGAAAATGCTGGAGAAGCGATCAAGAATGCCTTGAGAAAGGTTCTTGTGCACTACTATCCTCTTGCCGGGAGGCTAACAATAAGCGCAGAGGGAAAGCTTATTATAAATTGCACTGGAGAAGGTGCTGTTTTTGTTGAGGCTGAAGCAAACTGTGCGATGGAAGAGATTGGTGACATAACAAAGCCCGATCCAGAGACTCTTGGGAAGCTGGTTTATGACATTCCTGGTGCAAAGAACATACTGGAGATGCCTCCTTTGGTGGCCCAGGTTTAGAACTTCTCCAAATCAAGTTTTTCAAGTTTGTTTATTTTTTGGCTGCATTGATTGTAAATTGTGGACTAATATTCTTAGATCAAAATTGTACGTTCGGACATGTACTAATATTTTTTAGATGTTTGTCTTGAGTTTCACTCGTCATCCTGAAAGATTAAATAGCACAATGATCGTTTACCTGCAGTTATATTAAATTCTGAGACGTTAATCTCAATATGGTCTAAGGTGCTGATTAATTCCATGTTCCAGGTCACCAAGTTCACATGTGGAGGATTTGCACTAGGATTGTGCATGAATCATTGTATGTTTGATGGCATTGGTGCTATGGAATTTGTGAACTCATGGGGTGAAACAGCCAGGGGCTTGCCACTCTGTATCCCTCCATTCATTGACAGAAGCATACTTAAAGCCCGGAACCCTCCAAAGATTGAGTACCTCCACCAAGAATTCGCCGAGCTAGAAGACAAGTCCAGCAAGAGTGACCTTTACAAAGATGAAATTCTCTACAGCTCCTTCTGTTTCGATTCTGAAATGCTTGAAAAGATAAAAATGAAAGCCATGGAAGATGGGGTTCTTGGCAAGTGCACTACTTTTGAAGGGCTCTCAGCTTTTGTATGGAGAGCTCGAACCAAGGCACTCGAAATGATGCCCGATCAACAAACAAAGCTCCTATTTGCTGTTGATGGAAGGCCAAAATTTAAGCCCCCGCTACCAAGAGGGTACTTCGGAAATGGAATCGTGTTGACCAATTCTACATGCCAAGCAGGTGAACTACTAGACAAGCCGCTATCATATGCAGTGGGGCTAGTTCAAGATGCAATTAAAATGGTCACAGACAGTTACATGAGATCTGCCATGGATTATTTTGAAGCAACAAGAACCAGGCCTTCTCTGGCTTCAACTCTACTGATAACAACTTGGTCCAGGCTATCTTTCTACACTACAGATTTTGGGTGGGGAGAGCCAGTTTTATCTGGGCCAGTGGCATTGCCAGAGAAGGAAGTCAGCCTGTTCCTATCTCATGGAAAAGAGAGAAAAAGCATAAATGTGCTTCTGGGTCTGCCAGCTTTAGCCATGAAGACCTTCCAAGAACTGATGCAGATTTAGAGACCATTTCACATATATTTGTATGTTCTTATTTTTCACCATGGTGGCTGTATTGTGTTTGTCCTACACTATTGTTTAATCAACTGAATTAATAAATGTTCCTAAAAGTCCTTGTTAGAATTAGAGGTGAATTTACGTTCTTCAACCGGGAGTTTACCTCATTTGTCAGGTCATGTCCATTGTTATTTTGTTGGCAACATTCTCATGTCTATCTTCTTGTGGTTGATATTAAGATTTAATGAAAAATTCTATTCGTGTGAGAGAGACATTCACATGTGAATGTGAACTGGACTGTACAATCATGATATACTTAATTATGCTATGAGATTAAATGCCATGACTAACTTGCCTTTTTTGGCAATTATTGTCGACGGGTTTGGATCTGTGATCCAGAGTTCCATACCAAGGAGCTTGGTCTGCATTATTGGACATGTAAAATAGGCAGGGATTTCAACAAAATAATAATAATAATAATAATAATAATAATAATAATAATAATAATAATAATTATTATTATTATTATTATTATTATTATTATTATTATAAGAGTTACTAGAAAGGGGGGGTATTTGATTAATAGGAACTTGACATTTTCTAAATGATTAAAGGCTCACCATTCCTGATTATACATCAGATATATTTTTTGTAGCAGAGGTTTAATCTAAACGAAAGGGAAAGAGCTAGGAGATTTAGCCGCGCAGCTAAACACTAAACTTTACATGCACAAATCATTCAAACATGTTAGTATAAGCCACAACAAACCGACATAATTCAAAAAACACTGCTAATAATTAACTCCCAAGATTCTGCATAGTATGCAGAATAGAAAAAGGTGAGCAAACCGTGATGGGCTTGGGAGAATAGGGTGGCAATGGAAATTGCATATATTTTGAAGGTAGGATTAATGAAGGAATTCAGGGTTTGAAGAGAAAATTTAGGATTTAGACAAATTGAAGGAAAGCCATATAGTAAATGACTCAAGGCTTTCAATTTCCACATAAGCCAGCATCTGTCTTTGATGGTCTGAAATTCAGTGCATTAAGGCTGTAGATGCAGAGATTTTGTTGTTTGACTTTGATAGCAATCTCATCTGTTGTGGATTTGTATCCAGGAATATTGCATGCTTTAGATGAACTCGACATTAAGCTTGCTTCACAGGAGGAGTCAATGGCAGCTTGAGCACATGCAATTCCATCAACAGAAGGTATTTCTAGCTTGTACATTCCATACCTATTTGTGGTTCTGTTCACTGAGAATGATATCTGCTCTCTGGTTTTGGGCCAACTTGCTTTAAACTTGCAGTCTATTCTAACTTCAGAACCTGGATAAACATCAGTATTTGTCAGAAAAAAATAAAATCAGAGACAATGCCAGTATCTTAACGTAGAAAGCTTCCTTCCAATTCCTAGAAAAAACTTGAAAACTAATCCTAGGTTGCTTGAGATTACTCAACCTGGTAAGAAGTAGCTGTGTCTGGAGAAGCTGTTGTTGGAGCATATGTCGCAGTAAACAAGACCCATTACAGTGATATGGGCACTCGTGTTCTTAAGTGGTTCAACTTTTGAAGACATAGATGCGATAAACAAAGATGAGAGAAAGAAGAGAACAAGGGGATTCATGGCTGCAAACTTTGGGAGACAGGAGAAACTAACAGTTCTACAAAAGCTTCTCTATTTATGAAAACTTCAGTAAATTAGATTTTAGTGAATGGCATTGAAGGCATTATCATATCATATAGTTGAGGGTGAATTTTGTTTTGTGGATAATGAGTAGCGGCAAGGAGTTGGTGGAGATCCAACTGTAAAACATGAAAGTTGAGGGGTTATATCTTTTTCACAAGAAACAAAGACATGTGAATTCATTTGGCATATATGGAGCTGGATGTGTAGGAAAGAGAAGAGGAGGCAGACTCTTTATGGGGCAGAGTAGCTTTTTTTGAAAGATTTGTGGGGCTTGGATTGAAGCCCTCTCTTTTTGTTTTTCTTATAAGCTCAATGCAGAGGGTCTAGGTGTTTATAGGGTTACTGGTCATTAGAGCTTAGAGGAAGAAAAAAACAGAAGAAAAGACATGAATGGAGGGTCAGATCATTGTTTCTTGTGATTAATATTTGATTCAAAACCCTCTTTCGGATGTTTTGTAATAAACAAAAAAAAAAATGCATGCTGAAATTATATATTATCCAAGCATTAGAGAAATTCAGCAAGACATTAACCCACTGAATTGATTGCATGCATGTTCAAATGCATGCTAGCTGTGGATAGCAAATACAGAAGAAGATAAGACTCCAGCCGAGTGGATAAAGAGTGTCCATTCCCTTCATGTGAGCTTTAAATGGCAAGCATGAGACTTCACAAGTGTCATCACCATCAATGAAGAGAGACCATTTCTACATAACCAGAAGAATATGATGTGATTTATTTGCAATTTAGAACCACTCAAGCCCATAGAGAAGAAAATATAGATCTAATCATAACTCTAACTTACCTTTCTTCACACTGTCCTGTCTTCTTCCTCTTTTTTATATATATTTTGAGCAAAATATGGCCTTCTAGGAAGCTCACAGGTAATGCGGATTGATTTCATAATAGCTGAGTTGAAACTTGGGAGAGGTTTGGGAGAGCTAAATTATGAGGGAGAGGAATGGAATCCATGAGGGAATAGGTCCTTTATTTATGGCTGATATAGAGGCATGGCAGAGGGTTGCTGATAGCTAGGCACCCGTGTGTTTCTTTCAGTCGCAAACAAATTTCACTGCCAAGATGATGCAGCTGGAGCTGGTCATGTCCTCTTGTCACATCAAAGGCAAATAAATTAAACTATATGGTAGATTAGTTTGCTTTTAAAAAATATTTTTATTCATGAAAGCATAGAATGATTTTTTTTTCTCTGGTATGTTACATTAAAATGATATTAAAACTTTAAAAATTGTTAATTTAAAATAAAGATAAAAATAAAAAAATTTCATTTTTTTTTCAAAAATACTTTTAAAATGTATTCCTAAATACCATTAAGTGTTTGTTCGAGAATGTAGTTGAAGTTGTTTTTGAAAGTATTTTTCATTTAAAAATACATCAAAATGATATTTTTCTATTTTTTTAAAATTATTTTTGATATCGGCGCATGAAAATAATTTAAAAACACTAAAAATATTTTATTTAAAATAAAAATAAAAAAACTCTTTTGAAATGCTATACAAAACACCCCCTCAAAACTTTTAACTCTCCTCCCCTTGGGCCATAACAATAACAGAAAACAACAAGTCTTTCCAAAGACCGAGCACGAGTACCCTTTTTTCTACCTTTATATGTATCTCATACCTTTATTTATAGTATTGAATCTTGTAGGAAATAAAACCGACTAATTAATTAAAATATCTTATCATTTATGAAAGAATGTACTAAAGGTTTTATTGAAAAATCAGATGAGCATAACTTTATTTAAACCATTAGGATGCTTGCATTGAATACAAGGAGAAAATGACAAAAAGTTTTACAAAGTTGTAATATTAGTTTGATGGGTAAGCAGTAATTATATGTTTGATAACAAATTTGTAATATTAATATTGCAAGGGTTTTCTAGTCATTAATTACAATACAATGATAATCCTATAAATAATTTAATATTTGCTATTGATATTTTTTTGCGCTCATAACTAAGGGTATAAAATGTTATCATCTTATAAATTATATGATTTAAACTATATTTTTCAAAGAAATAGAGGCAAAATAAAAAATAATAATTAAATTATGAGATTACTAGTGTAATATTCCTCAAGATAAAAAAAACGTCTCTCTTTTTGTTTTGGATAAACAAGCTAAGGGGTAATTTAGTTTGAAAAATCTTTTGCAATAACAATAACATAAACCTCTCATCATAAATTGTGAGTGGAAGGAGAAACATCAAATTATAATAATGATTTTATAGGTCTTTTCATGAGTATCAGAAAGATAAATACATCTAAATAAATTATGGCGATTCAATCAATAGAAATGAATTGCAACCATAATAGTTTGGTAATGATGTCAATACCTAATTGTCTTTCAACGACTATTATGATGTTAAACATAGCTAAATCAGCCAGGAACAATTCTGTTTAAAAGGATTCATGACATATGATGATTTGGTGTATTATTCTAGAAACTAATGAACAATATCACATCTGGAGGCACAACCTAACTAGGAGGACAATATTATGACTAATACATAACTTGTGATTTCTCAAAGAATGGTCAACATAACAAAATCTCATATGATAAATTTGAAAGAGTAATATTTGTTGTACAATACATATATAAGTACTAAAATAGATGATTAACTTGAATAAAACTCAGTAGCATGATGAGTTTAAAGGATAGGAAAGGATAAATAAATAAAATACCATATCATGTCATCAACAAGGAAAATGGATTACTAATAGATGGTACCTATATTTTGAAATAGGTAAATAATATGCTTTCATGTCACTCACGTATGTTGATCCTTTCATCTTCTCGAGTAAGAATTCATGATTCCTTCATCCCAAATTGATCTCATATCGATTATTCTTGAATGATCTCAAATCAATCATTATTTCATAGATCATGAGTCAATTATTTTTCAACAATCCCAAGTCAGTTATTTTTCTTTACACAATCCCAAGTGATTATTTTTCAAGCGATTCTAAATCCATCATTTCTTAAAAGATCTTAATTTGATCATTTTCCAACAATCCCAAATTATTCATTTTCAAGATCCTTTCCAAGATCGTAAGTTGATAAATATTTTTATTATTCCTTTTATTTTCTTCTATATATATATATATATATCTCTTGCTTTCAGGTTCTAGTTTTCTTTACAAACCTACTACATAAAGTGTATTAAAAATAAATTTTGTAATGTCTTTGCACCTAATTACTGTAAAAAGAAGACAACTATTATAACCTAATTTTGACCTCTCTATTTTAAATTTAATTTTTTGGTAGGTTAAAATATCTACTTAAGGGATTTTATTTGTCAATGTGAAAAAATTAAGGACCACAATACATGTATCTTTTCTTGATAAAACTACTTTAAGGATTTAGTTAATCTTAAGATATTTTTTTTATTTAAAATTCAAAAAGGATAAAATTTGAGTAGCATTCCTAAAGGTGATTATAATCATGGAAAAAATACATGTATCTTTTAAACTGTCAACCAACCTTTTCCTTTTCTTTTTCTTTTTTTACTATGTTAAGAAATCTTAATGTTTTTTTCCCCTTACCTTTAAAACACAACATTACTTCACTAATTTTTTGGTGAAGCAATTTACTTCAGGTAAGATATTTAAGGGTGATGAATTTTTTCTTTAATATATCCAATCCTTTATCTAAAAGTCTTTGAAGATTAGTTAGAGTTTCTAGTTACAATAAATTATGTGGTATAAAAAGAACTTGCCTAATGAGTTTTTTCTTTAGTATAATCATCCTCTTATATGAAAATCTTTAAAAATCAATTAGGATTTTTATTTACCTTAAACTAGGTGATGACTCTTTATACATCTTCATTTCTCATAGTTAATTTCATTACATAATTTTCCCTAGGATAAAAAAATGTGCACCTTAAAAATATGTTGTATTTCTTTTATTGGCTTTAAGATAATTTTTTTAAATTAAGGTAATAAAACCTAAGTCAAGGTTCCATAAAAATAAAAATTAATAAGATTTACTACTATATTTATTTATTTTGTGATAACTCACCAAAAATATGTTATTGGTTGAATATTTTCTAATGACGCTATCAATTGTGACAAAGATATACTGCATTAGCTAAGCATCTCTATGCAACATCCCTAACCATACATTTCATATAGATTTTGTCATAGAGACAATAATTGATTGATTTTCTTTTTGTTCAAACACAATATATGATTGCATTGTGTTAAAATACAGAAATGTGACCATTAATTTCCTGAAATGGGAGTTATGTAAAGTAGGGAGAAAGGAGGCTTTGTATTTCCTATTTTGGTATTGTAGTTTGTCTATAAATTAACTTGCAATGTAAGAGTAAAGATACAATCGAATATACAGAGATTATTCGTATTTAAAATTTTAACATGGTATTAGTGCAACTCTAAACTTTTTATGAATTGTTTTCCCCGAATCGAAGTGTTTCTTTTATTCTTCTTCGAAACCTAGAAATCTCAAAACACCTATTGTTCAAATCTGTGAAATCTTCACTAGCAGTTGAAACCAAACACCTAGAATTTTAAGAACCCTAAACACACAACCTAGAAATTCAAGATTTGTCAAACCAAACACCAGGTTTCATGAAGCAGTTCAAACCAAACCACAATTCCAAGAAATTCACAGATTTCACACAAACCACAGATTCCACAGACACTCGAATACACAGAACCCATACATTCAAACAAACCTAGAATCCCACTAATCCACCAACCTCAATCCCAATCATTGTTCCTCCAGACAACTCGACATTCACAACGAACATTATCCTGAATGAAACTAATTTTGAGTTATGGTCACAACTTATCAAAATGCGAATCGGAGCTCAAAATAAGTTGGGATACCTTACTGGAGACACTACGAAGTCTGAACCAGGCAACCTATGACTGGAATCTTAGGTTATCGAGAATCATCAAGTCAAGAGTTGGCTAATTGAATCAATGACCCCATCCTTAATGCATATGTTTATTTGCCTCCCGACGGCCAAGGAAATCTAGGATGCTCGTCAGTCGAACCTTCTATGACGACACCGATGCCACTTGCATCTTTGAGTTGAACCAATGGTCCTTTAATACCCGTTAAAATGGATGTCCATTGTCCATTTATTTCACTGAGTTAGTGGCGATCTTCCAAGAAATTGATGGTCGGACTGCACCTCAGGCCAAGATTGTTGACGGGGTCCTTCACCACCACTCAACCATGGCACAACTCAGGGTCCACATCTTCCTTAGTGGACTTAACCCTAGTTTTGAGCACATATGTGGCGAGATCCTTCGAAAGGACCCGCAACTCGACCTTGAGGGACCATATGCGTGTGTCTGGAGAGAACACTCCCAAAAGATAATTATGGATGGGATTGAAGGAAATGGCAGCTCCTTGGGGTTCTCTAAGCGCCTGACGATGTTGACAAGGCACCATCGGCTGATAGGAGAGCACGAGAGGGAGAGACCAGAAGGGGAAGCAATGTGAGATGGAATAGAAAGAGGGGGGAAATTAGGTCAAAATTTTGCTTTTAAAGCTGAATGGGGTTGGGTTGACCGGGTTGACCAAAAATACAAAAATTCTAGTGGATTGATGTGTCCTCATTGCGGTGAAATGGGACATTCAAAACAGAGGTGTTATAAAATTACTAGCTACCCAGACTAGTGGGACTTTACGAAAAAATCTCAGAAAAATATCTGAAAAACACTGGTACATCTAAAGGAATCATATCCAGCATAGCTCACAATGAATGTAACCCATCCAAGTATCATCGAAAATGATTTTACACACTCTATTATTACAAATAATAGTACTTCAATGATTTATATAAGTACATCTAATCATATAACTGGAGATTCTGATAATTTAATATGTCATAAACCTTCTTTACGGACAATTAATTGAACTGTTAATGGTAATACCTCCCCTGTTACGGGGGAATGATCTCTTGTTTTAACTAACACTATTACACTAAATATTGTCCCTATTGTTCCATCTCTTGCCTATAATCTCCTGTCGGTAAGTCAAATTATGACTATCCTCGAGTCCACTGTAACGTTTTAGCCTCTGTTTTGTGTTTTTCAGGATATTTTAACCCGAAAGATTCTTGGTTATGGTGTTAGACGGGGCAACCTATATTACTTGGAATTAACAAAACAGGGGGGGTTAAAAAGAGGTTATGTGTATCGGACTGTAAATACGGATCATGCTCATGCTTTAGTATGGTTGTGACATCGACGACTCGGACATCTTTCATTTGGATAACTTAAGAAGTTACACCCATATTTATTTTCCAGTTTAAGTATTTTTGGAGTTTCAGTGCGAAATTTGTGAATCGCGAAAAGCCACCATATTTCCTATTTGCAAGTTTGAATAAAAATGTAGAACCATTTGCAATTATTCATTCTGATGTGTGGGGTCCTACAGAGATCTCATCTTTTTCTAATGCGTGATATTTTGTTACATTTATTGATGAATATACTCGGATAATCTGGATTTCTCTCCTTCGAAATGAAAGTTAAGTCAGTACAACATTTCAGGAATTTTAGAAAATGGTGTTGATGCAATACCAACGGCACATTCATACACTTCAATCTGATATGATATGAAATTTATGGATCAAGTGCTAGGGAATTTTTTATAGCATCATGGAATTTGACATCAAATATCCTGCACATATACCCCACATAAAAATTGATTAGCTGAAAGAAAGAACATCCAAATTATGGAAATAGTTCATGCTTTGCTATTTGGTATGAATCTGCCAAAATACTATTTGGGTGAGATAGTCAAATCCGTTGCGTACATAATGAATCAAATACCATCCAGACAAAAAAAATGGAATCTCTTCTCTCGATTCCTCACTTTCCAAACTTGGAGCCTCGGGTATTTAGGTGTACGATATATGTCCACATTCCTAAAGTTTTGCGAAGCAAACTAGATCTGTGTGCAAAACGGTGCGTATTTGTTGGTTACTCGAAGTTTCAGAAAGAATATCAATATTATGATCCTCATCATCGAAAGCTACATGTGACCTTGGATGCATCATTTCACGAATTTGAACCCTACTATTCAAGGGGAGTTCCTGGTTCTTCTCTTCAGAGGGGGAGAGTAACAATAAAGAGAATGAACATATATTTGAATTAGAGAAAATGAGACCAAGTCGGGATGATAACTTGGAAGTTGTTACAGACCGAAATGATTAGTAACGACCCCCTGTGTCTCTAGAATTACCAACGCCTAGATCAGACAGCAACAGACAAAAGATGTTATCAACGGCTAGTTGGAAAACTAATATACTTATCACATACTCGGCCAAATATCGCCTATGCAATAAGTGTGATAAGTCAGTTCATGCATTCACCAGGAGAAGAACATATGGAAGTTGTGTATCGGATCTTAAGATATCTGAAAAGTACACTAGGAAGAGGACTTCTATTCTAAAATAGAGAGATCCAAGATATTAAAGGGTATATAGACTTAGATTGGGCAGGAAATTAGATTGATAAAAGATCAACATCAAGATATTTTACTTTCATAGAAAACAATCTTGTCACTTAGAGAAGTAAGAAGCGAAAGTAATTGCAAGGTCAAGTGCGTAAGCAAAATACCGAGGTATGACTCATGGTGTATGTGAATCACTATGGGTTAAACAGATATTACAAGATCCGAGAATTGATTATGGAACTACATCTGTGACAATAAGGCGACTATCAAAATTGCTCATAATTCAGCTTCAACATGATCGTACCAAACATGTTGAAGTCAACAGACACTTCATTAAAGAAAATTTTGATCTGAAAATTATACAATTTCCGTATGTTACATGTCGAAGATCAGCTAACCAATATTCTCACAAAAGTAGTTTCAAGAAGGGCATTCTATAACGCAATTGACAAGTTGGGCATGATAAATATCTACGCTCCAACTTGAGAGGGAGTGCTAAAATACAGAAATGTGGTTGTTAATTTCCCGAAATGGGAGAAATGTAAAGTAGGGAGAAATGAGGCTTTGCATTTGCTATTTTGGTATTGTAGTTTGTCTATAAATTAACTTGTAATATAAATAAAGATACAATCGAATATACAGAAATTATTTGTATTTCAAATTCTAACACATTGCATTATTTCAATGGAAAAGGAAAAGGATTTTGCCTCTAAAACCCACCATGTCCATACTCCAATAACTAACTTGACTATGTATTGTGTCTGTGGAGATTTTATTTTTCGATAATGTTTTCTTTTTAGCTTGTAAATATTTTATTTGAAAGTGCTTATTCAGTGTTGTTTAGCTTGTCCTAGGAGGACGAATGAAGAGTTAGAGAAATTTCCTGGTTCTCGTTGACATCGATTTCATTTCATAAATTTATTTCAATAAATATGAATGTAATATCTCTAGCACCAATAACATGATTGATGTTTTATGGGCCATTAGGGTCTAAAATAGTATGATTTGCTTGGCCAAACTTATTTTTTGCAAGTAAATAAGCAGTAGTTGTTTCTCTTACAAGTTTTTATTTAAACTCTTTGTTGTTTCTTCGTTTTATTTTGTTTTCCAATTTCAGGAGTGCTTGAAATCACCATTGATACATAACAAGGTTTGGTAGCTATTACAACCACAACAGACCCTCAAATGGTTATACAGAAATTTGGGCAAAAATGTTGAATTTTGAATAATACTCGGACAAATTTGAGGAAACACATCTTGTAGAGATTTGTATGCAGACAAATGAGCCTCAAAGAACAAAGAACATGCATCAGTAGCAATTAAAATCTAGGCACGAGCTATTTTCCGAATTTGAAGGAAAATTTCGAAAAGAAAGAACTTTCAAAATATGTAAATTTGAGAATTGAGAAACATAAACATTGGCGGAATATTTGTGTATGGTTACTTGCCATCCCATAAATTTTATTTATATGAATCAAAGTAATACAACGGATAGAATTTTCAAATTCTGTTACATTTCCAACTTATGCATGATTTGACTACTAACTGAATTTGACTAAAAACATTGACTAAAACTATTAACCATAATGAATACAATATGAATTCAAACATAACAAGCTAAACTCGATTCTTCAATCTTCGGTTCTCTAGCTTCATCACCTTGACGACTTCACTTGTCGACTTGCATGGCGACACTGGAATCAATTCAGATTTCAACACTCCTCCTTGATTCCTAGATCGCACATTCCCACCATTCTTCTTAACTCTTCGAATCTTTCCTTTGCTAAGGTCTTCGTGAACAAATCAGCCAGCTGTTCTTGTGAACAACAATACTTCATCTCCAACTCCCCTTCTTGCTGAAATTGTCTTATTGCATGAAATTTTATTTTCATGTGTTTTGTTCTATCATGGAACACAAAATTTTTTGAAATAGCAATTGCAGCCATGTTGTCACAGAAGAGTTCAGTTGGTTCCCCTTGATCACAGTTTAAGTCCTTTAAAACTTTCCTTAACCACACTAATTGGTTTGCTGCCACACATGCAGAGATGTACTCTGCTTCAGCTGTTGAGTGTGCTACCACAGTTGCTTCTTCGAATTCTAGCAGAAAATACACTCTCCCATTGAGAAACAATAACCTGAGGTACTCATCATCTCTTCATCACTCCCAGCCCAATCACCGTCACAAAATCCTCTTAAGTTGGCGAGTGTTCATCCTGTTGAAGAACAAGCCAAAATCCAGTGTTCCTTTCAAGTACCTCGAGCACCCTTTTTGTTGCTTTGTGATGTGTTTGACTAGGATTTTGCATGAATCTTGAAAGGTAGTTTATCGAGAATACAATGTCCGGTCGAGTGGAAGCTAAATACAACAAACTTCCAATCAAACTTCTATACATTCCGCCATCTACACAGGGGCACCATCATCCTTAGTAAGTTTCATTCCAAGCACCATTGGTGTGCTAACGAGTTTGCAATTTTCCATTGCAAACTTGTTTAGTAGTTTTGAAGTAAATTGTTTCGACATATAAAGCACCCTTCACTTGACTGATTTATTTCCATTCCAAGGAAATATGCTAACAAACCAAGTTCATTCATTTCAAACTTGTTCTTCATGTTAAGCTTAAATTCAACAACCAGCTTTTCATCATCACTCGTGATTAATAAGTCATCTATATAGATCGAAACTATTAATATGTGATTATCAACTTTCTTCACATATAGAGTAGCCTCATTCAAGCTTTTCTCAAATCCCAAGCTTGCTAAATACTCATCTAACTTGCTATACCAAGCTCTAGGAGCTTGTTTCAAGCCATATAAAGCTTTCTTTAACAAGTAAACTTTGTCTAAATTGGGTTTAATTTCAAATCCTTCTGGTTGTTCTACATATATTTCTTCACTCAATGTACCATTCAAGAATGCAGATTTGACATCCATTTGCCAAACCAGCCATCCCTTTTGAGCGACCAACATGAGTAGCAACTTGATTGTGTCCATCCTAGAAACTGGTGCAAAGGTATCATGGTAGTCAATCCCTTGTTCTTGTGCATACCCTTTGACCACTAATCTAGCCTTGTTTTTGTTGATACTCCCATCAACATTTAGCTTAGTTTTGTATATCCATTTGACCCCAATTACTTTCCTATGTCTCGGTCTGTCCACTAAGTGCCAGGTATCATTTTTTTCAATCATGTTTAGTTCTTCTTTCATGGCTGCCACCCAAGTTTGTGATTCCATTGCTTCACCAACATTTGTTGGTTCACTTGCAACTAAATTACATCTTTCATATATATCACTTAGAGGTCTTGTTCCTCTCACAGGTATGTCATCTGCCTCTTCTATCAATTCTTCTTCAACAGGCAAGTCTTCTAATACCTCTTCATTTTCAGTTTGTATTTCAGCCCTGTTTTCTTCAAGTTTCTGTTCTTCCCAATTCCATACTTGATTTTCAGCCACTTTGACATCCCTAGCAATCACAGCTTGGTTGGTTTTTAAATCATAAACCTTATACCCCTTTGACTTTGAACTGTAGCCAATTAAGATTCCCACCTCTGATTTCTGGTCTAATTTCCTTCTCTTTGCTTCAGGTTGCAGCACATAACATGGACTCCCGAATATTTTCAAGTGATCTAGGTTGGGTTTGTAACCATGCCATCCTTCAAATGGTGTTTTATCTCCTAATGATCTTGAGATCATCCTATTTAGGAGATATGAGGCTGTGCTTACAGCCTCAGCCCAGAACTTCAAAGGTAAACTTTTCTCATAAATGAGGCATCTTGCCATCTCCATTAGAGTTCTATTTTTCCTCTCACTTACCCCATTTTGTTATGGGGTGTATGGGACGATCAAGCGGTGTTTAATACCTTCCTTAACTAGGTATTCTTCCATTTTATGGGAGGTAAACTCCCCCATTATCCGACCTCAATACTTTCAAGCTACAACTAGACTCCTTCTCATTGCAGACCTTGAACTTCGAAAATATTCAAAAACTTCCCTTTGGTTTTAAGGAAGTATACCCAACAAAACCTAGTGAAATCATCTATAAACAACAAGAAGTACCTTGCACCATTCAATGATTCATTGTGCATAGGTCCACACAAATCGATGTGCACAAGTTGTAACTTGACGATTGATCTAAGTGTGCTTACATCGAATTTACTTCTTGATTGTTTTCCTAGTTGACATGCTTCACACACATCATCTAGTTCATGTATCATAGGTAGACCTTCAACCACATGTAATTCAGCCATTTTCTTCAAAGAGACATAATTAAAATGTCCCAACCTCATGCTTATGAGTTGCATTAATATTCATGCTTATGAGTTTTGGTTTTTCTTCAATACTAAAGCATCTATTAAGCATTTTGACAGTGAATAAATATGTCCCATGATCATCTTTGATTGTGCACACACCATCTATGAAATATAATGCAAAACCTTCTTCAAGCAATTGACCAACACTTATCGATTTTGATCAATTTTCGGTACATACAGCACATGCTCGAAGTTTCTAATACCAGCTAAGGTTTCTATGTCAACTTCCCCTTTGCCCTCTACTCTTACATATTGTCCATTAGCCACTTTCACTTTTGATTTGTAGTTTAAATCAAGGTTATTAAACATGCTTGATTCTACAGACATATGATTTGAACACCCACTATCTATCAACCAAGTTTGTTTACTAACCTCTGTTTTGTTACAATCGTGACTTGTAATGGCGAGTAAAGAGTTGTTTATCTCTGGGTTCCATCACCTCAGCAGCATGTGCTTGTCCATTAGTTGTGTTGTTCTTGCAAAATTTTTGGATATGCCCAAATTGCTTGCATTTTCGACATTGGGCATTCTTGAGCAACCAAATTGACTCATGTTGATTTGTGTTTTGACAATACTTACAGGTAGGGTTTTGTATTCTTCTCTCATTCCCTTTTGCATTGAAGTTGTTGACAGGTGATTGATTATTCTGCCATTTCTTGTTCGCCATTGTTTCCTGAATTGTTCTTATTTTCTGGGTTTTTGAAGAACACCTGGGATTTTGTTCTTATTGTTCTTCCTTGAACCTTGCTGCAAAAACCTCTTCTCCGAGTTATCTTGCTCGAATTGTTGCCTTTGTTCCACAGCTTGTAGGGCATTTATCAACTCTTGTAGGCTTAACTCATTGAAATCCTTAGAATCTTCCAATGAACATATTTTGTTTACGAACTTTTCGGTAGGCTTACAAGTACCTTTTCAACCACCCTTGCTTCTTTAATTTCTTCCCTAGCGAGCCATTTGATTTACAATGTTGGAGATGTTTGAGGAAAACTCTTTGATAGTGTCCGAGTCCTTCATTTTCAGACTTTCGAATTGCCTCTTCAAGTTCAGAATTTGCATCCTCTTAGACTTCTCATCTCCCTGAAACTCAGATTTCAATTTTTCCCATGCATCCTTTGCAGTTTCACAGTTCATAATCCTCGTAAACATTTCCTCACTCACTGCATTATGAATGCATGTGAGTGCTTTGAACTTCTTTGCTTTCTCTTCATTAAAGAATTTGATTTGAGCCACTGTAGGATTGTTGTTTAAGGGAGTTGGATCCCTGTTATTTTCCACAACATCCCACAGATCATAGGCTCTTAGATAGGTTGCCATCCTTACAGCCCAGATGCCATAATTTGAACCTGTGAAAACTGGAGATTTCGGGGAAAAAGATGAATCCATTCTTCCAGTCTTGCAGTTGCTTCTCACAATCTTTAATCTTCCAAGTACACCTCAGAATACAGAATAACAATTGAGAAATTCTTCCTTCTTTAAAGATCAATTCAAGATTGATTTCTTGATTGTTAAATTCTGAAATTCCGAAAAAAATTGCAATCTTCCCTTTCAAGGTTTAATCAATCCTTGATTATCTTTCTCTTGTGTATGACTTTCAATCCCTTCTCAAAGACCTAATTCTGCTCTGATACCATGTTGAATTTTGAATAATACTCGACAAATTTGAGGAAACACGTCATCGTAGAGATTTGTACGGACAAATGAGCCTCAAAGAACAAAGAACATGCATCTGTAGCAATTAAAATCTAGGCACGAGCTATTTTCCGAATTTGAAGGAAAATTTCAGAAAGAAAGAACTTTCAAAATATGTAAATTTGAGAATTGAGAAGCGTAAACATTGGCGGAATATTTGTGTATGGTTACTCGCCATCCCATAAATTTTATTTATATGAATCAAAGTAATACAACGGATAGAATTTTCAAATTCGTTACATTTCCAGCTTATGCATGATTTGACTACTAACGAATTTGACTAAAAACATTGACTAAAACTATTAACCATAATGAATACAATATGAATTCAAACATAACAAGCTAAACTCGATTCTTCAATCTTCGATTCTCCAGCTTGATCACCTTGATGACTTCACTTGTCGACTTGCATGGCGGACCTGGAATCAATTCCAGATTTCAACAAAAAAAAGGGTGCTTTGCTCTCCTCTTAAAGAACCTGCCGAAGGCGACTCATCAGATTGTTCTTGTTGTGATGATGGCTCTGATTCTGAATGTGATTATGATCATAAGTATGATAAAAAAACAAATATATAAGCTAGAGAATATCGGAAGCCAATTTTGCGTACAAAAGTCTACTCATGTCACCATATCCTTATTATATTCAGTCACTACATTAAGACCTCCACCACAATGGAGGCTCATGACCCACTATTCCAGATAAGAAAACAACTACGTTTAATTGGTCAACCGCTTTATGCCTTGCTTCTTGTTAATGACCAAAGTAGGACTACAAGTTTGATAACAATGATATGCAGCAATGCATTTTGCTTCTTGTGATTCCATTCTCCCTAATTCCATTCTATTGGGCATTAACATTGAAATTACAAGTTTTTGCTTGCACTAAAAACAGTGCATGACTTGGTCTATAGAACAAGCTTCTGGGTTTTTTTTTTAATTTTTTTTTGAGAAGAAGCAATTCTTTATCTGCACTTGGGTTTTTTAGTGGGGATGTGCAAATATATTTCAGTGCTTCTTTGTCTGCACAAAGTCCTCGTTCCAAGCTTGGCTGTAAGGTCAGGACTAAGCTTCAGTGTTGTGATCGATGACAAGGATTAGGCTCAAATAGACATGCATGCCTAGCTAGCCACTGTCAATGAGCTAAATTTTGGTTATGTATTCAGGACTCGAAAGTAAACAAAGTTATATACATGGTCAGATTGCAAAGACAGAAGCTCTCTGGTATAACATTTTTAAAGTTATTATGTTTAACTGTCATTTCACACCAAACTAAACTTACTATATGTTTTTTAATGCAAGTTCTATTTAATACAGAGATAAATACAATCAAAACTAAGAGTATATATAACCTTGGATTGATGTTTTTTTTAATAAAATGCAAGGAATGAAGTTTCTGGTTTGAGTGATATGTTAAAGCAAAGCAACAACAATAGAACCAGTACTTGAATGCAAACCAGTTGAGGGATTTGGAGGTCAGGAGAGTGCATGTAGGCCTTCTCATGTTCTTAGTCTTATCTTTACGTAAATGAAAGCATCAGCATCTCCTGGGGAATTAATCGATTTATCATTACGCAAGGCATAAATTTCATTTTGAAAGAAAAAACATAATTGAAATCTCAAGTCAAAAAATAATTTTGGCTTTGCTATTCGAAACATCAATTGGCGAAGTCATGCAAGTCTGTAATGGTGTGGTGTTCAAAATGAAGCAAGGAATAAAGATTGTGGTGCTATTGATTCTTAAAAGCAAAGAAAAGAAATACCTGCCCGTTGAGTGCAGATTGGTCAAAGGATTTGGAGATCATTAAAGTACATGCAGAATCTCTAATAGCTTTGAGTGTTTGGAAGATTTTCGAATCTTATCACCTATAAATGAAGCCTCTGGTTTTCACAGCAGCATAAACATTCTTCTAGCATTCAAACCAATCATCACAACTCAAACCAATAAACACCTCAACCACCACCGATCACTATTGTCTTTTAATTTCTCCCCCTTCTTTTTCTGTGTTTCCCTCCTCCATCCACTCCCTTTTGAACCTACAAAGAGAAAAAAAATGGCTGAAGATGCGCTTTTCAGTATTGCGGGGGAAATAATAAAGAAACTAGGTTCTCTAGCTTATCAGGAGGTTGCTCTATGGTGGGGGCTCAAAGATCAGTTGTTGAAGCTCAATGACACGGTTACCAGGATTAAGGCCGTGATTCAAGATGCTGAGGAGCAGGTACAAAAACAGAAACATAACAATCAAATCGAAGACTGGCTCAAGAAGCTGCGGGAAGCTATGTATGACGCAGAGGATTTGCTGGATGATTTCTCAACACAAGTTCTGCGGAAAAAGTTGATGCATGGGAAGAGAACATCGAGGGAGGTACGCCTTTTTTTCTCAAGATCAAACCAGCTTGTGTATGGTTTAAGGATGGGTCATAACGTTAAAGCACTTAAAGAGAGACTAGATGACATTCAAACTGACAGTAAAAAATTCAAGTTTGTTCGTGGCGAGGAGAGAGCTTCCTCGATTCCTTTCAGGGAGCAAACTACCTCCTCTGAACGTGACGATGTAATTGGGAGAGAAGGTGACAAAGTGGCAGTTAAAACATTTCTGATGAATTCCAACTATGAAGATAATGTTTCTGTCATCTCCATAGTTGGAATAGGTGGGTTGGGAAAGACCGCACTAGCTCAACATATTTACAATGATGAGCAAGTTAAGGTGCACTTTGGTGTGAAAATCTGGCTGAGTGTCTCAGGTTGCTTAGATGTTAGAAACATTCTCAAAGGGGTTGTAGGTAGAGAATCTGATGATCAGTTAGAGAGTCTGAAAAACGAGCTTGCAGAGAAAATTAAAAAAAAGTATCTTCTTGTATTAGATGATGTGTGGGATGGTGAGGATGGTGGTGATAGTGAAAAATGGGATAGTTTAAAGGCGTCGTTACCACGTGATGTTTTAGGAAGTAAGATAGTGGTAACTACACGTTCTCATAAAATTGCAAAATTCACAAGCACAATAGAGCCACATGTTCTAGAAGGTCTATCAGAACCTTACTCGTGGGATCTGTTTTGAAGATATTTCGTCAAGACCAGGAGTCGGGTCATGTAGATGAAAAAATTAGAAAAGAGATTGTAAAGAGGTGTTGTGGGGTTCCTTTGGTCATAAAGGCAATTGCTAGGTTAATGTTTTTGAAAGATAGATCCCAGTGGCTGCCCTTTATAATAAATGACCTTCCAAATAGAATTAGAAATGATAACATCATACAGACCCTTAAGCTAAGCTATGATGCTCTTCCATCATTTATGAAGCATTGTTTTGCTTACTGTAGCTTATTCCCCAAAGGTCATGAGATAGATGTAAAATCACTGATTCGACTTTGGATTGCACAAGGGTTTGTTAGCTTTTCACAGTTAGATGGTGGGAGTCTTGAAATTGATGGTCTTGTGATCTTTGAGAATTTACTGTGGAGGTCATTCTTCCATGATGTCAAAAAGGATGGTTTAGGTAACATAGAAAGTTGCAAAATGCATGATTTTATGCATGATCTTGCAACCCGTGTCTCTGGTTTAGAGAGCACCATAGTAGAACGTGAAGGAAAAACTAGTAGTGGTGGTGTGACTCGGCACGTGTCATGTGACATGAAATTGGATTTGTCACAGCAAACATCAATTCATTTGCCTTTTGCAGAACGTCTAAGAACACTTGTATTATTGCAAGGTGGCAGATGGGGCGTGGGGGCGTGGGAGTCTATTTGTCGAGACTTTAGGTGTTTACGTGTGCTTGTTTTGAGTCATTTAGGAATTAAAGAAGTATCACCTCTCATTGAAAAGCTCAAGCATCTGAAATATCTTGATCTTTCGAATAATTGGATGAGGGTGCTTCCTAATTCTGTCACTGATCTGGTAAATTTGCAAGTGCTCAAGCTCAATGATTGTAAGCACCTTATAGAACTACCACGAGGTATTAATAAGCTGATTAATCTAAGGCATCTTGATGATGATTCATGTGAAAGCTTAGAGTATATGCCTCGAGGGATTGGGAAATTAACCAGTCTACAAACGTTGTCATGTTTTGTTGTTGCAAAAAACAGGAGTCCTAAATCTGAGAAGATAGGTGGATTGGATGGGTTGAGGAGGTTAAATGAATTGAGAGGGAGTCTAAAAATAAGAGTGAAGGGATATGAGAGGGATTCTTGTATATCAGAATTTCAAGGAGCTAAATTGGAAGATAAAAAATATCTTCAAACTTTGACCATAAATTGGGATATTGATTTGAATTCAGATATTGATTTGTATGATAAAATGTTGCAAAGCCTCCAGCCAAACTCGAGTCTTCAACAGTTGGGAATTGAAGGCTATGGAGGCATGAGGTTTCCGAGCTGGCTTTCACATCTCTCAAATCTTGTAAGAATTCATCTAGTCAGTTGTACAAGACTTGAGCATATCCCTCCCTTAGATGGAATCCCTTCTCTTGAAGAATTGTTGATTAGTTCTATGGATAAATTAGAGTACATATGCAGTGAGGGGGTTGGAGGAAGAGAAGTGTCAAAGTTTTTCCCATCTTTAAAGAAACTTCTTATCTGGAATTGTCTTAGATTGAAGGGATGGTGGAGGAAGAGTAGAGGCGAGATGATTGATAATGATGATGAGTCAACAGTAGAAGAAGAGTTGACAATGCTCTATTTTCCATGTCTTTCTTCCTTGACCATTTATAATTGTCCAAATCTGACTTCAATGCCGCTGTTTCCAACACTCCATGAAGGTCTTTTGTTGAGGACTAGTTCAATTCCATTACAGCACACAATGAAGATGAAACCACCAGTCTGTTCTTCTTCTTCTTCTTCTTCTTCTTCTTCATTTATCTGCCCTCTCTCCAACTTGAAGGGACTAACTATCAGTTCAATTGATGACATGGAATCTCTTCCAGAAGTAGGGCTGCAAAATCTCTCTTCTCTTCAAAAGCTACTCATCGATGAATGTCCAAGATTGAAGTCTCTGCCACTGCATGATCAGGGGATGCCTTCTCTTCACACATTAGTAATCAGTGGATGCAGAGAATTGAAGTCGCTATCTGTATCTAAATCTCAAACGATGATACCCCACCTTCCCTCCTTGCAAGAATTAAGAATCAAAGGCTTGAGTGAAGAGCTGAATAGAGGATGGGGAAAAGAGAGTGAGGAGATGTGGCCTAACATCAAACACATTCCAAATATTATAATCAATCGCTTCTACATTCAAAAGGAGGGTCGGTACGTGGAGGGTGAAGGGCTGAGATGGGAAAGTATGTGAGCATTCTTACACTTATATGAATATAAAGGTATTTATTTGTTTAACCTCTTCCTTTATTTATTTTTTGTTATTATCACTTCATGCCCTCTCTATTTATTTTATCATCCACATATCTCATCTTCATTTTATTTTTAATATTCTTATTTCATACTTTTTTCTTTTTGTTTATTTTATTATCAACAAATCTCATTTGATCACACACACACGAGCCATTTGCCCTGTGCTCTACCGTAGGGAGAATTTTTTTTTTACCTCATTTTACATATGTAATTTTTTGTTTTGTATTTTGATCCTTATATCTTTAATTTTTGCTTGCTAAATAGGAATGAATGAGTGGGACATGTTTGGAAACTGCCTTTATGTAATTTGTGATGGTCTAAAGAAGGGACATGGATAAGATGTCTTTATTTAATTATGAATATTCAATGAAAATGTAAGTTTTTTAAATAATTTAAAAATAATAATTTATTATTTACTATTGAATAGTAAATATATATATATATATATCTGTGTGTGTGTGTCATATCACATCCTATCATTAATCTTTCTTATTTATATATATTATAATGTCATGTATATGTGGGCAAATCATGTCTGGCAGTGCCTAATGATGAAATAGCATTATTTATTAATAAAAATAAATTACCATGGATTAATTGTTTATTTATTTATTGTGGTTTCAGCTTTTCAAGAATGAACCGAGATACATGCAAAAACTCAGCCATGTTGTCCTTTGTGTCCCTCTCCTTCCCCATGCCTTCATGGTTTCGATTGCTGAGCTTCTCTCCCATACGAGTATTTTATTACCTTTTTGCCATTGCTTTCATGAGCTTATTGTATATTAAGAAAATACAAAAGTACACTGTAATTTTAAATAAAATATTCTTTTATTTGTTTTGGTGCTAGGATTTTTATTTGTTTTAATTTTATCCTTTAATTGAAATTAATTATATTTTTATTTTTTTTTATTTTGGACCTTATTCTTTGAATTTTTTTTGGGGGGGTTTTCTTTTTATTCCATTCAAACCTGAAATTTTAATTTATGTTGGTAATCATTGTTTTTTTTGGTATTTTTTGTTATTTTTATTTTTTCTTCGGATAAGATAATTTAGAATTCGATTGTATGCACAAAAACAATATATTTTTTTATTTATAAATTTTTTTAAGAAATTTTTTTAATGCAGAATTTCTATTTGGTATTTTTGAAAAAAAAATCTTTTTTATTTTAAAAAAAATCAAACTAGATCGGGTTGATGGAATGGGCCAACCAAACGAACATGACTCTCGAGTTAGGCTGGACACTCTATCCAGCCCTTTCCTACTGCTCACATGCAAATGAACAAGAAAAGATGGAGGAGAAGGAGGGAGTTACCAATTATACCGCTGGGTAGAGAAGACCAACGTGGTTTTGTTGTTGTTGGTGGCATCAGAAATACTGCCCACAATGAAGTTTGTTGTTCTGTGCTGCAACAAGCTGTCGCTGGGTCGCCGGGTCGTCAGAGCTGGGAAAGAAGAGTTGGGTTGTCGCAGGGGCCTCCAATGAAGAACGGTGGCTGATAATGCTAGAGGGAAGGTTGTTGGCGCTTGCCAAGAAGTGCAGCTACTGGAGGAGAGAGAAAGAGAGAGCTGTCAGCTGAGAAGGAGAGAGAAAGAGAGTTGTTGCTGGAGGAGAGAGAGAGGGAGTAGTCGTTGATGTTGCTTCCGGCTATAGGTGAAGAGATGTCGACTGTAAATTTCTCCTCTGAACTCAACAATTTTTTCCCTGTAAATATTTTGCTCTCAGTTCACTCTGTAAATTTTCCCGTAACTTTAAACCCTTTTTATCCTGTTAATCCCCCCCCCCCATGTTCATCTACAAGCATGTTATTTATAGGAGAAGGAGGCACCCTTTGGTTGCCCATTGCGTGCAGTGATGGGTTGCCTCTTCACTTGAAGAAGAGTATCTACACTGTTCAAGTGACTAAACAATGTAGTCATGTCTGTAGAGAATTTGGGAGAAGGTGAAATTGCGATTTGGTTCCACCATTTATAATTGTTCTAATCACACTCCTAATTGGTTTTAAAATTTTAATTTTGTGCAATTGTATCCCCATCAGAATTTCAAAAGCAACCTTAGCTTTGCAGGCCTTTTTTTTATTTTGGTCCTTGATTTCAAATTTATGAGATTTAACCCTCAATTGACCATTAAACTCTTAATTATTTTAATTTGACCCCTGACTTCACACAATTGGCTTGGAAAAACTCAATTTGGCCTCTGAAAATTCCAATATTCTCAAATGAACACACCTCAAGAACTTGATTTTTCATCGATTAAGCCCTTAATAAAATTAATTTGACCAATTTAAAATATAATTAAGCTCTTGCACTTCATTAAATCTTTTAATTGGACCCTAAATTAATTACCAATTATAATTAAATTTTAAATTGGTCGATGATTAAATTAGATCGACCCATAAAAATATAATTATGTCTTTCGACTTAATTTTTACACAGATTTATCCAATAATAAATTATTTTAGACTTAAATCTGTATTTTTTTTTATTTTGGGGTTAAAAGAGATACAATCGGACTCTCAAAAACATCCAAAATTTCCACATTGATTTTTCTACTAACACTAACCCTTTTTATTTTATTTTTATTATTTTTGAGTAGATTTTTGAAAATAACCCAGAAATTGGTTTATGACAATAATGTTTCAATAAATCCAAACTAATTAAAGAGGTTACTAAAAACCATTGATATTCCCAATTCCTTTCTTATCTTAATAAAACCATTTGTACTTCTTAGTGATAGACATAATAAAACCTCAAAAAACTATCAACACGATAACAAGTCAACAATCATTGCAAGTACATGTATCATTTACAACTAGCTGCAAGCAAGCATTTTGATGTCAACTTTCATTTCCACTAAATTCTTGAACTTTCAAAGCAACAAGAAGCAAAATACAAATAAAACAATGGGTACTGCTAGTGGAAAACTAACCTTGAGCAAGTGTTGTTGGCAGACACCAGCCACCAGATCTAAGAAAGGCCAATGACACTGTCGATGGCGACGACCAACGAGCCTGCTGGTGAAAAAATGGGTTTTTAGTGCTGCACTAACACTAAAAAAGGGAGTTTTGCAACGGAAGCATCCGACCACTGGTGGTGGAAAACAAGGCTGACGATGGCGACAAGCAAGAGAGGAGAGGACGACTAAGGCTAAGACTGAGAGGAGAGGACGAGAGGAGAGGATTGGGGGGAATTGGGTGACAAGAGCCGAGAGGAGAGGATTTGGGAGAATTAATTAACATGCATAGTGCACGTGCACAGTATAGTTTATGGTTTTAACTTTTAATCATTATCGTAAAATCGGACATATTCAGTTTGATTTTATTATTTTAACTGATTTTTTTTAGTTTGGACAGATTTTAATAGGGTTTGATTTTTCTACAAACCAGATTTATACATTTGACTCATAAAATCTTACGATTTTCGAGTCAAAACTTGAGTTTAACAATAATGTACACACACACTTATATATATATATATATATATATATATATATATGAAAGTATAGTTGACTTCTGTCTATGGGAATAAGATGTTAATGTAAATCAATGAAAACATAAAATTTTAAACCCTAGTTCCATGCCCAAATAAGAAGTCACGAATATATCATAGCAAAGGGGCGTAGAAAATAAGCCTTCCACGTTAGTATAAAGTGGCAAATGGTGAAGTCCTTTTCAGGATATATATTGCAGTGTCGAAATCCTTGTCCAAATTGCCATTTTCAGTGGGCCCATATCCTCCCTTTTCTTTTCTTAAGAAAAAATTAATAAATAAAAGGAAGATGGCGCGTCTCTTCATTATATCGGATCACAAATCTCCGATCTAAGTATTGAAAACTCATTGTACTTTCCAATTTAAGCAATTATTATAGCAGGAGAAAGTGTCCAATTATTCCAAATTCTCTTGTTGAGCTAGACCTGGTGGTGCTCCATTCCTCCGAATAACTGGAGTTGGATCCTCCATGGAGAATGTCAAAGAGACAGGCCGGTGCCTGACAGAACTAGCTCATTCTCTTCATGTTCCATTAGAGTACCACCCAGTTGCTGAAGAACTTGTAGACCTTAAACCACACATGTTCAATAGAAGGGTTGGCGAGGCTCTTGCCGCCAACTCTGTTAACCGGCTCCACCGTGTCCCCGGAAATTGCTTAGGGAACCTATTAGCAATGATCCGTGACCAAGCGCCAAACATAGTAACAATAGTTGAACAAGAAGCAAGTCATAATGAGAAGATAGCCATACTTGCTGCTTCTGCATGGAGATGCTGATCTTAATCAGTAATCTTCTTTCTTCTCCACGTACGTGGACGTGCTAGTTTTTGTTATCCGCAGGCTTTAACGTGTATTGTTTGTCTACTAGAAGATGCCAAAGAATCATTATGGTAAAAAAAAAAAAAGGGACAGAAGGCATGATCAATGATGTGTACCCTGTTTGTTTTATAGGGAAAAAAGATTTTTTTTTATTATTATTATTTTTATGACCGGAATGTCCAGGTTAGCTTACGCGCACCACAACTAATCCCCGGACTAACCGAACATCCTGCAAACCCAGTGAGCATGTGAAGCACCGCGGGGGTGACAGAAGTACATGGTGGAACTTGAACCCTGGTACAGAGGAAGAAAACAAGTCCTTTCAACCGTTAGGCCAAGACTCCACTTGCGGGAAAAAAGATCTTAATTCGCTAGATTCCATTTAATTCATTTATCTACCATTTCCTGTTTGAATAATGAGAAGATAATTGTTTTATTGGATACAGGATCTGGACTCCGGAATATCATTCCCGTCCCTAGATTGGACTGATGCGCAGCTTCTCGAGATTGATGGTGAGATGAGGACGAACCCACTCCATTCTTGAGCAGATTTTATGTGGAAGGCACTGCTGCTTAATTATGGTTGTGAAGCCATCAACTTTGTATTTTAATCTCATTAATGCCATAATTAAAACAAAAAGATATGAGGCACAAAATCATACCTTCCGTGGATAAATAGCAATCAACAAAACCCTCCTCTCTTGCCCTACAGAAGCTCTTCAACCAGCCAACGAACTCCCAGAACCCATCCCCAGAGATTTTTAAGCTTCTAAGAAAACAAAAGTTTTACCCACCTTGTCCCGCAAATGATCTGGAGGTGAGTTTGGGAAGGACTTCGGAATCGGATGTGCCAGAGGAGAACAGAAAATGTGCATCCAATTCCTTGTTTGTGTTCACAAGCTGCAAGTGCAAAATTATCGAATTGTCTCACAAATAACAGCACATCGGTACTCAACCAGTGGGTACTTAATTATAGGATTTCAGAGAAGATCAAACCCGTAAGCCTTGTATAAAATTAATATAAAATGAGAGTGCAGACATGCAGCTATAAAAAATACATAAACACCCATTTATAGTGTAAATACATCACCAGCACACTGTTACACGGGGATGCCCTCAAACAAACATGTAGAGTGAGATGAGGGATGGCATCATTTTACAAATTATTGTCTTCCCAGCAACTGCTTTCCATCGCCATGAGATCCTAGGAACTTCAAAGCAACCTCACAATCTTAGACCTTAAAGGAGCCCAACTCTCTTATAATATGGAACATGAACATAAATGTTTTCTTGGGGCATCGTCTACCTTCTTCTCTGTTCAAACAAACAAACAAACAGATTAAGTTTGAACTTATATAAAGCACATTGGAGGGGAGAGAAAGGAAAAATAACTCAAATCACAGATGTATCCTATTACAGATCAGAGTTCATCCGAAAGAATTTTAAGATTTGATTGCATCTTTTCATGACAATTTTAGCTGAATACTGTCTCCGAAGATGTTTTCAAAGGTGTTGTTCCTCAGAAGACATGAATATGTGTCTTCAAACAGAACAAGATGGAAGCACATGACAGTAGCAATTCAGAACAAAAATTTTACCGTGCATAAAGGCAACGTATAGTCATGTGTTAAATACTAAAACTACCTGCTTTTGCTTTTGCTAAAGATGGCTGGACAACAACATGCATGGTGATGACCCCCTTCGGAAGGTCCCCAAAAGGAACCCTACACTGGCCAACTGTCTTGTTGTTTTCCAAGATTTTCCCAGCATTTATCAGTTTGACATCGTTTGCTGCCTTGGGTGCAATTTTTTTATCTAAGACAAGTCGAAAGTTTTAGATCTGTTGTTAGAAAACAGAAATTAAGAACAATGTATACTATATGCATTTCTTACTTAACAAGGTGGAATAAGTTAAATATCAAAGAAAAAATAAATAAGACTCGGTTCAAAGAAATCATATCACAGACTGGGAATGCCAATCAAAACCATACCATCCCTAGTAAAAGGAAAAGGCTAACATTGGGGGGGGGGGGCTTATCATCCGCTGATTGCTTACAAATGAATCCATCATACCATGGTATCTTTATGAGAACTTTATTTAATTTTGGCAGAAATTAGAGAGAGAGAGAGAGAGTTACTTTTGACTTTTTTTTGTAGAACACACTCTAATAGGGAACAAAGTCACAATGGAGGGCACAAGACACATTAAGGGAGAACATGAACTTGGTGTCAACTCAAGGTCATCATGTTATTTTTTAAAATCAGAAGATGCGCATGGCACTCTATAGAACTTGAAGGAAGATGACTGTAGCTGAAAATCAAATTACATTTGTCCACAAGTATGACATATACACCCAGATTTTGGGGTATGTATAGAATTTCCAAGGGTATATTGGCAAACCAGCTTTAAGAGTAATTTATTTCATGCATGAGATTTGCAATGGAGGATGATAACACATTGTCCTCATCAATAGTCAAGTCAGGAGTGCCACAGCTTCCTTTTTCTAATTCCAATTGTGACACTGGTAAACTGAGAGAGCTAGTCCGATTGACGTGGCAAAGGGAATTATTCCTTATCCATGTTTCACCTTGATATTTCTATCATTCTGCAACTCCCCATTGCATGAAAATACAATGCACTAAATATGATTTGATTTGAAGAGATTAGGAACATATTTGCAATAGGGTAACAAGCTTACTTCAAGAAAATATCAAAGAGGCTTATACTGTTCGCCAAGTGGTACCCTCAATATTAACAGCTGGCATAAATCAATATAAAGAGCAGGGGAAGTTATGCATGCAGAGGAGAACAGAAAAGAACAATGCCCCTGTACTTAAATGGGATCCAATTATGCTGGTCTTGTTAGGAAAGCAGTGCATGAAGAGGATTGGTAACAACATAGCAAAACTTTGACCTTGCTACTCTGGAGTTGTTATTTGATGGATAACTCTGTGAATACCCAAGGCGAAAGAGATGATCCAATATCATTGACATGATATTTCTAAGAGCATGACTATCTAATACTCACTCAATGCTTGAGAAAAAGAGTCCTTTGCTGGTGAGAAGAAGCAAGAAAATCTGTTTCATAACTTGCATCCAAGTCAAGGTAGAAATAGCAAAGGATGCCAAACAAGAGTGGGGCCTAAGGACATACACCTTGTTTGTATACATGGTGTGTATCCACTGTCCATCCACTAAATGACCACAAAAGATTTTGCTCCATGGCTTTTAACAATGACCACATTTCACATATCAAGACAGCCTGTATGTAACTGATCTCTTGCCCCCATCAACCAATATAAAATAAAGAAAACACAGGACCTATATATTTCCCAGAGAATGACCAGCGAACAATAATGTCTTGGTTTCCCATGCAAAAAAAATAAAATCAAATAGAGCAATAACAATAAACAGTAGAAAAATTAAGACAAGTAGTTTTGTCTAAAAGGATTTTATCAGGGAAAAACTACCAAAATAAAAAGGTGCAAGTCAGTTCAAAATTAATTTTGCAAAAGAAAATGCTACCCATTTGGGTCTCTACATTCAAAACATCATCAATCAACAGAAGCTACATTTTGAACTAACAATATATCGATGGGACCAGGCACATCTCATTGATATCTCAGTTGTCAGTGATAATTTCACAAAAACATAGTTAAGTACCCATCCAACCACATAAAAATACATCACCACTCCAAAATACAATGCCCTCATCAAAGTGGAACCAATTTGGTTCACTTGCTAGATAGGCTATCCAATTTGCGGAATTAAACAACCATAACGCATAGCAAGGTATTGTTTCAATTCTTACTAACCGAGGACTACGCATATCACTACAAAATTAATTAATTATTTCATCATTCACAGCGGAAATCACAGTAGCCTAAATTATTCACACCAACCAACTGTTCAAGCCAAATAACCAAGAGAGAGAGCGCTCGGGCGGGCGCGCGTACATATTTATATGAAGAAAGAAAGAAAGAAAGAAATTGAGCAGAGTAAACAGACCTTTAGGCCAGTCGGCGACGATTCTTTCTTTGAGCATAGCAACAGTGGATGCAGGTGAATACCTAAAAGGACCGATATCCGACCCATCATACAATCTAAACTTGAGCTCAACTAACTCCTCCTCCTCTGGCATTTCCACCTCTTACCGAAACTCGCCCTTCCCAATTTTCAATCACCAATCCTCTCCTTCTCTTATCTCTCCCTGCCTTCCTACACTACAATAATTCATTAACTAGATACTAACCAAAATCAACAATTATTAAAAATTTATAAATTAAAATACTGACCTGGAGCAGGACAAACAAGCAAGTTCTTGCTAGGGTTTATGAGCGCAAGCTGCGGGAGAAATCGATTGACAGATAGAGATTATTAGGCCACAAATCTGAGTGCTCAAAATTAATTAATCAAGGATTAGCTGCTCTCTCTTCTTCTTCTTTTTAATTTTCTATTTCTTCTTTCGTGAGCACGATCGAGACTGCAGAGAGATTCTGAGTTGAATTCGAATTTTTGTGCCAGTGAAATTTTATTTATTTATATATTTTTGTTTTTAGGTGGGGGGAGGGGCTATGCAAGTAAGAGCTTGGTTCCGATCCCCTGTATCAATTTTCTTTTTTCTTCAACGTGTATTTTACTCATTTTACGTGGAGATTGTTTATTGGCAGTGTGGAGCAGTGCGAGTAGGCTTGGGTGTGTGTTGTTATAGCACCTGAGGAATATACTGTTACCCTATTATTATTTTCCCTTTTTAAAATAATTTTAAGTAATATACTAATATTTGCAAAATATTTTTTTTATATTATAGTTACGAGCATAAATGATGACGTTGAAATAAATTGATACATACTCTAAATTAAATGTTAACATGATTTTTTACGTTTTAAAAGTAGTTTTCAAAAAAATGAATTTATTTTTTAAAATTACTTATTTTTAATATTTTAAGATTATTTTAATATGCTGATATTAAAAATAAATTTTTAAAATTTTTTTATATATTTCTAGAAAAAATATATCTTAAAAAACAATTGTTAGCATAGTTTCAAACACCCTCTAAAATTTATATTGCTTCAAAAGCATTGTGGTGTGTGGTGCGAGAATACTTTTTACCTTCTCATATAAAATCATTAAACTTGTTCATGGGGTAATAATATCTTTTTCTTTTTAATTTTGATCCTCGCTCTTTTAATTTTTTTTTAATTTTATTAAATTGATTTTCCTTTAATTTCACCATTCATTCAAAAAGAAAAATTATTTTTCATTTCAATTATGATCCTCATTCTTTCAATTATTATTTTTTTGTGTTAGAAATCCTTTTGTATAATTGAAATTACAGTTTCAATTTCAACTTTCAATATTTAATTGGTTGAGGATTGATTTTTGAGTTTTTTTATAACGTGTTTTTGGTCCAATGGTGTGGTGTGGTTTTAGGTTTTGACATCATGCCAATTGTTTTTGTTCTTGTTTTATCTAATTTTATCCTTTTTTTATTTAAAGGGTTGAGAATTGACCTATATTATATGCCCCTTTTCAAGAAAATATTTTTTTTCCCAAATTAGCATAATAAATTTTTTATTTGGTTCATTGCTTCTTTTTTTTCCTTATCGTTTAGGTAAAATAAATCAACATATTTAGTCCAATAAGTTCAGAATCTCAGTCCTGAATTTTTCTTCAAATTTTAAAAGTACATATGAGACTAAAATATGTAAAAAAAATAAAAAAGGGTAATAAATAGTCAAATCTACACAGCACACATTATTAGTTAATGATAATTGTAATTAGTTTTCTGTGTACAATTATTATTATTAATTAATTAATTTAGAAAACAATAAATCACTTGAAATGATATGAATTATTTTGGTAATGTTGGTGATTCAAATAAATATTGATTGTCAAGTTATTCGTCAATATCCAGTAAATATATACACACATTAATTAAAAAAGAAACGTAATGGCTTATAGAATTAGACACGAAATGAGCATGTATTGAAACTAGGCCAGGTCTAGGGACCTTGTTGGATCTTGAATGGAAGCTTTTGAAAGCCCATTTTAATGGGCTAAAGAAAAATCATTCTCCTTTTGCCGTAAATCCTTTTCTGAATGAAATTATAAAGCTTTGATGATTGTGAATTTGATGTTTTAAGAGGAAGAAGTGACAAGGCGACTGCTAGAAAAATCAGCAATGGCGATACCTTAGGGACCGAAATGCCATGGCCTCCCCTAGGTGGGAAGAAAAATAAAATATAGAGTATGATTTCGATTCGTTAAATAGATATGATAGCAATAGCAATAGCAATGCTTTCAAGGATGTCGAAGATGCTGGTTCTTTACAGTATCAGCACATATATTCACTCTTTCTGGCGCTTCTTCCTCTGCCTTTTGTCTTTTTGATGTCCCAAAGGGGATGATTCTAGAAAGAATAAACATGGTGGTGGTGGTGGTGGTGATGGTGGTGGTTAACAATTGATTCCATAAACAAGGCGGTGGAGCATCTTGACAATTGTAAATTTAATTCAGGGCATTGTTAAACTCAGATTCAGCATGAATTAGTAAAACTATTAATTTCTATTTCACACGCACGACAAACCTTTCAAATATATGTTGCATTGGTTTTCAATGTGCTTTTGCATCAAACTATAATGTTAATTATGGAATTTTAACCTTTTTAATAATAGAAATGTTGTTTTTAATGAAATATATATCAAATACTGTATTTGAAATTAAAATTAGTTTGATATTTGAAAAATATCTCACCCTTGAAACGTTTTAAAAAAAACAAATGAAATTTTTGCTTTCTCCAAGATCCATCATTCGTACATGACTCGACCGACCATCCATACGGTTCCTTCATGACCTCGCCGTGGTTACCGCCCTGCCAGCCACCATGCACGACGTCTTGGATTAACCACGTCCTTGCCAATTTCACACAATGTCAAACCAAATTTATCTCTAGTGGACCCTAATTAAATGTACGTAAATAAAAATCAGTTGGTGAATATAGGGGGGCTCCATTTTTATACCCTTTTGTCACTTCCAACTTCCACTTCCATTGTTGTTGCGTACCCCACCGGGGCAAAAGATACCTTTAGATCAAATTAAATCATGTACCCCGAGGATCAACCCTAAAAAAAATCATGTACTCTCAAAATCAAAAGGGCCCCTGACACAATCAACGGTCAATGAAGAAACTGTAGCAACCAGTACGGTGATAAGAGAATAGATGATCACCACCACCCCACCACCGAAAAAAAGGAACTTTTTCAGCATAAGGTTTAATCAGGAGAGTTTCCCGGCTCAAATCCGGGAGCGGGTCTTCTTACGGCGCAGTAAGAACAAGGTTCTTACTTTTTGGGTGAGACCCCGCCAAGCATGGTGAAAAGAAGCTGTGGCCAAACTAAATAACCTTTGTTGTTAACTGGAGATAAGAAAACGACGCCGTTGTTTGTCCAATCTCCACATGAGATGAAATGACATAAATAAATAAAAAAGATCGATCAAGTTAAAGGTAAGAAACACATTTTTTTTGCATTTTTCTATACAGAGGAGGGAGCAATTACATTCTTTCTTGAGACCAAGATTAGTGGAAGCATGCAAAAAAAAATCCACAAATTAAAAGATAAAATGTGGGTTAAAAAGAAGAAGAAAAAACATTGAAAGCAGAAATTAAGACATTTGATGATGATTAGTAGTGGTGATTAGTGTATCCAAAATGGAGGAGACCCTCAAAACGTACGCCACTCCTCCTCTTCCCCTGCTTTCTTTAATTTGCTACTATATGTGAAGTCTTTTCCTTTGAAATACGACGCGAGTAAGCATCCATTAAAGCCAGAGAGCACCAGCTTCCTTGAGAAGAGGGACGAGAGAGCCATTAATATGAGATGCCATGACTCTATCCATGGCGCCCACGAGCTTACCGCCGATGAAAACAACAGGAACAGCAGACGAGCCACCGAGAAGCCTCATGAGAGCCCTCTCCATTTCCTTACCTCTCGGGTCTTCGTCCAGCTCGTAAACTGTCGGGTTCACTCCCATGCCACAGAAGAGCCTCTTTATAGCATGGCACATGCAGCATGAGCTTATGCTAAAGATCACCACTGCATTCTCCGAGGCTAGCCTTGCTATGCGTTCCAGCGGGTCACCGAGGCTGGTTCTCGGCTGCATGTAAGACCCCCATGACTCGGTTTGATGCATTTTGAAAGCGAGAGAGTGTATCGGGAAACAATGGGATGTGTTAAGCACTGAGAGTTTGGTGAGATATGAAGGGTGGGTTTGGGTGCTATTTATAGAGGAGACGGTGGAGGGTTGGAGCCAGGGAAGGAGTACTGCAACGGAATTAGTGTGTGTAAGGACCAAGCAGAGTTAATGCTTTAATTTTTGAAGGGAAGAGTTTTTATTTTTATTCATTTATTTTTGTAATGATAAAGTTGGTCTGTCATGTAGTCGTCAGCGACTCAACGCATGCTAGGGAGAGAGATTGTCTAGAGCAAGGTAGCTTTAATTTATGAGCTTTATCGTCTTTGTCACCTTTCAACTTCATGAACCACTTGAAACACTCTTTTCACCCCTAAAAATTAGGAAACAAACTTGCATTATTGTGTTTTCAGATATTATTATTTGTAAAATTAAAAAATAAATATTATCTGAATATATTTATAAACAAAAAACACTTTCAAAAATAATTTCAGAGTGAAACAAACATTTCAAGAACCAATCTAAACACTTTCCACCCCTAAAAATTAGAAAACAAAATTACATTATTTTGAATAACATAGAAGGGAAATAAGTGAAATTATATTTTAGAAAAATCTTAATCATATACATGCCACATCTCAAAGGCATTTGATATATTACATATACTTGAATTAAAGAACTTGGTAAAATATACTTCCTTTTTTACCATTAAAATTAAAATTCAACAAGGACACCTCAATAGTGGGAGGATAAGCAAGGTTTAATTTATTTTATTTTATTATTGAAAAAGCAGAAGGTCAAAGTAGTGATTTTATTATTGAACCGAAGGGCGACGGGAAACATAACATGCATGCAAAGAAACAGATTTTCATTAGATAATGGTGCGTTCAGGCGATCATCACATTCTGAACGTTTTCCGAGGCATCCTATTTGCGCTGGGCTAAAAATAAAAGAAAAGAAAAAAGAAAAAAGAAAAAGAAGCCATGTAAAGGGGACTGTGGGAGAGACATGAAGAACAGGCTTTTATCAGAGGGGAGTTGTGGGTTCATAGACGGCTGTCCCCGTCCTTGTTGTCGGCTTTAGGGCTTGCTTCTTCTGTATCTCTTACATGATCAAAATAATCAAATAGTAAAGAGAACAAGGCATGAACGTGGCCATCACAAGCCTTTGTTCCTCTTTTTGACGTGACCTTCATGCGTATTTGAAAATGTTTTTATTTACAAATTTTTTTTATTTTATTTTTTATAAACTATTTTTAATATATTATAAAAATAATTTCGAAATATCAAATATTTAAATTTATTTGGAAATATGTTTTTTCTTCATAATTTTATTAAAATATTTTTAAAATAAAGTATCAAACATACGCACTTGTCATTCGACCCTATCCACTACAGGTTATTTTCCCATTGTTATTCAACCCCTGAAGCGCAAAACCTCCTCGATTACGAGTTCACCACGAAAAAAAAAGTTTTTATTTTATTTTATGAAAAATGTTTTTTTTTTCTTACACTTGCCTGTAAGTGATGATTATCAAGAGGCATGCATGGCATAGAGATGAGCTCGAATTTAGATGGGGTCGGTCGCATATTCTATTGCTTATGGGCTAGCTAGGAGAAAATTAATATTGGATTGATGAATATTCTCATGGCGTTCGATTCTATATGTGGATTTTTTTTATTTTGGATTTGGACGGTTTCTTTTTCCTTCGACAGGAAAGATCTTTAAAAGTAAAAGAAGAGGGGAATATTTCTTCAAAATCATGGGCAGATACTTTAATCAGTGTTATCCCATCAGTATATATATATATATATATATATATATATATATATATATATATATATAAAGATAACCCACACTTGGGAGAATTTGGCTTGTCTTCATCCATTTGAAGTATGCTAGGTATCAATCAAGCTATTGCCATTTATCATCATTTTCATTTCTCCTATTTTTCTAGAATTCGAGTGTATCTACAGATTGACTTTCCGTCTTTCTATTTTTCCAGGAGCCAACTTATTCTAGCTCAAATCAATGGGTTTGGTTTTCAAGCCAATTTATGATTGCTAAGGTGTGATGTGATTCAATGCTATGATATAGGATCAAATCTGTATCTTTTTTGGTAACTAGTTATTGTTTTGTGCCGGTAATTAAACGTTTAAAATAGCTGAATTGTATTTAGTTTGGGCTTTAGATTGCTTTAATGTGTTTTCAAGATATAAAATATCGTTTCCAAGGGGAGTAATATGGTAACGGAGAACTTGCGATCTGTACGGCAGGTCTTGAATTCAAGTCAATATGTGCGTCATCTGTAAAAGTTTGAGACAGTTGGAGTTTTAATCATTCATCTGAATTAATAAAATATACTTTTCGAGTCGTGGGTGGAGTTTAATCGCATCCAAAAAAATATAAAATATCGATATAGACTGTATTATGACTAAGTATAAACAAATATATCTTATTTATATTAATCAAATAATGCTTCTAGGCAATAAAAAAATAAAGTAAAAATAGTTGCGCTTTGAAAACATAGCAATGCATATCCGACATGCACATAAACAATCAAACCTAGTCGTCTTGTAGATGGAGATTAAAGTTAGTCTAGTGAATGTAGAGGGTCCAGACCCCGAATAATTATGTTTTGAACCCTCCTTGATTATCATATATACTTTTAGTTTAAGATTAATTTGTGTGTAAATGAGATTAAATTAGAGGACTCCATAAAATCAGCATCTCAAACAATAATCATGCTTTGAAATTTCAAAGGGAGCTCTTAACGACGAGTGCTTGGCTCCCATGGATGATCAGATCAGCACGCATGCCACCTCTCATACACTCGGGCAAGTACCACACGCAGCAGCCCGTCCAATGCAGAACAGTAGTGCGAGCCTTTTTACTTGCCGATCAGTTTTGAACATTAATGCAACTAAAGCAAAAGTGAAATAGACTATAAATTTTGAGCTTAAAAAGGAGGGACGAGTCCGTACGGATGTTCTTTTAACAGAAAAATGAAAGCAGCTACTTTTAGTATTTGGGGCCGGGTGGCCATAGCCTTTTGCAGATAGGAAGAGAAGAGAAGAGAAGAGAAGAGAAGGGGGGGAGGGGGGGCATGTTTTGAGTGTGAAAGATGGGTGAAGAAAAAGATAACGATATTATTCGATTATACCTGATGCAGATGGAACATCTCCTGCTCTCTGCGCTGCCCATTAACAAACATAATTTATTTTGAAATTACCACTCTTTTTTGCAAATTTACGAGAAGGGTTTTTTATTATTATCACTATTATTATTATCAGAAATTAAGAGGGTAGTTTTCTATCTTCTGTTTTTCAAATCCCTTCAAGCCTGGACTGGAAAACACTGGACATGGCATAGGATGCAGCAGTGCTGCTACTGGTAGAGCTGCTTTTGTGCCTCAAACGGCTTGAAAGGATTGAAAATTGAAATGCTATGTCGTAATAACTCATAAATGTGGCTTCGGTACTCTCAAAACTGTTCCATCTCTGGCTAGGAGGCTTAGCCTTTTATGTTCATGATCTAGTCAAAGGTCACGACCGTTGGATCATGATCAGAATCAAACGGCCAGGGTACAAGTGTCGAGTACTTTTCTCGGGTCAAGGATAGAAAGAAGATGAGCAAGAGGGCTGTACTAGATTTTGGCATGAAGGGCAGGCAAGGCAAGAATAGCATGCAGAGGTAGCATCTCGGTAAGATATATACGAGCGTGATCAAACCTAGCAGCTTTTTTGAGAGTGCAATGTTTTCATCTTTTTTATCTCTGTCTGTGCCTTTTCCTTTTTAGGGGGAAACAATCTGAGAAGAAAATATCATACGGGAGTCAAATTGAGTTGGTATATATGAGGTAAGCCTGATCGGTACATCGCAGAAAGGAGACCACCGCTCCTTAGTTCTGATTCATGGCGGTTATCAGCCTCCTCCTCATCATCATCATCATCATGACTTTGGTCACTGAATATGCATGCATGGACTAATTAACCATGGCTTCTCTGCTACTGATGGAACCCTATGATCATCTTAATTCGTGTTGGGTTTGAAATCAATGAAAAGAAGAACAAGTTCTTGCAGATAATTTAACCTCAAATTAGTAGTGTTTTTTAGCTGTTGTTGTTGGGAATGAATAGTTGATCATTAAGCACTAACTATATAATTAGTGTCCCTTCTCTTATTTCTCCTTTATTGAGAGTAAGGGTATTTTTAAATTAATTCACGAGTTAGCCGAGACTAATTTCCCTCTCCGTATAATGATTTGTTATATTTAAGAGAATTTAATAATTTTTTCTTAGATATTAGTTTTATATTAGATACAGAATTAGTTGAATTAATAAATCTATCTCCCATGCATGTAGCGATCGGATCTTGTTGCATGGCAGTTCGTGTGTGAGCAGATTTTGAGAAATTAACCATGGTAAGGAGTCACAATTTCATGTACGCATATACATAATGCATGTATACGTACATAACTAAGTCTAGGCTATCAATATACACTTATTATAATCATCTATAGCTGCTCAGCTGTAAGAGTTTCAGACTAAGAGATTGCTCTCCTAGGTCTCAAGGTTAAATATGTGGTTGCTAATATAATGATTACTAGAGATTTATATAAGTGTTAACTTTAGAGCATGTAATTAATTGAGGTGCTTGTAAGTTAAATTGGATACCTATATTAATAAAAAAAAATATACATGTATCATGAATATCATTTTCCTAGTAAATTTTCAAAGAAGTATAGCATTCTTCAATAAATAAATTTTGCAATGAACCCAAATGATGAACATCTCAAATTCGATGAATGATATGGGATCGATATTCTTTAAAAAACAAACATTAGTGGAAGCACTGAGGCAATTAGAACTCCATTTTATATATTTTCTCAGAGATTATTTAACGGCACTTGAATAATAATAAAAAAAAGAGAGAGGAGGAAATGGAGGGAGATGGCAGATGCTGCAAGAGGATACAAGGTGTGATTATAGTGTAGGGGAAGTTAAAGGCAGTACAGGAACATGTCGCCGCAAAAAGCCGGTGGCACTGTTCCTGGTGTGCTCACGACAACCGTTAAAATGATAGGCTAATGCATTGCATGTCGGCCAACTTCTTTAATCTCTTTATTAATTTTCTTCTTCTTCTTTTTATTTAATCTTATACTTAATTCATCACTTGTTTTATTTTATTATTACAATGATGGATTCTTTGTTTTAAAAATCTTTGTGTATTCAGACCAAAGTTTACCTTGTCGATCGACACTCTAATTGATGAGTTATATTCATGTTTATTCTTCCAATGGCTAGGTCAATATACATATACATATATATATATATATAAAAGGAGAGACCATGCATGCCTCAATGCGTTCTTGTAATTGCAATTCTAATTATTTACATTTGCTTTAATTTGGTACCTTGTAACTGATGCAACAAAACACAATATCGGAATTACCAATTGCATGCTACAAAGAAGTTTGCACGTCAACATGCGAATCGACAGCATATGTGTCACATGATAAAGCAATTTTAATTAGTTAATTATAATTAACTAATTAAAATACTTCCTTAATTATAGTACAGTTCATAAGAAAAAGTGTCGTTTTCTTGTCAGGCAAATCTTGAACTGTGACCAAACCTTGAGCATGAAAAATCAATCGATATATCCATTATGGTCTTAAAATAGACGACATGCTTTGAGTCCCTCTTAATCCTGTAGCCAAGCAATGGAGCGTCATGAATACCATTGAATAATTGCTGGCGATTCCATTTTTTCCACGAAATATAATCAAGCTGCAGCCATGCTAATTATTAATTTAATTCAGTAATCAAATAATTAAGAAAGCCCTTTTTGACCATATCCCCCGCCATGGTAGCTAGCAATGGCATGCTCATGGCCACTCACGGTGTTTTTTTTATGCACAAACCATGATTTTCTCCGAGCAAAGCCTGACGCAAACACATCTTTTTAAAGGGAAGACCAAAACCTTCTTTTTGATGAGCAAATAAAGCAAACGACATGACGGCTTTTCACAGCCTTTTGTCTCTCCCATTTGCCTCAAACACTGCAAGCTTACGTTAGCCCAACGTTGACTGCTTTCCTCTCTTTTTTAACCTTTTTACCACACTCCCATTAGCCTCCTCCTCTGCCCCTGTCGTTTTCACTTTGAACAGAATAAACTTGCTAAGTTCCCATCCAGCTTGTAATCTTTGAGTGGTCTACGTGGATTTCAATGCATGCCATGTTCTTCTTCTTGTTTTTAGGAATTTGAACTTCCATGGTCTCATCTATTCTTACTTTCCTTTTTCAATTTTTGCTATAGAAAAAGAGGTAAGGTAATAAAAAACAATTATATATAGATATAGATATGAGTTCAAAGTCTGTAATGTATCGGTATTGGGATCTGACGGTGCTTTTGTCTCACCTTGTGTTTCGACATTGGCATGAGGGAATGTCTGCTTCTTGTTTAATATATTTCTTCTGCCATGCTTGAAAGATTTAACCACTTGTTATCCGAACAACGCTAGCTAGATTAATCACATTTATATTGAGTGGATTTGAAAAGATGAAGTGCTTCAAAATGACTTTATATAAGAGGAGATTGAACCTCGACTCTCTTAAGGGACGAAAGTGCCCTCACCACTCACGCAAGGATCCCTTGGATAATTTATGTGCATTGTTCCAATGTTTTAGTATGACTAGAAGAAACTGGCTCTGCTCGCTTTTATGGTATGCGTTAATTACTCTTTCTTAGTTTTGTTAAGCTGAAAGCCATTGAATGAACACTAAAAAAACATCGAAATGTGTTGCCCATTGAGATTTTTTTAGTCGATTTTCATGTTTGGAAACTAAATAGTCTGTATAGTAAAAGCGTTCTGCATACAATGTAAAGAGATTGGGATCGATGTTGAGTTCAAGTCAAAACGTATCAGTATCTTCTCAACCTTGTAAGAATCTGAGATAATTGTTGTGTTAATACAGACCTAGAAAGAGTATTAAAAAAAAAGGTGAAATCTCCTTGAATAAAAAAAAGGTTTGAAGAGTAGAGGAGATTTACGGAAAACCAAAAGTAGTTCCTTGAGTTTTTCCTTCCAGGTAGTTTATGTTAATGGAAACAATTGCATAAATTAAGAAGGAGTGAGGTAGACAAAGATGTCTCGTGGTAGACAGAGATGTCTGTTGACATGAGTGAGTTTTGAAAATGTTTCCCTGTATTATATTTCTCTCTTGTCTCCATCTAGTTTACAGTCCTAAGTAAACCTTCTTAAATCCCCATCTTTGTTACGAACCCCAAACCATGGGAACTCACACCTTTCTTTCCCCCCTTTTCTTTTCTCACTACAAGCTAGCAGCTAGCAGCTAGCTAAGAAAGTTGGAGGGGAACCTCCATGCTCAAAGAAATATGCTGGCCTAGGGAAAGAATATGACAACACTCCGAAGCCATTAATTATTATTTAACACCCAAAGCTACACACACAAAAAAAAATATTATTTTTTAATTTCAAGCCTTTTTTTTTCAATTTTTACTAATAGTTAAAGGAGATCGTTGTTTTACTGTTAGACATTTTTATTTTTATATTTCTTTACACAATAAAATAATTATGATACCCTCAAATAAGACAAAAATCAAGAGTTTTTTTCGAGGGTGTCATTGTAGATTCACATTTTCATTGCACAATATAATAACACTTTTACCCTCAAATAAGACCACATATAAAAGTTGGTTGTAGGGTGTTTTGGTAATTTATTATTTTTAATTATATTTTTCTGTCGGGGCCCTTGGGGTGTTATGTGCGCGTCACTAGACACACCGTCGGTTTCCGATCTCATGCCCATTTTGGTCGATGTGTGCGGTGCATATGACGTGTGGTGCTTGGCATTTTCAAAGTGGCCGAAGACATGATGATAGTTGGTTGAATGTTTTTCCCCTTGCATGCTCAACTACATGATCGTCCCTATTATTTATATTTTGTTAATGTCAGTCCCTTCTCTTTTGATTATTTGGTATAGTATTGATTTCTATTATATAAGTTTTGATTTGTTTAAATCAAATGTGTTCTATAATTTAAATTGATTAAATATTTCACTTTCATTTTGGTCATTATTCTTTTAATTTTGGGATTGATTTTAAATCCCTTAATATTTTTGGTATAGAAGTTTGGATTTTTTTTAATTTTCTCTTTTAATTGAAATTACTCATATATTTTGTTTTCATTTCGATCTTTATACTTTGATTTTTTTTCTTTTACTTTAATTCCTTTATATATATATACACATCAGAAATAATCCCTATTTTTTCATGTTTATATCTATACATGCTCTTAGTTTTTGTTTTTAATTTTTATTATTTTCTATTTTGTTGAGGTTGTATGTTTTTTTTAATTTAGTTCTTAAATTTTAATTTGTGTTTGTGATCATTTGATATTATTTTTTTAATGAAAATTGATATTAGTTTTTCCTATTGTTCCATTTTTTTTTGTTTTTTTAATTATTTTTATTTATCCTTCAAGTCAAACGATGTTTTTTTAATCTAATAATATTTATTTTTGTTTTTTCATTTATTTCATTTCTTGATGTTTTTGATGTTGTTTTTGTTAAAAATTGATTTTTGCAGCTTTTTTTGTATGATATTTCAGATCTAATATGAGTAAACAAAATATTTATGAAGCCACACATAGACAAAATGGGTGAAAAAATTGGGCCAAATTATCCACAGGGAAAAAATATATGTGAGGCTAATTATATATTTTGATATTTGTTTAATATTTACTCCTGAAAAATATATTAAAAAATGGTTTTTTTTAAAAAAATCTTAAATTAATTTAATTTCAGTTTCTAAAACACTTTTAATATAATAATATTAAGAATAAATCTTAAAAATAAATAAAATAATTGAATTTTTTTTATAACAATAATGATGGTGGCAACGATGATATTGTCAGTAATAAATAAAATATTTATCGTTAACAATAATGGATATAATAAAAGCTATAATAATTATAACAATTTAACAATCATGATAATAACAATGAAAATAATAAAAAAAATAATTCATCAGTCGATGTTGTTTTCGTTAAAAAATAACTTTTACAGCCTTTTATGTATGATATTTCAAATCTAATATCATGTAAACAAAAAATATACGAAGCTACACGTAGATAAAATGAGTGGAAAAATTGAGTTAAATTATTTACAGTGAAAAAATATACGAGCGACTTGCTCTACACTTCACCTCAGTCATAACTAAACTTTTTAACATATAAAAAAATGATAATATTCCTAGATTGTTTTCATGAGCTATACATCTCATAGAAAATAATCAGCCTACAAACTTTTCGATTATTTAGTTGTTTTTATATATTCATTTTATTATGGATAAGACATTTAAAATAATGACAACGGTTATTTTTAAGGTTTTTTCTCTTAAAATAATTATACATTTTGATATTTTTTAATATTAACGCTTTAAAATAAATATATAAAAAATGAACTAAGTTTTTTTAAAAAATATCACATTAATTTAGTCTAAGTGTTTTGAAATACTTGTAATATAATAATGTGAAGAATAAATCTTAAAATATAAAAAACAATTGATTTTCTTGATAAATAAAAATCACTTTGAACTAAATATATATCATGTCATACATAGAATTCAAAAAAAAACACAAAAATAATAAATCACTAACAACATAAGATCATTATACATGCGTAAGACAAAGTTTCACTCTCATTTAATGTTACCAAAGATGAACTTACACTATTTTTTAACATAAGTTGCATTTGATGCAAAGATAAATTACAGTAAAAATTAATTGTCAAAACTAAAAGTATAGATACATATAAACAAATAAAAAATTAAAAACTATTCTAGAAAAGGGATCGAAACTAAATAAAAAAATACATATGTTTAAATAAGGAAAAAAAATTTATGCAGGCCAATGGCTTGTTATCCTCTAAAATGATGAGATGTTTTCACTGTGGACCTTAAGATTTTTAAAGACTTTTTTTATTTATTAATATTTTTTAAATTTTATTCTTTAATGATAGATTTATCACGTGTTCAATTTTATTATTTGATTAAATTTTATTTTTATTGAGTTTTCTTGGCTTCATATTTTGAGTTTTGCAGGTAATCGGTGTAGACTCAAATAAATTTTTATTTTTTTAATTAATATTTTCCTAATCTTATCATTCAATATAAGTTGATTAGGGAATGAACTTCATAATTATTTTTTATTTTATTTTTATTAGGTTATCAAGGTTTTAGGACCTAGATCATTATTTTTGCGAGTCAAGTAGGTTGACTCTATGTTTTTCTTTTTTTTATGAATTTTTTTTTCTAGTTTCATACTTCAACATGGGTCAACTAAGAATTGAGATCTATATTATTTATTTATTTTATTATTATGGAGTTATCCCATTCACTTTAAATCGTGTAATTGTTTTTGTATATTTTCTTATTTGATTGTTTTTCAATTTAATATTTCAATATTAGTTTGATTGAAAATGAAGCTTCATATTTTTTATTTGCTTTTTAAGGAGTTATCATAATGTTATGACCCAAATTGCTATTTATGTAGGTTGACTCTTTTTGTTTTTGTTTTTTAGCTGTTTGTTTTTTTTCAATCGCGTTCTTAATATTAAGTTAATTATGAAATAGATTTTATAATTTGTAACGATTTTCATTTTATGAGGTTATTCCAATCTCATTTTAGTAGGTTAACTCAAATGATTTTTGTGTCTTTTTTTAATTGATTTTTTATTAATTTCATTCTTCAACATTGGTTAATTGAGAATTAAGTTTTATAATTTGTTTCAATTTGCTTTCTATGAGTTATCTCGGTCTCATGATCCAAGTTTGTCAGGTTAACCCAAGTTGACTCAACTCATTTTTTTTTAATTGAACTTTATTTTCAATTTTATTTTTTAAGAATAAGTTGATTGTGAATTGAGTTTAATAATTTTTTATTTTTTTCTACATCGTTATCGGAGTCTTATGATCTGATCAACAAGTTTTGCCAATTTAAATCAAGTTGATTTGAGTCAGACTAATATGTTATTGTTTAAATATTTTTTTTCTACAATATGTTATTGATGTTTTCTTTATCTAAAATTGAATTTTATAGGTTCTCTAAGTTTTATTTAGACTTGTTAATTTGATCAGATCATATTAGATTAATCCTCATGTAAATGTTTTTTACTACAAAAACATTTCACACACACACACACAAATATATATAATTTGATCCATAGTATAGTGCCAATAATAAATTGGTTTATACTATAAGGACATCTCCATGGGAAAAGCCGAATGGAAAGTCAAGAAAAAAATAATTTATTTTGGTTTTGTTCTCTTATTTTTGCAGCTTGATGAGAAACTATATTAAAAAACTAAAATAACACTTTTATATTATAAATTTATTTCTGCATATTAGTTAAAAGTGCTAAAAACATGCTGTAGATATATTAATTAGTTATAATAAATAAATAATTTTATTAATACTAAATACATTGAAATATTATTAACTTATTCTTTTCCATTGAAATGCACATGATAATAAATTATCATGTTTAAACTATTAAAAAAATAATTTTATTTTATAATTTCAACTCTTCAAAGCATCATCCTACCGTGAAGATGCCAAGGGTTCCTTTCGTGTTCGTTCTTCGTCTCCAGTCCCATTGTCCAACCAAACGGCAAACATGTACACCTGCAGAGGCAGGTTAAAAGACCACGAGACACGTCATGTACACGAGATTTGTCAGGTATAACAAGGATTTGTACACTTTCTAATATCATCGTCAAATTATTTTTGAAATACATCCATAATCAAGTGCTTCAACGATTGTTCTAAAAGACAAACAACTTATCCTGAAAGAAAACTATAGTCACACTAAAACAGTGGCCCATATTGCAGAAATCGCTAATTCAGAGATGAAAATCAGACGCCAATGGCTCGTATCAGGAGGAAACAAGGCAATCCCAAGGAACCCCAAAACTGGAATCTGTACGATTTATGGAATCCCAGATGAATTTTGGACAAAGTGGCTCAACGATCCAATCCAGGCAGGGCAGGAAATGAAGCCACAAATCTACCACCTTCACCACACATTTAAGAAACACTCCAGCCAGACAAAGCTTTGACCTTTTCTTCCCGTGGGAACCAACACTAGATAATGGAACTGATAAAGTAATCAAATCTATTTCTCAATGGAACAACCCAATAAAGTTTTTCCAACAGCAGCTATCAACATGCAAGTTACAAGCATTTACTATGTGCAGATATAATTAGGTGTTATAAACAAAGGAACAAAACCCAGAAAGGATCGATACGGGATGACAAAAAGCTACATTAGTTTTGAAAATCTCTAATGTTTTCTAGATAAAACCACCTACATCGCAAGCAGCCAAGACAAAGCATTCTATTGCCGGGAAATTGGTGCCATTGGCATGGATGATGGCTGGGTGTACAAATTACCATCTGAGCCCTGATAACTTGGATACGTATTTGGTGGAGGCATCGTAAAGGGGGCCATGCCGGTCATTGGAGCCCCAACTGATGGATACCCAGCCAAAGAAGGTGGTTGTAGCTGCGACATGGCATAGCTGTATTGCACACCATTTATTGACCCAGCAGCCTGCATGAACTGGGGCATGGAATATGTTTGTATAGGTGGCAATGGTGGGGGCAGTGGCGGAGGAGATGATGGGGGAGGTGGTGGGTTGTTTGGAGTTGATTGCTGAGTAGTGGTTGCAACATTCTTCTGGAAAGGCTCGGGATGCTGGAAAGTGGGAATTTGAAGATGTGAAGGGTTCTGAGTTGGTATATAAGGCTGATCATTGTCGAGCTTCGCCCGTTTTTCAGAAGGGTAATCACTAGAAGATTCTTTTATTGACTTGCCAATGACACCTTCAGATGCAAGAGAAGACAGGACATAAGAAAGCATTTGGGCTGAGGATGTTGAAGCAGTTAATTTTTCTGCCACAGCAGCAGCAGCAGACTTCCGGGGATCTTCCTCAACATGGCTGGTATTTTCAGGAAAAGATATTTGCTGGGCGTACATAGATGGAGCTGATTGTTCCCTGTCTCCAGCTACAAAGCTTTGAGGAACCATGGAGGTTTTAGCTTTCTTTGGACTTTGCTCAGCCGCTAATGGAACATTGTTAGAATGCAACTGTTGGCTGATGCGAGTAGCATGTTCTGAGTGGGAATGTGCAGCCTGTAGATCAATACATATGGGAAGGAGATTACAAACATGCTTGGAGAGGGCATGAGTGGAAACATACTCCAACAGAAAGCTATTTGAAGCAGCATACATTTAGCATATCATATTTTCCACTTTTTTTAAAAAAAAATCGAAAAGCTCAACTTAAAAAGGGAAGAATTGCCATCTTTTATCCTTCCATGCAGTGAAGCGTCAACCTAGGAACTTCGATCAAAAGAAGATTTGTATTTGCCCACACCAAATGAAGGCAAGACACACACACGAGTGTAAGAGCAAAAAAAAATAAATTGCATACTAGATATCCATAACCTAAATGACTGAGCAGTTACTTATCAATTCTGACCAGAACAAAAGTTGCATAGAATGTCTGCGGCCTTCAAAAGATTAAATGGCTGGGAGGTTAATCTGGTTGAAGTGGAGTTATGAATTTTGTATACATGTATAAACACTTGGAGTGTCTAAATATTTGATAATGTAAGCCTATAGAAAAGTAGAAAAAACAGATCAACAGTCATTTTACAAATGCAATGAACGAATGATCTTCAATCAATAATATATTTCTACCTATTATTAGGATATCATTAAGCAAAAACTGTGGTTGCAGTCATGAAAATATAACTTCCTATTTTCCAGTTATAATTTATCATCAAGTAAGGAGGAATTCAAAGTAAGAAATAAAAATAACAGACCAAAGCAGGGCATATAAGTACCACACCTGAAGCTGATGACGGACCTGTTCCAGCTTGGATTCCTGCCAAAAAATTATGTCAGGTTTAATATGCTATCAGATTCTTATTGATTATAATTGAAAATGTCATTTGGTACTAAAGAACAATTTAATCAACCAACCTGCTCCTGTAGAGCTTCTCTCAAATAAGACACAAGGCTTGCCCTTGATGATTCAATGGCTACCAGTTGCTCAATGCTGTCCCTCAAAATAGCATGCTGCCCCTGCAGCTCTTCCACAAATGCAGCACCATGGAATTGCCCTATTCAACAGAAAGAATGGTAAGGATCATGGCAGGACTTCATGGACAACTAGGGAAAGTTTAATGAAGACATTTTAAGAATATTTATCAAACAAGTCTATATCACCAACAAGAAGATAAAATCTAGACCTTGGAAAAGTATTAGGCCCAAGCAGTCAATTTGTGATGAAGTGAAATCAAGTCTCTATTTAAGAATTGGAACAACTAGAAGGGAGTTCTTTTATCATACTTTTGAATAATTACACGTCATCTACATGCTAAAAGGACGAAGCATAGTAAATATTAAATGAATGTCTTCACATATTCAGGCAGAACATGATAAATAATAAATGTCCGCAGGAAGTAATAGAAAAATACACAGGTTGATTGACTGATTAGCATTTATTGTAAGCAGAAACATTTAAAGACTAAATTCTGTGGCTCAAAGATGATGCCAAATGCAACCAATACCTGAATTAAAATCGCCACTGATCTTATCAATTTTCTCAAGGAAACTGATTGCATTCCTGCAATTGCTAAATACAGCATCTTCATCCATCTTGCCACCATAAACAGCATGATAACCAGAAACTATCTTGTCTATTATACTTCCAGCAGGCTGCTTCTGTTTGAAGAAGAAAAACAATTGAAGTTATTGAAAGGAACGCAACAGCATAATCACCAATGATGAATGCGATCAGCATGGAAAATTCAATTTACCGTTTTGGGTCCTATATGCTTCCCATTTCTATTATTGTTCTCCACTTTCTTTCCCACAAGCTCTTCCTTCAGAATTTGCCCTCGGGAACCAAAAACTTTTCTTTCTTCCCATATGCCAATCTGCATGTAAAGACAACAGAAATGCAGCAATAAGGTATTTAAATTTGGCATAATAGGCAGATGTTGATGCTAAAAATCCATGTGAATACTTAAATTTCTGCATGAAATGTTATTCTGAAAAACATTAAACATATAATTCAAGGAATGTTATTCTCCCAGAAATTTTAGAGGCAAAATAAGCATCCCAAGTCTAAAAACTAAAAATCACCTCAGCACTAAGGAACAAAAGAACAAATACATAAGACCATGCAATCAAAAGCAAATCTCAGCAAATATGGCAAGCATGGTTGGACCAAAATGTAATATCCAAACCATCAAAACCAGACTGTTTGTAGTGCCCCAACTCATTTAGTTCTACAGGTTCGAAACTAACTTAGCTCAAAGTAGAAATTGATGTATCTACATTCCAATCATGTTGAGAACTGAAATTGCATGAGATTCATGTTTAATGAAGACCTCTCGGTTTGTCAATTTTGGTTCTCAATGGTTTGGAGTTCTTTTTGACAAGATGAAATCCATGTTGTTTTGGTTTGAAGCTATTTGATGATTTTTCAGCTTCATACTACATACAACTCCCATGTGGATAAATTCAATGTCAAAGGACTGACTATACCAAAGATTTTAATAAGATAGGAATTTAAAAGGCAATATATAATTTGACCAATAAAGTGAATCCAATCCTCGAATATTCTTCTATCTGTATACTCCCACAGAAAATCAGGTGGCAGGATATCAGCAGAAATAGGATAAGCCATCTCCAAATATATCATTCCAGGTAAATACATGGACAAGCAAAAATATACAAGAATTGACATCCATCCAATTCCAGCACTACATTCAATCTTACACTCATTCTATTACTTAGTCGGAACATTGTTCTGCTTCTAAAATTTAATCCAAGCTAGTTTGTTTTAAAATTGAACCATAATGTTCTTGCTATATGATTACTACCGTCTAACAGACACACAACAACAACAATTACCGGTAGAATTGGATGGAATCCCAGCACAAGTCCGTGCAAAATAGAATATATGCAGGGCTATTTCCAGCAAATAATAAGTGCTATGAGCTAAATCTAAGTTTAGTCTATTCTTTCCAGCACAGCTGTGAACATGAAAAGGCAAAAAGAAAAAGAAAAAACACTGCAAATAATTAAGGTAATTGAAGACAGAAAATATAAGACAACTGAGCATCCAGTACCAATCGTTGAGCATTATTTCTTCCAAACTCATCCCCATTGTCAACCATGTCACGAAGAGCATCTGGAAGAACCTTCCAGAATTCCCCCACAAACTCTGAACCTTTTCGACGACTATTCTGCAATATATCATTTGCCAGATATAGAAAGGCCAATCTCTGGTCACGTGGAGAAGAATGAAATTGTCTGGCCCATGTTTCAACAACCTGTTTTGCTTTATTCATATGAAAGATACACCAATGTGATAGAGCTTAGCTAATCAAGGATAGCAATGGAGAAGTCACAACACATGTTGGAGATTGCAGGTTACATAAGATGATGAAAGACAGTCAACTAAATACATACCGATAAAATATATGCAAAAGAATATTAAAACAAGTAATATTTGATTTTTTCACTCGAACCAAGAAGAAAATATGCAACAACCAGCAATATAATATAGGTCATATCAGGGAAAACATATCCAGGAGCCATTTAAGCCTAAATTACCTTTACCTAAGACAACCTTACCAAGAGAATTCAGTTGTTTCTTGCTACTGCTCAATAACAAGGCATAGTTCTAGAAAAGAGTGACAATCCATATGTTACTACCAGCTGGACTTCAAGAACAGAAGCTAAAAATCTAGAAAATTATAAGGTTCCGGAAAAACCTTCTAAGAAAAATGAATAAACATGAACGGTGACATAAGTTTAATTTGCTAAAACTATCAGGAGGATACTCTCTATGCTTGCCTGTGTACTGTTGAGCTTGGCAAGCTTCTCCACAAAAATCTGAGGATTGAACGAACTTCCCATTTATTCTCCCAGCAAATGAAGCAAAAGGCAGAGCGGACCTTGACCTTAAAAGCTTAGAAACCATAATAAGGGAAGAAAATACAGAGAAATACTGTTAATCCCAATTCAATATTTTGCAGCAAAAACTTAGAAAACAACCCATAGATATCATTACGCACCATATAATAAAACACCGAAGCACATCAGTTAACTACAACTAAAACTAAAAAATTCCTTCCAGAGGAACTCCATATTGCTCGTACATTTTGAGACACAAAGCTTTTCTACATATGAAATACTGGAACTTCACTCGGATCCACTAAAACAAAACAAAAATCAAAGCCCACAAGCACTAATAAGACAACAGAAGAAAAACCGATTTTAGAGAATTAATTACTAGTCCTTGGCAAGGCAGCCCAGAACAAATTATAACCAAAACTCTCAAAAAAAAAATTAATGCTGGGCAACAAATGAACAAACTGTTTGCAACAGAAAAAATCAATGGAAACTTAAGAAAGTAACAACCACCAAGTTCCTCCATCTTCGTATTCAGTATATATAGTCATATGCTTCTATTTCTATTTTTCCCCTAGAATATTGTATTCAATTTCTTAATGATGATGATGATGATTACATTAAAAAGATATAACTTTCAATTAATAATACCTAATTCTCCACTCAAAACCCTACAGCCTTCACTTCAACTGCCGAAAACAAAACTTCTAAGTTTCACTAAATTCAATTTGCGAAAAAGAGAAAGAGAAACTCAAGAGAGCAAGATAATATTATAATTAAAGCTTTATAAATTAGCAAGTGGCAAGAACAACAGAATTAATCAATCAATGAAAAACCTAAAAGCGCAAGCAAATAATGAAAAAATAGAAAAAGAAAATGGAAAGAAACACGAGAGAGAGAGAGACCTGGTAGGATAGGGTAATCGTAATGCGGCTAGAAATAATCAGCGCTTCAAAATTTCTTCAGCTCAGAGATAGTTATTGATGTAACTGCGCGAATTGGGTTTTAAGACCTCCCCACCACTCCTCTCTGGTGTTTCCAAAGAGAGGCAGTTAGTTGTGAGCTTTAGCTTTCTGCACTTAATTACGCTATTTTGCGGTGCGGTGTGATTTTATCCCTGACGATTGCTTAATTCGTGTGATTGAACTGAACCTGTATTAATTTACGAAAGTACCATTGTACGGTTTTATTCATCCACGAGTACCGCCCGCCCGCCCGGAGACAAGAAGGTATCCAATTCATGGTAGAAGCATATCTTCGCGGCGACGTCGTTTATTTCAGGAATGCTCTTTAGAAGAATTTTATAGCGCCACTCTAATATAAACTTTATAATTCATTAAAAATAGTAAAAATATTTTCATTTAAAATTTTACTGTTTATATTCTCTTAAAATGGGTTCTAAAAAATAAAAAAAATATCATAAATTACTCTACTCCTTCTATGATTGCCCCTTTTAAACTTATTTATAACTTTCATTGATTCATTGTTTTCAAAAAAAATCAATAGAAATGTTATTTTTATTATTTAAGAGCAAGGAATGTTTTTGGAATAACTTATTGAGACTAGGTTCTTCTCTTAAATACTTTTAAATAATCATTTTATAAATTATATTTTTAAAATAAATTGATTTTTTTAAATAAGAATGGTAACAAGTTAATTTAAAGTTATGACTTTTTTTAAAAACAGAATAAACTAAAGTTATTTTGCTTAAAAATAATTACCGACTTAGTGTTTGTTTATTTACAAGTTATGTTGTGATATATTTAATAATAAACATGTATTTATTAACTAAACACTAAAAGACGTAGACTTAGTGAATTTTTACTACGAATTTTACTGTAAAAATTCAACCGTTTACCTAGACTTAATTCATTAAATAGTGCTACAGATGAAATGACCATTTTACCCCAAGGCCGAAATTTTTAGCCCCGTGACTGTGGGTATTTTTGATTTTTTCATGGGACATGAATTGTATTTACTGAATTTGTTGCATAATGAAATAACACCCTAACCCCTCTGAACGACAAAACTCGTCGCTCTGGAATGGGGGTAGTGGAGTACTTTCACCCCTAATTTTTTCGTAAATATCGCTAGGTCCAGGGGTGTATGGGTAATTGACCAAATTTTTTTCCAGAACACTAGGCCTTTCAAGTGGCGCGTGCGGTGTACTCCAGTCCATCAAATCTATGCTTCCGCCAGTATTATATGGTTCGCCTCCATGTTCTATGCATCCAAATGCGGCGCGTGTCATTAAATTATGATTGTGTGATCTCTGGTGGATAATTTTTCTTCTCTTTCTCTTTTCTTTCTCCTCATTGCTGTGAAGTATGCAACAACCCACGATATTTGTATGCATTTCATTTTGGTCCCTTAAATTTTTATTTCATTTGTATTACCGATTTTCAATGATACTTTTGATTATTTTCAATTATACCCTTTAATTAAAATTGATTATATACGATAAGTTTCAATTCGGTCCTTCATCTTTTGATTTTCGGTTTGTTTTTGTTTCCTTTAATAATTTTGGTATGCAAGTTTGGATTGTTTCTAATTTTGCCCCCTAATTGAAATTGGTTATATATGATACTTTTCATTTCAGCCCTTATTCTTTTGATTTGTTCAACAATTGCACTTTATTGATTTTTTAAAATTCCTTTATTGTTTTTTGGTCCCAAAAATTTGATTTGTCTCATTTTTATCTGTCAATTGGAATTAATTATATATTTGGTTTTTCATTGTGAAACTTATTCTTTTATTTTATTTTTGTATTGATTCCTTTGGTTTTTTTGTCCTTCTTGGACAATGTTTATTTTTTGTCCATATTTAAGCGTTTATGCTTTTATATTTTTTTGTCGAGTTTTATTTTTATTATGTTCCATTCTAAAATTTTAATTTATGTTGGTTACAATGCATTTTATTTTTAAATTTTTTATTATTTTTTGTTCTTAAGGTTTTGATTTGTTGCGGTTTTGTCATTCAATTAAAATTAATTAAATATATTTTTTCATTTTGTAACTTATTCTTTTAATTTTTTTAGTATTGACTCTTTTTTTAAATCTTTTTTGGACAATATTTTTTTTGTCCATATTCATTCATTTATATTTTTGGTTTTTGTTTTTAATTTTTGTCATTTGATTTTTTATTGGAGTTTTATTTTTATTCGGTTCAATTTAAAAATTTTAATTTATGTTGGTAATCATTTTAAAATTAATAATGCTCCATTTTTCTCTTTTGTTCTTTTTTTTTGTTTTATGTTATTTTTATCTTATTTTCAAATCAAATGATTTTATGATTTTATTGTTTGCACAATAATAATGATAATTTTAGTGATTATTTTTTTTTATTGTTTTTTGGACAAAATATTTTACTTTTTTTTTTAAATTCTTCGGGGCAATTTAATGATTTTCACTACTTAGGCAATAATGTTGATAATAATTGTAACTGTTATAGTAATGATAATGACAGTAACGTGGCGATGGATTTTCAACTTATGTTTTCTTCTTTTTAGAGATAAAAAATTAACTACTAATTTTTGTTAGTTGATTAATGTAGGTTCTTTCACAATTTATATTTTGTTTCTTGTGTTTAATTTACATTGAATTATAAAATAAACTAATCTTAATACAATGTATTCAATAATTCAGATATTCAAATCTTCTTGCTTTTTTTTTAATGATAATGATATTTATTTTATTTATCTAGCAGTTAAATTTATCATTTAAAACTCATATTTTTGAAACTGACTTCATGATTTCACAAAATTATTATTTTGTCAAAAAAATATATTATAATAAATAAAAAATCATATATAATATTTTTTAATGAAAAACATTGTCAGCTATGGTACATGATTATAACATATATCGCAAGTCATATCTTATAAATAAATATATTATCAAATTAGCAGTTCTGTGCATTGACCCACCGAGCTATATGGAAGGGAATGAGTGATAAATTAGTAGTAAAAATAAAGGAAAGTCGAACTCGTTGTCAACATAGATCGGGATTTATATAAATTTTGGAATGGAATATAAAGTCGAACTCAAAATTGGATCGGAGATATGACCACAAGAAACAGCAGCTAAATAAAATCGTAAAAAGCTGAGGATTGTAAAAATTAATTAGCCTGGCAGAGTTGCAACGTTAAAATTGATACAGAATCATGGTGTTCATAATAATGATAATAATAATAATAATAATAAAGACAAAAACAAATTACAAGGGTGAACCAATTGAAATGGAAGGTCAACCCTGCAAAAGTCATCAGTACTTTTAACCGATGGAGTTCCATGAATACTTGCTAGCTTTATCCATGCATTTCCAGCAGAAAAACAAGAGGTCACCTCGCAACATTTGCAAATCCTTTGAAAAATAACAAATTGCAGGCATCAGCTCCTCCAAATTGCAGCCTTTACTTACCTTTTGAATGCTCAATTTGTTCATGAAAGGAGCTCCATCGTGACTGTTATGGTCTCTTTCGGGCCCCGGAAGCAGGATTTCCATCAAAAAGTTCATCAATATAAGTCTCCAAGTCATCAGCCTGATATTTTATGTACTTTTCTGTTTGCCTTCCAGCGGTCAAATACTGAGAAAACCTCCCCATAAAGGACCGGTACGCCGGTATCACCACCGCCGTTATTGAAACTCTAAGCTCCGATTGAAGTTGTTCATCGCTCACCACCCATGTGCTCTGCGTCTTGTGGATCTCATCAAATAGCACGTTGAAGCTCTTGAACCTCTCTTTCAACACCGGCTTAATTACTTTTCCGTTCACCTGTAGGCCCTCATGGCCTAAGCAGCCCAGGAGTTTGCTCCACGTCTCTCTTTGATAATTCTTGTGGTAGTTCCTGAGCTCCGAGGATTTCTTGCGGCACCATGGATCTCCCATCATTTGACGGATCTCTGTGGACCCTTTGATCTTTTGCACAATGTAGCGTCCATTATTCATCATGAAAATGCAGCTCAGTGAAATATCCTTATAAACCTTCGACTTGGCCTCCAAGTTGGAGTCTAACAAGTCCATTACTCTCATCAGCTGATTTGAAAATGGAGACTGAGTTTCTTCATCATCGTCATTGTTATAGTTTTGTGACTCACTTTCGTAACGTGGCCTGCTTGTTGAATCGGCACGTTCGATCTTTGAATGTTCTCGGAAGACTTGCTCGAGAGTTGCTATGTATTCACCAGCGTACTTCACATAATTCATCGTGTAGCGAGTCAGCGGGTGAACCGCCCCACCAGGCACTGGAGTTTTTCCTGTATCGGACTTGATTGAATTCTCCAAATCACAAAACATGCAGATTGCAGCCTCTCCGATCCGGCACCGAGCCGTTGTTGACTCTGCTTTAAGCTCATTTTCATATTCCTCTGAAAATAAAGCCCCCATTGCTGGAAGACTGTCGCGCAGAGTTTCATACATGTCAAGAAACTTAAATAACTTCTCTGCTGAGCGCTTTGTCATTGCAACAGCTTCAGCAAAATTTAGGAGCTGGATCAACACACTGCGCGTAAGATTGCTGAAAAGGCTGGAGGAGATTGAGGAATAATTGGAGAAAATAGCCTCGGCGAGCTTCAGCTCTTTCACAAAGTAAATGCTTGCATATTCCTTTACGGCCTTGATCCATAAAGGGATCTCTCTCTCCAAAGCTTCCCATTGCATCTTCTGCACCTCATCAATGCTGATCTTCTCAAATCCTATCTCGACGAAGCACTCATCGAATGCTTGCCCTCTAATCATCATGTACACTTGGCAACATTCAGATTCAAATCCTCCTTCAATCATCTCCTTGGCAATTCTGTTCAATTTTGAAACAGCATCATCGGAATATCCTAAGAAGTTGTCAGCTACTGATGATTCAGATTCTGGCACCACGCAGCGGTCAGCCTCATGTTGCTTCCCTTTTGCATCAGTATTAGGATCTTGATCATTGTGTTTAATATCTTCAAGAGTGAACCTGAATTCATCTTCCAAGCATGCCATTGCTCGCTGTTGAATCCCTCCATTGCGGCTGATCAATGCTGCATGATTTGGATCGGATCTCAATCCATCAAGGGAAGATGTAAGCTTGGAAATCCGATTCACAGCCTCAAGAAACGACGAATCCTCCTCAGGATTTTGACCCCACTTCCCTTTCCCTTCAGTCAACTCATGTTTCGCCACCTTCTCTTCAACAAGATCCAAAAATTTCTCAACAAACACAGGAATCTCCATAGACATCTTCTCATCTTTTGATTCTTCTACGGTTGTTTCTTTTGCACCTTCCGGAGTGGCTGACAATGCTGTAATAAACTGATCAATGTCTTGAGAGACAGTTTCAAGGGTATAATGAATTTCAGGAGGAGGGCTGTCTTCGATCTTCTCATCATTTTCTTTCTCCTCTTGATCAACTTCCTCGATCTCATGACTTGTATTGTCTGTTTCTTCCACCTTCACCCCTGCTTTAAGTGACGGGGACGCCAACTGGTCACAGGTTTCAGTCTCAGGGTGATCATGGTGGTCGGCGTCGAGATTGGTAGCAATGCTGGTGGCATTTTCTTTGTTGTCAGAACTGTCTGAAACATTAGAAAGCTGTTTCCCAGGCGGGTGTTTTTCAGACAAGTCTCTTTCCATTGTTCAGGCACAGAAAAATTAAGCAAAGAAAGGTCAGGGTGGAGGGGGTTTCAAGAAGAAAGAATGTGAGAGAGAGACAGGAGGGACATTCATTAATTTTAGCGAGTTTGTAATTTCGTTGTATTTTTTGGTTTTTTCAATCTTTCTTTTTTGGTGGGGATCGAATTATTGAAATGGTCTTTGGTGTGAGAGGCTGGGGAGAGATGGACGAAAATGAAGGGACACAAATGTTCTGTAGGGAATTTGAGAGAAATTCATGGGTTAGTTTTATCCCTCCATTGGAATGGTTGACCGTTGACTTGGTTAAACAATTAAAGATGATCTGAAAATAATAAAAAAAAAACGATGAAAGAAGATCCTCCTTGATGCTTGTTTGTGCTCCCCACGATCTTGCTAATCTATTCTTCTCCCCTCTTTCTGCTAATTTTTAGGGTCGTATGCTATTCCAATTTACATAGCACCCGAAATCTGTGTACCAACCAAGCAACTTTTATACAGAATGAGTCTTAAAATATATATTTATATAATTTTAGCCCAATCCAATCCTCATTAATAATCCTTACCTGACTTGTCTAGATCTCTTCTTCAATTCACAGAGATTCCTCTTTTCTACCTTTACAAACTCAAGGGACGTCTTCTATGCACAATGTAGCACAAAACATTACATATAAATTTCATGTTTGACAAAGCATTTTAAAAGAGTATTTTTTGGAAAAAAAATACTTTTATTTTATTTTATTTTTTACTTAAAATTATATTTTTTTTGTTTTTATATAATTTTTATGTTCTAATGTCAAAAATAGTTTCTTAAGAGTAAAAAATCGTTATTTTAATATATTTTTAAACAAAAATTATTTTCAAAAGCAACCTCAACTACACCTCCAAACCAAAGTTGTCAATTCCATTTCGTTCTGTTGAAAAAACCGAGATGAAATGACGTTGTTTTTGTCTCGGTTTTAATTATGGCCCCTTCCGGAAATTCCAGCCAAATTCTGGCCGGAACGTTTCGGGTGTGCCGTTCTGGCCTTAAAATTCTCTTTATTTTGATTAACTTGTGATTTTTTTTTCTAATTTTGAGATTATGTTTGTTTGACTTTGTGTTTATATTGTATAATTTAAAGTTAATTTATCTTGAATTTTAATTATACTTGTTAAATTAATATTTTAATTGTATACATATATATAATTAATTATATATAAACAATTTAACCCTAAAATGGCACGCCGAAACGCTCCGAAATTAGAATGTTCCATTCCAATAGAAAAACTGAAACGACGACCGGAATGACAAACGGAACGGTATTAACAACCTTGCTCCAAGCAAGTACAAAGTAAAAGGCAAAAAAAACATGCAGAGCATCTCGTTTATATGTCTTCAATCTTGTCGTTTATAATTACAAGCATAGGAAATATATTTGTTTTTTTGCCAAAATTATATATAAAAATACCATTCATAAGGTGGGGTTACCATTTAAGATGCCAAAAGGGCAGCTTATTGTCGATACAAATTTTTTTTTATAACAAACCAAAAGATTATAGATTAAAACATATAGAATAAAAATCAAATATACAGTGACAACATAGCAAATTAAATTATAACTTCAATTTTAAATATGTTAAGAATCTCCTTCACAACAATAACAATAACAACAATAATAATAAAAAAGAAAGTTTTGTAATAAAAAGTTAATTTGTTTTTTTAATTAATTTTAATTTGAGCTCATCTTATCAGTTTGCAGTGAAGTGCGTATACAGCAAATAAATAACAATAACAGAGCAGAGCCACCCAGTCCCCATCGACAAAAGCGAGCTCCTCCTCTTCCTCAAGATCTCCAAAGTATTATCCCGATGAATCAATGAAAATTATAATCATAAAGGGAGAAAAATGAAGCATTATTATTATTATCACGGATCAAGAAGGAGAAGAGTGACCGTACACTCTCTTCTCATCGTAATCGCCATTTTCACTGGATTAGGCTTGCTAATTCTCACTTTGAAATCCGTTGATCCACCTGAACCTACTCGTATTCTCCCAAATATCAAAGAAGACTCGAGCTCAAGCTCCTCCGGGGGAACGGTGATTGCGAGAAAAATTGGAGGAGGAGGAGGCGGTGCGAAATCGTGCGCTACTGTTGAAGAAATGGGAGAGAGTCTCAAAGGAGACCGTGTCTGGAAAGAGAATCTTAGAGTCAGAAATATTATCGCCAACCACTTCAATTCAAACGGTACAATTTCTGTTTCTTTATATATATATTGTTGAAAATTGCTGCAATGAATTTCGTTGGCTTTGTTTGTTTGTTGGTTTCAGGGGCTTCAAGAGTGCGAGATCTTCCAGCAGAGCAGTTTTGCAGACACGGTTTTGTGTTGGCGAAAGCATCGGAGGCTGGTTTAGGAAATGAAATGTACAAGATCTTGACTGCTGCAGCATTGAGCGTAATGCTGAATCGCTCTCTGATCATTGGACAAACCAGGCATATTATTGGTTCTTTCTCTCTCAAGCCTTGCTTACCCTTTCTTTCTGCTGTAAAAATTATCACCAATGGCTTGTATTTTAGTGTGGTGATTGTTGTTTTACTTTACTTTTATTCTTCAGGGGTAAGTATCCCTTTGGGGATTATATTTCGTATTCGAATCATTCCTTTACGATGCAAGAAGTCAAGCATCTGTGGAGAAAAAATGGTTGTTTAAAGAATTATCAAAGGCATTTGGTTATGAGGATTGATGATTTTGGGAAGCCAGCAAAAACCAATGTACTTTGTAGCAATTGGAGGAAATGGGACCAACCTATCATATGGTAAAATGAGAATTGCTTTTGATATTTATTTACTCATTCTTGGTGCCATTAGTTGATTACTAACTACTAGACTGGACTGTAGGTTTCAGAACACAACTGATGCTGTGGCCAGTCAATTTTTCCTGAAGAATGTGCATCCTGAGATGAGGAATGTTGCTTCAAACTTGTTTGGACAGCCTGAACAACTCCAGGCACGCCCAAATGTTTTTGGGGAGCTGATGAGAATTTTGATATCACCTTCGGAAAATGTTGAGCAAGTGGTCAATTGGGTTCTTGATGATGGGGTGGATCCTGATATATCTTTGCACATGCGGATGCTTATGAACAGGTATTGCTAAAGAACTGTTTGTGAACTCCTGAATCGGAAGACATGCAGGCTTAATCTATTATGATTGATAAGATAATTGTTGCTCAGAAAAGATATGCTCTGTAATTACCGCTAAAGCCTTAATGGAGTACTACATTATTTGAGCTAAATGTAGTGCTTAATGATCATTAGTAAGTGGTTTCAATGGCTTGGTTTGGTGCATCTGCAAGTCCCTCAGAAAAGTAATCACGTGATAAACTGCAACTTGAAAACAGAGATGTGTCGGCTACAATTTTGCCTGAGCAAAAACGAAGACATATGTGCATGCAAAGTGTGGATATTGTTTTAGTAACATTGATTAAAAATAAATTATTTTCATAACACTGTGGATCATGAAATTGGAAATTCTTTCAAAAGACTGAAATATGCCATATGTGTTAATATGCACAATTCAAATAGACAGACATGAACACTTGTATGCATGTAGACAAAAGATATTCTTCGGATGCCAAGAATTATCTTGATGTGCTTGGGATATAATTTGAATTTTGAACTGATTAGTGTCATTACGTGAGTTGGGTCCTATATTGCAGGTCTGTGAGAGCTCCACAGGCAGCATTGAACTGCATCAAGAGAGCTCTGCGCAAGATACGCCAGATTTCAAGACCTAGAGTAGTTTTAGTGACAGATACCCCCTCTTTTGCAAAAAGCATTCTTCCAAACATAAGCGAGTTTGCAGAGGTAATTGACTCACCATGCCAGATCATGCTGTCAGTGGCAATTCTTCACTCGTGATATTAGAATACATTTCATCTATTCATGTTGTATCGAAACCTTTATTGTCCGATAATCAGCTTAACCGTATTAAAGTGTTAACCTTTTGTTATTCATACTCATCCCCACTGATGCTGATAATTGAACAATAAAGGTTTACAACCTTTATTGCTCCATAGATGTGTTGGGACTATACATGTGCATTTAATTGCACCATTGCTGGTTGAGTTGATTCAAAATCTTGAGATAGTATCTTTCACATGTTTGAAACCCTCCGGATCATGTGCTCTAATTTAGATGTATCTTTTCAGGTTCTCCATTTTGATTATAAGCATTTCCAAGGAAATATCTCTCGTGCTGTTAATACATCCCATAGTTTAGATTTTAGGGTAAAGGATTGGGGGCCTGCACCCAGATGGGTTGCATTTGTGGACTTCTTCCTTGCTTCACGTGCGAAACATGCTGTTGTTGCTGGGGCTCACAGGCGCGTTGGTACGACATATGCTCAGTTAATTGCAGCACTGGCTGCGGCCAACCACCTTGGTATTCTTTTACTTGTCATTCCTCTATCTAATATATTTATTTGGGCCATCCATCTAATTTGAACTCTTCTCTTTGCAGGAGAAAACTCTAATGGTTCCAGCTTTTCGTTCTTAAGCAGCTTCCAAAGTAATTTGCTAGCAGATGGTTTAAGGTTACAGGTTGGCTGGGGACATGTTTGGAACAGGTTTGCTGGTCCATTGAGTTGCAAAAACCAGCCCAACCAATGTGCTGTCACGCCACTTCTCCCTCCAGCTTGGTGGGATGGTCTTTGGCAATCTCCTATTCCACGCGATGTCCGCAGGCTAGAAGCTTTCGGTATCAAACTATCTGGTTTTGGCACAATTGATGAAGAAAATCTTCAGTCATTTTGCAGTTCAAAGAAAAATACAGTGAACACTGCATTAATTTTGTAATGGTTTTGCATTAGTTGAGAGGTGCCGGTAAAGAGATCCAGAAGGCAAGATTTGATGGGAGCTTGTCATTGTACTAGAGAGCATCAGGAGAGAACACTCAAACATATTAAAATGATGGAGCTTCTTAGGCACTAGAGAAGAATCTGAGCTTTTTTACCCCCTCGGAATCAATTGATAGTTTGCTTTGAAACAATTCAAAGAAAGATTATCTGTACTGCAATGATTTGTTATGAAAGGAAGAAATGGATTTGGGCATTTCATCATCAATGTTAATATTATTTATATCAACGAGATAATACAGGGGATTTGTTAGTAAAAGAAGTAATGAATTTGGATCACCCAGTCATATCTCAATTTATATTAATAAAATAATATAAGGGATTTGTTACTAAGGGGGGGAAAACAAACTTGGGTCGCTCATAATGTTCTAATCCAGTCCATATTACATACAATAAGAGAGAGAGAAAAAGAACAAAGAAAATATTAATTAGAAAAAGGATTCTTCCACAATGTTAGATAATATTAGAGAATATTTAATATTAATAAAATATAATTAAGATCTTATCTTATAGTTTTATAATATGATATTAAAAAACCCTTTTATTTTATTTTATAAAATTAAAATGTTTCATACATGCAAGTAAGTCTAAAATATTTTTACTTAAAAGATGTGATGAAAATAGATAGTATAATTATTTTTTGAGAACTCGATTGACAACTTCAAACTTAGATGCTTGAATTAAAATGAACTTTCACTATGAGAGAAGAGAGGATGGTATTAGACAATAATATAAATAGGACTTCATCTAACCCCACAAGTTTCTGGGTTGAGATGCTGTCTTCCAAAAATCTTATCGGTCTTTGGCAAAATTTTATAGAGAAATATCATGCCTTGCTAGATTGTTTGAAGTTAATCTCTATTAATGCATTGCTCTTCCGATGACCAGGAGAGCCTGCTTGTACTGGGAAATGTTATGGCCTCCGTATATGAATCTCTTCTTCTTTTTCCTTTTGACTTCACCCTATAAAAGCTTTTCTTGCATTCATTTAGATGGCACAGAAAATCTTTTAATGGGAATTACAAGAAATGCAATGAAATTAAATCTGAAACTAATTTGGTTCAACTCTAAAGCTCTTGCTTCTCAATAACTGAGTTTGGCAGATGCTCTCAACTTCAACTGGTATTTTCATTTGTGGGATTTTTCCTCAAATCTTAGTGAATCTTACTGTTGAAGATAGTGCTCTTACATGCCTAATTAAATATAGAGTGTGCATTATATATTGTCTGGTGTGCATTAGATATTGTAGGGTGTGCATTATATATTGTCGGGTGTGCTTACATGCCTAATTAAATATAGAGTGTGCATTATATATTGTCTGGTGTGCTTTCGATATTGTAGCATTAATTATCAACGGTAGTATTACTGTTCATACTATATATAAACTCAAGTGTAATCTCTTCAAGTCTTACGACAGTACATTGATATTGGCTATAATTTCAGCAACAAACCTTATTTGTTTTTCCTTACCAGCATACTCTAAAAATCTTCATGGTATCAGAGTTGTAATCCTACAGCTGGGTTCTGAATTTTTCTCTTCTCTCTCGTCTATCACTATCTGTTAAATATGGATTCTCAAGAATCCACAGACAAACAAAAGGGTGTCAATTATACAAGCATCGACAGTGATGCTAATCAATCTCAGAAAATGACTACGGTATTGTTAAATGGATTCAATTACTTACCATGGTCAAGAGCAGTGACCATTGCCCTTGGAGGCAGGTCACGGCTGGGATTCATCAACGGCAAAGAACAGGCACCTGACAGCAGCTCCCCTGACTTCGAACAGTGGCTAGCCAAGGATCAAATGGTGATGTCGTGGATGTTGAATTCAATGGACCGAAACCTAGCTGAGATGTTCAGCTACTACCAATCATCCTTGGAACTTTGGGAAGCCGTGAGAGAGATGTATGGCAATCAAAACAATTCCGCTCGCATATTCCAAATTCAGCAGGACATCACCAGTGTTCATCAAAATGGTCAGCTGTTTGTGCAATTGCTGAGTAAATTAAAAAGTTTCTGGAACGAATTAGAAATCTACAGACCTCATTCAATTGACCCGAAGGTGCTTCACAATCGCAAGGAAGAAGATCAAATCTTCCAATTGTTGGCTAGTTTGGGGCCAGAATTTGAGGACCTCCGGAGCCACATATTGATGAACGACGAACTCCCTCCCTTAAAGAGCGTCTGTGCAACAATCCAGCGTGAAGAAATCAGGCGAAAGGTAATGCCCCATGAAAACCCATTGAAATTCACTGACTCCCATGCTTGTGTTGCCCGTCAATTTGCAGACAAAGTGAACTTCAAAGCAGCTGATGCTCGTGATGCTCAACACACTGCCGAGAAAGGATTCTTCAAGGGTAAGCGTCCTAATCTCAAATGCTCCTACTGTAATTCAATGGGTCACACCATTGATCGCTGCTGGAGTCTTCACCCCGAGTTGAAGCAAAATCGGCAGCCCTTGAACTCAATGGGTCACCAAAAATTTGGAAAATTTAAGGCACATTTAGCTGCCACGAAACCCATGAATTCTAGCCCTATGTCGTTGCTAAACGAATTTGCCAGTTTTTTGGAGAAGAGAACTCAGGGAGATGATGGATTTTTAGCCGAAGAAGGCAGTACCCGTGAAAATGGTGGGTTGACAAGGCAAGGAGAGAGTGTTGTGTTTTTGTCAAGCTTCGGGGGATTACCCACCCGTGGGTCTTCAACCCGAACCCGTGGAGAATTATCCACACGTGCAGCGTTGATGGCCACTTCTCCAAACCGTGATCTGTCCGAGAATTTCACCCGAGAAAATGACGAGAAATTCCGTGACTTATCCGGGCACTTCTCCCGAGAAAATGATGAGAAATTCGAAGGTATTTATATTGCACTTTTAACTGCCTTAGAATTAAGTAAATTGCATGATATATGGGTAGTGGATTCGGGTGCTAGTGATCACATGACACATAATTTAGACAAAATCCATGATTTTACCCCTTTTCCAATATCACCTTTTGTTTCAATTGCAAATGGATCTACGGCAGCAGTAAAAGGTAAGGGCAAAATTAAAATTGCGTCAAAAACAATTAATTCCGATATTTTATATGTACCTTCATTTCCATTTCAATTATTATCCGTTCGAAGGTTAACCATTGCTCTCAATTGTGATGTTATATTTACTCCTTTTAAGGTGATTTTTCAGGACCATCACACCAAACAGAAGATTGGTGAAGGATTTCATTTGAATGGTCTCTATTTCTTTTATGATTCCGAAGTTCCGAAAGGATTGCAAGCTTTTTATTCTCTGATCAATGATCATCAGTTGTGGCATTTTCGTCTGGCACATGCATCCGACTATGTTCTCGCAAAAATTAAACCAAAATTGTCCAAAAGAACGTATGAGTGTGAGACGTGCCATTTTTCCAAATCCAGTAGACTTCCATTTAAATTATCTCTGTCCAAAGCATCTCAGGCTTTTGAACTAATTCATTCAGATGTATGGGGATCTTTTTCCATGTCAATTGATGGTTTTAAATATTTTGTCACTTTTATCGATGATTTTTCAAGAGTTACATGGTTATATTTATTACAATCAAAAACTGAAGTGTTTAATTGTTTTAAAGATTTTCACAAACTAGTTTCTACTCAATTTTCCACACATATTAAAATTTTTCGATCTGACAATGGTTCAGAATTTACATCTCATGCTATGGAAAATTATTTAAATTCTAATGGAATTCTACATCAAACTAGTTGTGTTAATACTCCCCAACAAAATGGAATTGTTGAACGCAAAAATCGGGATTTATTAGAAAAAACTAGAGCCATAATGCTTCAAATGAATGTTCCGAAAATTTTTTGGTCATATGGTGTACTTACAGCTACCTATATTATTAACCGCTTACCCAGTCAGATACTGGCTTTTCAGTGTCCTCTTGAAATTTTGAAGGGTAAAATTCCCAATACCTCGCACTTGAAGATTTTTAGATGCCAATGCTTTGTTCATCTGCACACTATTCAACGTGACAAACTTGACCCGCGTGCCTCCAAGTGCATTTTCTTAGGGTATTCCCATACCAAGAAAGGGTACAAATGTTATGATAATGTTAATCAGAAATTGTATGTCAGCAGGGATGTTAGATTTGCAGAAACCACTCCGTATTTCACTAATCCAACTCAGGGGGAGTCCTTGGAAGATTTAATTCCTCTTCCCAGCGCAGAAATTTGCAGCCTCGACTTGCATAGGCCCACTAGGCCCATTACTCCAGCGGACATCCCGGTTGACGATCCTCCATCTGCTATCATACCTCTAGAACCTATGTCTCCGTTTTCGCCAGATGAAGTGCCAGCTCCAAGACGCAATCCTCCCAGAACGTGACAGTGCCCCTCCAAATTTCAAGACTATGCAGCTTATGCAGTCAGGTATCCTGTCTCAAATTATTTGGATTACTCAAAATTATCACCTTCGTATTCTGCTTTTTTGTCAAAAATATCCAATGATCATGAGCCTCGCAATTTCGCCGAAGCGCAATCTCATCTAGTCTGGCGAAAAACTATGGAAGAGGAACTAACAGCTCTAGCTGACAATAATACTTGGAGCCTAGTTCCCTTTCCCAAAGGAAAACACGTCGTTGGCAGTCGATGGATATACAAGACAAAGTTCAACTCAGATAGATCTGTCAATCGCTATAAAGCGCGTCTAGTGGCTCAAGGGTATACCCAAGAATTTGGTGTTGACTACAAGGAGACATTTGCTCCTGTTGCTAAAATGACCACGGTAAGAGTTCTTTTATCTGTTTCTGTCAATAATGGATGGTTTTTATCGCAAATGGACGTAAAAAATGCCTTTTTACACGGGGATCTAGAAGAAGAAGTGTTTATGAAGCTTCCTCCTGGTCACTCATCTAGCTCCAACCCTAATTTGGTATGTAAACTACATAAATCCATTTACGGGCTAAAGCAAAGTCCTCGCGCATGGCATGCAAAACTTAGTGGAGCCCTTGCTACATTAGGATTTAGCAAAAGCTCTGCAGATTCCTCTTTATATATTCGGTTCCACAATGATGATAAATTGATGGTACTCATTTATGTTGATGATTTAATTATCTCAGGGAATAACATTGAATCTATTTCCCAATTGAAGAAAACTCTTCAACAATTATTTCCGATTACAGATCTTGGTCCATTAAAATATTTTCTTGGGATTGAAATGGCCTCATCTAAGAAAGGTTTTTTCCTTAATCAACGTAAGTACACTCTTGATGTGCTTCAAGATGCAGGTATGCTTTCAACTAAACCTTCCCCCACTCCGGTTGATAGTAAACTAAAACTATCTCTTGCAGGTCCTGCTCTTCCTTCACCTAAATATTATCAACAACTCGTGGGCAAACTCATTTATCTGACGATTACCCGACCGGATATTACTTATGTTATCAGTCTTGTCAGCCAGTTCATGCATGCTCCAACCATACATCATCTCAGCATGGTCAAACGAATTTTGCGATATTTAAAAGGAACTATTGGTCGTGGAATTGTCATGACCAGAAACAACCATACAAATATAATGGGCTATACTGACTCGGATTGGGCTGGAAATCAACTTGATCGGCATGTTTGTTGGAACTACTGGGCATTGCATGTTTGTTGGAGGTAACCTCGTGTCTTGGAAGAGCAAGAAACAACATGTTGTGGCTCGCTCCAGTGCCGAAGCTGAAACCGGGCCATGGCGGCTGCAGCTTGTGAACTTGTGTGGTTGCGAAGTCTCCTAACTGATATGGGTTGTTCATCAGTCACTCCGATGAGTCTTTTTTGTGACAACCAAGCGGCCATGCATATTGCAAAAAATCCTGTGTTTCATGAACGGACCAAACACATCGAAGTTGATTGTCATTTTATTCGTCAGCAAGTTCAGTCCAACAACATCGCTGCGCATTATGTGCGCACTAGTGATCAACTTGCCGATGTGTTTACCAAAGCCGTGTCATCATCTCAGTTTCATCGGCTATTATGCAAGCTTGGATCTATCAACCCTCTTGATCCAGCTTGAGGGGGAGTGTTGAAGACAATGCTCTTACATGCCTAATTAAATATAGGGTGTGCATTATATATTGTCTGGTGTGCATTAGATATTGTAGGGTGTGCATTATATATTGTCGGGTGTGCTTACATGCCTAATTAAATATAGAGTGTGCATTATATATTGTCTGGTGTGCTTTCGATATTGTAGCATTAATTATCAACGATAGTATTATTGTTCATACTATACATAAACTCAAGTGTAATCTCTTCAAGTCTTACGACATGATATTGGCTGTAATTTCAGCAACAAACCTTATTCATTCTTCATTACCAGCATACTCTAAAAATCTTCACTTACATAGGATACCTTTTCTTACTAAAGTTTATTTCCTGTTCGTTCAATCATACCTTTTCTTTCTAAGAAATTATACACAGGACCAAGATGGGGAGCCATATCAAAAGGGACTGTTGAGACAAGATTTACATCATCATCTGTCGTCAGAGATGGGCCAGGTGATCGCGAGGCTGCAATATTCACCTATAAAGAACTCTCATTTGCAACGATTAGTTTTAGGGCCGAATCTTTCCTTGGAAGTTGTGGATTCGGCGCTGTCTATAAAGGAAAATTAGAAAGCACTGGTCAGGTAAACTTCATTTGGCTCAGAATATTTTTTATTTTGTTCCACCATTCCCATACAAACATGCTTTTGGTACAAATTTATTTTCTCGTTTGCTCCTAAATTTTACTTATCGTGTTTTTTCTTATGTGAACCGGTGGACTAATGTCTCTTCTGTAGCAGGTTGTAGCTGTCAAAAAGCTAGATCCATCATGTATCCAAAGAATTTCTGGTGGAGGTTCTCATGCTCTCCCTAATGCATCACCCTAACCTTGTCAGCTTGGCTGGTTATTGTGGTGATGCAGACCATCGCCTTCTTGTCCATGAATACATGCTCTTGGGATCCATGGAAGATCACCTTTTTGGTATATCTTCAATCTCTCTGATTCCTTCCATACCAGGTAATATTTAGTTTTACTTGCTATAACATTATAGCTAGACTTTGCAATGAAAAACAAGTCAAGACAGCTTATGACGGGATGAATTATTTCATGGAAGATCCACAAATTTCTCATTTGAAACACAAAAATCACAGTAGAACGCATTTAGTGATTGAATAATCTGATTTGAAAACCCAAAATTGCAGTTGGCTAGTGGATATCTTATAGCAAAGTCCATTCATTCAAAAATATTAGATAAAGAGATATCCTCTATGTATTTTACCAAGGGCAATTTATCATTTCAAAAGTTTTCAAGTGTAAATGTGTTGGGATTCATGCTGTAATATTGTTTCTGGTTGTTTTGTTTTTCTCTTCATCATTAGAAGTAAGACAGATAAACATACGCAGCCAGTGAAACAGAGTGAAAAGAGATTTAGCATGTGAGTGATGACATATCAAGTTTGTGTGCAGATGGGACGCCAGATATGGAGCCACTTGACTGGAATACAAGAATGAAGATAGCAGCAGGTACGGCCATGGGATTGCATTCTCTGCATTCTGCAAATCCTCCTCCTGTCGTATTCAGGGACTTGAAAACGTCTAACATATTGTTGAATGATGGTTTTAACCCAAAATCTCCGATTTTGGACTCGCAAAATTTGCCCCTGTTGGCGATAAGATCCATGTCTCCACTAGACATGCACATGACCTTGAAGACTGATATCTACAGTTATGGAATTGTTTTGTTAGAGCTAATTACTGGACGTACAGCACTGTACGAGGTTAACGGTCGTCGAGAATACCTTGTTCATTGGGCAATTCACTTGCTATAACTCTACATTTCTGTCAGTTTGCCAAAACCAGTACATATCCTACGTAACTTTTTTGAGGATTAGTCTTAAGGAATAGAAGCTACACTAACTGTATCAAGTCAATATGCATGCTTGATAAGATTAGACCTCTGCATCTTGTTTTTCTATAATGTCTATTCCTTTGCCTTGTATTTTAGGCTGGTTTTTTAATTTTTCCTTTAGATTTGAAGGAATTTCTAGTAGGCTGGCTGATCAGAGCATTGCAGAAGCTGCATGCATGGCAAAGAAAAATCTCGCTGTCATCACACACATTTTGGAAAAGCAGCATTTTCAATGTCTTTCCATCTTTTACGATCGGAGATTTAGGTGTGATATGTGGTGGCAACTAGAAAATGTTTCAGATAATTTTCATTTTTTTATATATATATATATAAGAAAAACTTGGATCGGTCAATTCAACTAACCCGGCCCTCAACTCATAACTCACATCTTAAACCAGGTTAATCCCGAGTTATATCTTCTAACTATGCTTTCACCAAGTTTACCTTCATTTTTTCCTGGTTCATAGCTACCTCCATGTTTACGTTAAACTTCAATTAGTGCCAAACTTGGGCTGGCCCGGCCATGGAGGGGTTATGTGCCGAAAAAGAAAAGGAATTGTATAGCTGAATATTTCTGCTTCTTGCAGATATTCACTTTATAAGAGTTTTAATTCTGCAAATTCGCTAGAATATACTAGTTTACAATCTAGCCATATTGTCTAGCGTAAATTTAAAATTAAATTATATAAAAGTTATTTTTGATATGATTCAATCAATTTGATTGGTTTAAATGCATTCCAGCTTACCAATAAAAAAAAGAAAGATTGAGGATAAATTTAAAGTAAATAAATTTTTCGACCCAACTTCTTACTTAGCTCATATTTAAAATTAAATTGTATAGTGGTTATTAAAATATAACCCAGTCTATTTTATTGGTTTATTAGCAATATGGTTGATTAGTCAAATAAAATCTAACCAAAAAGTTAAGAAAAAATATAAATTAATTAACTTGTTTTTTTTAAAAAAATCAAATTTAAAATTATATAAGAAATTTTAGATTAAAGACAATGAAGACCTCTATTAAAAAATCTTTTAAGGAAGAGTGTTTTTTTAATAAAAAAAAGGCACGGTTAAAATAAAATAAAAATGAATATATCCATGTTTAATTTATTTTAGTATGGAAGTAGCAATTGATCTCGGGAGCCCATTATGGCCCAATTAGGGAGTTTAGATGCTACTACTCAGCCTGTGTAAATTGGGCCAAGCCCATTCCAATGAAATCCTTTTCAAGGGGTCCTTTCCATTCCAAAGTGTTCTCTTTTAATCTTTTGATAAAAAAATTAAAAATAAAATAAAATGAAATCCAATTATTAAAAGGAAGAAAAATAAAACATAATCACCATTTTATTTCGAACGCCTGAGTTAACGTCATGTTCAATTCATGTATAAGGTAAGCAGATAGCCATGATGAGCCGAGCCGACAGCTTTTACGTGAAAGAGTAGCGGCTGAATTAGAAGAAGGAATTATTATGATTATACCAATTTTGCTCGCACAAAAGCAAGCCACGGCCCCACCTGACTTTTCAAATCCCCATGCTCATTACACTTTCGGGTGCGTGCATCATCATGGCTGTGAATACCACGAGCAGGGTATCATCATTGTGCTTCCTTTCATTTTTTCATTTTTTTATTTATTTTTCACTTTCCTACTGTTTTTTTTTATATATATATATATTTATATATATGTTACAGGAGAGGGGTGCTAGTTTTATTTTATTTCCCCTTTTCAAGTTTGCCAGCGCGGTAATATCAAATTTTTGATTTTTAAAAATTAATTTTTTTATATTTTTAAAACATTTGAATATATTAATATATATACATATTTAAAATAATTTTTAAATAGTTTCTCACGATTTTAAATGAGATGGAATATCTTCTAGTAATTTTTTTTTAACTCAAATTAGATATATCAACCATTTTAGGTAAAACATAACAAATTTGACACTCTTGATTTGAAGTTCACATATAATCAAAACCAAATAATGTTAAATGCTTCATGTGACAAACAAAATAGACCACGCTATATATGTTTCCAACTATTGGCCAAGGGCCAAACAATTTTTATATGTTAAAAAAGTGATAGGTTAAAAAAATTCTAAGTCTCAAGTCATTGATTAAAGTGGAAACTTAAATTATAAAGAAAAAAAAATCTATACTCAGTCCTATTTGGATTATCGAACCAAGTTTTTTTGTTTCCTTTTTACCAGATTCTATCATTTCATATTTAAGTGGTTGAAATTTGAACTATATTTTTTTTTCAAAATTAATAATCTATAATAAAATTTAAAATTTAAATTAATTTAATGTAATTCAAAATATGTTTTGAATTTTAATTATTTTTTATATTTAAACGTTGATTTTCTTTTTCAATTTGTTTTTGAAAAAAAATCAAATAGTAGTGATGGAATTACACACTGAAAGTTCAGTCGATTTTTTCTTGAGTGTTGGATAGAGATTACTCAAAATAACATTATTACCGATGACTTTATTGACAGAACATTCCGTCAATATTTTTTAGAGAGTTGAACAAAAATTACTCAAAATAACACTATTACCAATCGTTATACCAATAGTCAGTCTTTTCATTAATATTTTTGTAGTCATTGTTTCCATTGATAGGGCCAATGATGATGGAAAAGAAATTACCAACAAATATTTGGCGGGAAAACAAATACCAACTGAAATTACATTAAATTATTAATTTTGGCGGTGTTCAAAATTATTTTTAGATTTGAAACAAAAAGAAAAAAAAGAGAAAGCTAGTAAGAGTTGTTTTGATTTTTTGATAATTGGTGACATGAGATGAGTTTATAATGTATCATGTATGTTGATATGACAAAATCTAACTTATAGGAAGTTACTATTTATGTAGACCATAAAATTTCTCTCCAAAACACTATTTATCACAATAAGTTTTTTGTTTTAGCTTGTTGTTTAATATTTTTTTAATTCAACCCTTCAACATCTTAATCTTTATTTATTTATTTATTCAATTTCATCTTTCAATATTATATTATTTTGAAAATTGTACTTGTTTTTACTTTCTTCAATTAGGTTATTTAATTTAATGCTCTCAAGACAATAATAGATTTATTGAAAGTGTCACTTTGAATTTTTTTTTTCTTTTTTCCTATGAGTTTATCATGATCTCATGATCGAGATTAAAGATTTAACGAGTTGACTTGTTTTTTTATTAGTTTTTTTAATTGATTTTTCTAGATTTTGTTTTACATGGAGTTAGTTGAAAATTGAACTTTATTTTTTGTTCATGCTATGAAATTTTCTCAATCTAATGACCAAGTTGACTCTATTTATTTTTCAATTTGATTTTCATGCAATTATCATGATATCATGACTTAGATCATGAGTTTTGCAAATTGAATAGACTTGGGTTAACCCTATTTATTGTTTTAACATTTTTTAATTGAAGATTTATTTTTTTAATTCCAACCTCCATAACTCAATCTTGTTTGTTTTTATTTAGTAACTCAATCTTGTTTGTTTTTATTTAGTTTTTGTTTATTCAATTTTTTTCTTTTAATATTAGGTTATTTTGGAATTTAGCTTTATCCATTCTTTTTTATTTTTCTTTATATAGAGTTATCTTGATCTCATGAATTTATTTTTCTCTCTCGATTTCAACCTTCAACATTGAATTTGTTAGAAATTGAGTTTTATAGTTTTGTTTTTGTTGTTTATGAATTTATGATAAAAAAAACAACCTTCACAAAACCTAGATCACATGTTTAATAGGTTAGCTTAAGTTAACTTTTTATTGTTTAAAATCCTTTTTTAATTTTTTTTATTTCATCTTTTCCTTGAAAATTGAACTTTATAATTTTTTGTTTTTCTATAGGGTTATCCCGATCTCATGACATGGGTTGCAAATTTGACAAGTTGACTTAGGTTGACACAAGTAATTGTTTTTTTTAATTTAACATCTTTTTTTAAAAAAAAACAATTGTCTTTCAAAATTGGATTAATATTGATATTCAAAAGTTATTTTATTTTTTTTCTATAGGTTTATCATGGTCTTATGACTCGAGTCATAGATTTGAAAGGTTAACCCGATTCAATCCAGTATATTATAGACTTAATATTTAAAAAATTATCATTCATTATGTCATTGTATCAATATTAGTAAAAAAAGTTGTCAATATGCATCATATTTATATTTTATGATTATTTTTTTATTATTAAAAAAACATGTTATCAATGCTTGCACAATTTTTTAAGTTAAAATATTGAGTAAATTCAAGATAGTGTAGCCCACCTATCTATTTGTAGTGGGTTTATTTTTATGGAAAAAAAGAGATTCATTAAAAGTCAAGAAATATTAATATTAGTCATGGTAAATACACATTTGGATTCTTTATTATACTTAAGTTTGTTTTTCTAATTTAGATCTCATTATTTTTTTCTTGATTTCATTGGAAACATGTAGGCTATATAATATATTTAATCTTATTTTTAATTAGAGTTTCACCATTAGTTTATAAAATTGAACTCAATTTATAATAAGAAAAAAAAATATTAGCACAAAAAGTTTTACTTTCTTGGTTTATTTATAAATGGAAATATAAATATAATTCTTTTATAATCAACCTCCGATGTAAATTCTCATTTATGATTGTCGCAACGACGTTTTCTTAATTTTATTTTTATTTTTGTAAAGGAGAGATGACTTTATTTTCTAATATGAGAAGTATGAGTTTTTAATTTGATTAGTTTTATACTTTTACTATTTTTATTTTTTGAAAATATATTTCATCTTTTTATATTAAAAGCTTGTTATTGGAATCTTGTTGGGTTTCAAGAGAAAAATATATTAACTAATAAAAATATTGATCACACTCAAATTTATATATGGTATGAAATATATATATAAAAAAAAGGTGCGTATAGTTGGGCATCATGTCTCACAATGCATGAAAATTGAAAAAAGAAAACGCACATTACAATATCATTTAGTGGCAGTCTGAGCAACAAGGAAGCGTAGAAGCTGATTATTTACTGGAAGAGCATGTCTGGAAGGACCTCATCATGGCAGCAGAGAAAAGTCGAGAAGTTCTCCATGGCGCGGTTGCACTCCGGGCATTTCATCGTCTCAGGGATCCTACTCGTAGTCATCGGGAAATCGAAGCGGCAACAAGGATGAGAAATGCCATGGATCGTTCTATGGTGTTCTTCCAAGGCCAAGTCAAAGCCCTTAACAGGCACCTGGTCCTTCCACAGGTCATACTCCATCAATGCTGGCAAAATTGTGCTGCTGTGACCGTTGACCACAACATTAGACCCATTGCTGAGCACAGCCCATCCACCTTGTCTATCGTAGCTGAGCAACTTCTTGATTTCCTGCATCACAGGATCATGGTCATCGAGCTTGCCCAGCTGAATCTTGGAGTACAGCATGCTCTCCAGCCTGGTCCAAAAGAACCATATCATGGTAAGGTCTTGCCAGATGTAACTCAGCTTCTCCACGGTTATTGTCGCCATGAGTCGTAGGATTTTCTCTCTTCTGCTGCGGCTCTTACCCACGTAAACCATCTCCAGGGGAATGTCGGCTGCCTGCGCAACTGCTCGCGCGTTGTTTGTGAACTTCCTCGCCCATTCAATGTCATCTCCTCCGTACAAGAAAATGTACTTCCCTTCCTTAATCTGATGATCAAAAAGATATTGAAGCAAATTTCAACAAAAGCATGTATACACACACACTCGTAAAAATATACAACGTATCTATATTTGGATTGATTCTCTAATGAATTTACCCAATTAAGAATCATTGGGTCAATGTCATCAACTAGAAGCTTAAGCCTCCATGTCTCGTCCCTCCAGAGAGATTCCTCTCTCAAGCTAGTGAAAGGGAAGGCATTGCTTCCCCAAATCCACATCATATGGAATGCATTTGGGCAAACCAACTTGCCTCGAGGGTCAAGCACCACAAGAATAGGCTTGCTCCTGAAGTGCCACACCTCCTTAATGAACTTAATGACCGGCTTTTCAATTACTGAAGGGTGGTACACTGTGAACCATGGCATTGAAGACTGCATGCTTTTAAATTTCTCATTCATTTTATTACTCCATTTTACTGAATGGTCCATAATTGGAACCCAAACCAGCTCATAATGACTATCCAGCCTAGCTCCATGATGTCTGGATTCGTTGTATATTTGTTCAAGAATTGAAAGCTCATCATCGTTCAAAAAATCAAGGCCAGAAATGAGCAATAACACATTTTTCCTTCTTAGCACATCAAGATGGACCTGGTAAATTCAAAAGTAAGTATGAGAAGTGTTTTGCATTAGATTGATAGCATTAATAGAAGAAATGGTAGAAGAGCGAACTCTTTTCTTGGAAGAGCCATCTATAAGCGGCTGGATGTCATCCTTGGCGTAAATCAAGGCCTTTAGGACCTTCATGTTGTCTATGTGGATCATTTCAAAGAGATTCTTTAGCATTTGAAACGTTTCGACATTCCTCTTTTCATCTGCATCAAACACCATTGTTTTTATATATAACTGTGCTCCATCGATCTTGTTTTCTTATTCTGTATCCAACACATAATAGCATATATGATACAAAAGTTGCTAAGGTGCAAACCTATGTGTTCGTAGCAAGTAGCCAATTGCTTCCTGAGATGCTTAAGTATGTAGTTGGGTTTGTCAGCCAAGATTGAGAGTTCCCATACATCACTGGTCGATATAGAAAACCTGAAATAATTGAAAGACATTATTACAAGGAATACATGATGGATCAATAAATTAGAGATGGTGGACAAGAAAAAAACATACTCATGTCCCATGGTAGTGATGGCTGTAATCTGAGCAGCACAAGCCACAACACTTCTCAGGGTCCAGTAGACAGCAGCGGGGATATGGGCCATGGCTGTGGACAATGCTGGTACCTGTTGAGAAATGTAAGATGTTGATAGATCCTTGAACTCAACCACACACCTAGTTACATCCATCATGACCTTGATCAGTTTTTTTAGGGCATCGAAGCGAGCCTTCAAATACCCTGAGTCGTTTTCCATGATATTGGGCAATTGCTTGAGGATTGCCATGGATTTGGCAAGCTGGTTAGAGGAGTAGATCTGGGCAAGCAACCAAAATTCTCCATAATTAATAGCAAAAGCTGCCATTGTGAGCACCAGCTTGGCATCCCAGGAATAGCACGATAGCATATTGAAAAGTGAGATAGTTGTTGTGTGGGCATCTGTTCCACTCAGGGCCTTGTAGGCAATCTGCTTCAAAATTAAAAACATGAAATTTAAAAATTGGCATTGATTCTTTAGGTCAATGCCTATATATATTATATATTAAAATTGAAAGAAATTATATAACCTTGCAGGAAATTCTATCAATTGTATATGACAGTGGATTGAGCATTGAAACAAAATTGACTTGATGAGTCTTGTCCTCCAATTCAGCATCGACCTGGGAAGTCAGCGTTATCAAACGTGATCACAGGAACATAAAAGAACAAAATATAACAGAGTTAAGCTGGTATACAGGTTAATTTCCAAGGACTAGTTTAGTACTATACCGTCAAAGAGTAGTCGATTTGCAAGGTGGCACGTTTGAGGATGTCTTCAACAAGGTGGAGAAGAGGTTTGACATCAACCTCTCTACCATCAGGAGCATGAGTTCCCATAATTTGTTTGATCATCACACTGTCATCAGACGTTGCTAGCATGCTCCTGACGTCACTCATGATCAGTGGCTTAATATCTCCCAGGGCCTTGTAGTGCTCCATAAAGAACAGTGGCTTAATTATATCACCCTCATCCTCAATCCTGGTCTTTATGATCGTCATGTTGTTATTGTGGAACGTCTCAAATATATTTGTCAGGATTTGAGAGGATTCGACATTCGTCTTTTCATCTACATCAAATACAATTGTTTTTTTATCAGCATGCTCGATCGATTGTTACTTTTTACATTAATTTTCTGTTTTCTTATTTCCTATTCAACACATGATAGCATCATACAAAAGTTGCCAAGGTACAAACCTATGTGTTGGTAGCTAGTAGCCAATTGCTTCCTGAGATGCTCAAGTATGCTGCTGAGTTTGTGAGCCAAGGTGGATAGCTCCCATGCCTCAGTGTTCGATTCAGAAAACGACCTGAAATAAGTAAAAGAAAATATTACAAGGAATACATGATGGATCAATAAATTAAAGATGGTGGACTAGAAAAGCATACTCATGTCCCATGGTAGTGAGGCTAGTAATCTGAGCTGCACAAGACACGACACTCCTCATGGTCCAGTAGACAGCCGTAGGGATATGGGCCATTGTTGAAGACAATACTGGTACTTTATTGAACTCAACCACGAACCTAGCCACGTCCCTCATGACCTCGATCAGATTTTTAATGGCTTCGAAGCGACCAAGCCAAATGTCTCCATAATGTAAAGCAAAAGCTGCCAAGGTGAGCACCAGCTTTGCATCCCAGGAATAGCTTCTTAGCATGTTGAAAAGTGATAGAGTTGTTGCGTCGGCATCTGTCCCACTCAGTGCATTGTAGGCAATCTGCAGAAAAGAGTAACGCCGGTAAATTTCATTTGATTCTTTAGGCTAATGCATATATATCATTGCATTAAAGTTGAAATATACTGTATAATTAACCTCGCCGGAAATTCTGTGTATTGTAGACGATAGTGCATTCAGCATGGAAACAAAATTGATTTGTTGAATCTTGTCCTTCAATTCAACATGGGCCTGGGAAGTCGGCATTATCAGACGTGATCAAAAGAACATAAAAGAACCAAAAATAACTGATCAGTTAAGTTGGTATGCATATTAATTTCCAAGGATGAGTTAAGTTTAGTACTATACCGTCAACGAGCTGTCGATTTGCAAGGTGGCACGTTTGAGGATGTCTTCAACAAGGTGGAGAAGAGGTTTGACATCAACCCCTCTGCCATCAGGAGCATGAGTTCCCATAATTTGCTTGATCATCACACTGTCATCAGACGTTGCTGGCATGCTCCTGACGTAAGTCATGATCAGTGGCTTAATATCTCCCTGGGCCTTGTAGTCAAGCTTCGTAAAGATCAGTGGCTTGTCCTGAATCCTGGTCTCTATGATCCTCATGTTGTTAATGTTGAACGACTCAAATATATTTGTCAGGATTTGAGAGGATTCGACATTCGTCTTTTCATCTACATCAAATACAATTGTTTTTTTATCAGCGTGCTCGATCGATTGTTACTTTTTACATTAATTTTCTGTTTTCTTATTTCCTATTCAACACATGATAGCTGTTAGAGATGACAGCGGATTAACACACAATATTTACGTGGTTCGGCAACTTGCCTACTCCACGGAGCTACTGATTTGTATTAAGCAAACAATAATACAAATACAAGGAGGAGGAGAAACAACTCAACTCAACTCAACTCAACTCACTCTTTAGCTCTCTCTACACAACACATTCACTTGTGTTCTTCACTCAATGATGTCTAAAGCTCTAAGAAGCTCCTCTATTTATAGCAAGAGTGAGGAAACAATCTTTAATGGTTGGCCACCAAATTTACCACTTTCAACAATGGTAGATTGGTAGAATGGTGGGTTGGTAACCATTTTCAACAATGGTGGGGAGAAATTTTGCATACCATTGTTGAGGTTTCACACCATTGTGTTCATACTTCAACAATCTCCCACCTGAACACAATGGTGTCAATCCCTTTTAGTCTTGAAGTCCAACTGAAGCTTTGCACAGCTTCAATTTTTCTATAGGTACTTCCTTTGTCAGCATGTCACCAGGATTCTCTGAACCTCGAATCTTCTCAAGTATCAATTGTCCATCATCAAGAAGAGACTGAATAAAATGATATCTCAACTGTATATGTTTTGTCCTGGAATGAAAGGCTGGATTCTTCACAAGAAAAATAGCACTCTGACTGTCACTGTAAGGAATGCCTTTATGTTGTTTCTTACCTAATTCTTCCAAGAAGCTTTGTAACCAAACCATCTCCTTCCCAGCTTCTGTAACTGCTACATATTCAGCTTCTGTTGTAGAAAGAGCAACAATCTTCTGTAGCTTCGAAGCCCAACATACAGTTGTATTACCCAGAGTATACACAAACCCTGTAGTACTTTTCGTTGTGTCGATATCACCGGCTAAATCAGCGTCTACATATCCTTGAAGCTTCAAGTCCGACTTTGTGAAGCATAAGGATGTATTTGAGGTACCTTTTCAAATACCTTATAATCCATTTGACTGCTTCCCAGTGTTGTTTGCCAGGATTGCTCATGTATCTGCTCACAACTCCCACTGCATGTGCAATGTCTGGTCTTGTACAGACCATAGCATACATGAGACTTCCGATTGCTGACGCATAAGGAACTGTATTCATATAGTTCCTTTCTTCTTCAGTTTTAGGTGACTGCTCCTTAGTAAGTTTGAAATGTTTAGCCAATGTGCTTATTGGCTTTGCTCCATCCATCTTGAACCTATGGAGCACTTTCTTCACATACTCTTCTTGTGAAAGTGTCAGAGTACCTTTATCTCTGTCTCTGATGATTCTCATGCCAAGGATTTGTTTTGCATCTCCCAAATCCTTCATTTCAAACTGCTTTGACAATTGTTGTTTCAGCTTGTTGATCTCCCCGATGCTAGATCCTGCAACTAGCATATCATCTACATATATCAATAAGATGATATATGATGACCCAAAATTCTTTACATAACAACAATGATCTGCTTGCAAACGTGTGAACCCATTGTTGCACATAAAGTTGTCGAACTTCTTGTACCATTGCCTCGGAGCTTGCTTCAAACCATATAAACTCCTTTTCAACTTGCAAACCATGTTCTCTTTTCCCTTTTCTGAAAAACCCTCTGGTTGCTTCATGTAGATATCTTCTTCTAGATCTCCATGTAGAAAAGCAGTCTTCACATCTAACTGCTCAAGATGTAGATCTTCTGCAGCTACAATTGATAATACTAATCTGATTGTAGTCATCTTTACCACTGGAGAGAAGATATCTGTATAATCGATACCTTCCTTTTGTTGAAATCCCTTCACGACAAGTCTTGCCTTGAATCGTTTGCTTCCATCATGCTCTTCTTTAATCCTGTACACCCATTTATTATGCAAGACTGTCTTCCCTTTAGGTAGTGGAGTCAATTCCCATGTCTGGTTTCTTGACAAGGAATTCATCTCATCTTTCATGGCTAGCTCCCACTTGCTTGATTCTTCAGCTCTTGTAGCTTCTTCAAGACTTTCAGGCTCACCATTATCTGTCAATAGAATATAGTTCAATGATGGTGAGAACCGTTGTGGAGGTCTGATCGTCCTAGAAGATCTTCTGACAACTGTTGGTGGTGTACATGGCTCTTCCTGCGGATCAGTGTTTTCTTTATCAATGATATTGCCTTGTACAATACTTTTAGCAATATCATCTACATCTATTACATCAGATGTCTCAACTTCGTCAGAATTTGTCGCATCTTTGTTCTTGTATGTCATCTTCTCATTAAATATGACATTTTTGCTTCTGATAATTTTCCGATTTTCTTCATCCCAAAATCGGTATCCAAACTCATCAGAACCATAGCCAACAAAGATGCATTTTATGGACTTTGCATCAAGCTTACTTCTTGCTTCAGAATCTATGTGCACATAAGAAACACATCCAAATACTTTCAAGTGTGAAAGATTTACCTCCTTTCCTGTCCAGACCTCTTCAGGAATTCTGAAATCCAAAGGAACAGAAGGTCCTCGGTTGATTAAGTAGACTGCAGTATTGACAGCTTCAGACCAAAATGTTGGAGGTAATCCAGCATGCAACCTCATGCTCCTGGCTCTTTCATTGATGGTTCTATTCATTCGCTCTGCCACACCATTCTGTTGCAGTGTGCCTGGAATGGTCTTCTCCATCCGGATACCATTAATAGCACAATACTCCTTGAGATCTCCATCAGTGTATTCTCCTCCATTGTCTGACCTCAGACATTTTAGCTTCAATCCTGTTTCAGTCTCCACCATAGCTCTCCACTTTTTGAAGGTTTCAAACACATCATATTTATTTTTCAGAAAATAAACCCATACCTTTCTACTTGAGTCATCAATGAAGGTTACATAATACTTTGAACCTCCAAGTGATGCAACTGGAGATGGCCCTCATACATCTGAGTGTACTAACTCCAATTTTTTAGGTCTTGGAGCTCTTCCAATTTTCAGAAAACTCACCTTTTTTTGTTTTTTGAAGATGCACCCTTCACATAAATCAAACTATGCTGCTTTCAAGCCTGGTAGCTTTCCTTTTGAGAGAAGCAGCTTCATTCCTTTCTCACTCATATGGCCAAGTCTATAGTGCCATAAATCAGCCTGATTTTCAGCTTCAGTGGAAGCAATGATATCTTCTGAGGCTGGGGTCATGTACAAGGTGCCAGTTTTCTTCCCCCGTGCTAAAATCATTGCTCCTTTTGAGACTTTCCACATGCCTCCTGCAAAATTTATGGAATGACCGCTTTCATCAAGTTGCCCTACTGAGATCAGGTTCTTCTTCAGCTCAGGTACATGTCTTACCTGTTGTAGTCTCCATGTAGAATTATTAGGTAGTTTTATCTCGACATCTCCTACACCAATAATTCTTAATGGCTCTCCATCTGCTAGATATACCAAACCATAGTCACCGGCAACATAATTCTGCAGGATATTCTGATGAGGAGTAGTGTGGAATGAAGCTCCCGAGTCTAACACCCAAGAATCAAGTGGACTGCTGACTGAGAGTAACAATGCTTCATGCCTTTCTTCTGCCACTGTATTGGTAGATTTATCATCCTCCTCCTTCTTCATCTTATAACAGTTTGCCTGAATGTGACCTGGTTTGCCACAATGCCAATATTCCAGAGGTTTTCTGGATCTTGACTTGCTTCGATCTTGACGAGGTCTTGGTCTGGATTTTGATCTGCCGCGATTTGAGTATTTATCAAATCTTCTACCTCTAGTCTCAACATTCAAGGCAGAACCTGAAGTTGAACATTCACCAGCATCTCTTCTACGGACTTCTTCTCCAAGTATCAAGTCTCGGATGTCATCATAGTTTAACTTGGATTTTCCAGCTAGAGTTCGTCGATCGCCGTTCTCATTGCCTCCCAGCTATTTGGCAATGAAGCCAATAAGATCAAGGCTCGTATCTCATCATCAAAATCAATTTCAACTGATGACAATTGATTTGTGATAGTGTTGAAATTATTCAGATGCTGTGTGACAGGCATTCCTTCTGCCATTTTCAGATTGAATAACTTCTTCATCAAATACACTTTATTATTGGCAGATGGTTTTTCATACATACCAGATAGGACTGTCATTAATCCTGTTGTAGTCCTTTCTTTGATGACATTGTGAGCGACCTTCCTTGTAAGTGTTAGTCGGATCAGACCTAACACTTGTCTGTCAAGAGAGATCCATTCTTCATCTTTCATCGCCTCTGGTTTATGTCCAAATAAAGGAAGATGAAGTTTCTTCCCATACAAATAATCTTCTATTTGCATTTTCCAATAACCGAAATCTCGCCCGTCAAATTTTTCTATTCCGATCCCTTTTACCTCGTCCGTGTCCATAGCTTCTTTATAAGCTATTTTTGAGTCTGAATTTGATAAATCGGACACCACAGATGCGTCTGGAAAGGTCAAATTATCTGAAAATGACTCAAGAACGACCAAAATTAGACTTCAGACGGCTCAGATCTGATCAATCAAAATCTGAACAAATGGACGGCTCAGATCAACCCACGTATCCGGGTTTACGTAGACCCTGCTACACCAGATCAACTCCCACTGTTGACGTGACATTGTTGACTGGACTGATGACGTGTCGCTGACGTGGCAGTGACTAGACCGACGAGGTGTCGCTGACGTGTCAGTGACTGGTCCGACGACGTGGCGTTGACTTTCCCGTCAAAACTTTGACCGGCAATAACTCCTTCGTTTCAACTCCAAATTAAGTGAACTATACACCGTGGGAATCGTGGTGACCTCCTCTACAAGATCAGATGCTCAAAACTCATTTTTGAGCACTTTGATTTTTCTGCAAAAAATCAAACACCTACACCAACGGCTCTGATACTAGTTGTTAGAGATGACAGCGAATTAACACACAATATTTACGTGGTTCGGCAACTTGCCTACTCCACGGAGCTTCTTATTTGTATTAAGCAAACAATAATACAAATACAAGGAGGAGGAGAAACAACTCAACTCAACTCAACTCAACTCAACTCACTCTTTAGCTCTCTCTACACAACACATTCACTTGTGTTCTTCACTAAATGATGTCTAAAGCTATAAGAAGCTCCTCTATTTATAGCAAGAGTGAGGAGACAATCTTTAATGGTTGGCCACCAAATTTACCACTTTCAACAATGGTGGGTTGATAGAATGGTGGGTTGGTAACCATTTTCAACAATGGTGGGGAGAAAGTTTGCATACCATTGTGTTCATACTTCAACAATAGCATCATACAAAAGTTGCCAAGGTACAAACCTATGTGTTGGTCGCTAGTATCCGATTGCTTCCTGAGATGCTCAAGTATGTTGCTGAGTTTGTGAGCCAAGGTGGATAGCTCCCATGCCTCAGTGGTCGATTCAGAAAACCTGAAATAAGTAAAAGAAAATATTACAAGGAATACATGATAAATTAAAGATGGTGGAGTAAAAAGCATACTCATGTCCCATGGTAGTGAGGTCAGTAATCTGAGTCGCACAAGCCATAACACTCCTCATGGTCCAGTAGACAGCCATAGGGATATGGGCCATTGTTGAAGACAATACTGGTACTTTATTGAACTCAAACACGATCCTAGCCACGTCCATCATGACCTTGATCAGATTTTTAATGGCTTCGAAGTGACCAAACCAGATGTGTCCATAATGTAAAGCAAAAGCTGCTAAGGTGAGCACCAACTTTGCATCCCAGGAATAGCTTCTTAGCATGTTGAAAAGTGATAGAGTTGTTGCGTCGGCATCTGTCCCACTCAGTGCATTGTAGGCAATCTGCAGAAAAGAGTAACGTCGGTAAATTTCGTTTGATTCTTTAGGCTAATGCATATATATCATTGCATTAAAGTTGAAATATATAGTATAACCTCGCTGGAAATTCTTTCTATTGTAGATGATAGTGCATTGAGCATGGAAAGTAAACTGATTTGTTGAATCTTGTCCTTCAATTCAGCATGGGCCTGGGAAGTCAGCGTTATCAGACGTGATCACAGGAACATAAAAGAACAAAAAATAACTGACCAGTTAAGTTGGTATACAAATTAATTTCCAAGGATGAGTTAAGTTTAGTACTATACCATCAGAGAGTTGTCGATTTGCGAGGTGGCACGTTTGAGGATGTCTTCAACAAGGTAGAGAAAAGGTTTGACATCAACCTCTCTGCCATCAGGAGCATGAGTTTCCATAATATCTTTCACCATATTGTCATTAGACACTGTTAGTGCCCGTTTGCTATGTTTGTGGTTGCGTTTGCGTTTAAAGTTGCGGATGAAAATGATTATGTTATTCATTGTAAAATGTATTAAAATAATATTTTTTTATTTTTAAAAATTATTTTTAACATTAGCATAAGAAAATAATCTAAAAACAAAAAAATATTTAATTTAAAGTAAAAATAAAAATAAAAATATTTATTTTTTTTAAAATATATATATTTAAAACGCACAGCCAAATATCTAGCATGCCACCGCAGTCACTCTCGATCTTTTGCTGGCTCGCATGAAAACCATGGGCAAGGTGCGAAGGGGAATGCCTACTTCCATTTTGATCAACTGATAGTAATCAAGCAATGGATTCCACGGGTTGTGGAGCTGAAGTAGAGAAGATTGGCTTGAGTGTCTTTGCTCCATATTTTTCATGCCTATTTATACTATGAGAAATGGAATAAAGCTCGATTGAATCAGCTTCCTTCCTTCCATGGTAATCAAAATATTAGGAACGTTAAAGAGAAGGCTATACTTTTGAGGTCCCTCTGTCTACCCTCCTTCAGTACTTCCTCCTCACTTTACAAATTTTATTCAACACTGCATGCATTACAATGATAGGTTTGAAACTTTGTCTTAAGATATGGAAGAGATATGTAATTTAATGACGAACGTAAGATCCAGTTGTATAGTCCATGCAACATCCCACAAATAAAAAGAAAAATAATAATAATAACAGTTAAAGCAGTGTTGTGTTTAATTGTCTTAAAGAAATCTTAGCTGCACAGACAATATGCATTATCATCCACGGATTCTGATGATATTTTCCGTGTGAATGTAGAAACTGGTGATTGACAGATTCCTGTGCTTGGCTTCCTTGCTTGCACCTTTTTTTACGTGCATGTGCTAATAATTGAGAATTTTCTTCTTTTACAGACACCAAAATTGAGCAGAGATAAAGAAAGATATGATTCCTTGCTTCGTTGGAGATAAACTAGAAAACTGATATATTTAACCTAAAAATCAAAGCAAATGAAACAACCAAGATATGCCCACTATTACAGACAATCCAACTATTCAAAGAGTACATATTTATTACAAGTGATTCTAATTTCCTTAAGAAAAACTAAATCATTTTTTGAAAAATATAAAAAGAAATATTTGAGAGAAAATATATTAATATTTTGAAACCAAAGGCATAATTATTATTATTTTCTAAAACAAAATGCATTACTATTATGGAAAAGAAAAATTTAAGGAAAAAGTTCGAGGAATTTAACTTTGGAGGAGATATGACTATTTATTCTCTTTCAATATTAGTGGTTTACTAGTTGTTTCGATTAAACCAGTGATTCAAGATGGATGAGTTCACCCATCTATAAAGATGGATGAGCACACAAGACTTTGTTAAACTATCCATTCTTTAGAGAGGTTAACATATGTTTTTCCTTTTCCTTTTCCTCTAAAAAAATACTAGTTATTCAGGGATTTCAAGTTAATTTAAAATGTAAGAGAAGATAGGTGTTGTTATACACTAAAATTGATCAAAGAGTTATAAAGTAGGGACCAAGAAGAACATGTCAAAGAGTTATAATGTGAATTGTGAGTGGAAGATATAAAAAATCTATATGGTGTAAGATCTTTAAAACAAGATGTGAGTGGGTAGTTACCTTTAATAGGGTGAGTGGGTAGTTACTAAAAGTTATCTTGAATAAAATACATGAGTCGTTACCAAAAGTTATCTTGAACTTTTCTATTTAAAGGAGGCAAAATAACTATGAAGGATAATAACTCAACAAAACAATAACAATAATTGTGTTATAGTTTAATCAAGTTCATATAGTTTATCATGTAGGCATGTTATTATAGGTTTGTTTCAAAAAAATGTTATTATAGGTTAATAAATAGTAGGTACTAACTTGTAGGCAGTATTTTTATAAGTGATAAAATAGTAGGTGATAACCTTATAGGCAATATTCAAGTATGTTATTTTTTGTTATTAGTAGGCTTGCAATTTCAATTTCATAAGAAAAACAAATACCAAAAAGAAGTTTTGCTCTCTAGGAATGTAATTTGTGAATGCAATCATAGTATGAGTCACTTTATAAATGCAAGTATTCATTTTCCAAGTTATTAAGTTTAATATACATTCTATTGTTTTAATTACTTTGTTATTTATTTAGTTGAACTACTATTTGTGTAGAAATGGATCTAATCATATCAATACTTGGGTAACTCTATGATACAAACTTAGAATCACATGAGTAAATCTAATACCATATCTAAAGCTCAAGCTAGTTACCCTAAAGTTCTAATCCTATGTTATGAATTCCTAGACATAAAAGAACTAACATCAATCGATTGAGGACATAGTATGAGTGTCATATTTCTTTATTTAAAACTATGAATTTAGGCAGTGTGCATGAAAACAACACATATTTTTGTTTTGATTTTTTCTGAAAGTGCAATTTTTATATTTTTATATTTTAAAAAATGAAACTGAACTAGGCTCAACGAAATAAGATAGTCAACCATGTTGGGCCATTCTGGCCCAATAGCCCCTCAAGTCAGGTTGGACATAATTGTCTAGCCTTTTCTTATAGTTCACTTGCACAGTGAACAATAAATGATGGAGGAAAAGGAGGGAGTTACCGGTTGATACCAATTGTCATGGCTCCCGTATTTCCTAATATCTTTTTTTGTGTTATCTCTCTAATTTCTAGTATTCTTTCATGCACCCCCCCACCCCCACCCCCCTCTTTTCTGTAAATTTGCTCCATTTTTATAGACTCAATGTGAAGGTTGCAGGTGTGGGGGTGATGTCTAGGGATGGTGTTTTGTGTGTTGTAGGAGTGGGAGTAGGTTGCAGGCAAGGTTGTCAAAATCGCGAGTTGACTTGTAAAATCGTCTGATTTTACTAGCCAACTCATCAAACCTTGTCAACTCGGGTAGAAAAATCGATTTCAGTCAAACTCGACCAAAATCGATCAAAATCGTAAAGTTGAATTGGATCAGTCCAATTTTACGATCCGGCTAATTCATTATTATAAAGCCAAATCATTCACTGATTTATCTCTTATATTTATACACAAAAAAAACTTTACCTTCTCATTACTTATCCGATGTGGGATAATTGAAGAAGGCAACATTTACACCTTGCTGTCTCAGCTGAAGAGGAGAGACTAGAGACTGGAGTGTATTATTTAAGTGGAGAAAAATTGAGAAGCAATTGTATTTGTCCAGCATTCTGCTGGACAAATTATTTTATATATATATATATATATATAATTTTTTTAATATATTTTTTATATTTTTATAAAAAATATATATTATAATAAATAAATAAAATTATAAAAATATGTATTATAAAAAAATAAAATTGTTGTGTTGATTTTATAAAAAATAAAAATTATATATATATATATATATCATGGAATCACTCTTGAAAATCAGTAATATTAACTTTAAAATTTATACTGATTTTTTTTTATTTTTTACTTTAAATTAAAAAAAATGATGTTTTTAAATCATTTTCATATCCTGATGTCAAAATAATTTGTTGGAATTTCAGCTAGTACTAGTAATATCGATGTTAATTGTTGGTACCAGTATTAGTACTGATAATCCTTTCAATAATAATACTTTTGATAAATGTATTAAAAATAACAAGGAGAATGATGGGCATGAGACTAATTTTAATTTATATAGCATATCATCAAAATATTTATTTTAAATTTGTTAGTTTTTACCTGATGAAATTCTATGGACATAATTATTTTGTAATGTATTTTTAAATTATTTTGAATTATATATGAACCTTAACTAATGATTTTTTATAGCCACAATCATGTTGTATTGTATTCAGAAATATTTTACTTACGATTTTATGATTTTCTTCCTACACAATTTTAGTTGTGATTTTACAAATTTTGTACGGAAAAATTCAAATATGATTTTTCGATCCGAGTTTCCAAATACCTTTCCATATCGTGTTAAAATCGTGATTTTGACAACCATGGTTGCAGGTCATGGCTGCCAGTTGGGGAACAAGCATGGTTGTCAATGATGCCTCAGCAGGTAAGTTTTTTTTTGTTTTTTAATTAAAAAAATTGAAATAACATTAAAAATAGGAAGTGATAAAAAGGAATTTTTTGACGGGAAAAACCGGGAAGAACAATGTGTTTTCTTCAATTTTGACTTTTGATTTCACCCAAAAAATTTCATCTTTGAAAATTTTGATCTTCTCAATTTAACCCAAATTAGGCTTCCAAACTTAATTTCTCACTTATTAAGCCTTTAAAAAATTAATTTGAACAGTTTAAAATATAATTAAGTCATTGCGTTTAATTAAATCTTTCAATTATGCCCTATATTAATTCCTAAACATACAAATAAAAATAATTATTAAAAAAAAAAATCTAAACAAAGAACAAAAGTGTATAAATACAAATAAAAAATTTAAAACTATCTTAGAAGGACCAAAAACAATCAAGGAATTAAAACTAGAATAAAAAAATAAAAACTAAAATATAAAATTATGTGTTAAATCTAGATAAAAAAAAAATTAATCCCCGAAACGAAGCACGGGTTTACGGCCCCTTATGATCTAATTAAGAACGTTGACGAGGTGATGTGATGAGTCCATGAGCTGGGCTGGCCGGTGTTATGGTAAGGTAATCAAGGTAATCATGGTCACACATATATTTCAAATAAATGAATTGAATAATAATATTGATAATAATTAGATGTCAATATTTTATATTTTTATTTAAAAGAAATCAGAGTGAAAACCACGCCTCTCTGTTTCCCTGTTAGCTAAAAAACCAACCAGCCCCGGTCCACCACCTCACTCATCCACATCCAGTCATTTCTCGCCACATCACCCTCTCTCCATTTCTGTTAAGCTACCACATACACATGCACACACAAACACATCACACCACATCAAGCTCTCCCCCCCTCCCCTCCCTTCTGTCACTCCTGGACACACTGGGAAAACCCCCGCCACCGCCACCATGTTCATGAAAGCCTAATAAAGAGAGAGTTTTTGTCGGGGCTGTAATTTTTAATGGTTTTATATGGTTTAAGAGTGATTTGAATTGAGAGTTTTAGAGAGAGAGAGAAGGGGGGGAAGAGAGAGATTTGATTGAGAAATGTATGTGGTGCCACCACCGAAGGGATCATCGGAAACTGGATCCAATGGTGTCGGGTCGGGTGATTTACGGGTTTATCAAACATGGAAAGGCAGTAACGTAAGTCACTCATTTATCTTTTTTTAAACCTTTTATTGACTGATAGATGCCAATATTCTCACATTTTGTTACACCTTTTCTGTTTCTTTTCAATAAGAATCTGAATCAGGAAAAAAAGAAAGAAAAGAAGCAGACTTTAGAGCTACTTTTTTACTGTTCATGTCAAATTACAAAAAAAAAATGTAGTTTTAGATGAGTTAATGGTGACAGCAAAAAAAAAAACTAATTTTAATGAACCCTTTTCTGTAAAATATAAGTGTACAAATACCAGCTATATTTGGCAAGGTTGAATTGAACTCGGCTATGTAGTTATTTGGCCATTAATAAAATGGAAAGTGATTGTTTAAGTCAATATCGTGATGATAAGATTCAGCACCCAGGAAACAAATTGCACTTTTGCGAGTAAAACTAACATGAAGGTCGAAGGGATTGATGGGGAAAAAATGATATGTGATGTGGTTTTGACTCTAAAGTTGGTAGCTTAAATTTCAGGATTGTTTGAATGGTAATGGAGTTATTTGGCTTTTTCTTAAATTAGGGGTGGTCATATGGAAGGTCAATTATTTTATGTGTTTGTTTAATATTTGCGATTCTTATTTTTCTCTCTTTTATATCTGAAATTGAAATGACTGTTTGGAATGCATTAACTTATTCTTCTGCACGCTATAAGTCTATGCTACTTCCTTTGCGATTATTAGAAATGTGACAGTAAAGTAGAATAAGAAATAAAGAAAGATGAAATAGGAAAATCACATGCATGATTGATTGTTTGATTCAGAGGTTATAGAACAAGAACTTGTTGAGCTCTTACAATATATGAGAGCTTCTTAACCTGTTTCTCATTGTAAATAGTGATATAATGTTAGTGAAACTGATATTGCTTGAATTGTAGTTGATTGACCATGTGGCAAACTATGTGAAATTGAGATTGGTGAACTGTAAGTGTAGTATTCAGCTTCTAAGGTGCTAGTGGCGAGACTATAGTTTATCCCAGGGCTTAGAGTTGCTGGCATTGACCTCAATTGCATTCTTATTCAAATAAAGCAGAATTTTTTCAATTTTTTTCCAAAGAACTTACTGGAACTATTTTCATCTGCAGATATTTTTTCTTCAAGGAAGGTTTATTTTTGGACCAGATGTAAGATCGCTTGCATTGACTATATTCCTGATTGTTGCTCCAGTAGCACTATTCTGTATCTTTGTCGCCAGAAAGTTGATGGATGACTTTTCAGATGATTGGGGAATATCAATAATGGCAGTTGCTGTTGTGTTCACTATTTATGTGAGCTCTCTCTCTCGTGTGCACAACCCACACACACCCACTCCCACTCTCTCTGAGAACACATTTAGGTGACTTTTACATGTTTAATTTCCCTGCTATTGAAAATAACAGCTTCAACAATATTTTTGTTGATCCTGTATTTTTTTCCCGTCACCATATTGGTAAAGATTGTAGTAGCCAACAGTGTTGCCAAAGGTGAAAGGTGCTAAAAAACGCCAAGCCTGCAAAATGCCTAAGGCACTAGGCGCGCACCCGAATGACCAAGGCAATATGTTATAGATTAAAAAATGTATGTATAAATATTATCTTATATTATATAAATCTAAAATATATATCTTCCCAATTATGACTTCATCACTAGAAAATCAAAAGAAAATATAATTACCACGAAAAAGTTGTATAAAGTTATATTTTTCACCCTTAAAATATAATACGATAATTTAAAGTAGTAAATAGCTAAATTGATTTTAAAAAATTTATATCAATATTCATTAATCTTCAAAAATATCTTCATCCATGCTTTCGTGTTTTGTGCTTGTTTTGTTGTTCTCTAACTCTATTCAATGCTAATTGTGGCTGATGTTTCTCTTCAAGTGTCCTTTCTTACTATATGTCACCCACTTTAATGATTTTTTTATTCCTTTTACCCCAATCCTTGTCTTTTTACAACAATACCCTGTTGTTTCTCGTGGTAAATAAAAAAATGGACAAATAGGGCAAAACATATATCAATTAAAAAAATCTGGTAGAAAAAAGAAGTATTTCAATCAGGTGCTCACTTTAACTCTTAGTGCCTACTCACAAGGCGCTCGCCTAGGATGTGCTTCATTGAAATTCATCGCTTGAGGCTAATAAAGGTGCCATGGCCTCGCCTGAAATGCCTAGGCAAGTGGGTCAGAGCCTCTTGACAACAGCGGCAGCCATTTCTGGTCTGTGGATCATATATCAGAGAGCCCAGATAGGTAGTTTTTAGATTGGTACACTGCCAGGGATTATTGGAGAGCCACCAGTAAAGATTTAAGCTCAGTTTTAACCAGTTTCATCCATCTAAAGAGGGTGGCAGGAGAAAAGAGGGGTACTTATGGTGGAGGTTCAAGGGGTAGGCATTAAGATTTGGTCATGCAGAAATTTAGAGCGTAAGTTAAATATACAGTGGGTTGTTTGTAGGATGGATGGGATATGAAAAATTTCTTAGTGGATAAGATGTGTGAGTTGAGGGAACTTATTAGTGTAATTTGTAAAGCAGGTTTGTAGTGGATGAATGTCACCTGTACAAGATTTTGCTTCGAGGGTGTGCATTGTTGAGGTACTTTCATCATTTTGTTAGATGTCTAGAATGGTGAATTTTCAAGAGGGATAAATGTTTGGTGGTTTATTATATAGCATTATGCTGTTAAGTATCACCATTTCATCAGTTTTGGCAGAGGATAGCGAGTCGATTCTCTGTGTCTTACCATTCTCAAGTTTTTGTACAATCTCATTGAATATCCAATACACAATTCCAGCTTGTCTCTAGCCTAGTTTGTTGCCTCTTCTTACCTTGTTCACCTCGCTTTTACTGCACAGACTCTTCTTCTTATTACAAATAATGATCATGCTTTTTGCAAGCAAATTATTTGCATAGCATTCTAGGTATTGTCAACTAGTCAATCTCCAAAAAGCAGGAGGTTGCACTTCGATGATATATACATTCACATATATCATTTATTCTGTTACACGCACACATGCATACTATGTACGTAAATATCATTGGAAAAAATTGAAATTGTAGAAAATTGTATTTTCAATCACATTTTCATCACTGCCTAGGACCTAGGATATATACAGCATCTATATTTCTAATTTAGGATAGTTATTAACTACACATAAATAGCTATCAATGCTAGATCCTAAATAATAAGGAAGTATTTGACTTCCCTTTTATACATCCTACAAATCTGCCATTCAATACTTCCCCTCAAGCTGGATGGAAGAGATCTTTCATTCCAAGCTTGTCTAGTGTGTTCTTGAATGTAGGATTCTGAACTCCTTTAGTGAGTATATCTGCCAGTTGCTCTCCTGTAGGCACATAGGTAGTGCATATCAATCCACTCTCTAGTTTTTCCTTTATGAAGTGTCTGTCAACCTCCACATGCTTGGTTCTGTCATGTTGCACTGGATTGTGTGCTATTGCTATAGCAGATTTGTTGTCACAGTGGAGCTTCATTGGTACTTCCCACTTGATTTTTAAGTCTTCCAGAATAATTTTCATCCATAATAACTCACAAATTCCAAGTGCCATTGATCGAAATTCAGCCTCTGCACTTGATCTTGAAACAACATTTTGTTTTTTGCTTCTCCATGTCACAAAGTTCCCCCCTAGAAGTGTACAATATCCCGAGGTTGACCTTCTATCTGTCACGGCTCCTGCATAGTCTGCATCTGTGTAGCATTCCAACTCTAGCTTGCCATGTCTTTTATATAAAACCCCCTTTCCAGGAGTAGTCTTCAAATACCTGAGGAGTCTATACACTCGCTCGAAGGTGTGATTCCTTTGGATTGTGCATAAACTGGCTCACTACACTGACAGCATAAGCAATGTCAGGTCTAGTGTGAGCTAAGTAGATCAGCTTACCAACTAATCTTTGGTATTGGCCTTTGTCAGTCATGGTCCCCTCTTCATCATTGTCAAGTCTGTGCTTTAGATCAATTGGTGTCTCACATGGTCTGCATTCCACCATTCCTGTTTCTTTTAGAAGATCCAGGATGTATTTCTGCTGGGAGATAAAAATCCCTCATCCGAATGGGCCACTCGATACCAAGAAAGTATTTTAACCTTCCCAGTTCTTTGATGTCAAATTCTGCAGACAGTCTCTTCCTTAGCTTGTCCCTTTCCATATGATCATCTCCTGTTATGATAATGTCATCAACATAGACAATTAAAATGGTTACTTCCCCTGAATTAGAGTGTTTGATGAACAAGGTATGATCTCCTTGACTCTGCCGATATCCCATAAGTATCATGGCTCTAGTAAACCTTCCAAACCATGCTCTAGGAGACTGCTTCAAGCCATAAAGTGCCTTCTTTAACCTGCAAACTTGATTAGGCAGTAAGGAATGATTGAATCCTGGTGGTGGATCCATATACACTTCTTCTTCCAACTCTCCATGTAAGAAAGCATTCTTAACATCATATTGCTGCATACACCATCCAAGATTAGCAGATAAAGAAAACAGAATTCGTATGGTGTTCATCTTAGCAACAGGAGCAAATGTCTCCTCATAGTCTATCCCAAATGTTTGTGTAAACCCCTTAGCAACCAGCCTGGCTTTATACCTTTCTAGGTTGCCATCTGTTTTGTATTTCAAGGTGTACACCCATTTACACCCTACTGCCTTCTTTCCTTTAGGCAGTTCAACTATGTCCCATGTTTGATTCCTTTCTAGTGCATTCATCTCTTCTCTCATGACAATTTTTCGATTCTCATTATTTAGGGCCTCATGTAGGGTTTTTGGGATAGAGATGGTGTTTATTTTTGAAAGGAATGTTTTATGTGAAGGTGAGAATTTCTGGAATGACATATAGTTAGCCATAGGGTATAAGGGTTTCTTAGTGCACTCTCTTTTTCCTTTTCTAATAGCAATTGGTCGATAGATATTTGGAGAGAGTTCATCAAGAGCAGGAGAGATTTCATTACCTTGTTCGAGTTCAGATTCTTGGGCTTGCAGAGGGGTCAATTCAGTCTGCTGTACTCTTCTTTTATACACCTGCAGTGGTTTGTTAGCGATAGCAGATTTCTCCTTGTGGATTTGTAGTGTTTAGGGACTCACATGTTTGTGAAATTGATGTTGGAGACTCATGTGTTTGTAACATAGAATATGATGATTGCTGTCTAGATGAAATAGGAAATGAAAACATGTCATCCATAGAAAAAACAGTAGCCTTTTCTTCTATATTTTCCTCCCCCTGAAGAGAAGAGGTGCTGAAATAAGACTGATTTTCATTGAAGCTAACATCTTTTGACACAAATAATTTTTTTGAAGAAGGATGATAACATTTGTAACCTTTTTGTGTGATAGAATATCCTACAAAAATGCATTTAAGAGCCCTAGCATCCAGTTTATCCCTTTGATGTTTGTGAATGTGGACATAGGAGACACATCCAAAGATCCTAGGAGGGAGTTTTGAATAAAACATATTTGTTGGAAAAAATTCTGACAAATACTTTAAAGGACTCTTAAAGCCAATCACTCTTGAAGGAATTCTATTTATCAAATAGGTGGCTGTTAACACGGCTTCTCCCCAGTAATTCTTTGGGACTTTATGTTGAAAAAGTAAAGCCCTGGCAGTTTCAAGTAAATGCCTATTCTTTCTCTCAGCCAAACCATTCTGTTGGGGAGTGTTTACACAAGATGATTGATGGATAATTCCTTCTTTGTCAAAGTATTGTGATAGATTTTGATTAAAGTAGTCTCTAGCATTATCAGTCCTAAATCCTTTAATGTCAACCCCAAACTGTTTCTTTATCATTGCTGTAAAGTTTAGCAAAATGTGGCTCACATCAGATTTCTTTTTAATTAGATAAACCCAAGTCACTCTAGTGCAATCATCAATAAATGTTACAAAACCTTTTGCTCCTGAAATATTTGGAATGTGATATGGTCCCCATATATCAGAATGGATTATGGAAAATGGAGACATGGATCTTGATTCACTTGAAGGAAAAGGCACTCTATGGTGCTTTGCAAACTCACAAATTTCACAATTAAAGTTTTGAACATCAAGTTTTTCAAATAGAGATGGAAACATGTTCCTAAGAGTCTTAAAAGGTACATGTCCTAGACGACGATGATGATTCCAAACATCAATTTTATTTGAATATATTGAAATAAATGATAGGAAAGGAGAGTTACTACTGCTGCCTTTGCCACTGCTGCCTTGCATTTCAAGCATATACAGCCCATCCTTGACCCTAGCATGTCCAATCATCCTCCCCGTAGCTAGGTCCTGAAATATGCAGTAATCAAAGAAGAAAGTTACACTGCAATTTATGTCTTTAATGAGTTTTCGAATAGACAGTAGATTTGTAGTGAGATTAGGAACATGTAGTACTCTTTTAAATGTAAAAGAGGGATTAAAAGAAAGTGTTCCTTGGCCTGCAACTGAGGTTAAAGACCCATCTGCTACTGTAATTTTCTTATTGTCATGACATGGTTGATAGGATTTGAGGGCATCTGCAGAGGGGGTCATGTTATCTGTTGCACCTGAGTCAATGACCCAGGTGCTGGAATGGCTCTGGTTTGAGGCACAAAATGCATGAGAAATTAGAATTTTACCATTTTGAGCAAGAGAGCATGACCCAAATGGTTTCTCCATGGTGTTGAGTAGGGATCTTAGGCTCTCAATCTCCTCCTTGTTAAGTCCTCTTACCTCTGGAGTGTTAGTTTCTGATGTTGTCTCTTCACCATTAGCCAAGTGTGCATGTCCTCTTGGCTGATTCCACCTAAATCCTCCATTACGCCCCATCCTTGTTGGGGCTATCTGATTCCTTGATATTGGTCTGCCATGCAATTTCCAGCATATCTCCTTTGTATGGCCTGTTTTCTTGCAGTAGTTACAAAACTGCTCTTCTTTTTGGATTTTTCTCCCTTCAGTTTTTATCCTCTCTGCATCATGTTTGATTTCATTTCTGCCATGAGTTATCATCATAGCAGACCCTTCCATGTGAGTGGCCTCCATCATCACTGTTCTCCTTCCTTCTTCTGCCCTTATTACTGAAAACACTTCATTGAGTGAGGGCATAGATTCCTTTCCTAGTATTTGGACTCTTACTGGATCAAATTCCATGTTCAGTCCTGCAAGGAATTCAAAAATCCTTTCCCTCTCCACATAATTTTTTAAAATTGTTGCATCATCACTGCACTTCATTTTAAAATCTTGATAATAATCTAACTCCAACCAGAAACTTTTCATGATGTTGTAGTATTCAATAACCAACATATTACCTTGTTTGGTTGTTGACAACTTGGTCTTGATCTCATAGATTAAGGCAGCATCCTTGACCTTAGAGTAGGTCTGTTTTACTGCATCCCACACATCTTTTGCTGTGTTCAGGAACATGTAGGGCCCGCAGACTTCTGGCATTATGGAATTCCATAACCATGACATAATCATGGAGTCTTCTTCATCCCATAGGGTGAACTTTGGGTCTTCTGGTTTTGGGGGATTGTCTGTTAAATGACTAATCTTTCCTCTTCCCTTGAGAAATGTTTTTACTATCTGTGACCACTTCAGATAGTTTTTTCCATTCAGTCTATAGGAGATCTGCAGGCTCTGAAACTCTCCAGCTGTTTGGGTTTCTTTGGTGGTGTTTTCTGACATGATTTTCTGGTGTTGGGGTGGAAGGGAAGGTTCTGGATCTAGGTTTTATGAGATAGGCTCTGATACCATGTAGAAAATTGTATTTTCAATCACATTTTCATCACTGCCTAGGACCTAGGATATATACAGCATCTATATTTCTAATTTAGGATAGTTATTAACTACACATAAATAGCTATCAATGCTAGATCCTAAATAATAAGGAAGTATTTGACTTCCCTTTTATACATCCTACAAATCTGCCATTCAATAGAAATAGATCATTGTAAGTGTTTCTGCATACTAGCTCATTGCATCATGTGATGCACGTGATACAATCTGTTCTTAACTTGTGAATCTTAATAAAATAAAATAAAGGCAAGAAATTTAATTACTAAACATGTATTGATTTTGAGCTTTTCAATATCACTATTGTTTATCAATAGTCATTTACGGAACAAAATCAACAATAACAACCAACTTCAGACAACAATAATATAATAAATTGAAATCAACAATACCTTGGGTTGAGTATTTGATTTGACCTTGCATATGTGAAATATGATTATTTTTTCTTACAATGGTGATTACATTGGAAAATTGTTTAGCATTAGAGAACCTGGAAAGGAAATTTGGAACTGAATAGGAATGGTACTGTTCTGCATAAGATGAGGTTCCTGTAACAGCTAATAAGCAAATTTATTTTCTTGTAAGAAAATCATTACACCATGGTATGGTTCAAATTTTATGAAGTTTCATCCAAAAGACTTTCTTTCAAAGCACAAGAAATATATTGAAAAGAATTTTAAAATATTGCAATAGATCGTAAGATAACTACACTAATGTGTGGTTAAAAATAAATTTTTAGATACAATTTGACTGCAATATCCTTTTAGAGTTTGATAGGTCTGTTTAATTTCATGATTATATGTTAAAAGCAATCCAGAAGGTATTGGATTACTGTCAATAATAGAAAGTTTTTAGGGAATTAACAATGAATAATCATCTATGTCATCATCAATAACAAACAAAATCCAATTAGATTTCAAGTGAATTAGAAAAGGATATTTCCATCATTATACCTTAATTGCCAACAGATCATAACAATTCAATTTCAGGCTGTTCTGATTATACATATTCATCAGGTGTTAGTGCTCCCAACCAAATCCTTTTTGCATTTTTCTTTTGTATATCATATGGATAGGTTGGTGTTCGGGTTACCATGTAAGCTACGGTAGCTTGTGATATGAATGTAAATTTATGTGGCTTTGTCGTGCAAAATATCATTTGAATGCCATGATTGGATCATACCATATCCTTATTGTTCAGGGATGTGCTGTTATTATCCCCCATATTATTGTGATTTTGCCTTTTCTGATTCATCAGCTACGACCAATGCATTTCAAACCATGCACCACACTGTCTTGACCTGTGTACACTTGTGTAGCTTTTGTCATGCATGTGAAGCACTTGTTACCCTAATTTTGAGGATGATGATGGTGTTTTAAAGGGCTATCTTGTTCCTGGAGAGAGAGCTCTAAAGATGCCCTGAAATCTCTTGTCAATGTTTTTCCTGGGCATGATAGGGAAATGGTTTCTGTAATACCGAACATGAAGCTCATAAATATCTCTGATGTCTCAGGATTTAGTTCTTCTCCTGCTAACATCTGGAAGGGATCCTGGCATAATTCCACGCAATGCTCACCCACCAGAACCTGAAGGCTTTGATGGGAGTGCAGATGTTGGGTCTGGTCAGACTCCACAATTACGTCTGCCACGTGTTAAGGAGGTGGAATTCAACGGAATGACTGTGAAGGTTAAGTATTGTGATACTTGCATGCTTTACAGACCACCTCGCTGCTCACATTGTTCAATATGCAATAACTGTGTCGAAAGATTTGACCATCACTGCCCTTGGGTTGGGCAATGCATTGGCTTGGTAAGTGATCTTTTTTTTTTATGTGGTTGTGATGCTGTAGCGGTAAAAATGATCTTCAGTACTATCAATTGGACAGGATATGTAGTTATATTGTAGTGCATTTCGCCTCCTGAAATGCTGTTTCTGCTGAAGGGTGACAATTAGATTGACCCAAGCTTGAAGTTAGGTTTCGCTTTCTTTAACCAGGAGAATCCAAATTGATATGGACATGTCACTCCTTTCTTGTTGATGCTATCTCAAACTTTGATATATTTAAACACATATGGTCACTTACTAATAATTTGAAAACTTAAGAAATATCAACATGTTGAACCTATATGGTTCATGTGTATAAACTAGCAGATTCTGATGTCAAGTTTCTAGAAATATTTCTCAAGTTGCTGGCACGGAAAATAGCTGATTTTGTTTGGTGTCTTGGTGGTCTTTTCAAGTGTCACCACTCCTTGCGCTGATTGATATGCTTCTGGGTGCAGAGAAATTATCGATTCTTCTTCATGTTTGTCTTATCAACAACCCTTCTTTGTATATATGTTTTCGCATTCTGCTGGGTCTACATTAGGAAGATCATGGGATCAGAGAACATCTCAACTTGGAAAGCAATGATCAAAACCCCTTCCTCCATTGTTTTAATAGTTTACACGTTCATATCAATGTGGTTTGTGGGTGGTCTTACTGCCTTCCATTTATATCTCATCAGCACAAATCAGGTAAGAGAACAAGGTTTCTCTTTTCATAGCTCTTTTATGGAGAAGTACATTCATTCACTCTCTGAATGGAACTCTCTGTTGTAATCAACTTCACACTTCCACTAATGTTCTCCTTGCTTGTGCAGACCACTTACGAGAATTTCCGATATCGCTATGATAGGCGGGCAAATCCCTTTTATAAAGGATTGGTGGAGAACTTCAAGGAGATCTTTTGCTCCAGTATTCCCCCTTCGAAGAACGATTTCAGGGCAATGGTGCCCAGGGAACCTGCATTGCCCACCCGAACGCTTGGTGGGGGCTTCATGAGTCCAAATATGGGTAAAGCTGTTGGTGACATAGAAATGGGTAGGAAAACTGTATGGGGAGACATGAGTGCTATGACTGACGGCGAAGGACAACTTGCCAACAATGATCGGTTGAACATAAAAGATGGTGAGCTAGGTGAGTTGTCCCCTGATATCAGGACCACAGTAGATGAAGCTGGGGACCGTGGTGGATTACATCCTAGGCGATCGAGTTGGGGAAGAAAAAGTGGAAGCTGGGAGATGTCACCCGAAGTTCTTGCTCTGGCAGCTAGAGTGGGGGAATCTAACCGCACTGGTGGTGGGAGCAGCTTGACAACTGAGAACCAACAATCATAGTTGTGGATTTTACCAACATCCATACCTAGGAAATGGAAGATTAACTGATTTGGTGAGTGCTGGGGTTGATTTCTGACTAAATGGTTGGTTATTCAACTTCCGAACTATATATTATGTGGAATACGGGGAAGCTTTAGAGGGGGTGCTTGAAAGTCTTTGTTGGTTTGGCCTTTGTGCTTTCAGGGTGTGGAATGGAGTGGTGTGTTGTTAGTATGAGTGAGCTGTTATTATTAGTTTTGATTCTTGTATTGCTGGAATTAGGTAGTGTTTAATCTCATTTTATATGAGGAATCAGGTGGCGTGTTCCTTTGATTCTTCCTCTCAATTGGGGAGCCAGTGGTTTTGACTGCTACTATCTTGATTCCTCATTCTGTTGCCGTTGGGCCTGCAATTAATAATGGGGTCAAGCATGCATAACCCTAAATCTGCCTTACAGCAGCTTTATCGCTTTGGGGTGATGAAACGGAGGCATTGATGGAGCACATGCATCAGAATCCAGACCAAAACCTGGTTTTAGGAGGTGGTTGCACTTGCACCGCCGTGTCATGTCATTGCACCAAAAACATTAATGGATAAATAAATATTAAAAGGTTTATATTTTACATCAATTTATCAAAATATCTAAAAAAATTTAATAAATATTAAAATTTGGACATTTGTCAAATTGCTGTCCTTGCCTCTGAGCAATATCTATATTTTCCTTCTATTAATTAGTTTTCTGGCATCATGGGATGAACGCATATGGATCTTGTGACCAGCAAAAGCTTTCTCACCGGGCTTGATCCTCAGCTGTGAAGCGAGGCCGATTTCAATTTCTCATATCAACCTGACCTCAGGCTCACATAAGCCTAGCCTCATGTAATTTCCATTGGATAAAGAAGTTAAAATTAGAATATCTCCAGGTCAAAATCCAGGGGAGTAGTCTAACTGTTGAGTCAAACAAGTCCTTGGGGTGATTATGGCAGCAATAAACCTCAAACCTGTCATTTCAGTAGAGCCAGTGAACCTAACCCACGGAGTGTTTCGTAATTTGCCTACGCTACACCTCAGTGTCAGAATTACCCCTCTTTTAATGAGTTAGAAAATTTATTTATTTTATTGGTTTTCTGAACCGCATTGCTGAAATGCCTGTATTTGTGAGGTAAAACCTGTCAAGATTTGAAAAGGAAAGTCAATTAAACTCTAGGCTTAAAACTTCGTTTTGACATTTTTCCATACCAGCTCCTCTCCTCTTTCTTCTTCGCAGAAGACATCGATAGGAAACAGCTACAGCAAGTGTTTTTGTCTTGAGCATATGCCAATGTAGAAGAGGTGCGAAATCAGGCCTTAGCAGGTGAGTTTGTGGATCTTTTCTTAGTTTTGAGGATTTTTTGGCTCTTTAGATGATGGATTTTTCCCTCTATTGTCTCTGTTTTTTTTTTTTTTTTTGTCACTCGCTGGCTTTAGTTTTGACTGGAATGATGGAGATACATGTCCAAGTAGAGGTTTGATTAATGTGTGCACTGTGTGGTTCTTTTCTGGCATAGATATGTTTAAGAACCAGCTGCAAGAACTTGCACAAAGAAGTTGTTTCAACCTCCCTTCTTATGCTTGCATTAGAGAAGGACCTGATCATGCTCCAAGATTCAAAGCTTCTGTGAACTTTAATGGCGAGATCTTTGAAAGTCCAAGTTACTGCACTACATTGAGACAGGCGGAGCATTCGGCTGCTGAAGTTGCCCTTAATGTTTTGTCTTTAAGGGGTCCTGCAAGGTCTCTTACAGCAAGAGTTCTTGTAAGTTTCTTTGGTCAAAACCCCTCTGTTTTTTAGTTTGTTATAGATAGTTTTCTTGATTGGTTAAGGTGATTAGAGGATGGATGCCCTTTTTTATCTTCAATTTGGTTACTGAGTCAAGTCTTATTGTTTCTTTCTGGAATTTTAATGAAGGATGAGACTGGGATTTACAAGAACCTCCTTCAAGAAACTGCCCATAGAGCTGGGCTTCACCTCCCTGTATATACCACTGTAAGATCAGGTCCTGGTCATGTCCCAATTTTCACTTGTACTGTGGAGCTTGCTGGTATGAATTTCACGGGTGAGCCAGCAAAGACAAAGAAACAAGCTGAGAAGAATGCTGCTATTGCAGCCTGGTCTGCTTTGAAAAGATGTAAAATTTCCACCCCACATTTCTTGTTTTTCTCGCATCCATTATATTATTACTTGAATTTTCCGTGTAATCAATGTATATTGTTGTACAGTTCCAAACCTGGACTCGTTGAGCAGCAAAGAAGTAGACACTCGTGAAGAACAAGATCAAGCGGTTGTGGCAAGGGTACTGTCAAATTTCAGATCCAAAGATGAGGGTAAATATGCAAGAAAGAGGGATCATAATCAAGCAAGAAGAAGAATGGTTAGAGGGCACAAAGATAGTAGCGGTGCATCGTCTTCCTCCACCTCAAATAACCTTCTACTGTATCCACATCGTAGGCTCCTGGATCTAATATTGGATTCTACCTCAGATGGGTCAATACAGATGCAGAAGTCCTCCTTTATGTCTCTCCTTCCTCCGCCCCCACCCAGAACAAGTTCAAAGATTTTGCCACCACCCTCACTTGTAGACAATCCATCTCTATACTCATCGAATAGGCCTATCCCAATACAAGTTAAGGGGAAATCACAAGTTCACGTCCCACATGAAGAGCATTTAAAGGATGAAGAGGAATGGTTAGGTACTAAACCAGATGTCATCAAGAAACATTTTGAAAAGGAGAGTGCCAGCAATTCAAGTTCAAGTAATCTTTACGGATCAAGTTCTATATACAAGCCGTTTCCTTTCTCCAATACCGGGAAGCCAGTCACTTCCTTGCTTGATAGCACTAGCCAGCACGAATCAGCCCACGTTAGTAGCAGAGTTTTTGGGTCTACAAATCCATCTCCAAAGGCATCCATTTCCATTAATACACCCTCAAGTGCTCGTATTCCAAGGCCTATGTTCACTGGAGGGTTTAGCCCTCACAGGATTGCACCAGCTGTTCAAATAAGGTCGGTGATCCCAGTTTGTGCAGCACCACCATCACCAATCAGACCCCCACAATCAACAAGTGCTCCTTCCCTTTCTACCTTCACAGGAGTAGCTGAGGTATCAATGCTCAAAAAGACAGAGTCAAATCAAACTCAACCGAGTTCTACCGAGTTCAAAAACAAGCTACAGTTATGAAGCAGCGGTAAGAAGTCGAAGAAAAGACAAATCTTGTTAAACCCCATAATTAAGTATCTCTTGCCAGTTGTGTCTTGACGGGTTTGGTTGTTGAACAAAATCAGTCCTCTTTTTCATTCGGCCTTCCAAAACCGAAACCATGGTCTTGTTTCATGGGATCTAAAGGTTAAATTTTTGTACTCATACTCCTGATGATGTAATACTCCTATAAAGTCTACTCTACACATTACATTTACTGCAGTGAGGAAGAGAGAGTTGAGGTGGCGATAGAAAGAGAGGAGAGCATTAAATGTGACCTGGGAGAGTGGGTTGCAGGAGATAAGAGAGAGAGAGAGATAGGGGTGGCAATGAAGGCAGACTGAGGAAGGACAATTGCAGCGATAAACGCAAGCAATTAATTTACACTCAGTTCTGAGACCAAAATTTATTAGTCTTGTCTTCTCCATTAATGCCTTCATCTTCTCCTCCTCCTCCTCATTTATTGTTAGCCATATGCATACTCAATGTTTATAATATCTTTTTTGTTCTCTTTTTAATATTGTTTTCATCCTCCATTATTAACCCTGAGATCTCTACATTGGTAACTGAGAAATGCTCCTAGGGCTGGGGTTTGAGTTTTCAAATGCCTAGTGTCCGTTACGTTTTAGGTGTATTCTGGGAGTTCCATGTTTGCCCTTTACTGGTGTACTCCAACGAGCATCATCTTCCACCATTGATTTTACCCCTTCTCCTTGTGTGGATCCATTTAACAAGGTTTGACTTTTAGCGTACAGGAAATTTAAACTTTTTTTCAAAAAAACAAATATCAAAACAATGTTTTTAATATTTATTTTTAATGCTATCACATTAAAATATTCACGGGATTTCTTAAAAACTCACAGGTTCTTGGTGTTTTGTGCAAGAATCTCTGGCTGCTTCCTGTAGTTTAATAGGTTAAATGGATGATTCTGCATAACAGGTTATGTCAGTGCAGCACATGCCCTCTAATTTTCAGTAATATCTTAGAATATAAACATGAAAGTTTGATTTTTATTAAATAAAAAAAAGATGGTGAAATTAGAATTTTGAAATCACCGGCTTACAAGACTCTGATATCAATTAACTCCTTTAAAAACCTGAGCTTGGATTATAACATGCATGCATGTGTTCAACGTGCCCATTCTCTGGCTCCCATGAATTTAGACAAGACTGATACCCTGTAGACGCCAAGCATATTTGCAGCAAGGAATTCTCTCATCCCTGTGAGAGGCTGCTTCCAGATAATCAGCCAATCTAGCTGGTGTGCGTAAGTTGTCCCTTTATTCTGAAGAATCCATCTCGCCCACACTGTATGTATAGCTGAGGAAAAATGGATTTGCAGGTGAACGCGCTGAGCACAGTAGCTGAGTGAGTGAGTGAGTGAGTGCCCGAGATCAAGCGAGCTGCGTCCCTTCGGACAAAATCATCTGCAGACAACAAAAGATCAGGCCACCCCTGCCACTCTCGGCAGAAAAAAGGACTGCACTTTGAGAAATTCAACAGTCACACAGAGGGAAACGACTTTTTTACTTGAAGAAAGCAAAATAAAGTTTAACCTAAAAGAACCATTGATCCTGAGCAGATGAAAAGTGATTTCTCCTTTTCTTTTTCCACTTTGAACAAAGTGCTGTATCATCATTGGACAGGTTGATGAATCACCAAAATCACAAGCTACCGAGAATCTGTCTTTTATTTGCACATCTGGAGACCCTCTCTTGTCTGTAGCGCGTGTAGATCAATCGCGAGATGGCAGTGTCGTTAAGTGACCACCTCTCGCTAGAATCTCATTAAGTGACAAAAGGATGGATATGGATTTATTAACCACGCTTCTTTTGCGGGTCAAGCTTTTTTAGAGTTGTTTGTCTGTCTTTGCGCTTGGAAATTCATTAACAAAGAATTTGAAAATTTTTTATTTTTATGTTTTATATTTGATGTGATAATGTCAAAAATAATTTTTAAAAAATAAAAAAATATATTATTTTAATATATTTTTAAATAATAATTATTTTCAAAAACTACCGTGATCGCAATTCTAAACAAGCTATTTCTCGGTGTTTACCATCAAGATTTCATTCCAAACGCAAACTTGGGATCAGGGCTATTTATGGGCTTACCCCCATCTCTCTCAGCCCGGTGTGCTTTCAAAGCCCAAATTCACTTGTGATTTAGTTTCTACAATCATGTAAATTGGGAGATAGGTCAACTAAAAAAACTGATATTGTTTTTTAAAACAATTGGAAAAAAAATGATAATTTATTCCTTTTTTCTACTTCGAAAACTAGAGGTCCATATAAAAAAATACATTATTTTATGTATCTTATATGTCATTGCATGATGTTTTAGTAGTTGTTTATATTTATATTTTATCTTTTAATAGTTATCTTTGTTTTATAATCATTATTATTATAATTACAATCACGATTCTTATTATAAATATAATTAAATATCACAATCATAATAATTATCATCGCTACTTTATCACTATAATTATCACTATAGCTTTTACTATTGATATAATCAATTATCATTGTTATCACAAATTCACAATTACAATAATCATCATTTATTGTCGAGATGGTGTTTTTTTCACGCTTTGTGTCCCGCCATCTCCTGGATTGGGAAGACAATGACTCGCGGTGAAAATAAGGGTATTTTATAGTCGTAAAATTTATGACTATAATTATCAAGAGTTGCCACCTAGTATTAAGGTCATTAAGAATGTATTGGTCTACGATAGTCTGAATAAGGGGACTTGTTGTGCAGGGGAAAGATGCATCACCCCCAGTGAAACCTATCTAAGGTAAGCTGCATTGTTGTTTGATTGTTTTTTCTAAGTTAAAAAATATTTTTACATTACATTTTCAAAAACTATTTTTTTCTGCAGGTGTACTTTACAATGTAATTTTACACCACAGTTATAAACTTTTTTCTCATCTACGGGTGTACTTTATAACTTAATTTTACACTTTAGTTAAAATCTCTTTTTTTATCTACCGATGTATTATACAATGTAATTTTACACCGTAGTTAAAAAAAATATTTGCGAGTGTACTTTATAATGTAGTCTTACACCCCAATAGTTAAAGCAAAATAAATATTTTTTTTGATATTTTGTCCAAATTTCAACAGATAATCATAAATTGGTTACGATATCCAATTTTCATTTTAAAATATGAGAAATATGCAACATATTTTTTATATATAAAAATATGATGGGAAAAACTTTGGAATTCAGCCGTATGCACGAAAACAACACATTTTTTGTTTTTATTTTAAAATGTAATTTTTTGTTTTTTAAATAAAATTAAAAAATAAAAAATTCGAATCTGACCTGACCAAGCCAAGATGGGCCAAAGCCCAACTCTAATGGGTTAGGCTGGGCCGAGAGCAGTTCAGCCCAAGACACACAAGAGAGGAAAAGGAAGAAAAAAAGGAAAAGGCAAAACAAAACCGTTTAGAACATGTGAATTAATATCGTTCACGTGTTAAGTGAACAGTAAAATGGTGATTGATCGACCACGACGAGAGATTCACCTACAGGTCAAGGTGGTTGTCCCTGTGGTGGTGGTGTCGAAAATGATGGCTTGTGGTGGTCGGATGAGGCGTTGGAAGTTGTCGGTTTGCGCTGTTGTTCGCCTCTGCTGCTTTGTTGCTCGTTGCCAGAGAAGAAGGATGATGGTTGGGGAGCTACTGGCATGGAGGGGGAAGCTTCCAGTGGTGATAAGTGTGGTCTGTCAACCGCTATTAGTAGAGAGAGAGAGTTGTCGAGCGACTAGTTTTAGAGAGAGAGAGAGTTGGTCATTGGCTGACCAAAGAAAAGGAGTTGTTGCACCGTCAAGGAGAGAGAGTTGATCGTTGGCTGGCGAGAGAGAAGAAGCTGCAAACAACGATTCTGTCAATGGAGGAAGGTGACAATGGTTGGCGACCACAGTGGGAGTTTTTCACAATGGTTTCTGCAAATTCCCCCCCCCCTGTCTGTTATCGTCTTCTTCCCCGTGTTTTTTCTGTGATTTTTCTCTATTTTTTCTCCTCATTTTTATCTTCTCTTTTGTTCAATTCCCTGTAAAATCTTCCTCTTGTAAAACTCTTCCTCCCCCCCCCTTCTGCATGGTTTTTCCTCGCTATTCATAAGCGTAACTTGCCTACATCGATGACAACTCCTATGGCTGTCGGCGGAGGCATGGGGGCTTGTCAGCAACTACGTGCATGCAAAAGTGGCTTGTCGACGGTGGCACATATGGTTATCAATGGGCAGGGAAGATAAAGGCATGCGCCGGGAGTGTGTGCTGCGATAGTTTTAGGGAAGACATAATTGCAATTTGGTCTCTCAATTTATAATTGTTGTAATTGCACTCCCAATTGGATTTAAATTTTTAATTTTGTGCAATTGTATCCCCGTCAAAATTTCAATAGCAACCTTCCCTTTGCGCTCATTTTTTATTTTGGTCCTGGCTTCAAATTTATGCAATTCGACCCTTAATTGACCATTAAATTCTTGATGTCTTCGATTTGACCCCTTATTTCGCATAATTGGCTTGGAAAAATGCAATTCGATCTCTGAAAATTCCAATCTTCTCAATTGAACCCGAATTTGATCTTTCATTCATTAAGCCCTTAATAAAATTAATTTGACCAATTTAAAGTATAATTAAGCCATTGCACTTAATTAAATCCTTTAATTGGACCCTAAATTAATTCTCAAACATAATTATACTTTAAATTGGCTCATGATTAAATCAAATTGACCTATAAAAAATATAATTATGTCTCTCAACTTAATTTTTACACAAATTTATCCAGTAATAAATTATTTTTTTGAAATCAGGAGAAAATTAAATAGATATAAGAAGACAGAAAAGCAGGAGAGAGGTAGGTAAAAAAATAAAATAAGGAATCGGAAATTAACTCTAATAATTTTAAAGCTTCGCGGGGAACCGGAAAAGGGATGGCAGCGATGGTGAAGGTAAGGACAGCTAGCCCCCACAAAAATTATTTATTATTCTGGGACCCATTAATTGGTTATCGTGTTATTAAACATGGGATAGCACAAATTTCAAATTTTATGAAACTTTATATTTTAAAACATATAATATACTCAATAAAAAATAAATAAAACAAATAAAAATAATAGAGATTGAAGGACTAGAAAAAACACTTTAATTTGTAATAAATTTTAAAACACACGCAATATAAGTTATAAATCAGAAAAGCACTGTTAATATTAATTAAAGTTAAAATAGAATATTGATTTTCCTTGTAAAAAAAAATACAAAATTTTATTTCTTTTTTTTATTTTTATTTTCTTTATTTGGAGTTTAATTCAAGTCATTATGTATAAATGATATTTGTTTTTATCATTATATAATGCAAATACAAGTTAGTTATCTAAAATATAAAAGTATAAGATTTAAAGATAAATAACAATAATTTCTTTGAAGTATTATAAAATCATATAAATAATTAAAAATATTAATTATTATTTCAAAATTATATTAAATAATATAAAAAGATAAGAGAGGGGTAATGATTAAAATATAAATCACAAAGAAGAATTAATGATTTATTTTTTAAAAGAATATGTTTTGTGTGTTTTAGATCATTTTGATATCATCTGGTTTCAAAATTGAATTTTAAAAAATAAAAAAATAAAAAATATTATTTTAATGTATTTTGACACGATAATCATTTTAAAAAGTCATGTCATAACTAAACTCTAAAAAATAGTAGAAAGTAAAAGTTGATAGTGAAAGTAAAGAGGGGGTAAGAAGTGAAATGAAAGGGGTGAACAGTGAATTTAGAGTAAAATGATTCTCTTTTAATTCTATTATATTTTATAATGTATAACACCTATAAGCCACCACACGAGACTTTATGAAGTGAATGTTTCGGTGGGTTTGATTGATTTTATTTATTTAGAAATATATTAAACTTATATTATTTTATATTTTAAAAATTATTTTTAATATTAGAATATGAAAATGAATTTAAAAAAAATAATTTAAAACAATAAATTTAAAACTTCTTCATAAAGGCTCTTGAAAACGCAAAACAAAACAACCGGTCCTCACATCAATCAGTTCCAGAAGAATTATTCTAAACGCCACTGAAAACCCACTACCTTCCACTCGAAAAAATCCAAAATCCTTATCAGCCTTTTGCCCACTGCTTCAAGCCCATAGTAACAAAGAACAAAATCCAAGGCTAGTGAGAGAAAAAAACAATTTATCATTCCAAGAAATACAACTACCTTATTGATGGAGCAATTAAGTATTTTCACAATGGTGATTTTATCAATTCTTAGTGTTTAAACTGTTATCATGAACATTGAAGTGACAATTCCACCATTAGGTTTAAAAAAAAATTCAAGATCATGTAAATGGTTTGTTTTTATATTTTATATTTTATTTTTTAGAGCAATAAAATAACTTAAATAAATTGAGTTTTCTTCGGCTTTTGTTTTGTTTTACTCAGGGTTTATATTGTTATTATCATGGTGATTTAGAAGTAAGTTTGTCATTTAATAAATATACATATTATTTAAAAGATGCCTCACATGTGTACTGCATATGTTAGCGGCTCTGCCCTTTTCGGGAGGCATCGTTCGGTTACTAAACATTGCCTTTTTACGATGATGTCTACATCATCTCGACATCCTTTCCATGATAAAGTGGCGCCTGTAGCCATTAATTATTCAGTTTGGCATTAACAACCTTTTTTTCCTCTTCTTTTCTTGCTCTTCCTTGATTTTCATGTTTATCCCTTAAAGAAATTTAAAAGCATCTTTTTTAATTTGTTACTTCTTTAGATCTAATCTCTATTCTTTTTATTACTTTTTTTTATTAGGAATAACTTATAAAATTGGAATTCTTTTTCAATTTCACCCCATTTCATTTCTTTATATTCCAAATTTGATTCTCATTCTTTTCTTTACTATTTATTTTATTCGAGATAGGTTTTTTATACATATAATTGTATTCTACTCAGTGCCTGTTTATGAATGTACTTGAGATTGGTTTTGTAAGTATTTTTCGTTCAGAAATGTAAAAAAATAATATATTTTTTATTTTCTTAAAATGATTTTTGACTTCAACACATGAAAATTATCTAAAAACTACCAAAACTTTAATTTAAAGTAAAAATAAATTAAAAAAATAGTTTTTTTTTCAAAAGCATTTTTGTAACGTAATGTCAAACAAGCCCTTAAGTTTTTCTTCCCTATCAAATTTGATCTCCATTTTTTTCACTTCAATTGTTTAGATTGATTTTTTTTATTTCATCATTCAACATTAAACTAATTTGGAATTGGACTTTTTAATGGAGCCAAAGTTTAGGATTTCATAAGTCACAAGTCTTCAACATTAATATAGATTTCAGAGGTTCACCCGAGTGTGCTTGTTTTTTCTTTTAAAAAAAATCATGTTTTTTCACTTCCAGGCTTCATCATCTATTTAATTAGAGATCGAACTCCATTGTTTCTGTTTATTTTCTATCTACTTTAAAATTGAACAAGACACTTCCTTTTAATTATGAAAATCTTGCCATCCTATTAGAAATTGTCTAAAACCACTACAAATTAATTTTAAGCAAAAAAAAAACAAGAAATTTATGTCAAATGATGTTTTAGTCACAATGTTTCATTATTTTTTGAGAGTGGGGTATTAGCTAATTAGTGTGTGGAATCGTCAGACTATATGTTGTTTTGATATTGCTTGACATTTGACATTTGGGTTCTTTCCCTTAATATTTAATTTTATTTCCACCATAAAAATATAATCCATGATTAATGATTTTGAAACCATATGGATTTAGTGGTGCATTAAATATGGATTTGCTCCACCACCACCACCACCACTACTACTATTGTTGTCAATAATATTACTGTTATAACAAAACATTATTATCACTATTAATTTTATCATTAACAGTATTATTAACATCATTAATGTTGTTGTTACTTTTGTTGAAAAACCATAAACTTAATTTGTAGGATAGAATTAAAAACCATAAAAAAAACTTTTACAAAATGTCTAATGAAAAAATATTAAGAAATCAAAAGAAGAAATAATGAATTGAAAACATCTATATGAAAAAATAAAATTGAATGATTAAATTAAAAACAAATAAAAGTTTAACTATAAGAAAAAAACCAAAAACCAAAATAAAAAAGACTGAATTCAAAAGACCAATAAGAACAAGGACCATATATAGCTCATTTTCTGAAGCAAGAGAGAGAAATCAAGGGAAGAAAATAAAGGCCTACCAGTGATAAATTGATCATCAAATGCTTACACAAACCATTTAGAAAGAAAAAGGACAAGATAAAAATAAATCAAATGAGATGACAATAACAATATATATATATATATATATTGTTAAGTTTAAAATATGATATTTCATAACAAGTAAATATTTGTTCAAGGAATATAATTAAAAAAAACACAATTACAACATAAAGACAAAAGATAAACAAACTCAATAGTATGATATTATAAGAAGATACTATATACTATAGAAACAAACCATAATAGAATTTTAAACAAGTAAACTATAAATGATAAAAGATGCTACACACACACACTTTGCGATTAAAAAGGCCATATGTAGGGTATTAACCCAAAATATCTAGGCCTGACAAAATATCAGGCTTTAATGATTATGAGCCTAAATACATGTGGGTATAACTAGATGTCATATCCAATATCATTGTGTTTAACTGTGTATTAAGCTTTAGTACATATGAGTCTATCTAAATGCAAGACCTAACATCCTTAGGTTTAACCACACACTAAGCCCAATTATATATAGGTGTTCTCCGATGTTGAGCTTAACATCCTTGTGGTCAACCACGTGTTAAGCCCAGACATACATTGGTCTATCAAGATATGAGACTCGATGTACATAGTTTTAACTATTTGTGTAGCTTAAGTTCACATGAATCTATCAAGATGCCTAACCTATCATCTTTGGATATAGCTACATACTAATTTCATGTGTTTGTAGGTCTGCAAAGATGATAAACCCATCACCCATGGACTTGAAATTGCTCACACTATAGATACATACAGAGTTGATAATTTTTTCAGGTACCATATTGGGTCGCAAGGATTTTTTTTTGTTCATTTTTATGTCTTTTAAACATTAAATATCAAAAGTGAAAAATGATCACCTCCCTCCATCTCTAGAACATAAAAGTCTCCTAGGAGCATAATTTATGTTCATCAATATTAATATCATATAAAAACTATCTATTATTTATTAATGTTGTGTTCAAGATAATTATCATTCATTAATGCTATATAAAAAAAGACGACGCTCAACATCTCAATTCAAGCAATATGACAAAGTTTAGAGGTTGTAATTTGTAAATATCCTCTTAATCATCCAAGTAAAGAGTTCATATTTTTCTTATTTTCTAAGCATTTATACACTTATTTTTAGAGCATTTATCACACACAACTAAAAACAAACACTCTTGTTTTTATAATGAAATATTTATTATTTTATTCATCATATTCTTATCAAAAATCATTGACTTTATCATCGAAAGTTTTTTAAATCCTACTAAAACAGACTGTTTTACATGTGTTATATCTTTTATCATCAATCATCACTTTTTTAAAAAAGAAGGATTAAAACAGACTCTTTTACATGTGTTGTATCTTTTATCATCAATCATCGCTTTTTAAAAAAAAATAGATTAAAGAAAGGTATATTTATGTGAACGTATGATTATCCTTTATGCAAACACTTAAAAAACCCTCATTAATGTCTTGAATTCTGAAACATCATTAAAAGATAAATTAAGAGTTTTATTAAATTAAATGTAAAGAGTAAGTGCTATGTAAATTTGAATGAAAAGATTGTATTCTTTTTTATATATAAGGGTAATATCATAATTAAGATTATAAATTAAAAAAAAATTAGTTTAGTCATCTAATAATATTATAGAGGTTGGTCTTTATATATATATATATATATATATATATATATATATATTAAATGTTTGTGTTCTGATAAAGAGATTGTAAATTGGATAATTTTTTTTAATAATATATAATGTAGAGCGGATAGACACTAATTGTTTGTCTGAGCCAATAAAGTTAAAAACACATACAACGTTATATACTGTTTGTTTAAGTTATATTTTGGTGAAAGGAGAAAGGAGAAGGACACCTAAGCCTGCCGTGGCTACACACCATGCTTCTTTTCCATTTTCTTCTAGAACAACCACTAGCCCCTCCTTTCTCTATCCATGCCTTGCTGGCTACCCTCTCACTGCACACTTACATTATTATTATTATTATTATTATTATTATTATTATTATTATTATTATTATTTTATAAAAAAATTGATTATTAAAAATGTGTTTTTAGATGTTAATCAAAGTATTTTTACTTAAAAACGCATTAAAATAATATTTTTTTCTTAAAAAATTATTTTTAATATTAATTCATTAAAATAATTAAAAATCATAAAAAATAAATTAATTTTTTTTGAAAAACTCTTTTCCAATGCTTCCCAAACTGGCACTCAGTGTTTATACCTTACTTTTGTGTTTTAAATATTTAAGTAGAAACAATAATTTTTAAAAACACATAAATATAAAATTAATTAAATGATAAATGATTATTATTATCATAACCGACATTAATTCGCATCCCTACACCATTGCAAAACAAAAATCTAACCATTACCGACCTCGATAGGCTGCAAAAATATCCGCATTCCTCCTCTATCCTTTGAGTCTATTTAAAGGCTGATTGACATTGTTGTTGTTGTTGTCGTGTATGATATTAAAAAAAAATAGTTTCATGAACAGTGCTTTTAACTACGATTTCTAACTGAAATTTAAATGTTTGGTTAAAATTGTGGTTGAGATTGAGTTTAATGAAAAACAGTTTTGTATGTTTGATTACAATGTTTTTTCATATTGCTGTCAACTTGTGAAATTAAATAAAATAACACACACATATATTTCTATGAAAATAAATAAAAATATTTCCAACCATAAATAAAAAACAATATATATATATATATTGTTTTTTATTTATGGTTGGAAATATTTTTATTTATTTTCATAGAAATTTTAAATATTCAAAACATAAAAAAAATATTATTTTTTGAAATCATCATTTATCTTCTCTGGGTTTTTATATTTATTTACAACCTTTGAATGTTTTTTGATTTTGCTAAAAACATTATTTCCATTGAAACACACACACACACATGAAAGACTCCCTGCGCGTCCCAAAATGATCCACGAAGGGGGCATGAAGCTCTCTACCTCTGTCAACACATAATTAGGCCAAAACCAAAATCTCCCTTCTCTGTTCTTTCTTTTTGGCTGGTTGCGGGTCTCTTCCTTCCTTCCTTCCTTGTGTTCTATATTCATCTCTTTGCTATTTGCATTTGATCTCTGTGAAGAAAAGAGGAAGGTTCAGTTTAGAAGATTTGTGGATCATTACAAAAAGTTTGCCAATTTAGAGGAAAGAATAAAACTAGAGGAAAGAAGAGAACTGAAGAGAGGAGGAGGCTCTAATAAGCTATTGGGTGTGTTATCCATCATATTAGGCTCTCGTTTTATTTATTTATTTGTTGTTTTTTTGTTCTTCACATTTTTATTTTCATTTTACACATTTTCTTTCAAGTTTATTACGGTTCGTTTCTTATCTCGAATAGAATTCTGGGTTGTTTCTTTTTAGGGGTTACATGCATTATTATTATTATTATTATTTAAGAAATTATATTTATAACAATAATGCATGTTTAATAGAGTTGTGGACCTTGATTTAAAACTTATTTTTCACTGGTTGATCTCCGTGAAGAAAAGGGTGAGGCCGGGGAAGACAGGGATGATGTGAGGGGCTGAGGGCAGATGAGGGGTGCTCTCACGTGGGCCGCAGATGCAAGATGCTTTTATGTTTGTGTCAGAATTGATGTAAAAGTAGTGGACTCACCATCAAAATATGTTAAGCTGTTTGGTTATTATCATGCCTGGTTCCGAGTTTTGCTTCAATCAGCTGTATAAACGCCGCCGAGCCAAACACTCATTTAATATCATTATATTATTTGTTTTCTAAAAAGCAATTATTAAAATAATTTTTTTTATTTTAACATTGATACATTGAAACAATCGAAACACATAAAAAATTCAACATGAAAAAATCATTTTTCAAAAAAAAAATCTTTTAAAATAAAAAACAAACATGTTTGTCGTAAAGTTCAAACAGAATCTAATTGCCTTTTTATTTTTCTCTGGCATCTACCCAGATATTCTTTGGATATTCTTTTTTGTTCGTGAAGTAAACTAAAAGAAATTCCAAAACCAGCTACATGCGATTTTCATTTTTGCATCGAAAAATCGTTTTCCTTCCTTGGAATATTCTCGACTCCAAACTATAAAACGTCAAGAAGACTGGTTGCCTGTTTAAATGCACTTAAAATTGTTTTTTTATTTTTTTTTTAATTTTGTTTTTAAACATTCATATATCAAAATAATTTAAAATATTAATTTTTTAATTTAAAATACTTTTTTTTTTTAATTTTTTGAAAAATATTCGCGCTCTATTCTATTCCATGTCCACTTATCACACACAGACCTATATTTCTTACAAATTAATTCAATAAAGTAGAGATTTTAAAATAACAAACACCGATAATTATTTATGGATTTAAAGACTGTAAAATCGGCCACTAGAATTATTATTTTTTTGTAAAATCTGAATGGCAAAATGCAACGTTTCACTCTCCCATGAAATAAAAAAAAGGCACTACTCATCTCACCCAATCAATTAACAAAGGGGATCGCAAGTGCTCTAGCGATTAAAAGGATTTTTTTTTCTTTACATTAGGTTCGAGTTTTACCATACACGCTATCACCCTGCAGTATCTTACATGCTCATTGGATTTACAGGATGTTCAGTAAATCTGAGAATTAGTTGTGGTGCATGTAAGTTGACCTGGATACCGGTTATAAAAAATAAAAAAAATAACAAAGGGGATCCAAAATCCACACTGTTAGAGGGAAGCAAAATAATAAAAACACGGTAGATAATTAATTAATTGTTTTTTTGTTTTTGTTTTGACAAAGACTGTAAAGTGTAAACCGAGAAGGGTTTAAGAAAGAGGACATACGCAGAGGATTTAGGAATATCCAAGAGAATATAATAACGCCAAGCATGGAATATTCTACGCGGAGACCTTCCAACCCCCTCCACGAATATATAAACCCCTCTCCAATCCCTTCTTCTCACACAGCAATCTCTAAAATCCAATCTTCTTCATCTAATCAGTTATGATGGCTCTTAAAGCTGTTCATGTCTCTGATGTTCCTAATCTTGACCACGTCCCTGAGAATGCCTCTCTTTCTCTCTACTCAACTGGTTTCTCCAAAGGTAAATCGGCTCAAGGAGAAAGTTTTCTGATTGATTCTCGGAGTTTCGTTTCTGATGTGAGTTTTTGAATTCTTTTTGCAGGAGCTGAACTGAACAGAGAAGCTGCGTCCAAGACACCAAAGTTTCTGGTGATTGGGCACAGAGGGAATGGAATGAATATTTTGCAATCAACAGATCGCAGGATGAAAGCCATTAAAGAGAACTCCATTATGTCTTTTAATAGTGCTGCTAAACACCCCATTGATTTCATCGAGTTTGATGTTCAGGTATGGTTATCGACATCTTTTTTCTCCCTATTTCGTCTTACAAAAGGAAAGAAAATCTTGTTTCTGTTCTTGCTGGGAATTCGTTTTTTTTGGGCTGTGTTTTTTCTTTTTCTCGAAAACAATGGAATCTAAGTTCTTCCAGGCTGGGTGATTTTCTTTGACGTTTAGACCTGTCGGTTGTCTGTTGCCGCGTGCGGATTTAGACCTTTAATTCTTTTTAAGTTGAAAAAAATAAACAAAACTTCCGTAATTGGGGGTGTTTTTGGTCAATTTGAATTTTTTATTAATTTTTTAAAATAAAATATTATAATCTCAAGTTTGAATAAAAAAATGATAATTTCTGTGATTATATGTGCAAATAAAGATGTAATTAATTTACAAGAATTGTATAAAAAAATACACAGTTAATATCTAAAAAAATAGATATTTTATTATTACTGTATATTCATGAGAGATATTTTTTAAAAAATTATACATATTAGAATCACATATAGTTTTTCACAATATAATTGATAATATTATTATAGAAAATCTTTAATTCTATTTTAAAAGCATGTTATCATAGAGTAATTTTAAAAAAATCACAACAGTTGTTTTATTTAAAAATAATTTTATTTAGAAATATTAGAAAATAAAATAATTAATTAGGAAATTTGGGAAAGACTTGGAGAGTCAAGCCCAGTCATGCTTGTACGACAAAGGATGACGTAGGTACTGTTAGGTTTGTAAGGCTGGACGTAGCCTCAACATAAATAAAAACGGCAGACGACATGGAGTGGTTGTGTTTTTTTTTTAAAAAAAACATTATTATTTTTTGTCTTAAATAATATTTTTAGATTATTTTAATGGATTTATATTAAAAATAATTTTTAGTACTTATACATATACTATTTTAATATATTTTTAAATAAAAAATACATTTGAAAAACATCATTTAACACTAAACGCTACAATTTAATAAAAAGGGTTCTGTGTGTGAACAAATGGCGCACTGTGAAACCCTATTTCGTTTTATCTTTTTAAAAAGTCTTAATGATGAGAGGATTTGGACTGACTGTGTTTATTTTTGCTTGGTATTATCTTTATTACTGAAAATAAAAATAGAATTGAAAATAAAAGTATGGAGCTGGATGGGCAAAGACAAGAAAATGTGAAAAAACGAATTGTCGTTTTTGTAGGTCACAAAAGATGACTGTCCAGTCATTTTCCATGACGACTTCATCCTCTCTGAAGATAATGTAAGTGTCTCCAGTCTTTTCGGAATCTCTATTTTGGCCACCTAAAAGCTTTATGGGTTCAATTTGTTATTTAGAAATAAAAATAATTTTGAAGTTATGAATTTATTTGCAATTTCAGGGCATCATTTTTGAGAAGAGAGTGCCAGAACTTTCCCTGTCTGAATTCCTATGCTACGGACCCCAAAAAGAAGCAGGGAAATCAGGCAAATCTTTGCTTAGGAAAACAAAAGATGGGAGAATACTGGAGTGGAATGTAGAGAAAGATGACTCATTGTGCACTTTGCAAGATGCATTTCAACAAGTGGAGCCTTCACTTGGCTTTAACATTGAATTAAAATTTGATGATCACATAGTTTACCAACAAGATTATCTCATTCATGTTCTTGAAGCCATCTTGCAGGTATATATGGACGACCTTTTGCTAATCAAGACTCCTTTTTTTAGCTTAAACAAGAGATTTTTCTTAATTGGGGCATTAATTTCGTGGTGTAGGTGGTGTTTGAGCACGGTGAGGATAGGTCTATTATTTTCTCATCATTCCAACCTGATGCAGCTTTGCTTGTCAGAAAACTGCAGAGCACCTACCCTGTAAGTTGTCAAACTTGATTATTTATTTTTTATTTATGAAAGCATGGTACTCTTTATCCTGTATTGATGGTTTTGGTTTTTTTATTGCATTGCAGGTTTACTTCTTGACAGATGGGGGTGCTAAGATTTTCTATGATGTGAGGAGAAATTCCTTAGAGGAGGCTATAAGGGTGTGCTTGGAGGGTGGTTTGCAAGGGATTGTATCCGAGGTGAAAGCGGTTTTTAGAAACCCTGAGGCAGTATCCAAGATCAAGGATGTCAAGCTCTCACTTATAACTTACGGGCAATTGAAGTAAGTAATAGAATTTTATGACCTTGAAACTCACTCTCGTGTGATTTTGGTAAAAGAATATAAAAACTTGCATCCATGAAAAATCAAAGGTCAAACCTTGTCAGCAAGTCTGATCCAGGAAGTCAAGGTACTAATTGTGTTTCCTTTTGCAGTAATGTATCAGAAGCTGTTTACTTGCAACATTTGATGGGTATCGATGGGGTGATAGCTGATCTGGTTCAAGAGATCACTGAGGCAGTATCTGATTTGATAAAGCCATCCAAGGTGGAAGAAGTAGAGAGTTTAGCAGATGAGAAGGAGGTGAAATCAAAACCAAGATTCTCACAAAGGGAGCTTTCATTTCTTTTGAAGCTCATTCCAGAATTGATACAGTATTAATTCCATGCCCCCTTTAGTATAATTTCACAAGAAGTTTAGCAGTTTTGGTCCCTCCTTTTTTATGCCTGTAAACAATCTAATCTCTCCTACCATTCTTACGACGAACCCCCCCACAAGGGTGAATCCAATGATCAATTAATGAATATCACTGGCAGCTAGCTGCCTTATCCAGCTCATCGAATAATGTGTGCAAGAATTTTCTTTAGCTGTTGATCCCCCACCAAGTTTATTTGTTTGCCAATAGTTCAAATTGAATCTCCACCCAAATTGAACTTCAAGCTCGTAGTTTGAGTCGGGCCAGCATAAGTGAATTGGATCTCCATTTTATGACAACCGGATCATTAAAAAAATGAAATGTTGCTTGGTCTTCAACTAAAAAGAACAATCCTTGCGCTCCATAACCCAATATGTAATAATGCAATAAACCCTGACAAGAAACACAATGGGCTCATGCCATTGATTTCGAAGACAATCAATTGTAAGGACTCGTTCCCTATAGTTTCTCTTCTTGGTGCTGGAATTGCCCTTGCTAAGGTGTCACTCGTGATCGTATTAATTTTGAGTGGTGCTGTATGTTAGAAAATAATATAATCATGTTTTGGGTATCATCTACAACCTTAAATTTTTAGTTGAGATGATTTCTTAACACAGTATCAGAGCCTTGTTGACCCAATGGTCACGAGTTCGAATCTCACCATCTTCATTCTAGTTGACTCAGCGGTCACGAGTTCGAATCTCACCATCTTCATTCTAGTTGACCCAGTGGTCACGAGTTCAAATCTCACTACCCCATTCTATTTGATAAATATTAAGCAAAAGATGATGTGAGACTGTGCAAGTTTCAAGACCAAAATACTTTCACTTGAGGAGGGTGTTAGAGAATAATATAATCATATTCTGGGGCCTCACCTACAAGCTTAAGCTTTTAAATGAGATGATTCCTTAATACTCGTATAGATTGGGCAAACTTTCTCATGCTTGGTTTAAAATAAAAATTCCTCTTAAACTACTAACAGAGATAACATTTAACTATTAATCTTTAATTATTTGTTTCAAAACATAACATTTTTTTTGTTTGTCCCGTTAAAAAATAATATAAATTATATTAGGATGGCAAAATCAAATTGAGGGATGCGTTCGAAAGATGACACTTTCAAAACAAAACTATCCAGATTAATTAATGATTTAGGTCTCATTTTTTCTCTCCTCCCCAGTCCGCCACCCGTACCTCTCAAAGCAAACTATCAGGAGGAGGAGGAGGAGGAGGAGGAGGAGGAGGAGAACTGAATGAACGAACTTGAGAACTGAATCATACACAAACTCTGCTTGGAAAAATATGGAATTAGTATTACGAAAGCTAGGTGGGGTATCGATGGAAGACAAAATAAAATGTATTCACGAGACAACGATGAGATGAAGATAATGTAGACTAGGTAGATCGTGGCCTTCCACTATATCGAATCTCACTGTGCAATGTCAACTTCTAGGACAATAGCCCCCCACGACCCAGGCAGGCCTATCCGATGAATGCCTTAATTTGAAAGGCGTGTGTTTTTCTTTGAGAAATTAATGAGCCCTCGAAGTCTTCAAACACGAATCTAAAGGTGTTGTGTTCCTCAAAATAAATTAATAATAAAAATAAATAAAAACAGTCTTACACTTTTGACTTGTGCCTTGATTAAGATATTATGATAGCTGTGTGTGTTCATAACTCCATGTATGAACGATGACCTCTTTCTTGTCTTTTAGCCGGTCGTTTTGCAATGAAATTTGCTTTTGAATCCGAGCCAACTCAGTCAGTGAGGGAGGGTGCACGTGTTTGAGAAAGATATAAAAGCATATAAATAATGTGCTACTTTGGGTTATGCCCAGGAAATTTCCAGCCTAAATTGTTATTATTATTTTTAATGTCAAACTTTAAAAGCGTTAAATTCTTATTTTATTCACAGATTACTTTAAATCAATTGTATAATATATTAAATTTAACTTATAGATGAGTTGAATTTAAATGTTTGAAAAAAATAAAATTTAAATTATTTTATTTTCTAGATTGCTCTTGCTAGTTTCATCTTATGTCTTCAAAGTTCATAAAAAAAAATAACGAGATGAGTATTTTAAGAAAGTTAGTTTTATACTGATTTTTTTTTAATTATAAATCAGAAAGGTTGACCTTTTATCTTTAAAAATTAATCTCTATAGGGTTTACCTCAAATTCTAATTGAAATTCAGTTTTTTAATAAGAGAATTTCAAATATAAAATTAAAAAAAACCCTCTAAATTGAATTAAATCCAGATGATTGAATTAGGAGACTTCCAAACATGCTGTTAAGAAATTAATTAGACTTTCCCAAAGTCAATGTTTAAAAATCAAATGCAAATAGCTCGTGTTTTTGTTAATAATTTTAAAACATATATCATATGCTTTCTTGGGCACTAACTAAAGACACAAAAGCTACTTGAACCAAAAGTCTAGTCGTGGATTTCCCATATAACCTTTTCATCTTCATCTTCTTCCATTAAACACCATGAGCAAACCCTTCAAACACTCAAACGATACCGTGGGCAGATATAGCCCATAGCAAACGGCATAAATTACTGACTCGGAAAAATAGTGAAAGCAAACCGGCCGTCAAAATAAATGTCAAATCTCGATAAAGTGGTTGTTTGACATTACGATCGAAAAATGTTTATGAAAAAATTTGAAAATATTTTATTTTTATTTTTTTACTTTAAATTAAAAAAATAATTTTTTTAGATTATTTTGATGTGTTGATATCAAAAATAATTTTTTTAAAAAATAAAAAAAAATATCATTTTGATATATTTCTAAATAACAAGTACTTTCAAAAACCACAACAATCGTACTCTCGAAACAGACACAAATAGAAGGACGTGGCGGCCCATATAACCCATATAGAGTCTTTGATCTTCAATTTTTTGATCTCGTCTGCGCTCTCGGGTCAACATGGAGAGGCAGGTGGGAGGGTTAATTAATTTTCAGAGTAATGCCATCAATATATCATGTATCCCCTTTTTGTATGATCTAGTTGTTTGGTCTGATTTCCTAACAAAGAAGTTGGTGTTGAATGTTGATATGCGTACGTCCGTATCATGCTCACAAGATTGCTTGTGTTTTTCAGTGATTTATGTGCTCGAATGCTTGTCTCTTCGTTAATTAATTTAATATTAGTTTTCAAATGTGGTTGAAATTATTATTATTATTATTATTTTAAAATATTTTCAATATCCAATGATCTAAATATATTTAAAATAAAAATCAAATCAAATGTTTTTTAACATATTTTAAAATAGTTATCAATCACCTTCTAATATGATATGAGATTGATTTATGTTACATTAGCACGAAGGTAAGTGTTTTAGTGTCTATTTTGAAGTATCATTAAAATTATTTTTTAAGATATTTTTTGATTATAAATATATTAAAAAACTATTTTTTATTTTTTTAAAACTATTTTTAATATCATATAACAATATGAAGCTGATAATAAAAAATTAAAATTTTATTATTGTTAAAGTGTTCTTAAAACGCTTGGACAAACTGTAGATTTCCCGTCTCATGCTCTTCTAAACGTGCCGAACGTGTATACGAGCGTGTGCTTCTTGACCACAAGCACCGATGTTTTTTTGGCTTTTGGCTTTTGGCTTTTGGGGGGGGTTTCTTTATCCTGTGAACGAACGTTTGTTTGTGGGTTGTGAGAGAAATGACACGTCAAAATAATAATAAAAAAAGCAAAGGTTTTTCTCAAGTCAAGGATGGAGGTTCCATGAACGTAATTGGCTGGTCAGATTAGGGATTCGAACAAATAGGGATTTTTCTTTGTCTAATCAAACTCCATATAACCATTTATATAAATAAATAAGCTTTCTCTCCTTACCGTAGCCTGCAAAGACAACCCAAGGCCACTACAAGTCTTCTTTGCCCTTTCTTTCATTTTGGTTTTCTCTCATCTCCCTTCATCTTTTGTTTGCATGATTTAGTATTTTACAGCAAGTTAGCTTAACCTTGTCGGGTGAATGATCATCCAAGTCTTGGCTCAACTTGGTTAGGGGACTTAATTTGGAGAGCGTGAGAGAGAGAGAGATGGAAAGGCCAAACTTTGTTGAAAATGGAGGGCTCAGATTGCCTATTGGATATAGGTTTCATCCAACGGATGAAGAGCTTGTTGTTCATTACTTGAAACGAAAGGTCCTTGGTCTTCCATTGCCAGCCTCTGTCATTCCCGAGTTTGATGTATTCCAAACTGATCCTTGGAGCTTGCCAGGTTAGTCAAAAATCAATTTTCTTGAACTTGTAAGTCAGGATATTATTTAGTGCTTGCAGGTCTTCTATTAGTTATGTTTCGAGAAAACTGGATCTTCATAACTAAGTTGGACTGTCCTTTCAAGATTTTTGAAGACTTTGAATTCATGTTCTATTTAAGCTCACAAGGAAACCCTTTTGATTTTGACCATGTTTGAGAGATCCTGAGATGGTTCCAACCTTATAATCTGTTCTGGTTCTAGGTAATTTGAAGGAAAAGAGGTATTTCTTCAGCCAAAAGAAGTTGAATGACTTTGGAACAAAATGCAAGAGATCTGCTGGTTCTGTACCTTCTGGTTACTGGAAACCCATTGGAAAGGGCAAGCAAATTGTAGCTTCTGGCAGCAGCCAGCCAGTTGGAATGAGGAAAACCCTGGTTTTCAGAGAAAGAAATCATTCTAGCAAGACTAGAACTCAATGGGTGATGCATGAATATTACCTTGTAGGCTTGCCAACAGACCCCAAAACCACCCAGGTAAAAATACGAAGCAGTTCCTGTATTCTACAATCTCTATGAGCAGTTCCAGTGATATATTACGTACATACCGTACGCAGTGGCAACTTTTTTTTTTTCTATGCAGCTAATGGGTTTTGTTTATGATACTCCCATGTGCAGATGAAGGTGGGAGATTGGGTTGCTAGCAGTATATTTCACAGGAAAAGGAAACCTAAAAACCATGTGGTCATGATTTCCAACCCTTCAAACATTAACAAGACTCAAAATGTCGAGATTATTAGTCCTAGTTTCATGGATTTTATGATGGAACAAAGCTCAGATGAACCTCCTTCACAATGTTCAAGTGGGGTCACCGAGGTGTCTTCTAATGAGTTTGACCAGGAAGAAATCAGCTCCTTCATTAGCCGGTTCTCTTATCCTTGTAAGAGGAAGAGGACTTGAAATTTCCTCCCATGTAAACTCTGTATCAGATGACTCAGATATTGTACGTGCAACAGGGATCAAAATGACAAAAGATGAAAAGAAAAGGCACTCAATTTGTCCATGGACTTCTACATGTATTGATGCCTGTCTATGTAATTCATTAAATTGCCTGTGGTGTTATTTCTTTTCTGCAACTGCTTGCATTACATGAATTTAATATCACATTGATGGTTGAGATGGAATAGTTGAAACATGCAGGACTATTTATCATTATCATTTCTGTCAATGAAGCTCTGAAAAGGTTGTCCAATTCAAGCAATTTACTATCAAAAGGTGAACCGATTTTTGAGAGGAATGATGCAGAGTAGGCATTAAAGAGAGGAATCCAAAGTAAAAAGAAATAGGTTCTACGCTATCTAAATAACAACTTTGTAAGAAAAGTAGATCCCTCGTGGACAAGCACGCAGAACCGTCGATGCCATAAGATTTGTGGTGAAGAAAGGGCATATCCACACATGGGGCTCGAGATCATAGATAAGAGAGGGTCATCGTTCCCTCCTAAAATATGATTCTCTAATGGTGTGTTCAAGATTTTTGTGACTACGTAACTATTACATGGTGTGTGATGATAAAAAAAATTAAGATTTATATAGAAAATTTTGAATTCAAGACATACATCTTATAAGAATTTGAAATTTTTCACTAATTTAGACCTGCAAATTATAATTTCAAGGGAGTGAGGTTTCTTAAATAAAAAAAAACTTTTGTATTCACTCACAGCGTTTTCAATTACAAGATTCTCTCTCTCTCTCTCATTGTTTCTTGGTTTTGAATAGCAATTACATTCAAGCCAATATGTTTGTTGTGTTGGGAAAGGGAACAAGGCACAAATTTTCTATACGATATACTTCCAGCATTGGACGACGCAACCTCATGGGGTGATGTGAACAAGATTCCTTGTGTCACCCATTGAATGCCAAAAGAAGAGAGACATTTGTGATTATTTTACCATTTTCGATACCATATTCTAGAATACAATACCTCTCCACATTAGGTTATGCATATATACACATATTTCTCCCACTTTATTGTAAGATAGAAAAATAAAGTGATCACTAGAGGAGCACAATCAGTGTATACTAGAGTAGAGAATATGGATCAATTGGTTAGATATGATGCCACAACTTTGATTAGATTATAACAGGCGAGGCGTGCGATCTTTAAAGAGGGGTCACTTTGTTTGTAGAAGTTGGGTCAAAGACACTTCACATGCGACCACATGTAATGTGTATTCGCAGGAATGCAATAAAATATTTTGAACAGTTAGTTTTATTAATTATTGGGATTGCTCTGTTTTTTTTTTTTATTGAAATTGAGAAATTGAGAGGTATTGCCCAAAAACTTGAATTAAATGTAAAATATAATACAAGATCACGATTGGAGGCTCAATGACAATCTAATCATCTCTAGATATAAGGTTTTTGGATGATATAAAATTTATTAAGCAGCCCGCAGCTACTTTACCTTCATGCAAGGCATTTAACCTTAACTAGAGACATTAACCTTTTAACTATGGTTATCAAAGCAAAGTTTGCATCAACCTTACTGAGTTACGAGATTAACCGAAATTGTTAATCTTAATACTTTATTGGTGGAGGATTGATTATCTTAAAGATAACTGTTTCAGCTATGCAAGAAGCTTCATTGAAGTGATGCACAAGTAATTATCATGTCATTGTCATAAATTGTGGTATCAAGTAAGAGATTAGTGTTGGAAACAACCTATGGATGTATGGCATCAGCATCACACTTGTCTACTCAATTCTTTCCCAAAACCATAGAGTCAGCAAAACACACCCTGCTATACCTCCTTTTCTTTTAGATCCAGGAAAACTCATCTTGAAAAGCATACCGCGTGTGTTTAGATAAACGAATAAAACTCTGATTATTCTAGAATTTTACAAGAAATACACGTTCTGACTTGAACTCTAAATTTATTGTATAAATAAAAGTTTTTTTGTCATCATCTTATATACTATCCTTGAGATCGCTATACCTCCTTGCTCAATCAACGGGCTCAAGTCTTGCATTTTTGTGTTGATGAACTGATTTAAACAAACATCTTTCCTTGTCTAGCCATGTGATTTTCACATTAGATGTAGACTACCTACATGTAGACTAAATAGTATGGCTCTCGTCGCATCATTATAGGTTTAGGTGAAAAGTGTGCGATGTTATGCTAGGGAGTTTGATGAAGTAGATCTCATTTGAAAACAACAACAAAATTTCTTGTTTTTGTCAAAGAATATCCATCCTTGTAACCAAAATTAAATTTGCCCGCAACGGGAAAAGGAAAGGAGGTGCATGTTTGTGTGCGAGTGTGGTGGGGAGAGAGTTGGAGGAAGAAAATTGCCGGCCGACCAAGGTTGCTTGTCGAAGAGGTTTAAGAGTCATTAACTCATCAAAAAAGCAATGAACATTCTGCACGTCACCTACAAAGAAACAGAGATTGAGGTTTTTTGAGCATATGAAAATGGGTTGCAGATGTACAATGCTGACTTTGATGCCTCTATGTTTTGTGATGTCTCTATGGTTTGTCAAATAAGTAGGCCTGGTCGTGTTTGTAAGCTACAACTAATTCGTAACACCAATCATTTGTACCCTTTTTTTCCCTGAAAGTCAATCGTATCAAGAAATCCTAATATTTGTTTTTTCAACAAAAAGAAAGAAAGAAAGAAATAATCAATCTTCATGTAATAATATGAGAGCCCAAGCAACCTCCTCTGGGGCCTTGATGGTTAATAGAGGGCAAAGGAATAAAAACGATTGAAGAGATTTTGGCTTGCAGCTTTTGGATCCTAATCCTGATCGAACCTAAACGAAACTGGAATGGAGGACAAATGCTTGTCGGGCATAAAACGAAATATCAAGCCAGCAATTTTCAATATCTCATTAACCCTTAGAGCAAAGTAAAGGAAAAGGTCTTTGAAAAGGTAACGTGAACCGAGACAAAACAGCGTTGTTTTCGTCTCGGTTTTAATTCCGGTCTGTTCCAGAAATTCCGGCCAGAATGCCTCGTTTTCATTCCAGACGTGCTGTTCCGGGTTCAAAATCTATTTTTTTATTTTTTAAAAATTATTTTTGACATTTATACATCAAAATAATTTAAATAAAAAAGAATTCAAATTTTAATTATTCTTGTTAAATTAATATTTTTTATATATATATAATTAATTATATATGAACAAGATTTGACATCGAAACAAAGACGCTGAACGCTCTGAAACCAGAACATTCCGTTCTAATATCAAATTGTCAATTGTCAATTTTGATATATATATATATATATATATATATATATATATATATATATATATATATACTAGTTCAAAGTAAAACCTTGCTTAGACCAGTCTCTGGGTGAACATCACTTGGTTGACCCGCCAGGCCTATAACTATGCTTCATACCCAACTGGCCAGCAGTGCTTGATTCATAGTGTACTTGAAGAGGGATCTGAGAAATGAAATGAGTTCATCCTCCCTAAAACAGTCTTGGTGTTCCAGGATAGGTGGTAACTGGTAATTGAAGTTTCCATTTCCTAGACATACAAGGATCACCCCGTATCCTTTTTAAGATCACCTTGACAATCAGGTTTTACTAACATTTGCATGTCGAGGCCTTGAAAATAATATCCTTCCACATTCAGAGGATACAAAAAGACGGGGATTCACGATATCATAGGTCTCAGTTTTGGATCTCTATTATTCACGAGAATGGCTGGGAGGGAGAGATGACACATATTTTTGCCAGGCAAAGAAGGGTCCTAAGAGATAACTGTCAGCGATGGCCACCCAGCAGTTTTCAGCTTCACAACTTCGTTAAGACTAGAGCAAGCTAAGAACGGTGTTAAGAGAATCACCTGAAAGACAGTGTAGGGCACAGTACCTGGCTAGTGCAGCACCGTACATCCCTTATCTCTCTCAGGAAATGCCTAGAGTTAAGCCATCACAAAATTCTTAGATGTATACAATAAGGTACAATAACACATAATGACTAGCAGATAAGTGGCACTTGAACCATCATAGGAAAACTGAATGATCATGGACCAACCGAGCTGAAAGTACAGTAAGGAAAGCAATTAAAATATGATTCCAAAAGAAGGGATAAGGAAACTGTAATTAGATCTCCTATGAAGGATAAAGCAGTTTCCAAATTCTTTTACAGGTGGATAACTCAAGTTCATGTTTCCTATGATAATATGGTCCACCATTGGCAGATAAGAGGCTCTGGTTTTCCAACACAAATTTCCCGACAAATCCTTGAAAATAATCTCCTTCCACAATCACAGTGCTATATTGTGTCACTAAATCAGCACCATAAAAGACACCACTCACACAGTTACATGGTCGCCTGAGCAACCTTCTTGTCAGAAGGTAAATAATACTGATGAGCGATCTAAAAGCAAGGGAGCTGTAATAAATAGCAAACACTGGATCAAACATGCCATCAGCATGCATAGCAGAGTCAATAGTAAAAGATGCAATCATATTTCATGTTGAAAAATCTTTACAATGTGAAGAAACCATTTCAGTTCTTACATGGAAGTGATTAGACAAACTCAAAATATTACCTACGCATAAATAGACCTAGCAAGACAGCACAGAACAAAAACCGTTCAAAAAACTTGCAATCACAAGCAGCCTTGAGAGTATCTTAAGTTCTATCTCACTCATTTCAAAGTTAGCTTGCAGTGTCGAGGCCCTCTTTTTCGGCAACTCCAGAAGCACCAGCTGCAGACATTTTGGACGGTTGCGATTCAGAACATGCCTTCAGTACAGCTTCATTCTGTGTAAAGGCATGATTTAAGAGATAAGATATGAATATTTACTGAAAGGATTCAATGGCATTCATTAAAAATTACACAAGAAAGAAATAGTACAAAAGCATTTGATGCTTCAGATTTTAGTTTGAAAGAGCACAGCAGTAGATAGTTGTGCTTAGAAAAACATGTCTCTGTCATTTGACTCATTTGTGTAAGCAAGTGCTCATGTGAGCTCTAATCTAATCCAAAAGCATCTCAAAAAAAGAAAGCATAGCATGTTGAATTTGAAAAACAAACTTCAAGTAAGAAACACAGATGAAATGATATGTGATTGTGTATAAAATAGAAAGCAAATATCTGTATGAACACGGCCTAGACATAATTTTTTTTATTGATTTAAGTGACATGACTAAAGAAACTAAATTCACGAGTTACATCACGAGGCTTTGGCAGAGAATTGATTTAGTTTTATTCCAAGGAGACCAATTGCAGAAGCTACCTTCCTCTTAACTACATTAATAGGAAAATGTATAAAGATAAGAAGAAAGCTCACTATGGTCTTTGTAGATAGAAAAGGCATGCAATAAAGTATTTGGAAGAACTTAACAGTAAATCATGGAGAAGAAACAGTCTCCATACAATACATAAAAGTTATAATCGAATACTTTTATTTGACAAAATATTAATTTGTCAACAGAAAGAAACAAACACACAAAGCTAAAGTGGAGAGCAAGTCATCCTTCGAATGAAAAAAATAAAAATAATATCCCGAATAAAAATAAATAAAAGAACACGCAAAATCCCTCTGAATATTAGAAATGCCTCTAAAAGCACTAGCAACATTACACCAAAAACATGGAGGAAAACTATCCTATCCTATTAAATCAATTAAATGGTCCGAAAACCGGTATCCCTTGCAATCCTTCTCCGATGCCGATGTCCATTCAATATAGAAAAAACATATAACCAGAAATGGAGTAAACCAAATGTTAGATTTGGGGATCAACGACAACAACAACAAGCGAGTCGAGTTTTTACGCATTTTTAACTCTACTGAAGCTATGAATAAGAGTATTAAGTGTAATTAGACTGAATTAATCAAGGCTTATCACTTTAATTACCTACCCAGGTTCAGTTAAAATTCAGTGAAATAATCTATGTTAATGAGGGTTTTATGACAAATAAAAAATTAGGAAATTGAAGCAAAAACTGAATATTCTAAGAACATATTAAATCCCTGGGAGTGAACATGCGATATGATTTTTCTTAGAGAGAGAGAAAGAAAGACCTGCCAAACCCTAAGGAGGCGTTTCTTGGCGTTGGCTTTACGAGTGGTGGTGAGTTTAATTCGTTTCCAAACAAGACCACCAGAGTCATGCTTCTTCACTATCTCCATTACTCTTGTCCCCCAAAATGCTCCCGCCCCTACCATTCCTCTCTCTCCCCCCTGCTTCCTCTTTCCCTTTTAGCTAAGCTACGCAGTTTCTTTCTCTGTTTGCTTTGTGTGCTCGGCTGCGCTACACCTAGAGTAGCATGCGATAGGGAAACGCCGTCGTCTCAGTTGAATGTGGTTTTTTTTATACATATAGTTTTATTGTTTTTACTACTATCCTTTCTTTTTTTACAGTTATACCGTGTACAACTATTTCTTTAATTTAATAAATTCAATTAATTTAAATGATATAAATTAAAAAAAATATATAACAACTATAAATGAACTGATAAAAGACTAACGACTAGAAAAAAATATAGAAATAAATAAATCAAGTCCACCCGGGTTAGTATGTCAAATATGTGACCTAGTCGTTATAGTAAGGTGACTTCATAAAAAATAAATTGAATAAAATCATGAATATCAATTATAAGACAATTTAATACTCAAGGGTGAGATCAGGAAAAAAACACAGTGAAAAATAAGTTTGTGTCAACCTAGGTTAATTCGCCAACCACATAGAAAAGAAAGCGGAAGAAAAACTGTAGGCCAATTCATAATAAATCAAATGTTCAATGATAAAATTAAAAGAAAATCAAGTTTAAAAAAAAACTTTCAAAAAAGACCAAAATTAATTTTTATTAACCTTGAAAGCATGTAAACTTATGACCAATACCATAGAAAACAAACTTTATCAAACAAAATTAAAAATAACAATTGTCAGGGGGATGAAATTGAAAAAAAAGGGCATAAAAACCTTCCAAAAAAGAAAATGACAATTAAAAAATGATGAATAAATTAAATACAAAAATCATTTGATATAAAATGTAGAGGGTGGAGAGAGAAAAAATGATGAATAGGAATATGTGTCCTAAACCTATTTTACTTTTTGTTTTTCTAATATTTTTTGAGTAATGTCACCAGTGTGTGTGTGTTGAAATAATAATAATTTGGTTTGTAACAGTAAACTTATTTCTTGCAAATGTAAAAAAATAGATGTCTAATATATGGGTAAAATTATTAAAATTTTACTAGGTAAAACAACATTCTAAAATAAATCATCCATAGTTTAAGACAAATAAACCGGTTTGTTTTTGTGTTTTAAATGCATTTTTGAAGAAAAAATTGTTTTTTTCTTACTTCAAAATAATTTATTTTTATTTCCTTTTTATATGATAATATCAAAATTATTTTTTAAAAATAAAAAAAAATATTATTTTAATATACAGTTAAACAAAAAATATTTTAAACAAACAACAACCATCACATTATCAAATACTTTCGAACTCCTTGAACTTTCCATGATCAAAGGAGGAGCTTGGAGCAATGTTTTCGACGTCCAAAGAAGTATAAATACGAACATATGATTGAAGGAGTGTAAGAGAGTAGAGTAAAATTTCTTGGGGAAAAAAGAAGGTAGTGATAATAAAACTACAGCTGAAGAAGGTAAGGTTATAAGTATCGTCCAAATGCATAATAGATTTCAAACTTGAATTATAATATGTATTTTTTATAAGAATCTAAAACAGTTAAAAATTTACTCCATTTCTTTGAGAAAAAAAAAGAATGTAAGGTTATAAGTATGGAGTTGCCAAGAGATATGACCTGATGATAGAATAAAATAAGTTTTGTATTCGAGTCAAAATGTATATTTTTTATAAGAATTAGAAAGAACTAAATATTTACTCGATTTACAATTTATCGAGAGATGAGGTTAAAAGAAGTTATAAATATGGAAGAGCTCATTAATTAATTTCCTGATTTTGTCTTGATTCTGGAGACTTGTCTGGAGCAAAGATTGAAACAAGTTGGCAACCTCGTTTACAAATAACAGAAGGCAACCAGTAACAGGAAGCAGCACCTGGCGGTTAGAAGGGAATCAAACGCGGCAAGTAGTTGGTTAGCAGTAACAATATGTGTGTGTGTGTGTATATATATATATATTTAGAGAGAGAGAGAGAGAGAGATACGTGCACATTAATTTTATATAATCATATCTTAATCTAAGGAAATAAAGGGGAAATGTCATACACGATCTTGATTCTAAAATATGAATCCATAAAGTTAAAAGAAAAGAACATATCTCGTTAATCATCGACCATTACATGTTTTCAATAACAATATTCAGTTAAAACAAGATCCCAACATGGGGGATTGCGAAACGGACAACATCACCAACAAAACAGAGAGTTCCATGACAGCTTCAACTAATAACTTCATGCGAGTTTAAAACTGAAACTCATTGCTTACAGGGCACACATTATTACCAGATTCTGGAAGTTACACTTCCAGATGCTAGGATTGTTAGATTTTTTTTTGTTGGTAAAGGATAACCCTTTATTTAGAGAGATTTTTTAACTGAAAAACGAGTACATTACTTTTTTGGAGCTATATATCCACATTACTTTTTGAAGGAAAAAAGAAAGAAGAAGAAGAATATCTTGATCGAGCCCATAGCTTAGCGAAAGTGACCACTGGTAAATCCCTAACTTCCTCATGTTGTTCAAGTGGCCTTTGTTTTGTTTCCGTCCATGTTCAAGTTCCTCTCCGGCCACCGGCCGTGAAATACAACAAGAGAAGGCGGCGGGGCCAGCATGCGAAAATGTTGGATCCATTTATGATGACAAGGGTGGCTGCAAAGATGAAGAGGAAACCAAGTCTTCAGCTAACCGTAGTCGGAAAAGCTTTTCCATCTTCGCAATTGAAAGAGGTTTCTTGAAGTGGGTTCTTGGTTCTAATGATAAAGAAAGATATTCAGACAGGGAAAGAGAGCCTGTCCATAATGGACGAAAAAATGTTTCTGACTTGCCAATGGAAAAGGAACCGGAAGCAGCGAGTGCTGTTCAAGAAGCAAAACATTTGATGACGGTAAATTCTAAGGTCACGGCGGAGGAGAAAATTATAACGGAAGGGAACCTAGGTCAGGGGCCTGCAGACGATGAGGTGATCATGGACGAGGCTGCTGGCAATGGTAAGGAAAATGTAGAGGAGGACAACATATTATATTTTCAAGAACCTCCTAGTTTCAGGATATACTGTATTCATAATGTCTCCGTCGATGGTGATAGTAATGAAGGTGAGAATGTGATCAAAAGATAGTTAATTAGGATTATTCCGCAGAAACGATATGCCTTTCGTTTCTTTGTCAGGTTGAAAAGATCCCCCGTAAATTTTAGATGCTCAATTAATAGAAAATCAAGGCAGGATGATCTTGAGCTTTTTGTAATCACAATTTTCTGAGAAATATATCTGCGAACCATTTTCTTTCAGGGACTTTGGATTTATGAGTTTCTTTGCGGAGGGTTCTTGTTGATATGAAAACACGAAGCTCCAATTCTGAATCTTTATGGCTATAAATGATGAACAAATGTATGCTCTCAAAATTAAGCGTGCAAGAATAGATGTTAATGCATTTTAATTCTGTAGTTCTTGTTCATTTATGGCTATACATGATGCACAGGTAGGACTCATTACCTCCTGGGCTTCCTAATCATGTGATTTGTTCTCTTTTTCATACAATTTATTGAGATTAATAAGCTCTCCAGCTATCTGTTTCAATAGAATTATGCACCTGATAGTTAACACCATAACCCTTTAGCACCACCGCTAATAAAATCAGCCGAAACCATTCCGATCCGTATAAATAGCTGCAATTCAATGCTTGAAACGACTATCTATCCTAATGCAAGACTGAAAGTTTAACCCAACATTTATAGCATTTTGCATGTATAATATGTTTACAGTACTTAATCAAATCCTCCAGGCCTGAGCAGTGCGTGCATGTTGTTGATACGGGTTCTTTGCAGAATTTGATATTTACCATCTCTCTTCTTTGGGCAGGGATCAGTGAGCCAGGCAGTGAAAAGAAGAAGAAAAGGAAAATCCAGGATTGCATGACGAAATGGTAGACCTGCAGCAAGAATGAAAAGCTCCCTGCTTCTCTCTTGCAGTTTTGTTACAGAATAATATAAATTATATTTTAAGACTTTAACTTTCAGCTTAAGTTTTTAGGTGAGATGATTACTTGACATGGTATCAGAGTCTTGTTGATCTAGCGGTCACAAGTTCGAATCTTCCTACTCTCATTCTATTTGATAAAAATCAAGCATAAGGTAGTGTAGAGTCGTGCAAGTTTCAAGCTTAAATGACTTTCACTTAAAACGATATGTTAGAGAATAATATAAATCATATTTTAGAGTTTCACTTAACAATTTAAAATTTTGAATAAGATAGTTTCTTGACAAGTTGTCCAATCCCTCAACTCCTCAGGATAAGTACTGTCCATAAATAGGTTGGATAAGTTGTCTATCTTCATGAGATACAAGGCTATCTTTCATTCACTGCCTGCGATTTCTCTTCTTCTTTCGAACTCTAAAGTTTCAAAGGCAATGTTCTTATTGGAGAGTGCTCCATCTTCCCGGATTTGGGAAGTAATATTTGGGTAAACATCATTATCTTTTAGCCCCAACTCCCCCATCCCTCTCTGTAGCTGCAGTTCTGCTTCTGTTTGGAAAGCGATTTGATCAGGTAAGAATTACTGTTCATGTATTTTCCTTGTAGTCCTGTAGGATATGTTGTGACGAGAAATAGCCGGTGATCTGCACAACAGGTTTTGAGTTCGAGTTAAGACATGTATTTTTGTAAAAATCAAGAATAACCAGAATTTTATTTACTCGTCGGCTCATAAAGCATGCTTTTCGAAGAATAGAGTTTCCCACATAAAAAGAAAAGTATTTTCCTCGTAGAAATCTTGCTCTAATTGAATGGTTTTGACTCTTTTAACCTGTGCAGCTCACTTGTAATGTTCAAAAGTTTTCTCTCCGCTGCATAGTACGTTGTGCAAATTCCTGAAAATCACCTCTTCACCCGCAAAACTCGATCCCAAGACCTCCCATCGTGGAAAGCAGCCATATGGTGAGAGACCTGATAGAAACTAACGTGTGTACAACGTTAGGAATATGCGTTTTGCATTCTTGGAGATGCCAAATTTTCTGTATAAGCACACAGAATTCCCCGCCAGTTAAAAAAACTATTCAGATGGAGACTAATGGATCCCAATTGAGCTGCTGGGCACAAGAAGTATAATTGTGCATAATTAGCTATCATAGTATGAATGTCAACATCACGACTTTTCCTCCCAAATTAGCCACTAATCAGAGGAACTAGCCATCTTGGCTTGGTCCTGAATCAAGAAAACAATCTTTGAACGTGATGAGTTCTTGAAAGTCAAAGAAACAATAGATATAATGTCACGTACAGTCGCAGCAATGATGAAGTAAAGAGAAGTAAATCTCCTCTTTATCCTATCAGAAAAACACTCAGGCTAGACTGGAAATGGTCGTGGCAGAGTAGAACCGCAGCCTACACTTCAAATCAAAAGGCAGCATGGATTGCGATAACGCCATCCTTTGGTCTCTCCCTTAGGCTTTAAGCAACAAACCTCTTTGACCGCATTAATTCAACGTTCAAACGACCGCGCATCTTCCATCCTTTTCTGTCCCTGTCACGCTCCATGATTCTCCTGGACATGGCCACACCTTACTTTGACAAATTAATAATCTCTCTTTGAGACATAAAATAGGTGTTTGGCATTAAAAAAAAATGATTTTTTTATTCTTATTTTTTACTTGATATTGAAATTTTTTATTTTTTAGATCATTTTGATATGATGATGTTAAAAATAATATTTAAAAAATAAAAAAATCATTTTAATGTATTTTTAAACAAAAAATATTTTAAAAAACAACAATCTTAAAAGTAGTAGAAAAGCAAAAGAGTGAAATGATGAACAGATTGTATATATTCATTTCAAGTATTTAAAGAGAATCAATATCTATATATGTCCATACTTTGCGAAAAGGGCAATTTCGAAGATTCCATTCCTATATATATATATATATATATATATATATATATATATATATATATATATATATATTCTTTGAATAATATTTGGTCAAGGTACGTAACATCTGATGATTCTTTATGAAGTTTGTATTCTTTCAAGGAGGATGAATTTGAAAAAAATATTTTAAAAATATAAAATTTTATTCTAAAACGATAATAAAATAAATTATATTTCACTCTCTGCCCTGCATCTTGATAAGATCCATGTATAATTGTTATGACAAATTGCATTTTTTTAAGTAAAAAAACAAGAATACAGCTTTTAAAATGTTAAATAATTTCTCATCCACAATGTTGTATTGTGTATATAGATGCATTAATGCTAATACTATTGTGTTTATATTGCAACTACCCCACACTAAAAGGAAGAAGGGACGAAAACGATTTTGGAGTCTTGAAGTCAGATTTATCGTGTGAAAGACGTGGAGGGAAACCTTACTTTCGTCGTCGTATTGCATCGCCTGAATAATTAAAGAAAATAAAAAAATCTTTTTAAGTAGTCGGCCCAACTTGTCATGCTTGAAGAGGTGAACTTAATAAGAGACTTGTACAGTAAGTGCCAAGACTTTTTTTAGAATACTCTTTTTTTTATATAATTCAAATTTCAATAATATTTGTTTAATTCAAGTCTAAATCTTGCCCTTTACTTGTTAGACTGGTCTTTTAATTTGATTCTTTATAATTAAATTTTCAATATTATTATTATTTTCGTGAAAACATTGCCCAAGCCACTCCCCAAAGCAATTTCAAATAAATAAGGGATGAAATGGTAAATACAGAAACTGAAGATCTGACCAAACCCATTATCGGTCAAACGAACGATGGCTTTTGTTTCTAGAACTCTTAGCTTCTCTTTCTTTCCTTGTCAGCAATATCTTACTTTGACCAGCCGCTTCTTCCTACCACCAAAACCACACATCACCCCATAGGTCCCCCACGGGTCACAATATCGCGCGCTATCATACCCTTGGATTACCAAACTACCCAGATATTAGCACGTGCGGCCCAATAAACTGTAGCTCTCAATGCCTGCGAGAGGCATTATAAAAACCCACCATTTCTTTGAAAAACAGCTTTATTTGCTCGTTTTCTATATTCTTATTACAAGTCGTTTTTGACCAAAACACCTTTTTCCCCCTCTGCTTTCCTTTTTCTCTTCTCCTTCTATGTCGTTGAGACTACCGAATTGAATCCCTCTCTCTCTTCCTTATTCACTCCATCTTTCTAAAACCAGCGGAATTCAAATTCTCTCTGCCTCGTCTCTGTGAATCTTTCACTATAATTAGGGTTTTAAAGGAAAATGAAGTCCAAACTGAGAGGATTTAGACTGAGAAGAAGCGAACCGAAGGAAAAAATTGACTTATTACCTCCTGCCCAGTTAGATGAGCTCGCTCAAGCTGCTGAGGTGCTCTTTTCCTCTATTTTCTATGCTTTTGGAGTTGATCCTTTTCTTTTTCTTTAGCTCGACCAGTTAATACTCTCTCTTTAAGCTCTCTTAACGCTTGTTAATCTTGATTACGAATTTTTAACATTAATTCTTTCTTTTTACGGGTTCAATTTGCGATAAAAATTAACTCCGGAAGACGTAATTTATTTTATTCTATCAAATAATTGAAATATCTGTGTTTTTTTTTTTTTTTGTAAACCAGAAATTTAGATCCTTTAGGTTTTAATGTTGGGGATTGGATTTTCCTTGAATTTTGACTGATTTTCTTTAGTTGTCTCTAATTTTTTATTTTTTTTGCAGGATATGAAAGACATGAAGAATTGCTATGATAGTTTACTTTCTGCAGCTGCAGCCACAGCAAACAGTGCATATGGTAAAATAACTAGACTTTGCAGCTTTTGTTATTCGGCCGTTTCTAATTAGAACTTGTTTTGTTTTGGGTTCGAATAATGAACTTAATTTTGAACTATTTGATTTATTTTGAGTCAGAAATTTTGCTGGCTTTCATTGATAATTAATAATATCAGAATTTACACAATTGCAAATATTTTCTTATAACCTATACAGTGATAATGGCTACAATACTGTTACTGCACTTTGTACTCTGGTGTTACGTTTACTCTCGGTGTCTATTTTGACTTTTCTTTGTTAAACCATTGCTTATGTAATCGTTTGATTGTTTATACTAACTGGTTTGGTTAAATTAAACTATGATATTTGTATGTGGTAGTTTACATGTCATGTATAACTTGGGTTTTTGTATACACGGTTTGGCAATCTTTTTTATCATTTTTGTGTTCCAGAATTATTTGACTCCATCTGCACTTTCAGAATTCTCAGAGTCATTGCGGGAAATGGGTTCTTGTCTTTTGGAGAAAACAGCATTGCATGATGACGAAGGAAGTGGTAAGTGAAACCAGATAAATTAAGATGCATGTTGTCCTTCATTTTTTTTTAGATTTATTCCATGGCATGGCATGCTTTCTAAATTGTAGCCTGGAATTTATAGTTAACACTGTCATTGAAAGATACTTTTCATCAATCTGGAAAATATATACTGTACTAATATGTGGTCTTTCAAATTTACCTTTGAACATAATGAAACAAAAATATGGACCTTGGTTTTCTCTCAAATACCTGGCATTTTCTTTTTTGCAAATGTGGGAATGAGAGGGCCTATTAATTCAGTCATCCAAGTGATCTGTAGTTGTTGTACTTCAAATTGAAAGTATTTATACACTTAACAATCTATCCCCTTAATAATGGTCATGTTTGTGATCTTATTGGTGATTATTCTTTTAGTTTGAGCCAATTAGTTATTATCTTGTCATTCATAAAATCAAGTGCCATTTTTTTTTCCTTTCATCTTCTTCTGTTTCTTTTTGGCATTCAAAAAGAGACTGTTTTACATAACCCTCAGTGGTATGAGCAAGTGAAGATGGTATACCTATAGTGTTTGAGGGTCTGCTGAGGTGTATCCTTATTGGGCTTGCAAGTTAGTTTCTTTGGTTTTAAGAAACTTAGGTTGACAGTACTAGTTAAGCAGCTACTGTACAGACAAAATCTACAGTGGACATGGAATACTTCTGAGTGGAGTAAGGTAGAGTGTGGATATGGCAAAGTATAAACTTAATACGAGAGCTTACTTCAATTTGTATTTGAGTCAGATAACATTCAACTCTAAGACATGCACACGTGCCTGCTAGCAAGACTTATCAGTAAAAATATCTCTTTTACAAGTACCATATCAAAAAAAATATTTTGTTGGTGGTGAAGTACCTATTAAGGCAATCCATCCATGTTTGCTCATGGACCTTAATTTGTGTTTCTCTTTTTTCCTTTAATATGTTGTCGTGATTTTTATTTTTGGAGTCAGATACTGGTCCTGCTGTAATTAAGCTATATTTTTCTGCAGGTAGGGTTTTGCTAATGTTGGGGAAAGTGCAGTTTGAACTTCAAAAACTTCTTGATAGTTATGTGAGTGGTTATACACACGTGCACGCACACGCACACACAGTTTTTGATAATGTTACTGATAACACCTTCCATTCATTCTTTTATTAATTTACCGCAACATGTTTTTCAGCGGTCTCATATATTCCTGACGATTACAAATCCATCGGAATCCTTGCTCAATGAACTTCGGACAGTTGAGGTTTGTTCATTTTGATATCTTAGCTGTTTACTCTATTAATAGAGGTTTTCCATGACATTCCCTTACTCTAGTGCTGTTTCTCTTTTCTTTATTTTTTCCCCTTTATTTTTCATAATATTTGTAGCCATTAATTTTGAGGTCCATGGTAATCTATTGCCTCACTTCTTCAAACTTCTTGTATCGTAGAATTTTGTTTCCTGGGAAGTTTTAAATTTTTAAATCATGGAGGTCTCTAGTTATGTATGTTTTTCTATAAGAAAAAAAGAGAAATTTTTAAAGGGTATTTCTTTTAGAAGAAATACAACCTGTTTTACCTCGTGGTTGATTGATGTTGGCAACACTATTATTTTAAATTAAAAGCAGTCAAAAGTTTCTTTCAAAGTGTTAATGAGATTAAAAGGTCAAAGCAGTTTGGAAGCACCACAAGGTTTTAACTAAGGTGTCTAAGGGGTGCTTTTTCCAAAAGCAGCTGCAACCACGACCCAGAAGGGCCCCTGGCTATAGAAATCACTGAAATGAGAAAAGAAGAGCAAGGCATCCACACAAGAAAAATGGAAAGAAAATTACAACTCTAGGGCGCATAGGTCTTTGTGAATGATAGCTTAGTAGACACCTCCAGAGAACCTAGAAGTAGTTACTGAAGAGTCTTAAAAGAACTATTCTACACACCAGTTTTATTGACAGAGAGTGATTGTTAGAAAATAGAATATCTTGGATCCTCCTCCACCCAAATTTACCAAATGTCTGCACATGACTTGTAACTGCAGGAACTTAAAAGTTTTTCTTATTGTCACTTATGCAACATAATGCAGTTTAAGAAGGTGAATCTGTTATAACTTTTTGTGGGCCAATCAGAATATGATTTTCTCCTCGTTTTGTTCGTGTCCATGCAATTCAATTCAAAATGTATAAAATGCTGTGGCTGCTGTTCAACTTTGGTGGTGTTTTCCAACTCTTACCCCTGATCTTTTGGAGGAAACAAGAATACATGCAACCTTGTTCTTGCTCGGTTTTTTAAATAAGATACCTCTCTGTATGTAAAGTAAATCCCTAAATGCACTGCAATGCACTAAAGTTAGATTCACAAGAACTGGAATAAAGAGTGATTTTTGGTAGAAGTTCTGATGATGCAGTTTTAGACTTTAGCAATTCAATTAAAGAAGTGTTCCCTTTTCATATTTTGCTACTGAAGTTTTGCCTTTCCAAAGAATGTCACTCACGCCTATGTAAAGCATTGTACTAAATTTTGCTTAGTGACCTTTTCTTGCTGTGTGTTGCAGGATATGAAGCGACAATGTGATGAAAAAAGGTGTGTCCTTATCTATTTAATCCTACTTTGATTTCCTGAAAGTAAAAAATAGCTTCTGAATTTGGCATGTAATGTTCAGAATTGTCTATGAATACATGGTGGCACAACAGAAGGACAAAGGAAGGTCAAAAAGTGGGAAAGATGAAAGTATTACTTTGCAGCAATTGCAAACAGCTCGTGAAGAATATGATGAAGAGGCAACCCTGTGTGTTTTTAGGTTGAAATCTCTGAAACAAGGACAGTCTCGAAGTCTTCTAACACAGGCAGCTCGTCATCATGCTGCTCAGGTTTTTTTTTTGTACATCCTTAAAAAGTTTATATTTCAAATACATTCCATATCATCTTTCACCTATACAGTTCCAGTTGAATTGCATTTTTTATCTTTCTTATATTGTTGTTCATGATATGCTCATCTTTATGCTTTCAATGCAGTTGAATTTCTTTCAGAAGGGACTTAAATCACTTGAGACAGTTGAGCCACATGTTAGATTGGTTACGGATCATCAACACATTGACTACCATTTCAGCGGGCTTGAAAATGATGGTAGAGAAGATGACGAGGATGATGGCGAGGACGGTGATGATACAAATGAAGGCAGGGAACTGAGTTTTGATTACAGAGAAAATAATCAGGGGGATGCTGTTGTTTCAGCTGTAAGGGATTCTATGGAGGTAAGTATATGATACTAGTCAGAAAGTTTTAGGTCTGTTTGAGAGTGTGGTTGAGGTTGATTTTCAAAGTGTTTTTCATTCAAAAATGCATCAAAATAATATTTTTTATTTTTTAATAATTATTTTTGACAATAGCTTAACAAAATGATCTAAAAACAAAAAAAAATTAAAACAAAAATATATATTTTTAATTTTTTCAAATGTGCTTTTGAAACATAGTTTCAAACAGGCACTTAGTGCTAGAAGAATAATGCGCCACATTGAGATATGCACTGGATCATGGATGGCTTCCCTTTCCAGTTATGTTGAAGATGGAATCAATTTTGAGTGGAAGATCTGTGCTCATTGAGTCCCCTATTCATGACATGTTCATGCTGTTAAAGTGATATGATATGTGGTCTAGTCTTCAGACTGAGTTTTCAATCTAAGTGTTCAGAGTGTAAACAGAACTGATTATAAATGGATGAGGAAACCTAGTTTCCATAACCCCTATACTCCCTGTCTTGCTAAAAGCCATGGACTTTTTGTTATCTTGAGTGGGATCTTTCCATATTGGGTATAGAAGTCTTACATGAAGGGGTTGATATAGGGGCATTGTAGGATGGAGTGGACTATCTTTTCGAGGCAATGTAATTCCTCTCATGATTGTTATGGATGCATTGTTGGATGGAATTAACTTCCTTTTCTTTTCGTGGCTAAGGATGGGCCTTCTCTGGTTTTTACTTGATGGGTGGGGAAGCTGGGGCCAGGTTCAAAGAGTAGTTCTTATAATGGTTATGGTGGTGGGGCAACAAAGGAAAAATTCTTATTTTCTTTTGACTGTAACCTTGCTAATTTTAAAAGATACTCTTCTGATTATGGTTATTCATTAACTGTATGAGAGAGAGTTCATGTTTAAGACGAGAGAGTGCACTCTTTTTATTCAAAGGATGACACGTTCCCTAATTCACACCAAGACACTGTTGAGTTTTTTTTCTTTTCAAAAAACTTTTAAAAAGCTATGTTTTTCTGCTCATGACATGGTTAGTTGTCCAGGTGGATGAAGATGACATTTCATTCCAAGCTTCAGCAGCAGAAAATGTAGAGGTACAATTAGCACTGTTTTGGTTAGTAGATTTGCTTCTGCTGATTGTATTTTTATTTAACCAAAAATAATAATCCATCACTTCTGGGCATAGATATATGCATGTTGCTTGATCAACTTAACTGATAAAATTCTTTGGATAAAGACTTCAGTTTCATACGCTTACTTTTAGCTTGGTGTAAATCCATATTATTTTCATTTATTGCCAGCTGATTTTACTTGTGGCTCTGATGATTCTATGAACTAAGGTCAGAGGTGCAAGCTATTTGACATTTAAAATCTGTATCTTTCTGCAGTTAAACCCAGATGAAAACCATGGTGGTTTCCATTTCCCAAGCAGAGAGCCAAGAGGAGGCAGCCATTCAGCACCAATTGTTCCAGAAAGAAAACCTGATCCAATTGAAAGAATAAGACAAATGCAACCAACATCATGGAAGTCCAACACATATGTGCTGCCCACACCTATTGATGCAAAGGTTGCAGTCTCTTCAAGAACAAGTGGTTCAGTTCCCAACACGAGGCAAACAGACACCAGTGGACACACTTACAATTTGTGGCATTCTTCCCCATTGGAACAGAAGAAAAATGAGAAAGATTCTGTTGATTATCAGCTGTTAGATTTCACTCCTTTAAAAGCACGCTCAGGACATAAAGAGAGCAACAATCCTAATGCCTCCACCCAATTTCCCCTTCCTTCAGTTGGTGGAATCTCATATCCGCAGCTTGATGTATACAATGCATCCAATAACAAAAAAACTAAATGGCAATCTTTCTCTGGCCCAATAACCAGTAAGCCATTGTCAATGAAGCCTTTATCATCCAGTGGTCCCATTTCCTCAACTGAACTTTCACAGCAAGTTTCTGGAATGCTTTCTCGCGGGGCAAATCCTCAACCTTCTTCATCCCCCAAAGTATCCCCTAGTACATCACCTCCTCTTGTTTCTTCACCCAGGATAAGCGAGCTTCATGAACTTCCAAGGCCACCAGGTAATTTAGCTGCCAAAGCTGTAAAACCTTTGGTGCCGATTGGACACTCTGCTCCGTTGTCAAGAAATCCTGAGCTTGCTGGAACAAGCAAGGTTTCTACAGGGGCAGCAAATTTGGCATCGCCTCTTCCTCCCCCACCCTTGATAGTCCCACGTAGCTTCTCAATACCCTCAAGTAGTCAGAGAGCATTGACAGTGCATGATTCTAAGCTTTTGGATTCTTCTAAAGTATCATATAAACCTGGGGAAGTCGATTCTCCTCCATTGACACCTATTTCCCTCGCAAATATGAGGCCAGCACCTGCCATTTCTGAACCAGTACCACATTCTGGTCAAATTAGAGGTAACGAGATATCATGTTCATTAATTTTCTGATGCTGAGTCACGCTAGCAATACTTTCTGTCCGCAAGAGTTGAGCTTATCCCATCTTAATTTTTTCTTTCTATTATTATGGAGTATTCCCTTGTTTTGTTTTGTTATGTTAGAATTTGTATTATATTTTTTTGACTTTGAACTTGGAATATTTTCTAACCTGTTCAGTATGAACCATACTGCATGAACAGCTAATTTGTGTCTATAGAACAGTTCAAGAAATGGTCACTTGCTGTATCATTTGCGGGTAACAATGAATGTGTTAGGACTGCTCCTTATTGTGTTATTAAGTTGTTTTTGTTATGCTTATTATGTTTTGACTACAGACGATGTGCAGTATTATGGAAGGATTTATTTGGTATTTGCCAGTGGACATGCAATTTTGATATTCTTTCCCTCTGGTGTTAATGACAAATTCTTTCCGGCATTGACTCTCTGTAACAATCTAACTAATCATCAGCACATGAAATAATCTCAAGGACTATAAAATCAACTTCTGAATTATTTTTTGAGGGTATTTTCTACAAGAAAAGATTCATGAACAGGGCTCAACAGATGAATTGTTGGGTCCGGTTTGGTGTGGAATGTTGTTTTGACGGGACATTAGTTAAACACAATTCTGTAAAGATGTATTTCCCCTGCTTGCCTTGCTTTATTATGTTTTATGTGTATATTTTAAGGTTCAGATTTTGGTTCTGATTGCAAACTTGCTGGATGCAGGTGGGAGCTGATAATTAGTAGCTGAAAAACTTCGTCCTGACTATTTTTTTGATATCGTCATCCAAAAGCTCTGGGGACTGTAAATATTATAACTCTATGCATTGTTTAGTTTCTCATCCCGATTTCTGTTCGTCGTGTGATTTATAATGATGAGAACTAATTGTGCATCATTACGCATCTTGTACATCTTCCAGTCGTCCAGATTTTCTTCTTCTTCTTTGTATGATTCTTCCCCACCAAAGAAATCCCAAGCAAGGGTAAGTTTTGATTTTCCACGAGTGATCTTGGGAGTTTTACTTTTCTTATTTCATTCTTGTTTATGTTTTGAGAGGGCGCTGTTCTTTATTTATTTATTTATTTAATCTGCAATGAGAGTTCAAATCTCTGGAAGGAGTAGCAAGATCATGAATCTTTATCTTGTGAGGATTCCTTTGGCATTGTGATCCATCGTTTTTGCCGATGAAAAAAAAAAATTAATTTAAATGAATATATATTTTTTGTGTGTTAATTTTAAAAATAAAAAAAATATTATTTTAATATATTTTAGAACATATTTAAAAAGCTAATTTTTATCGCATTCCCAAAAAGTCACTAATATCATGTTGATGACGCCATTAGGTTTTTCCAAAGGTACAGATAGATTTTCTGTAGTTTTGAAGCTTTTTATGTCTATTTATTTGATTGCTCGTAGACTAGACCCATAAAAATCAAGTTGTTTGATTGATTGCAATGGATAAGGGTGATGCCACCGCATCACCTAGCATACTGTAACTGTTAAGAAATATTGTTCCATAGTGTTTGAATTGTTTTTTAATGTATTATTAAGTAAAAATATTTATTTTTATATTGTCAAACAGGATAGAGATCAAAATGAAGACAATAGATGTAATGACATCTTATAGGATATTATCAATCAATTAGAATATAAACAATTTGATTAATTTTTAACATGATATATTGAAGCTAGAATTCATCTTAGAAATTTTGAATTTGGCTAAATTTCTTTTTTGATTTCTATATAATAATAATAAATAAATAAATAAATGGAAACCTTGTGCATCTATCGCTTTCCTTCTCATTTTTGCATGTTAAATTCAGGAGAGGAAAGGGCACGTGGTCTTAACCATAGGAAAGGTATGAAATTTCTTAAACTAAAACTCTTAATTACATGGATTCTTATTTAAATTACTTAACCAGTAGTTCAGGTCAATAAAAGGTTGATGATTTTTTTTTTTATCTATTTATGCCGGCATGTCGTTAATTTGGAGCATGGCCAAAAAACACCATTGCCTCTTCAATATAAGATATGATTGCAGGTTGTTTTTCATTTTTCTTCCATAGTTGTCTTACTAGTAAATTTCCTCACGTTCACACCACTAGCCTGTTGGACTATTTTTTTAAAAAAAATAAAATAAAATAATTTTAGGATCATGAAGATTTTTTTAGTTAGTATCATTAAATTCAATTAAACGGTTTAATCTTAATACTATTAACCCAACTTCATGTCTAGTTTGATTTTTCAATTAAACCATGTGACCCAAAATAAATCAATTAATTGAATAGATGCAAAGACAACTAAGAGAACTGGTTAAAATATGACAACTTTTAAAAAGTTTTAAAACAATATTTTTTAAAAATATTGAGATGATAACAGATTGAAATGATCTTTGTTATCTTGCGAGCTAGATCATGAACTTCAATGAGTTTAGTAACTTTGTTGTTTTTCAAAAATTATTTTTATTTCATTGTATGATAATTTTATTTTTTTTTGCAAAATTGAACACCAACCTTAAAAAAGACTCATTCAGATCATGATAACCCTATTAAAAGTAGACAAACACAAACTATTAATTATATTTTTCAACCAATCTAATATTGAAGAAAAGTGAAATAAAATAAATAAAGAACCAAAAACTTTTTTAAAAAATATCAAGTATGACGGGTAAATCGTTTAGAACATGTGGGATGAGATTGATAATTTTTCATCAAAAACTCATAATTTTGTTCTGCCATAAGAATACATGAAATTAGTTTCGAGTATCTTTTAAATTACGCTCTATATTATTGTTGGAAGACAATGTTTGAGGTATGAAAAATGGAGAATACTTTCTCTAATATTTGATATTATGTTCTATTTTCACCACGCAATTTGTTATAAATTAATTTTAAAAAGAGCATAACAAAAGGTTAAACTTAAGATTCTTAGAAATTCAATGCAAATAATTATAGATTTTATAACAAATATATTAAATTATTATTATTATTATTTTCCATTGGAGTGTGTGTCTATATATATATATATATATACACATACACACACACAAAAAGAAAAACCATGTGGGATTTTCACTGTAGCAATAAACACAATTCACTATGGATTAAAATAGTATAATTATTATTATACCTTTCTATTCATAAATTTATTTACTGGATTTAGGGGTATTTATGTCTTCTAAATTTTCCGTGAGTAGTCGAACTATCATTTTACCTCCGGTTGCAATAAAATAAATATTGTTATTTTCCGTGAGTAGTCAAACTATTATATATAGATTTTATAACAAATATATTAAATTATAATTATTATTATTTTCCATTGGAGTGTATATATATATATATATATATATATAAAAAAAAAAAAAAACCATGTAGAATTTTCACTGTATCAATAAACACAACTTCAAAATTAGAATATTGCGTTTGAATCGAAAAATCAAAACGATATTAACAATTATCGAACAATGAGGCCGATGTGACCATCATTAGTTGCTAAAATAAACAGTTCAATGCACCGTTCTAGCTTTTCTCGTCTCCTTTCAAAAATATTTAAAAATATATATTATTTTAATATATTTTTAAATAATAAACAATATTAAAAGGAAAATGACCACAATTTCATATAAAATAAGATGCTGCCTCGGAATAATTCATGTCTTCTCTACTGGGGATGGTAAAAAAGGTATAGCCATAGAAGGTTTGGTGTGATTGGACATTTGGATTGGAGGGGTCAAGATCCACTCGATCCAGATATTGATGACAGGCATGGGGTGACATCCACCAACTTGTTTGTTGTGTCGGACACATGAACTAGATTATTCCAGAAGAAGATTTTAACATAAAAACAAAAGATAAATTACCCAAAAAAATAATCCAAAAACATGGATTCAATTTATCTTTTTTGTACACGGTGATGTTATGAATGGATGTGGATCAATTTTGATTGATATGACAAACATGACACTTGAATTTTAATACTATAATAATTCTTTAAAAATAAATTAGAATCAAGAGCAAGAAAAAAAAATATAAGGAAGACTAATTCAAATATTGAGATGATAATATATTGAATCGATTTTTATTTCATGGTTTAACTTGTTAAACCCGTATCCTAACTATGAATTTCATTTGGTTAAATAATTTTATTTTTTAAAATTTTATTTTTTATCTAAATATATAATAGAAAAAATAGATTTTTTTTTAAAATCAAAATATAAAATTGGAAGAGAATGATTAAATGAAAAAAATAAGAGACAACAACATATTCAATTAACCCGAATTTCATAGTTTAAGTTCAACAAATTCAAAACCTGAGTCATGGGTTTCATTGAGTTTAATATTATTATTATTATTTAAAAAATAATTTTAGATAAATATATAATAAAAAAAATAAACGATATTTTTTTTTAAAAAAAAGAGTGTTAAAGAATGTCCAGATAAGGTGGCTTAAGTTTTTTTTTTAAGAAAAACAAAATAGATGATTTTTGTCTACTTTTACCCAGAGCCATCACTAGGGTGGAAAATCATGGTGTTTTTTTTGTCCAACCCCCCCTTTTTTTTTAATTTTGTGTAGAATATCTAAATAGCACCCTTGTAACATAAAAAAAACAATTAATCAAGCTAAAAAAACCTAAGAAACAGTCCAAGAACCCAAAATCAAACTCAATAAAAAATTTCTTTCCATTTGGATCCATTTTTTGAGGTAACATTAAGATTTAAAAAGCATCATCAAACTACTCTTGCAAATTAAACTTGTTGACACTCAAATTAACTATTTTACAGGGATTGTGAAGGTTGAAAAAAGAAAGTAGGAGGATAACCATGTACATGAAATAAGTTTTTTTTTCACTCAATATGGATGACTTTTTGAAGATAATACCATTACAAATACATGTAAAGAAAATCTTCTCTCTTTCTATATATATCAAAATAGAAAAATAGAAAGAAAAAAAAACTAAACAATGAAGGGGCTTTATTATACTTATCCTCACATACACTATTCAATTGAATAATGCTTTTTCTCTAATCTATAATTTTTTTTCCAATTTCAATTACATCCTTGAATAATATTAGATTCTTGGGGATTGAGATGTATAATTGTTTTCAATTTACTTTTTATAATGTTATTCACCTGAACCACGAGTTTGATAAGTTAACTCGATTAACTCTAGTTTTTTTCCTAATTAACTTTACTCTTTAATTTCATCATGCAAAAATGAGTTTACAAACAATTAAGTTTCATGATTTATTTTGGTTGACTTTTTATGATGTTATCCCTATATCATGACTCAGGGGTGGTGGGTTAACTTCATTCATTTTTTGTGTTATTTTTTAATTTTATCTTTCAGCACTAGGTAAATTGAGAATTAAATTTTATAAATTGTTTTGATTTTCTTTCTATTGAATTATTCTAATTTCATGATCTACATTATGAGTTTGACAGGTTAACTAAGGTTCACTCTAAGTTATTTTTTTGGGTCTTTTTTAAATGTTTTTTTCTTTTAACATTGAGTTTATTAGATATTGAATTTGTAATTTGTTTTGATTTATTTTTCATAAGGTTATCATGATCTTATGATTTGATATATAGATTAGCTAGTTGATCTAGTTGACTCGAACCGATCAAAATATCAAATATATTATCATCATATACTTATTAGAAAAAAATAATCTCAAATATTTATTTTGAATCAAATCACGTTTTTATGGGTTATATATCTAGATGATCAAGTCATATAAAATTAATTTCTCTGTATTTTTTTCAACTAGAAAAAAAATCAATAACTCCCAGATATTTTTTCATGTTAATAAATATTTAATCCGACTGATTATACAAATAGCAAGTTAATAGTGTTCAAGCTTTGAATAAGTAATATAAAGTAGCAGAGGCTAAAAACAAGGAGCATCTAAAGTAATTTTCTTGCAAATTTTATAGCTTAGGAAAGACGAGGAAGTGAAGGGGTGGCGCAAAGGAAGGGGTGAGCTTGATTTTGAAATTACAGCCATGAAATTGAAATGAATTGAAAAGTAACAAAACGGAAGGTTGATTATGCTTAATGTGATGACTCTTCTGTATCTCTCTTTCTTGGGATTATAAACATGCCCTGAGGCATGGTTCCCCTTTCCTTTTCTTCTTCTTCTACAACTTCCTCACACCCACATTCTCTTCTTCTTCTTCTTCTCTCTCTCTCTCTATCAAAAACCCAATACAAAAAAGGGAAAAAAAACAGTCACCAATGAACATTTACACTTCTCCTGTTTTGTTTTTTATGTATCTGGAAGCGTTTAGTATATATATTTCTGATATGATCTGGACGGAGATTTTGAGTGATTGAATTATATGGAAGATCATCTTTGAAATTACTTTTCTATCAGAATCCTTGCTCACCTTTTCTTCTGGTGGGTCTGTTAATCAGATTGATGTAGCTTTCACATTCATGTGATTAAATTTACTTAATTATGTTTTTGATTGTCTTGATAATTAAAATCTGATTGCTTTCTGGTTTTTTCTTAATATTTCTCAATAACACGCTGCTTTAACTTGAAGCAATCATCAATTTTTATTTTATTGTAATATTCTTGCTTATTTTGATGACTAAGCTTAAACTGTGCCTGGGTTTGGTTATATTTTTGTGGGTTTTGATGATAAAATATACTTCCTTAATTTAAAATAATAAATGTTGCTTGTGATGGATGGTTTCAGCTTGGGGTTGAAGTGAATGTGTGCCGTATAAGCAACCCTTTTGAGGTTTTTGTTTGTTGATCATGTCAAGGAATCAGTTTACGTGCTTTAAATATTCTCTTCGCCTTGTTGGATTTGCTACTCAAATCATTTCTTGTTGTTTGATTTTTTGGGCTTAACTAGATAATTGAAGAGAATTTCCTTTGATTCTGAGATACTTATGCTTTGTTGTTTTTGGTTATGGTTATGCTGCTTCAGACTGGTTATAGATTACGTTTGTTGTATGTCTTAGTACTTTTGATGTACTCGATGGTAGTTTTGTCCTTTTGGGTTCTTTCTTCTCGTATACCGGAGTTTACTATATTTGCCATTTGGATTAGATCATTAGTAGTATATGGTGATCCATGTTTGATCTATTAAGGATTTATTTTGTGGTTATGTTTGAGAGATATTGGAAATTTATAAAGTTCATTGAAAAAACTGGTTTAAATCATCCTGTTAAAGATAGACAACTAACTCTCTTTTTTTTTATTTGAATTTTTATCAGGCAGAGACTATCACTCAGTTGGACTATGAATTCTAGGTGCTTCATTGCTTGCTGGGTGGGAGGTCCAAAAATTTGGTCTACCCGTTATGGTTGGATAGTGATGATGTTTTTGGCTTTCTCCATTCAGTCCCATAAAGGAGTTGTACGTGAAATGTGGATGCCTTTGGTGGATGCATAGTACTTTCTCCTTTATAGATTAAGGAAAACGTTTTGTGGGATTCATTTACATTTGATTGCCGTGCTCATTGTGCTTTCATTCAACTACATTGATAGGATTAGGAGTCTGGAATCTGTTTTCAGTAGTTCGTATAGAGGAACAGTTTCTAATGTGCTAGCAAAGTTGAGCCAGTGACAATTGATGCTGTGAAAGTAAAACATTGCTCTTGTAAAACAGAGAGAAGGGAGTGATAATTTTTCAGCTGTGCTGGATAAGTAGAAATTAGTTTCTTCAAGTTTTAGTTATGAGTTTGCCACAAGTTTCCTCTGCTGATAATGCTAATGAAGCTCCAGCAGCATCGATGGGCACATTTTTGCAAAGCCCACCACAATATGCTGGCATGAGTGGATTGGATGGAGGAAATATTGGCCGAACAGTTGGGCATACTAGGACTTCCTCATTAGGAGATTTCCAGGGGAAACCCTCCTCGGCTCTTTTGAGATATTCAAACAATTCATTTGAATTTGGAATGGCAGTGGATGTCGTTTCCAATTTTCATGGGTTGAAAACTGGTTCTGTGGATGAAGTTGGTCGTTGTACTCCTAAAAGTGGGAAGAATATTCCAAACCCTGCTTCTAGGATTGTGGGTTTTGAATCACATGGAATGAGTTCTTTAAATAATGTATGTGAGGTTCTTTCTGCTGATCATGTGTGTTCTTCTGCTGTTGATGGTGTCATGATTAATGAGGCCGAGTCAAGTGGATCACTTGTCAGGAAGCGGTTGCTGTCATCACCTTTAAATGACATGCTTTCTGCAAAACAATTTAATGGCGAGTCTTTGGATATCAGCTGCAATACTTCTCGGATGAGTTGCCTTACTCGTGCTAATCATTTCAAAGGGTCTGCATCGCATGACTTCAAGAAACCAAATGTTGGCAGAAAAATTCATGTCAGCGTGCCATCTCGATCCTTATCTGGCTGCTGGGAACAAAAGAATGTGCCATGTGATGATAGTGCTAGAAGATCTGCTTGTTTGACTGATGGTCCATTATTGGAAAAAAATTATGCACTCTCTTGCATTGATTGTTCTTACTCTCCTGGACACAATCATTACCTAGAGTCTAAGGTATCCTCCCAAAAGGGCTTTTCTTCTCCACTCTCTCTGTCTCCTCTAGGTCCAAAGTCTTGTGTAAGTATGAAAACTGCAGGAGGATGCAGAGAGTTCAAGAGCCAATTTGAGGATTGCTATTTGAATTTAGAAAAAATAGGGCATTCATTTGACAGAAATGACTCAGGCATTAACTTTGCTTCTGATGAAGCAGAGTTCAGGATCTCAAGCAGATCATTTGAAGACATTGGCTTCTACAGAGAGTTTTGTCCATCTTCCTTGGAAGGCACTACTGAATCAGGTTGGCCATCTTTCTGTCGAGAATCTGCTCCTGCCCAATGCACAAGGCACCTGAGAAGTTTGAGTAGTTTTTCTGTTAGGAGGTCCTTGGTTGGTTCATTTGAGGAGTCATTACTGTCTGGACGGTTCTTTTGTGGAAAACTCACTCAGGTGAGTAGTTATATGTGTATTTTGGTGTTTGATTTTCGTTTAATTTCTTGGAAAACATCTGATATTTTATTCTTTTGGATGGGCATGTTCTACCTTCAGAGAATTGATGGCTTCCTAGCTGTGTTAAGCATTACTGGAGGGAACTTTTCACCGCAATCACAGAAGCTTCCTTTTTCAGTGACCAGTGTAGATGGAGATTGCTATCTACTGTATTATGCATCCATAGATCTTGGTAGAAATTCATCATCAAACAAGTGTAGGGGACAAAAATTTAAAAGATGCCTAAGCAATGATGATTCTCAAATTGTCAGGAGTCGCTTGCATATACCCATGAAAGGTCGAATACAACTGGTACTTTTTATCTCTCTGCAAACCTTTTTGGTGGTCCTTAGTTCCTCAGATAAACGATGATTCTTAATTTTCTGATTGTTTCTTCCACCTTTAATTTGGTTTTTCATGTTTTGGCGGCTTTTATATGTTTATGCTCTTGATTTGTGGTGGAACCTTTTCCCACCTTTGTCATATTTAATGGAAGGGACCATGATGAACCAATTTGATGAGAATGTCTTTCTTTCATCATGTCCTTTAGGAGTTTGCTGTTCTAGGGGGTCCATTACTTATACTTGTCTTTAGCAGTGAGAAGATTCATCTTTTATTTATTTTACATTTTATTGGCATTTGGGTGCACTGGTAAATCACATTATTAGACATCTTTGTTCTGTTTCACTCAAACTTTATGCAGCTGCAGATTTTTGTAGTTAATAGGTGGGTTGTTGATGTAGAAATGTCTGTTATTTACTATCCAACTGGCTTGCTTTCTTCAGGTTATCAGCAATCCAGAGAAAACTCCTCTTCACACATTCTTTTGCAACTATGATCTGAGTGACATGCCTGCTGGTACCAAAGTAAGATTTAGTAGCACTTGGATCATTGTCGCTAGTACATTCAGGCTTATTAAGTATGATTTGTCGTAGAACTTCATTTAAATACATATATTCTTGCATCTAGCATGAGAATTGATGCACCATGAACAATTGGTTATTTGTTGGCATTCAGCTTCTTGAGGTTTCCAGATCACTATCTCCTTCCCAGAGAATAAGACATGTGAGTGAATAGAATGAGTTAAATGAGTCCTTCTCACAATCATAAGCTTTCAAAACAATCCTGTTAATTTATTGCTCTGCCTATACTTTGAAAATGAGCTAGACAATTTGATGGTGTTTTTTTTTCAGAAACCAGAATCAGAAGGTTGATCTATTTTTTTTCTTTTCATACTATGTTCTTCATTGTTCAATTGAATATAGGGTTTTTGTTCTGATGTTACCAAAATCATGGAACAGGTCAACAGCAGCTGTTTTTTTTGCTCTTGCATAGCCACATTCATACAAACCTAAGATTTCTAATTTGACCTAGATTTTAACTTATTCTTCCTTAAATTCTTTAAGAAGACTTGATATATAGTGAGTTTTCATCTTCTTATCTGTGGGAAATGACTCTTGTCTGCTGCTGTCATACTTAGTGTAAGTATGGCATGTGCCTGTTCTATGGTCTATGTGCGTGTTTATCATGTGACTATCTATATTTTACCACTTTCTTTCTGTTAATATCAACGCAGACGTTCCTGCGCCAGAAAGTCTCTTTGGCTTCTTCTGGACCAACTTCAACAGAACCGAAACAAGGGCAGATGGGTTTGGACCCAAAAGTTAAAGACAAGGTGTCACCAGTATCACAGAAAAGCCATCCTGAATACCCTTCAACTTCTTTTTGCCAGAAAAGTAAAAATAAAGGAAGTGAATCCTGTGATATAGTGGATACGGTTGATGCAAGGAATTTCCCCAAGCAATCTCCAAATTTAGAAAAGGTGACCGCGGACTCTTTGATGCTTGAGGCCAACTGCAGTACTCCTAAATGCCTGACAACTTCAGGGAAGGAGTCTGCTGAGGTGGAAACATGCAATAAAACTGGCAGAACACCAACTCATTGTTGTTCAAAGATAAATGAAAATACTCCTGGTGGTGGTGCTCTTCGTTATGCACTTCATCTCCGTTTTCTATGCCCTTCACTGAAGAAGTCTTCTAAATCAGCTCAGAAATGTGCATCCGATCCTATAGCTATACCACAAAAGATGAGCTTAGGTGTAGAAGGGGAGCGCAGGTTCTACTTATACAATGACTTGAGAGTTGTGTTCCCTCAACGCCATTCAGATTCTGATGAGGGCAAGGTATGTGATTTTAAATTCATGCAATATGTGGCTTCCAAGGTGTCATCACTTGACTTAGCTGCGTGCACAAAATTGTGAATGAATTTCCCTGATGTGTTGGAAGGCAATATGGTACATATATAAGTTTGATGCTCATTTCTGGTAAAATAATGATTGTGATGTTGAAGCAGCTGATTAATTGGCTGCTGGGCGTCTGCAGCAAATATTATTGGCATCATTAGGATTGCTTAAATTTCTTTATTTTTCTTCTTCTCTAAGTAGCATTGATTTATAATTCAGGATATTTGGTAAATTGCACATGCTTTATTTTTATACTAGTTTAGTAATTCTGAATAGATAATCAAATGTAAGGAATTCTTTCAAGATTTTCTTCCATGACTTCCAAGTGAAAGTGCCCGTGTCAAGTTTCAATGGGGAAAAAGTTTAAAACTAACAAGAAACATGGGCAGTGCGGAAAAGGGGCCACACAGCGCAACAGAAGTGGGAAAACCCTGGCAAATTTCCCTTGAGGATGGGAGTGAGACACACCAAGAAGATAAAATGCTTGAGAGCAAGCTTTTCTTCATTCTGAATGTCTGGAAGAGTGTAGATATGGACAATAAAAAATCATGTTACTATTTTCTTTTTGGTTCCCTACCTTGTCTAATAGACTAACTAGAATTTGTTTTGCTTTCTTTGGCAGTTAAATGTAGATTACCATTTCCCAGAAGATCCAAGATATTTTGACATCAGCAACTGAAACATCTAATTCATCTCAATGGAGCTGAATCCTTTGCTGACACTGTACATGCTTCTTTTTAGTCATCTCATCTCGAAATGATTGACGACTAGCCCCACACAACCAGTAAATACCTCAATCCAATAATCAGTGGGTTAGATTTTTACATTTTTAAGCTCTCGAAATGATTCCCATTTTTGCTGGTGAAAAATTGCTTCTTTAGAATTATTATATGTAAATACCTCATGGTGCTGCATGTTGGGCCACGTGATTTTGGCGGGAACCAACATAAATCATAACGGGTCGTTTGTTTAAAATTGAAATTTGGACTTCCTTGCAAGGTATGATCCATTGGGCGTGCCTAAGCCTAGTTCTTCTCATGGCCCCAGAGGCCCAAATAAGCGATTCCCATTTGACATGAGAGGCCGCCAGAGTTTATAACCAATCCTTTTACGAGCATTAATAATAATATTAATAATAAAATCAAAGAGAAAAGAAAAAGAAATTATAATCAATCCTTTCACGAGCATTAGCTAGAGGTACAGATTTTCTCTTACAACTGTACATATACGTGCATTCAATTGCTTGTACATTATTATTACTCATATGATTATTAATTCTTAAATGTATAAATCTTTAGCTGTTTGGGAGGGTGATTGTTTTTTAAAGTGTTTTTTATTTAAGAATATATTAAAATGATATTTTTTTTTATTTTTAAAAAATTATTTTTGACATCAGCACATTAAAATGATTTTAAAACATAAAAAAAAATTCATTTAAAATAAAAAAAAATTGATTTTGTTGGAAACGACAATTGTACCGCCTTCCCAAACAAGTTCTTAAATGTATACATTTCATCCATATTTTTTCAAGAATTATCATGCAAACTAATTACGATTTAACCTTGAAAAAAAAAAAGAAGGGAAAAGGTGGAGTAAAAGAAGCAGTAACCTCTCACTTAAAAATTTAAAATTTTAGGTGATACATTAAAATATAATTTATATTATTTTTTTCAAATAAAAACTTTTTGAGTTTAAAACTTTTTTAAATTCATATTATATTATGCTTGATTTTTATAAAATAAAATAATAATAATAATAATAATAATGAGATTTAAACCCGTCATTGGTCAACAAAATTTTGAAAATATATTAAAAAACCATCAAATTTAAAATATTAAATAAAAACATATAATTCCATTATAAACACACAGATAAGAAGCAGCAGCATTGAAATACTGGTGCTGGCACGCTTACAATAATGATAGGCCAACCTAAGACAATCCATTACAGGAAACCCAATAATTCCCTGTCCCACGATCAGCCATCAACCTTAAGAACCCACCTGGTTTTTTTTTTTGAATAATAATAATTGGTTCTTGGGACCTGGGCTAGTCACACCTCACCGGTCACTAACCTATGGAGCCACAGTACTGCGACTGCAACTTCTGAGTCCAAATGTCACATAACCATCCACTCAGTCAGTCTCCCAGACCTCAGTGTGGTTTAGTTGACGTGGCCCTTCCTAGTTGAGAAGGGAATAATCCCATTCTTCGTCGGCAAGTTAGAAATGTTCCATTAATAGATAAATATTATTGCTTTACTAAACATGCAGTGGCTTGTATTTTAGTTTTACTAACTAGGTAGTTGCCTGCGCTCTGCGGGACCCAATTTTTATATATATCTAGTAATAATAATATATAAATATTTTTAAGAAAATAAAAAATATTATATTCAGGTACTTGGCTCGAATAAATTTAATAAACTCGGTAAATATATTATTAGAAAATAAGATACTGACAATAAATAAAGCAAAAAAACAATGATTCAATTCCAGAGATGAATACTTGCCAATATTTTCAAACCGTCCCAATGAAGCTATTTGTTAGCAAAGTAAAAAATATATATATACTATTAATTTTCTAAACCATGACCCAATTTATAAGACCCAATTAACTATACATAAGAAAATCATGAGGGTTAAAATCACAAAAAAATATATTCTAAAATCAAAGAAACACGATAAAAATAATGAGAGTTCGAATTGCAATAAAAAATAAATCAAAAGGCAGTGGCCAGGCCCGAGTTCAAGGCTTTTTTTTATATATATAAAAATGTAATGGGGGCATAGGACACGTCATTCGTCCCAATTATCTAAAAAGGAAGGAACGTGTTGTTTGCACTAGTAGACGACACATCATCTTTATAACCTCGAATTTGGCTATTGTTGTGGTAAAAAAAGGCTCCTTCGTTTTTATATTTTTTTCTTCCAAAAATCTATTTTCTACCCATTATTTACCCAAAACACCTAGAGATCTTGTTAAACCACCCCCTATGGTACATATGAGTTTCAATTAAGTCCCTTATCTTTTAATTATTATTTTTTTGTAAAAAAATAATCGAATTAAGTTATAAATATATTAAGATTCACGTGAACACATAATTAAATTCAATGATTGTTACGTTAACAATCAATATAAATAAAAAGACATACACACACATGTCTAATGATTGTTACGTTAACAATCAATATAAATAAAAAGACATACACACACAAACATATGTCTAAGGCCCTTTTCCCCGTGGCCATACATGGTTCCATTCATTCCTCTCTCTCACACACAGGCAAAACAGTTCAGCAACCCCTTCGATGATTGGCCTGTCCAGTTTCCACCATTTTTATTTATTCTTGCTTGCTTGCTTGCTAGCATTTTATTAGAGAGAGTAACAGAAAAGAGAGAGAAAACGCACGCACACCATACAATATTTGCCCACGCCACTTCTCCACTCTTAAACTAATAAAATTACAGATATTATTTTTTAATTGTTTTTTAAAATATTATTTACTTATAAATATATCAAAATAATATTTTTATTATCAAAACCAAAAAAAAAAATCATTTTGTTTTTAAAATGTACTTTTAAAATGCTTCCCATCCCAGACACCCGTTAAGTAAGTAGATATCATCCTTCGTTTGCAATTCCCTATTCATCCCATAATTTTTTTTTTCCTTCCCAGACATTGTTGTTCCCATTCTGCCCTTCTCCCCTTAATATGAAAATCTTTCAGAGCCTTAAAACGCAGCTATATGCATCTTGATGTGCGGTGAAATATAACTTTCTTAGAACATAGAATTGACTCTTGTTACCCTCTTGAGCGTGCGCATCTGCATGCTCACATGAAAATTATTTTTCGTTTAAAGATTAAATATATATTCATAAATAAAAAATACTTTAAAAATACAAAAATAACTAACCAGTACACCTTCCCCCCCTCTCCTGGTGAGTAGTACTAGTAAGTGGTAACTACTAGCTAGGACTGCAAGAACAGTACAAGGGATGAAATAAGGAATAATAACTTTGCCCCCTTTCTCTCCTAAGTAGTTGTTGTGTTGAGGTGATTACTAACTAATACTTTATTCGCCACATCAATTATTATTTTTTATTTATAAATATTTAAAATAATATTTTCTTATAATTTAAAAATTATTTTTAAACAAAAATAATAATCAAATCACACTTTTAAACGGAGTCTACAGTCTATTTTTAGAATCTCGGTCAACAAAGCAAGTGAGCAAGTTATTTAACTTTATTTTTTAAAATTTAGTCATGTTTTTTTTTTAACCGAGGTGTTCGGCCTGATTTACGTACACCATAATTAGTTTTTGGATCTACTGTTCACTTTTTAAATTCAATAAATAAGTAAGATATCGTGAGAATAACAAATATACATAAAAAAGATCGAACCCGAATACAGAAAAAATGAACAAGCCTCACATGCTTAGTCATGATTTTTGTTTTGCTAATATATGGGACAATGTTCATGTTACCTGGACATGGAAAACGATTCAGATTAAACGAATTCTGGAATCTTTCTCACTTGCTTTTGATATTCATGCATGTCAATATTTAATTCCAGTTTGAAAGTATAATTAAGATTATTTTTAAAAATATTTTTTGATCAGAAATATATTAAAATAATATATTTAAAAAAAAATTATTTTTAACATCAACACATGAAAATAATATAAGATTATTATTTTTTTAATTTAAAAATAATTTTTTAAAAATCGTTTTCAAAATTACTTTTGAAATACAATATTAAATAGGAACTTGATAGCATCATGCACTAAATTAATACGCTTTAGTGCTATGCTTATCAATCAATCAAATGAGCTCACCAAATTTTAACTTTAATGTCATGATAGCAAATTGATGAAGTTAATAAAAAGAATTACATGACCGAGCAATTATTAATCACCTATAATTACAAAACTTAGTATAGTTTAGCTAATTAATTAATTTGGTCCAGTGATTCGTTGGTTTGGAGCTTAATTTAGAGTGGGGTTTGAACCAATATTTTTATTATTTTTATCAAAATAATATTATTTTATTTTTTAAAAAAATTATAATTTGGATCGATAAATCCATTAATCAACAAATTAACTACCAGGTTAATACTTGTACATATTCAACCGACAAATCAAAAACTTCATGCCCTTTATTTTTGTCTAAGGTCATTTTCATCTAACTTTTAATATCTGTTTTTTCTTCTTCTCTTTAATAATTATAATCATAATCTTAATTAGAAATCTGTTATGAAAAACATCAATTAATCAATCTTAAACCCAATAAAAGTTCAAAACTACCATTATATGTGAAGACAGAGAGGGGCATTTCCGTCCATCTGTTCACAGCCAATCATATCCCTCCATTCTCTCTCTGCACATACAAACAAAAAACCTTAAACCCCATAAAAATCTCACTCCCTCACTGACCCTCACACTCTCATCTCCTTCTCTCTGAAAAATTAAACAATGGCAGACCCATCGATCTTCAACTTCTTCAACCATCAACACCAACAGTACCCTTCTGCTTCTTCTTCTTCTCCTTCTTCAAGACCCACAAAGAAAAGCTCAACAAACCTAGCCCAACCCCCCTCTTCTCGTCACTTTCCATGTCTTTACTGTCCTCGCAGGTTCTACACCTCTCAAGCTCTTGGCGGCCATCAAAATGCCCACAAACGTGAAAGAGCTGCTCTACGCAGAAACAACAACACTCTCAACGCTGCCATCTCAACAGACCCTTCATTGATTATACCTTCACCATTTCTTAACCACAACCTCCCACCACCAGCAAGTCCTCCTGCAGCGCCCTTTTTCAACCAATACCACCGATTTCACCAGCAGGCTCTAGACCACCCCATGATGATTACCAGCTACCAGTTCCCAGCACCACCCAGTACAAACGGTGTCTATGTTTCGGCTCCTCACTATGGTGGGTTTTATGGTGTTTCTGCAGCCGCTGCTTCTCTTGATCATGATATTATTGGTAGTGGTCATGATCTGTCAACAAGTACTGATAATGATGATCCTAATGACCCTACAAATGTTGACCTTACCCTCCGTTTATAAGCTATGATTAGTTTCTTGATTTTTGGGTTAATTATGGGCTCTTTGAAAGCGACTAGGTTTACAAAGTAATCGATGAGAATGGAGAGGCCTTGTTTTGTCTCTCTTTTAGGGTTAAATTTCATTCAGATTATCTTAAATTCCATGTTCTTAGAGTTTTAACTTAGTTAGCAGTGGTTTACATGGAGACTAATCAACTCTTCGATTATCAGTACTTATGTGTACTGATGATGTTATTAGATGGTATCTCATAATTAATATGCATGGTGTTAATGTTACTTGATCTTGATCTCTCTGTCATGTTCTTTTTAGAGCCATACATACATACGTATACATACATACATATATATTCTCAAGGGTGCATGTTTTACTATCCCAAAAATGCCCTTCTGGTGACCGGAGTGGAATTTTCTGGTGGGGTTTGAGTACTAGAGAGGAACAAGCAGGTGTTAATTAATATTAGCTTGCAATTAATCATATATGCTTATCAATATCAATCATAATTAATTAGAGTTTATACTTCATTAATATAAATGGCTTAATTACATTTTAATCTTTCAACTCTCTTCCCCCCCGCCCCCCTCTTTAATGGTGATGTAGCTGGGTTAAGAGGTTTGTCTCTAATTTACAGATTCCTTCCCCTGGACAGGTGTGATTCAAATATTCTCTTCAGCTGTCCTGTTTTGTTTTTGAAAAGAAAAACCAAAACCCCAGAGGCAAGGGTTTCTTTCGAGCACATGTAACGCTTACTCGAAAAAGAAGACGACGATGGGGAAGAAGACTGAATCATGAGCTTAATACTTGTGGTGGTGGGCATGGAGGAGTTTCCGTGTGCACCACCAGAGTGATCATATTCTCAGAATAATGGGGGCGTGTACAATAGCCCCCAACCTCTGATGTGAATTGTGGAGCTAGCTAGCAGCTACCTATGTGTATGTGATAGGCCTATAGCCACATGGACCCCACTTCTATTCTCTGAAAATAAGATCCCCGCACGCAGCGCACGCTTGGTAAAAACAATTTAAAACTTGTTTTTTATTTTTTATTTTAAATTATTTTTTTAATATTTTAATCTGTTATTATCAAAAATAAAAATCATTTTTAAAAAGCAAACACAAGATTAAAAACAGCACAAACACAGAACGAAAACTCTTTGCAGAGATAAGCTGAGCGGAAAGGGTAGAAAACGACATGCCGCAGTGCCTACGGGATCTTGGCCGCTACGTACGTACTTATGTGGCTGGCTGATCATCTAAAATTCCATAACCAATTTGATTTCCATTGCACGTGTGAACTCCTTACGTGCCCTGTACACATGCACACACACGAGTGCATGCTCGAGAGAGGGGAGCTCAAACGGAATAAAGAGGAGATAGTTTTCGCGTGGCGCAATATTTGTATAGAAAAAAAGAGGCCTGGTCCTCGCCCACCCTTGTATTTAATTTAGTAACAGCAACAGCAAGAGTTGATACATATTTGCGGTGGTACTAAACTCCAGCAGGCATTGCGGAGCGGAGCCAGGACACAGTACAGGTATTATGTCAGAGAGCTGGTATGATGATACTTGGTCTGTGAATGCCATTGGGAATGGGAATGGGAATGGCAATGCCATTGTATTTTTTAAATGCTTTTTTATGTATTAAAATAATATTGTTTTTAAATATATTTTTGATATAAACATATTAAAATATTTTAAAATACCAAGTAATTTTAACTTAAACTAAAAAATAAAAAAAATCATTTTTTTAAATACATGTCAAATATTCTTATATGTGTGAAACAACTTTTCAAAATTGTTTTTGAAAAAAATTGAATTTTTTTTATTTTAATTTTTATTTTAATATTTTTAGATTATTTTGATGTGATGATATCAAAATTATTTTTTTAAAATATTATTCTTATATTTTGTGTACACTCCTATCCTTAATTCCGATAAGTAATGTTATTTTTAATTAATCTAACATTAAGTCGTTCTATACTTGTAACCCAATTCTTGTACTGGACCTTCAATCAGATCATGGCTGGACATGGATTAATAACATTGCAATTTGGTTGCCTGGTACTTGGGCTTTCGTGGTCTGGTTTCGAAAAACTTAAAGAGCTCAAGATTCACCAAACTATATATTTCTTTTTTAAGAAAAAAAATTAATGTATAGTAATGTGAGAAAAACACAAGTGATTTTTTTTTATATATTTCAAGATATATTAAAATAATATATTTTTTAAAATTTATTTTTCACACCAGAAGAAAAGATGGTGGCTGTCTAGGTTTTTTGTGCGCGGTGGCATCCCCAAACAAGAGGTCGGTCTATCGTGATAACAGGAAGTCATACGGCTGACCCTCGTTGCTCAAGAAACACAAGGCGTTTCATAAAACGCCGAATATGTACTTATTTAATAAATTTATATAAATATTTTGCTCATTCTGTAACCCATATCTTACAGGCATTTTCTTTTTTAATTACGTTTAAAAACGTTTCTAAAATATTTCTAAACTTCAAAAATTATCATAAACTACTTATAAAGATATCTATGAACATTAATTTAGGGATGGTTTTATTCATGGCCGAGTGCGAGTTTTGTGAGTTTATATGACGTATCAATATTAATTACACGAGTTCAATTGTAAAAGATTTATGATCTGTATAATAAATCCTGAGTCAAGTTAAAATATATGTTTTTTATAAAAATCTGAAACAATTGAAATTTTAGTTATAAACCTTTTTTTTAGAGGAGTGTTGACTCGTATTCAAAATACAAGTTGCCTTGACATTGATTTAATTAGTATTTTATTTAAAACATTATATGCCTTATCAGCCCAATTGTGTCCTTTTCTTTTCAGAAAAGAAGGTCGGAAAGAGGAGCCAACTGGGAAGTAACAACGGCAAGGTGAACGACGTACCTCATCTGATTTCATCATCAATTCTTTCAGGTCTTTAGAGCACCCGGCCTTCCTTTTTTTTCATATCTATATTTGGCCTACAATCTCTTTTCCAGGACACAAGTACGTCTGATTAATATTGTTGTAGTCTTTGCTGTCGCAGTTAGAAATACAGGTTTTCCTACTGGGAAATTTAAAAATATACACAGAACAGAAACAAAATATCATCTGTAAATTATTTACTATTACATACAAAATTATTTAAGAAACATGACGGTCATTAATACTTGTTGGTGAATCCAATGATAATATTTATGTTATAACCTGATAAAATGCCTCTCCTCTCCCTCTCCTTTTTATACTACTGAAAACAACACACAACAACAACCTTTACCTCTTCATTTTGTCACAAATGAAGTTCTTATCATCACAAATTTAGCAATCTTTTCTCTTTAGGACTGTTTGAGAGTGTGGTTGCGGTAGCTTTTTAAAGTGTTTATCGTACCGAAATACATCAAAATGATATATATTTTTTAAAAAATTATCTTTGAAATCAGCACATCAAAATGATCTATAGCACACAAAAACATATTCATTAAAAATGAAAAAAATAATTTTTTTTCAAATTTCAGCCAAAAACCGGTGGGATTGCAATGCTAAACGGGCACTTAGTGTCCCTACTCTAATTCATTTTTCCTTAAAGATCCATCATATCAAGTAAGCAATACTATCTTTTTTATTGAAATCTATTTTTTTTTGTTAATTTTTGGTATTTTTATTTAGCATATGCAATTTGTCTATGTTCTTACTTGCTTTCTAGCTTCTTTTTTTTTAATATAGAGATTTAAAATTGATGAAGATGATGATATCAATGAGATTCAGTTCAATAAAAAAGATTATGAGAAGAATGAGAAAACAATTCTAATTATAATGATTTCAAACTAATTTTAAATATTTTTTTAGTTATTTCTTCATAATTAATTGTTGTTAACACTAATGGAATGTTTATTATTATGATTTTATTATTATGTTATTGAACAAAAAATGCTATTATTATGTTGTGGTTTTATTATATTTGTAGGGTGAACGGATATAGAATACAAAAATACAAGGGAAAAAGCTGTTTTATATGGATGCATTTATTGAAAAAATATAATATACCAACACAATTACTCTTAGACGAAGTCCCTCGGAAAGTCTAGAGAGTTGGAAAACATTATATGATTTTATTAGTGATAATTACATATGGAATTATTAACAAATTAACTAAATCCTTTAGAATGCTTAAAAAAGTTGAAAATAAGTATATGACTTTGCGTTTACATATTATAGATGAAATTATCGATGGACCAAGTTTCTTAAAGAAATCTATAAAACTCGAAGAAAATTATAGGACTTTTCTACTAATAATTACAAACAAAATCACCGAAAATATGAATTTTCATCAATGGGTCTTGTAGGGTGTTTGGAGTGAATGTAAGTAGGGGTGAGAAAATAAATTAAAAAACCGATCAAACCAAGAAAATTAATTGAGAAAAACCAAACCATTACAAAATTGAATAAACCGATTAAGATTTTGTTAAAAACTTCTGGCCCGGTCTGGTTTTTAAGGCTAAAGCCGGTATACCAAAATTGATACAACGAGTTCAAATAAAAATATATATTATAATTTATTTATTTTTCCGGCTCGGTTCAAATTGTTTGACTTGATTCCATTTTGATGAAACGGGAAAACGAAAAAGCATGGTTAAAGTAAAAAATAAAATAAAAAACTTAACAAAACCAAAATTATTTTTCGGTTTTTTAGTTAAAAAAGTTAAACAAAATTGAAAACATATGCTCGTGAGGAGCAGCAACTTCCAGTCTCTATAACATTAAGAATCATCGAGGAGCTAGCTACAGCTTTATTAGCAGACGAGGCATCACTTCCATTTATTACAGATTGTTTTGCACCCCTAAGCCCATCATCGAGGTCCTCACTAAGCTTTCATAGGAAGCCTATTTATCCACCTCCCACCACTATTGAAGGATGTCAAACCTTTTTACATCTCGAAAGGTACTTGAGATGTTTATATTTAGGACAAGGTGTTTGAGAATTTCATTCGGTGGTCACATTCTAGTGTAGAGAAATAGAATAAGAAGATTCATGGTTTCATTACCATGCACACCAACGAATCCATTATGTTCATTTCGCATGCAAAACGGATGGTAAGATTTTATTTTATTAAATATTTTATTTAAATTGTCTTATTATATAAAAATGCTTGACTAACAATAGCTTCTTTGCATAGGCTATGATTATTGATTGCGTTCCAAGACCAATGAAGTTTAATTTTTGTTCAAAAAAGGGTGCAATAGTTTGTTGATAGTCAAGCTCGAGTTATGTTTGAAAATGGGTGTTTATAATAATATTTTTATTGATAAAAGTTATAAAGAATAACAAATTTAAAGTCATATTGAAATCGTTCGGTGTGGTTGTTACGAGGAGTATCAGTGGTTGGAAATGATTTATGAGAATTTCCTGTAATTGTAGGAGGGGACACAAGTGTGGTGCCACAACAACAACAACAAGGGACCACGAGTAGAGCATCCACAGTAGGTAGGTGATTCATGCCTATGTTTCTAATTTAATTTTCATAGTGAAAATGTGTGATTTATGCTTACAGTTTTGGTGAAAGTTTAAGAAGATATGATGTATCAATAAGAATATTTAAGACATGTGTATCAGGGAAGTTTGAAAATGTCATGAACAAAACATGGTTATGGCTAGTATACATTTAGTGTATGTTAGGATCCCGGATAAAGGGATCGACAAGAATGGTTAGCATACATTTACTGTATGCTAGGATCCCGGGTAAAGGGATTGGTAAAAATAGCTAACATATATTTAATGTATGTTAGGATCCCGGATAAGAGGATCAACATGAATAACTGTCATACATTCAGTGTATGCCAGGATCCCGGATAAAGGGATCACCAAAGAAAATGACTAGCATACATTTAGTGCATGTTAGGATCCCGGATAACGGGATCCACATGAATAACTGTCATACATTCAGTGTACGGATAAAAGAGATCACCAAAGAAAATGGCCAACATACATTTTAGTGTATGTTAGGATTCCGGATAAGGGGATCATCATGAATAACTATCATATATTCATTGTATGCAGGATCCCGGATAAGGGGATCACTATGCACAGACTAATATACATTTAGTGTATGTTAGAACCTGGATAAAGGGATTGTGGTGCAATGCTAAAACACACATTCATGTATGTTGAACTTTCAAGAGTAAAATGAAAATATATGAGGTATTTTACGGACTCGGGAAGGGATTTTCTCCGATTTCTAATGTTGGTAGGGTGATAAGGATAACAGAAATGCTTAGTATTGACAATACTTAGTATCGGTTATATTTAGTATCGACAATACATAAGTGGGGAAGATAATTTGGTTTTCAAATAGCTATGCTGATTATTTCAATTATATATGATGGCATATCGTGAGTTTAATAACTTTAATATGATTTCTTCTAGAATTTCTTTATTAGATTATCTTGTATCTCTATTCCAGGTCCATCATCTTCACGTCAGGAGTGAAGCTATCGTTTCTTAATTTTTGTATCTAATAGTAATTTGTATAAATTAAATGTTGACAAACTGATAAGTATGTTCACTATTTTTGGAAAAATATTGGAATGTAAGAAAATTAACTAGTTTTGTCGTATTTTATTAAATGTGATTGGATTTATATCAACTCTAGTGTAAATGGTTGAATGATGTTAATGTATGGTTTATTAATTATGGTTGTGATGAGGATGATGTTTAAGGTTTTGTAGACCTGGGATGAATGGGTCAAGATTGAATTAAGGGTTATGTTATTGTCCACTTGTTAATTTTTCGAGACATATTACTATTTTGAGACCTGTTATTGTTTGAGACCTGTTACTAATTTAGGTCATGTTACTGCTCGCTTGTTATTGAGATAAAAAAAATATATGTTTTTTTGGCGAATATGTATTAATAAGATTACGTGGCCATCCCCAAGAGTAGAGGGTGTTACAGATACAAGGACAATCATTTGATGTATTTGTAACTCGATCTAGATTTGTAGTTGATGACTAAATCATTTGATGGATCTGATAGAAACTATGTTTATGGTATCTCAAACACTATAATCGAGGATATGCAAATGAGTCATAGTCTTCAACTATTGGTTACTCACAATACGGTGTGATCGAACAATCTTCAACCATCTAAACAATTGCACGATAAAAAGTTGAAGCTCGGATAACCCGACTTAATGCTAAGACGACCTAACTTAGGTATATGCAATATTCTGATAGTACTTATATATATATATATATATATATATATATATATTAAGTAAAGTTTTAGAAGAGAGTTTTCAATGAAAATCATACAAAATCCTGGTATGTTAATTAAATAAACCCTTTTAAAAATGTATTTGCGACTGAACACACTTTCTTCAGCCACACGTCACTGCTAAACTAACGGAACCTTAATTACCGACTTAAAAGATGTACCAATAAACAAATAGCTAATATTAATGTCGGCTTTTCTTTCAAAAAGTTTGAACTTTTTCTTTATAACAAAAATAAAGATGTACTAATCCTCCACATGTAACCTTTAATCATTTAACTTTGCAAGAAGATTCCTGTTTGACACTAAATTTTTTAAATGTTTTTGAAAAACCTTGATTTTTTTAATTTAAATTATTTTTTTTTATGTTTTTAGATATTTTATATATTGATATGAAAAATGATTTTTTTTAAAAATAAAAATATTATTTTAATATATTTATAAACAAAAAAATACTTTAAAAAACCTTAAAATACCATCACGAACAGAGCCATCAGTCATCATGGTTATGGAAAAATCAAAAAAACAATACAGCGTGTTAGAGATGAAATCTGTTTCTTTGTCATATTGTCTTTACGTGAGAGGAAAAAGGATCGCTCAAGGTTTTGATTAATCCTTGAACGTACACGTGGCCACACGAGGAGAACTGATGCCAGAATCAAATAAGGTTGCTTGACCTGCGAGCTTTATAAATTTACTCACGGTCCCATTCCTGTGTTAAATCTCCCTGTGAGTCTGCAAGATAGGACCCCCCCTACGCCTCACATCATCATGGACATGACCGACGGAGCAGGTGCTCCGGCCCAAGAGAATGATTATTCTGTGTGGGCAATTCCACCTGAAGATGTGACAGAAAGGCTGAAGAAGTTGATGGGGGGTCTCAGATCAGAGTTCGGGGGGCCTGAGATATTCCAGCCACATATAACTGTCGTGGGTGCCATCAGCTTAACAGAGCAGGATGCTTTGGAGAAGTTCAGGTCAGCTTGTGAAGGGATCAAGGCTTACCAGGTTAAGACTGATCGTATAGTTACCGGAGCTTTTCCATCTCAGTGCCTTTATCTGCTATTCCAGTCAACGCCTGAGGTGGGTCTTAAGACATTCCCTAGGGTTTGATGGTAATGCTGCTCTTTTCTGGATTCTGTTCTCTCCAATCCCGTTTTAGATGCATCGAGTTTCACATCCCTGTTTCTTTAACCCTTCCAGGTCATGGATGCCGGTGCACACTGCTGCAGGCATTTTGGATACAATAGGTCTAATCGTGAGTGTTCTTCACCTTTTCAATTGTACAACTTGAGTTCACATGAGCTTGTATAAATTATCGTATTTTTCCACGTATATTTGATTATCCTTGTAGAGTACATGCCCCATCTTAGCCTTCTTTATGGGACTCTGACAAATGAAGAGAAGGAGAAGGCTAAAGAAGAAACTCATGTCCTTGATGAGAGCATCGATGACTTGAACTTCCAGATAAGTCGCCTGGCATTGTGGATGACAGACCGCAAAGACAATACTTTGGAAACGTGGAAGCTGATTTCTGAGTGCAGCCTTAGCCCCAACTAGTTCTGCAATTCTTCTCTCTCAAGGCATATAGTTAGAACAAGACATACCACCAAGTGCTATTCAGCTGTATGTGCACTTGGTAAGGCATGCAAATTTGTGGACTTAGCTGGGCAGGAAAGTTGCTTTATCATGTTATAGGATGCTGTATATCATGAATACAGTATAAATTTATTCAACAATCAGAGTATCCATCATCGATGTTGTATCAACAATTGAATCTAATATCACTATTTCACTAGGCCAAAGCATCCAAACATGATGATGAATTATGATTATTGATATAAAAATTGGAGGATGCAGCAACAGTTTGGATCATATCGTGAGGCTCAACTGTGCCATTTTCCGAGTTTATTTGACAATCCGGATTGATTAGCAAACCAGATTGCAGTGTGTATAATGCAGAAGAAACATATTACAAATGTTCGTAATCCGAACTTCACCACAATCATCTTCTCCAACAACACCAGATAACACAATCTTTACTCCAAATCTTGCCGCCAATCTAAGAAACTCAGATTGTTATGGCCAGATAAATATTCTCATTTTATGATGTAGTTATGTACCTGTATAGAATATTTTTGATGTTCGATGGAAACTTTAATTTTATAGATCTTTATATGCATCAACGTATTATTTGAATCCTTATTCTCATTATAATCATAATTTTAAGGTTAATTTCAACATTAAAATTAGATTATATTAATACTTGTAAAAGATTGTGCCTATCACAAATAAAAAGTGCAAAACTGACTTGTAACTTGACTCATCCAAAACTACAAAAAGTTGTTTAGCATTGAGGCTACCAAGACAAAAAGAGATAAACATATCTCACCTAAATGGTAGGATTTTTATGGGGATAGATGTTCAGAACTATAAAAGTTTGTAATCCAAGTTCTAAGCTTGACTCATAGCTCATGTGGATGGATATGAGTGTAACTATAATGCATTTGAGATTATGTTTTTTTTTTTTTTAACTTTTAGTGTTTTTATATTCGTTAAGAATCTTATATGCCATCAACTTGACTTGTTTATTTAGGTTCATACAAAACAATGAAATCATTTGCATTAGGGAAAAATGAATGACAACCAAGTAAAAAAAACAAGCTAATAATTTTGGTGAAGTTTTATATTATCTTTTATTTAATGATGATTGGATAACTAAGAGAGAAAAGCATGATGACTTATCAAATATTTGCTTGGTGTCATTGATGATGGAACACGGGAAAAATGGTAAAGAAGATGAAAGTGATGATGAAGAAATTTCTAATGATGCTTAAATGGAGACCCATAGTATTGAAGGTGATTTAAAATTCAAATTGATATCAGTCTAGATAATTCAAGAAGTTTTGAGTTAAATATTGTTGACAATATTGGTGCGGGTATTACTAGCAGCAAATTTTTAAAATTCAAAATTTCTAAGTTTTGAGTAGATGCTTGAACTTTTCTACTGTTTATCATATTTTTATTTTAATTGTGTTTTACTGTTATTTACTATTTGATTTAAATTGTCAAATAAATAATTCATTGCGAAAAAACTTGCATACAATTTTACGATCTGATTTTACAATCCGAATTTACATTGAATTTTTTGTGTTGTATCAAAAAAATATTTTTGACAACCTTGCTCTATACTGCAAATTATTTCCATGAATTCTCTTGTGAGCATAGTACAAGAGGGTAGAATAGACTAGCTCACTCTTCAGCCAAGTATGAAAGTCAGGAGACTACTATTATAGAGGATTTACCTCCCTATTTGAAAGACCAGTCGGAGAGTAATGTACCTGGTTCTACTCTTTGAATGAAATCCAGAAAGTTATCAGCAAAAAATGGCAAGGAAATGAGTTGGTGGTTGGGTTCTTAATCCTCATCATTTCAGGTGTTTTTTCGGCAACAACAACAATTAGTAACAAATCCAAACCAACTCTTTTTCTTTCACTCTTATGATGGAGGACCCAATGTAAAACATGCAAAATAATGAGAGAGATTGATATGGAGATTTGTATTTTTTATTGAATATTTGTTTTTCAGGTTGGATATTTTTGTACATTACACAGTGAAGATACTCAAGCTGCCGAATCTGTACTTTGATCAAAATGTTATACAGATGGTGTTCATCCAAATACAGAGTACAAATTCATTCAGAAATCTGAGTTTCCCAGTCAAGGACTATTGTTTGACTGTCGTGGATGCTTATCAATGTGGAATCAATGAATGTAGTCATGGAATGTGTATATACCATCTAATCAAGACATGGAATTATGATTATTTATGTATCAATTGGAGGGGTAGAGCAATGATTTGGATCATACCGTGAGGCTCCAGTATGCCATTTTGCTGAGCTTATTTGAGAATCCAGATTGAGTATCATATCAAAATGCATGTGTAGACTGCAGAAGAATCAAAGCTCAAATGTTGGAACTTCAGAATCAAACCCGTGTGTGGACTGGTAAGCTAGCCGAGCCAATATATTTCTAAAAGGGTCACTTTCTCTTTTCTCCTGCAAAAAAGCTAGGCATTTCTCCACCTCAGACTTGACTTGCATGTATAACTCATGCGCATTGTCCTTGTCTCTTAGTTCACGCATCCTTCCTGTGGGGCAGAATTTTTTATTGAAGTCAATCTTTTGTATATGAATTATCCAAACAGCATTGCAAAATTTAAATGGCCACTTTACATAATCAGTAATTCAAGCCAGTCTGTTAGTGCATGATTATATTTAATACAGCAGGTTGTCCAATGATCATACCTTCTGTTTCAATTGGTTTCCCAAAATAGTAATAAAACCTGCCTGGAAATTTTGGTAAGACTACCGGAGAATGAATATCTTGGTTCACCTCAGAATTCAATCCAGTCCTATAATAAAAAGAGGTACGAAAATCTATACTGAGAATAAGGAAATAAATTTGAAAATACGAATAAATTGAAGTAACATAAATTGTGATTTGATAAAAGTCAAGCAAAGACAATGCTACCTCACTGTGTTAGCCTCCTCCGACAGTTCTTTTATAAAATCCTTAAGGAAAGGAATCTTCATTTGATCATCATAATCAAAAACTACCTGAGACAATAGACTCGATCATTCACTAGCATCAAGTCAAATCACTGTAACCAAAAGTGACTTTGACAAAAGTGAATCCATATACAGCGCCTTTAAATGGTGTGGATGTTATGTTTGAGATGACAAATCACAATTCATCCAAGCTATTCATGTAAACACGCAGATGATGTTTATATCTGTTAGAAAATAATATAAATTATATTTTTGGGCCTCACTTAACAGCTAAAGCTATTAGGTGAGATAGTTCCTTAACATGGTATCAGAGCTTTGTTGACCCAGCGATCACGAATTCGAATCTTGCCACCTCCATTCTATTTGATAAAAATCAAGCACAAGGTGGTGTGGACCTATGTAAGTTTCAAACCCAAAAGGCTTTCACTTGAAGGGGGTGTTAGAGAATAATATAAATCATATTCTAGGGTCTCACCTAACACCACAAGCTTTTAGGTGAGATGATTCCTTAACTATACTACCAACAAGACTTTTTAGTTGCACTGACTGAGTCACAAAGCTGTTGCTCCCTTTGTGATCATGCTTGTGGATCATTACCATTATTAAATGCTTTGCACATGCTTAACTACAGTTGCCTGGTTACTATATCTATTCCCTGAAAATCGTATGTTTTGAACAAGTTGGAAGAGTGAAGAGATAACAAACCAGTGATAGTCCTGCTCAAAAATAAACTAAGGGAAAAACAATAAGAAAAAATGAATCACTCCACACTTACTTCACCAAAATCATCTTCTCCAACAACACCAAATGGTACAATTTTTGCTCCAAACCTTGCTGCCATTCTAACAAACTCAGATTGCTCTGGCCAGATTAACTTGTATTGTTCACCCTGAAAGGTCCACATGAAGAGTTGAGTTCTGCAAAGCTATTTAAACACTTTGTATCTTCAATGAAGCCAAAAAAACTGAATTACCAACGTGCTGTATAAATTGAAGCTAACTCCGTGCACCCTCTCCATATTGAATTTCTAAAACAGTGGAAGGTAGTTCTCCTTGAAAATATGGATCATGTTGGTGATATGAGTTGAATTAATTGATTCTGTGCATTATTATTGATCAACCTACACCAACCAAACTAGTCCCTTGCTTAACTGGCTTGTCACATATGGTATCATACTTTGTTAAGAAAGGAAAGCTCTTTCTGTTTTCTTTCCCCCCCTCTATGACTGGACTTGCAGACCTATGACATAGTTTTCTTTTCCCCCTCACCATCTAAATCTTACACAATATTTTGTTTAATTTATTTGTTGGGGGTTTGTATTACATATCATCATTGCCCCACAAGTTCAACATTTACTTGTATCAAGGATACAAGCTACATGCCATTTTATTTCAGACAATTTCCCCCTACAGACCAAGTGCCATACCCAGCATATCCTTGCAACAATTAAAATCAAGATTCATTTTTTTTTCTTTTGAACAAGATCAAGATTCAACTTCCTGACCGATCTGAATGTTGGATTTACTACCATAGAAGAAATGTTTATTATGGAACATAACAATTCAATACCTTTCGATGACAGGCCTCGCGCAGGCCTCCTGGGTACAGTAGCACATGGGCTTTCAAAGATAGAAGTTTGTACAAATTGTTTCCGGAAACAGGAGCTGCACCCATTATTCTGTACGTGTCAAAACTTGATAATTCAGGTAAATTCCCTTCTTTCTTTCTCATGAACATCATTGGATGTGCTATCCCTCTCATAAGAATGTTTCTTTCCATCAAAAGGTTCATGACCATTGGCACCAATTCAAATCCCAACAACATGTGATAACCAATGAACAAGACTGGTCCCTCCGAAGGAATTCCTGCAAGGCCCTTTACAATCATCCCGTCTTTTAAAGTTGACAGCATTACGGGGCTTGTAACACGCATAAGCAACCTGAAGAGAAAATTACTCATAACAAATCTGATTCCACTACTACTCAGTTAATCTTATGAATACGTTTGAGCTTTAGCTGCAGCTGCTAACCATTGACTGGCGATAGGTATTTTTGAGATAATAAATAAGGCTACCTGTTTGATTCACATATATTTCTGAATTCAGAGGGGGTTGGAGGTATATAATCAAAAACATAGTCATGGCATTTCCCATGGCGATAGAAACTAGCCCCTTTGATGACAGTCACCAAATCAACTCCATCTTCCTGCACAATGGGGCATAACTATTACATATATCAAAAGAAAACTCGCTATATAACAATTGAGACAGAATATCTTTTAAATGCATATACAAAATATAGACAAGAAGAGAGTTCGTTGTACCAAGAAGATGTAATGACCATTGTTATCAAACCTACGAATTTCACATTTTGGAAGTGCATGGCGAAGTCTTTTGCCTTCATCTTCACTTGGTAATAACTGATCCCTCCCACTAAAAACAACATAGTGAACTAAACCTCATCATTCTGGAAAAATCAAATTGAAAGCAGAAAACATTCTAACATCATGCAGAAAACATAACGTTGACATTCCTTCAATAAAGATAACTTGTAGAAGTTCAAAATAAGACAGTGCATGTAGGTTTTTCATCGATTAAAGTTCAAGTGGATAATTCAGGTCATAAAGCCAACTTCCTAGTAACATTGTCTTTTTTATGCTTTAAGCTTCGAGATAAGAATCATTTTTAGCATTTAGGAAGAAGAGAGAAATTCAATTAGTGAAATTGGAAACCTTTTTATTTAAAACTAGCTATCCATTAGGAGTTCATATTGTATAATCTAAAACAGGCTCCTATTTCTTTTCTTCTTTTTTGGGAGGAGGTGGAAGGGAAAGGATTCTTGTGCTTTTATTGTTGTTAAGCTACTGGGTACAGTGGCAGGGAAAAAATAAAAATAGTTCCGTGATATCTATATTCTACTTAAATGCTAACATGGGATAGATTATGCAAAGCTTATGACCTGGTGAGTAGCAGTGTTTGAGCTTTCACAGCATGGAGGCGTGAATTGGCAAATGCTGAAGCTGATTTAAGCATCTTTAGCTTCCACAGAAGTGTTTCTTTGGGTAGGATATTTGCTAGAACCTGTGACAAAAATTATCAATTTCTTATTTACGAGTTTAAAAAAAACATGGCCTGGTATCAGCATAAAAAAAAGGAGGTACAGGGAATCACTATCATCTCCACATAAACTTCAACAGAACACATATTACAACAAATGTCCAACATGATTATTTTTCTGAAGTCGGAAGATGCATGGATCATAATAATGATAGATCTGTCATTACAAGAGATGCTGAAGACTAAGAGTTCTTAATTTGTTGAAAAAAGTCCCTTTGACATCTTATGGATATGCATACTAGATTTCAAGAGTTAAATATGAATATAGTTTTTTTAAATAACATAATGTGGAATCTTACACGGACATATGATGACATTGCAACAACATCTTTAGATAAACCTTCGGCTGCTTGTTGTAGAGGAGGTCCCTTCATTATCTTGTCCATTGTCATCCTCAAAGGATCACCTAAACACATGCAAGGCCATAGCTTGTATCAGTTAGGGATAAAAATGTGTGTAATGCTTAATTTGAAATGTCTTAGCATGCACAATTCAAATATACTTGGAAACATACCAGAAAATTAAATAGAAAAGGAAAGGCATAACTTTACCATAATCCATTCCTTACAGCAATTTCAATTTGAAGACTATGGCATCATACTCGATTTCATTCTGACTTTTCAAATGCATACTATTTATTTTGAAAGGAGAAAAGGGCCATTGGGCATCGACTTTGAATGATACCTTGTAGTGTAATGAAAATCACTCTCGATCCAACATGTAGCAGTGGTGAAAGGTAGTGGCAACAACACATAATGAACAGACCTCAATTGGAATTTCAAATAGGCATGGCATTAATCTCAAACCAAATGTTCAAGATCCCAAACCAAACTTCTTGTGATTTATCTATCATCTATCAGACATCAAGCATATATACGTAGACAATAAAGATGAACCTGTCATGGAGCTCAGCATATAAGAAAGGCTAAGCTGATATTGAACGGGTAAGATTTCCAATAGAGGTATGAGAGGTTGCAACTGTGACATCTCAAAAGATGTTCCTGCAATAAAATCTTGAACAAATTGGTGCAGCCATAAAACAAAACGGAAAGAACTTCCAAAAACACATTTACGTGGTTGTGAAAGTATATCTATGCATTTCTTGATATTCTACAGAGGCTTGTGCAATAAATCCATGTCTTTGGTTCCCAAGTTTTTACCAGCCTCTTGCATTAATTCATTTTTTCAAAAAATTAGTGCAGCCGTTCCAAACCTTTGGATAGTCAAATGGACCATTGAAAAATTAGTGACTTCTGTTACCCCTAAAACATATTCTCAATTTGGTAACTCCAATATGATAAATACACATGTTTTTAATTCAAGTACTTGTATCAATTCTTGCTTTTAACACCCATACACTCATACATGGGGACAATATATGTCAAAACTTTCATCAATAGTAAAAGTGATAGATAATAACTAAAATCCTAGTGTTAGTAGGAATCGTTGATAAAAATAAAATTGTGTCAGACTAGTTAAATAGAATCATTGTTTAACTAGCTAGTTAGATATTTTTTATTAAATTATGATGATTAAAAAAGTACTCTCCCTATAAATATACAAAGGTCAATGTATTCAGAATTGAGTGTGTTGATCAAATGAATAAGAGCTTGGGAGGTTCAAATACTTTGTGTTTAGTTTTCAACTAGAAGCGCACCTGGATTGGCCAAAATAAGTGAAAGATCGATATCAGGATTACGAGCTGCAACAGCTAACGCAAGGCATGCTCCCAGAGATTCTCCAACAAGATATATGGGTCTATTGGGTGAATGGAAGTTCTCTGATCTAACTGTTTGTTCTACCAACTTCACTAGGTCTGAACCAATAAGATTAAAACAAAAAACAAAAAACAAAGGCAAGGGTCTAATTATACACGCTGTTGATTACATAAAATGAGTTAGGTAGTGATAGAGTGAGATAGAAAATGACCGGTAAATGATGTTCTATCCTTAACTGGAATGTGCAAGCACCATATGTCGAAAATCCTATTTTCAAAGGTAAGAAACATATTAGGTGGCAAGATTCTCATCACTAAGAGTATGGTACACTTGATCAGAATACTTACTTTCCCAGAGATTGATGATGCATAATAAGCCCTAGCCCAACACCATCGATCCCTGCGTAGTTCAGAGTTTGTTTAAATTAATCTTGCAATAACCATGAAATTGTTTTTACAAAAATGAAGTGACTACTGCATTTCCCCCCCTTCTGAAACAGCAAACACAACAATAATTGAATCAGAAAATTAAGCACAGGAAATTTTGTAAAGTTCGTTTTTAGAGAAAGCAACAATCTACTTCTACATAATTCCTATTAGCAGAGAAAGTGCATCTGTACATGCCTCTTTGGAAGCCACATTTGTCCAAACTGCAAAGGTTGCATACAATTCAATGAGCTCCTACACATAGCAAACAGAAAAAACTTGTATGCTGCTCATTTCACACTAACAAAGACTCTTATCTTTCACTGTTTCATAATAAATACCATCTTCATAGACTGACAGGTTTTGCAAAATAACCATGGATATGCTAACTTTAAAAATATCAAACTTTTGAGGATCTAATTGGAGAAAAAGGTTAACTTTATGAATGCAAGTAAAATACAATCCACAAGTCTAGCTTTAATTCCCTTGGAAATGCATGTTATGAAGGCATTATGGATTCATGGTAACATCTTTTTTTGCATTCATGATCCATATCCAAACCTTACCATCCCCTCTTCATGCTACGTAACCCATGTATTCTTTACTTGGGTTTTTCTCTTGCCCATATACCATGTTCTTTCTGTGGGTGTTTTCCTATAGTGGTCAAGGGTGTTTTTTTTTAAAATGATTTTTATTTAAAATTATATTAAAATATTTAAATTTTTATATTAGCACATCAAAAATATAATAAACATTAAAAAAAACCCAAAAGAAAAAGCTACCATACTCTCGAACACTCACTAAAATCGAGCATTATAAAGGTTTCACAATAAATATATGTAATTTTTAAAACAAATTAGGAGAATTGTCTCCATTATCTTCATCTCTTTTATATAACTAAAAGTGTTTGTGGATATAATGGGTTAGGTTCTGACACATAATTATATTCAATCTAACTTTTAATATCTTACAAAATATAAACTCAACGCATATAATTTTTTTGAACACGAGCGGCTGGGACTAAACATTTCATGGATATGGGGTAAATTAATTCTCTTATTCTTTGACGGTCCTACAAAAATAGTGGATTACAACTATTAAAACTAGATAAAACCTCTAAAATGCATATATTATGGACCACATAAGAATTATCATAATTTCCATGTAAGAACAAAATAAAAAAATCAGTTAAATATTTTATCAAATAGGGAGCCATATAAAGAAAGGAAGAAACTTTAAAGTGTTTTTGGGTTTGTGATTTGACTAAGAGAATAAAAATCCATTTTGAGCTCTTGAAATTTTCATTTGTTTTCTTATTGAAATTATAAGATGCACTGTTATTATTATTTTTTATCAAACTTCAAAATAAAAACTATCTTTGATATGAAAGTAGTCAATCCAACTACTGCTTCAACATTATTAATATGTGATTGATTAATTTTCAAATTATATATTATTTATTGATATGTGATTAGTCATTAGTTTTGTGTGATTAGGACCCCAAAAAGGAAAAGGTGCGGGTGTGTTTCAACCCAAATATTAAAAAAAAAAATTATTACATCCTTTTTATCTCTTTAACCACCGATCGAACCTCGTAAAAGCCAGGCTCGAAAATATAAGTGAATCTACTAAAAGCTTAATAATTTCTTAAAAAAACAATTAACAAAAGAAAACTGAAGAGATAGAGAGAGAGAGAGAGAGGGAAACACTGTCAGACAGACTGACCAGGCAAATAGAGGAGGAGAGGAGAATTGTCCAGGCGGGAACCACAGTCTAACGGAGAGAACCACCGAGGCGGACCGCCGCCGCCGCCTTCTGATCCGATCAAATCCTTCGACTCTTCAAAGTAATCCTTAAGGCTCTTTCTACTCGTATCTTCTTCACTTTCATTTCTCTCACGCTCCAGACCGTACGGATTTTTTGGTTTCTCTTCTGATACTCCCTCCCTCGCTTCTCCTTTGTTTTTCTCCTTGAAAATCCCATTCTCTCCGAAACTAGTCGTTCTTTTTGTTTCATTTCTAGCTGTCTCCGTGAATTGACTCTCGCTAGAAACAGCAAATCGCCTTCGACTCTGATTCGGTCTCAAATTACCGGATGATGGTGACGGTGTTAGTTTGCAGGAGAGAAGCAGCGTGGAAAAGGCAACACAACCACCGGTGGCTGCCATGGCAGTTTTTGAGAGAATTTATGAAGGATGTGTACTTTCCTAATTATGACTTAATTTGTCGAAAAGAAATAAAGATTTTGTAATATGTGTGGGTGTAAGCACGTGAAATTATAATAATGATATTAAATCATTGGATTATTAAAAAAAAAGAAGAGGCAAATAAGAGAATAAATGAACATGAATGATTAAACCAGAGACGAGGGGTTTACGGAGTGATGTATGTTTGAAATATGAGGTATAAATCATAGTTGTTACGGAGTGATGTATGTTTGAAATATGAGTTATAAATCATAGTTTTTTATTTTGTTTCATTCAGAAAATCGAGACAAAACGATATTATTTTCATCTCGGTTTTAATTTCAGTTTATTCCAGAAATTCCGGCTGGAACGCCTCGATCCTATTCCGGGCGTGCTGTTCCGGGTTCAAAATCTATTTTTTTATTTTTAAAAAATTATTTTTTACATCTATATATCAAAATAATTTGAAAACACCAAAATATTTTAAATAAAAAAGAATTCAAAATTTAATTATGCTTGTTAAATTAATATTTTTTTCATATATATATATATATATATATATATATAATTATATATGAACGACACCGAAACTGGAACGTTCCATTCCAATCGAAAAACCGGAACGGTATTGACAATAATGGTATAAATAGTTACAAAGATTATTATGTAAGAAGTTGTTTGTTATTATCTTGGATTGCACTGTTTATCTTTTATGTGTAATGTATATTTTTTTTCCAACTTGGTAAAAGAGATTAAACTATTTGATTTTAATAGAAGATTAATTAATTTTTTATATAAAAAAAGAGAGACCGAAATAAAAAAACATATTAAACATGAGGGGTGTGCTGTAAGTTTTGTAAAATATATATTTTGGTCCTCAAACTTAAAAAATAACACAAGTTATACAATTTTGATACCTTAATATATTTCAAATTATATTTCAGTACAAAAGTTTATTTTTATATTTTTTTTAGTTCCTTATTAAGAGAGGAGAGAAAGAGATTGTAGAATTCCAACAATAAAAAAAAACATATCATTAACATCGATTTACATCATCAAAATAAACAATGTTTGTGTCAAATTGTTATATTTGATGAGACAATTTTCATATTAAATGTTTTTTATAACTTTAAAGTTGAAAAAAAAAATATTTGAGCTCCGGTTGATTTTGTCTTTTTAGGATTTTTTGAGGTCATGGATAATTTTATTATGATTTCTAAAGTGTTTTTGGTCAAACAAAGTTGGGGTCATTAAAATCTAGTCCTTAATTTTTCGACCACCATTGTGGATTGAAATCTGGACAAATCAGATGATATGTCATCTGTCTCAACAAGCGACATGTCGCTCTCCCCTAATTAAAATAAAATTCAGAAAGAGCATTTATTGACCTAAACAGGCGATGCCTCATCTAATTTTCTTACAAAATATTTTTGCCGCGGATGACTTGCAACAAAAAATAATAAAGGCCCAGTCATATTGGCCTTACAAGGTAGGCCCCCACGTGGTCCCTTAACAAACAGGTAGGTTAGGGGAGATGCCCGACTTGCCACGCCTAGCATTTGCTTACAGGCCCCCACGTGGTCCCTTAACAAACAGGTAGGTTAGGCGAGATGGCCCGATTTGCCACGCCTAGCATTTACTTTTTTTTATATATATATATATATATACACTATATCAATACCCTGCACCTGGTCTGGACAGTACTATATTTTTAAATATATAAGTAATATATAAATTATTATTATTTTTAAATTAATTATTTTTGTTTTATGGTTTCTTCTCTAATTTTCTTTGATTTAAAGTTAGACTAATACCCCTTTCTTTTTTTATTTTGTTTAGAGAGCTCTTTTAAATATCAATTGTTTTTTTTTCTTATACATTTAAATTTGGAAAGTTTTTTTATTCATCTATAATTATTTTTTGTATAAGATTTAATATAAGATTAAAATTCTACATTGCTAAGAAAATACTTGAATATAAACAAAAGAAATCATAAAAATTATATTTTTTTTCTTCATTTGAGGAACAGTGAAATCTTGTATTGAAAAACTGTAAGTAACCTTTAACAAAACTTAGTATAAATTTAAAAAACTGAATAAATAGTATTTTTTTTTTATAAAAAAATATTGTCTTTGAAGATGAAGTTTCAGTTTTTGACGGTGTAAATCCAAATATCTTAAATGCTGCATACATAGTTAATAAGTTCATAATCTCTGATAAATTTACAGAAACGTCAGTGCAGAAAAAGTTTCTGCCAGTAATCAAATACACTTATCAGATACATGTGATGTGTGTATCAATCTGAAGGGAATAAACTGTAAGAAGAATCACATGTAGCTTTGCTCAGGAAAGGCCCCCAATAGGCAAATCAGACTTTCTCCTGTATTAGAGATTTGCCAATGCTGAGACTACCATTCTGTGAGGTCACGTACCTTAATTATGCCCAGGGAAGATTTTCAATTTTCTTTCAGAATCAATCCTCAATGAGCAGAAATGAATGCTCAAATTTCAAATGTTGGAACTTCAGCATCAAAGCCATGCGAGGCCTGGTAAGCCAACCGGGTCAATATATTCCTGTAAGGATCACTTTCTCTTTTCTCCTTCAGAAAAGCAATGCAGTTTTCCACCTCAGATTTGACATGTAAGTATAATTCATGAGCTTCTTCCCGGTCTCTTAGTTCCTGCTTCCTCCCTTCAGCACAAAATTGAGAATTCAAGTCAGTAATCTACTGGCATTAAGAATATGTAAGAAAAAATATTACAAATTTCTACCACTGTTACTCAAATGCAGTTATTGATTGAACATTCTTGGACGAGCTCATAAGGAAGTTTTGACAGCTTTCTTCACAGTTTTAGTTCCTAATGAAGGCACTTTCATTACTCGGTTTTGATCTTGAACTTCTTGAGAAATGCGGACATGAGTGGCAAAAATAGTTGTGGATACTGTTTTAGACATGATATTGGCAAGTTGCATGAGTAATTAGGCTGGCCGGAAAAGGAACATAGTGTATAGAATGTCTTGAGTTGGAATAGCATCATTTTTGCAAAGTGATGATTACACAAGCATATATGCAGGCTTAGATCAAGTTGAGAAGAATAGAATATCATGGGTTGTTTTAATTGATTCCACAACCAAAGTGAATTATCCAAAATCCCAAGGGGTCTCAATATTGACCGGTTGAGTGTAACCACTGCATTTTAAAGGATTTTAAAGATTGATGCAACAAACTGATTACTCGGAGTCGAAAGACATGCCTTCTAGTGAGATTCTTGCTTAAAACCTTGGTGTATAATGTTGGCACACGTTTTTTCTGCTACATTCATGATTATTATGCAGATAGTCAATGGTAACGAGTTGTCCAATGACCATACCTTCTGTTTCAATTGGTTTCCCAAAATAGTAATAGAGCCTGCCAGGAAATTTTGGTACAATTCCTACATGGTGAGGAACTTGTTGTCCCACCTCACCATCCGCTTCAGTCCTATCAGCAAAACAATATGACAGATCTAAACATTGAAGCTGTCAAGTAAAAGAGAAAATTTTGGAGCAGAGAAGATAAACTCAATATGGGTGAGATTTTAGGGAAGGAAATCAAGGAAAACAAAAACTCACATACCTCAAACTCACAATCTCTTCTGATAATCCTTTTATGTAATCCCTAAGGAAAGGAATCTTCATTTGATCATCATAATCAAATACCACCTGAAAAAACATGAATACACGCAATCAATTAGTATGATACAAATCCAGCTTGATTTTAATTGAGTGTAAGAGAATGTGTCTGATATGAGCTGAACACAAGGCTTAGTGTTAACATAGATAAGCCATTGAAGATACAGCAAGAAAAGGTTCATACACATAATTTCTGCAAGAAGCTCAGATGACAAATGCACACAAAAAATTTACATGCCCTAAGTGTCAAGATTTTGAGTAAAGAGCATTCGCCACAGGGCAAGATATATTCCACTGGCAAGATAAAATATATGTGTGTGCATGTGTGAGTGTCATAATGTGAGGCATCTATATCCAAAAAAATGAAGCAAATCAATTAGATAGAAATGAAGTCTTAAGACTTACTTCTCCAAAATCATCCTCTCCAACGACACCAAATGGCACAATTTTGGCTCCAAATCTAGATGCCATTCTGACAAACTCTGACTTTTCTGGCCAGAATAACTTGTATTCTTCTCCCTGAATAGCATAAGAGTCAACCATTAGCAGAGCTATTTCAATTTGTTTATATATGTTAAGTCTGTTTTTCTTAGTGGCCAAATGGACCATTGCCACTTCATTATATTTCCATATTCTTTGAAACAAATTAGTTTTTTTTTCCTGGAAGGTAAGTAGAATAGTTGAAATTGCTATTTTATTCTGGTATAGTCTTGCGATTGTTAGAGTCAAGATTTAAACTTAAGAGAACATAAGATTAAATTCCTTTCGAAATGTAAAACCACCTATCTCAATAAAATATATCCATCACAAGCTTTACCTTCCGATGAGAGGCCTCCCGCATTCCTCCTGGGTACAAGAGCGCATGAGCCTTTGAAGACATAAGTTTGTAGAAATTGCTTCCTGAAACAGGAACTGCACCCATAGTTCTGACTGCATCAAATTGTTGCAATGGAGGCATCATCCCCTCTTTCTTCAATTTCACGTACAACAATGGATGTGCTATCCCTCTTATAAGAATATTTCTTTCCAGCAAAAAGTTGGATATCAACGGGACCACTTCAAATCCCATCAGCATGTGATAACCAACAAACAATACTGGTCCTTCCGAAGGAACTCCAGCAAGGCCCCTCACAATCTTCCCATCTTGAAAAGATGAGAGCATCACAGGACTTGTGGCCAGCACAAACAATCTAAAACATAGCAATACTTGTGATAGATCGTATTTAAAGCAAACATAATTTCAGAACTCATTTAATGATGAGGACTAAAGCAAATTTCAGGTTGGCTTTAACCATATACGAATCAAAGTGTCATGAAACATTGCACAAACCCTACTGAGAAGTGAACTTCAAATTAATGTTTGAGAAGAAGCTGATATAAGCATATTATTTCCCATACCCACTAATGTTTTGCCAGCAATAGACTGACAAAGTTAGAGAAAGTGTTTCCCTGTTCTACAGATAGAAAATATGCCTTTTATATTGAAGACAGTAAAATAGGGCTACCTGTTAGAATCATATAATTTTTTGAATTCAGGAGGCGTTGGTGGTATGTAATCTGATACGTAGTCAAGATAATTTCCACGACGATAGTAACTAGCTCCCTTGATGATAGTTGCCAAATCAACATCATGTTCCTGCCACAAATGGGTACAAGTATTACAATGTGTAAATTACAATAAACTTGAAAGATAACATATTGAAACATGATACTTTTTCAGTGCATAGCCAAGGATAGAGGAGAGTGGGAGAGATTATCTTACCAAGAAGAGGAAATGACCACTGTCGTTAAACTTACAAATCTCACATTTTGGGAGTGCAACATAAAGCCTTTGACCTTCTTCTTCACTTGGAAGGAGCTGATCTCTTCCACTGAGAAAAACAACAAATCAGACTCTAAGCAGCAAAGGTACCAGTGTGCATGAAGCACAATTAAAATAAATTTATGGAAGATAGAACTCCAATTCTAGAAGCAAATGTAATGATATGGAAATGACAATGCCTAGTAACTGTTTATGATGTCATAGTTTATATTCTAGACTGCATAAAGGAGAATTTTAAGTTTATATAGACTTCGTAAGTGGGAATTTTTAATCGTTCTAATCTAAAAAAAATTTAGCTAAATAATGAAGCATTCAGTAGGGTTAAAGCTGGGTGCCAAATAATAATTCTCGTGTTTTTTTTTTTTTTCTATTTAGCTATTTAAACAGTTTGAAATAGAGTTGATGCATTTCTACAACTGACCTTTGATAAATTAGGTATGAGAAACAGACCTAGAAAGGACGAGTGTTTGAGATTTCACAGCATGCAGGCGTGAATTGGCATATGCTGAAGCTGTTTTAAGCATCTGTAGCTTCCAAAGAAGGGTTTCTCTAGGTAATATATCAGCCAGAGGCTGCAACAGCAACTATCAGTTTCTTTCCACAAGAGTAGCACCACATAACTTGGTGTAAGCACCATCATCTTACATAAACTTAACATCTAGATGTCAGCTGGGCTATATATTTTGATTAATTTCTCTTTATGATCAATTAGGACCATGTTCATAAATATTACAGGAGACAATTGAGAGTTCACGAGAAGTCAAGTGAAACGGTCTTTTATAGTTTCATTAAGACTGTACTATCGTTTTTCAAACAAATGTAATTTATATCAATCAGGTTAAAATGTCCAAAAGTGAAATCTTACGTTGAGGTAAGATGACATTGCAACCAAATCTTGTGATAATCCTCCAATTGTTTGTTGTAGAGGAAATCCCTTCATTGCATTGTCCATGGCCATCCTCAAAGAATCACCTAGATAGATGCTACATAATTGCTGGTGTAAGCAGGATCAAATATTGTATATATGTATACTTTATTGTCCATGATTTATTGAGTTAATATTCAGATAATAACAAGCACAAGGGAAAAACAGAGGAAACAAACATCCACCAAAACTGCAAAACAAGACTGTAAACCACACTGTAAAATCAAATTGAGCTTATTAAGCTTGATATTTAGCCCTGTATCTTTTTGGTGGATTCCACTGGGTGGTGAGACATCATAAAGTGTAATCTTTCAGGCGGTTACTTTTTCTGTATCTCTGAAGGGCTTAAAAAACCCTGTCCTTCATTCATCTTTCCTCCACATTTTTATTTCCATCATTTAAACTAACCAGAAATTTGTTGGCACTGTTGACATATAAAGTCATACTTTGTATGCTTTATATATTTTGATGATAACAATAAAAAGAAAATGGACTAATAATATGCTTGGATGAGATTAAGCTATAAACAGGTATTATTCAAAGAATACATCAACAAACATAATGGAGTACACGAAGAAATCACTCCAAGAAGTCCAAGATGCAAGCAAGTGAAGACTTAGAATAAGTGTTCATTTTAGTGCTTTGTGTAAATCTCAATTTCTATCTTGATAGCACAAATTAAAATGAACTCACACACTTCACAGTGCATGCATTAAAAGGATTTGATGATTAAAAGGTTTAAGTCATAATCAATCGGTTCAAGAAATTCGAGAAAGATAATTTGTCAAAATAGATTTCGCATGAACCGGTCGACCAGCTTGGGTTATCCGTTGTGAACCGGTCGACCGCTTGAAGACTAATTGTCTTTTGAATCGAACCGGTCGACCGCTTGGTTTTGTCCGTTGTGAACCGGTCGACCGCTTGATATGACAGTTGCATTAAAACGGCTATAAACGACTAGTTTCTTTTAGAAACTTATAAATAGACCTCTTAATTGCAAAACTAATTACACAGAACTTTCATATCTTATAGTGAGGCAATTAGAAGTGCATAAACACCTTCATATCATCAATCCTCATTAATACTCATATTTGTGTTTAAATCTTCATATCCTAACACAAAGAGTATTTCTCATTCTCACTACACTTAAACACCTTCAAATATCCTAAGTGCTATTAAGTGAGAGAAAGAGATCATAGATCTTCATTTGTAATATCCACACTATTAAGAGTGTATTGTTGTTTTACTAAAACAACCATTGTGAAACTCTTGAGAGTTGAGTATAAAACTCTTGGTATTGGTGAGGAAACATCACCAAGGAAAAATCTTGACGAGGGTACATCGTCAAGTGGGACAAGGAAAATCTTGAAGAGGGGACATCTTCAAGTGGAAAAGGAAAATCTTGAAGAGGGCATATCTTCAAGTGGTGTAAAGTCTTGGTGTGGATTCATCAAGCGAAAATTGTAATCTTGTTACTTGGTTTAGTAAGAGAGTACAATACTCAAGTACGGGTTGGTACTTGAGTCGTGGACGTAGGCTTGCCGAACCACGTTAAAAACCCGAGTTAGCAATCTCTCTCCCTTATCTCTTTACTTTAAAGTAATTAATTTTAAGATTGCATTATTTATTGTATTGTTGCCTTAATCCGTGAATTTCAACAGGCACCGGCCTCTGAATTTTTTTGGTACCAGCAGGGAAGCATAATAATATGAAACTCTTCGGCTAAACCTCCATGCCCAAATTTCAGATCACTTCCAAGTAAACCCTCTTTGATTTGTGGATTTACATAAATGAGCACCTACTCTAAAGTTTCAAGCAATAGAAGACCATGTAAATTGTTTCTCAATTTTCATGGTGAAATCGGACAAGGATAATCCAGGAAGCCAGAGCTACTAAGGGTGGATTGCAGGTTCTTTTCAGGCAAATCAAAAGATTCCCTCCATAAATGAAAAGATTAACAGAGAAAATCTTATAGAACTAATCAGAAACTTGCATTGCAACTGACACCAAACATCAGTTCGTATGCATAAGCAAAACAAATTATTGCATAAAACGTTTACTTTTCAAAAAAGTAAACAGGTTGTTTTACCTCTTAGCGTAATAAGATATCTATTTGAAGCAACAGAAATATCAGAAAATATAACTCTAGTGGACAAGGTGAACCTGTCATCAAGCTCAACATATAAGGAATGGTAAGCTGGTGCTGGAAGGGTAAGACTTCCAATAATGGTATTAGAGGCTGCAGCTGTGACTTCTCAAAAGACGTTGCTGCAATAAATCATCAAACAAAAATCATATGCAACTGAGCAAGATGAACAAGCTCTTCTAAAAGCATATGTGATTATTGGACCAAATCTAAGATTTTCTTACCATGATCTAACAGATAGCTCTGTTTTACATTAATTATCCAAGTTAAAGATCCATTTATGTTATTCATCGGCATAAAAAAATACTTTTATTTATTCTGTTACATAGGTTCTTGCTCATGTTGATTCTCTATTACCTCCTCCCATTAGATGATAGATAAGGTATTAATTTTTCACCTGGATTAGCCAAAACAAGTACAAGATCAACATCAGGGTTACGAGCTGCGACAGCCAGGGCAAGACATGCTCCAAGAGATTCTCCAGCAAGATATATAGGTCTATTAGGAAAACGGTAACTCTCCGATCTTACCGTCCTTTCAATAAGCTTCACTAGGCCTGAATCATGAGAATCTTTTTAAAAATGCTTATACAAATACAAGAGCTCACTCTATTACAAATAGCACGTATCAAACAGGTTACCGGGTAAACAAACTACCTAGAAAGGATGTTCTGTCCTTAACTGGAATATGCAAGCACCATATGTCGAAAATCCTAGTTTCCAGATGAGAGAAAAATCATATATTAACCAGCATAGTCATTATCGTAAGGCAGAATATGTGGTCAAGAAATAGAAAGTCCTGTGATAGTTATGTTGGTTTTGGATGATCCACAAAAAAATGATAAAAAATCCTATATAATAGCATTAAGGTATCTGAGGGAATACTTACTTCCCCAGAGTATTGTGCTGCTTGCTAAGTCCTAGTCCAATACCATCAATCCCTGCAAGATTCAGAATCTGTTAACCGTTGAAGTTTTTTTTTTTTTTTTTGAGCAGCAACTGTAGAGTAGAAGTTTGAACTGACTAATTTGAAAGTGGGAAATGAAGTCTCAGTTCAAAGAGGCTGCATACTTGCAAATGAAAGTGCCATAAACATTGCATACACTTCAAACTCCTAATGAACAAAATTTCAAATTAAGATGTAAAAAGTGAAATTTCAAAATAAAAATAAAAATGATAGACGGCCAATATACAATCCAAGGTCCTGCAAACCTTTATTAACTAAACTACAGAAAAGAAAAAAGGTTTGCGTCATTCATCAATCACTAAACCTTGTGTATTTTTGTATACCAGAGTTAAGTCCATGTCTCCCATTACTTTTTTCTTTCTTTCTTTCTTTATTTTTTTCTCGACAATATGGAGTATCACGTAATCAGCTTGTTCATCAACATCAATTGAAAATAAATTTTCTTTTCAAATAATTTTTAAGATGCAGTGAATTAAGAGAGGGAGAGAGCAAGCCTCTTTTACCATAAAATCAACCTCATAGGATGATGTCTCTGACTACCGTACTAATGAAAAGGAAATTAAATCTTCAAAGAATCAATATTGTTTAGGGTGAAAAATCAAGTTATGGTTCAAGGAGATGTTCGTTAGTTTATGAACGAAGTAAGGTTCAGCGAGCTTTTTACGATTTGATAAAGTTTTTATTCTTATAAAAGTAAACTTTGCAGTAAATTCGTAATCTACTATTGTAAATAAATATTAGCTGATCTACTAAAAAAATCAGATAAGAAATTGGCGAAAGAGGGCTGACCAGGCAAAAATAGAAGAAGGGGAGAGTTATCCAGCCGCGACCCACACTCCAACGGAGAGAACCACCGTGGCGGACCATCACCGCTTGATTTAGCCATAAAATTCTTGTACTCCTCAAAATAACCCTCCAGGCTTTTTCTACTACTTCTCAAGTCCAATTCATTTTTCTCTAACTCCAATGCATACGGATTCTTTTGCTTGTCTTTCATTCCTTCTCCTTCTTCAGTCTCCTTCTTCAGCCTTCCATTGCCTACATGTTTCCTCATCGTCGTTTCATTTCTATCCGTTGTCGTTTCATCTGATATCGCTTGCTCTGTTGAAAAAGCCAAACGACGAGCCGTATTTGATACGGGATTCAGTTTCAGTCTGCCGTTTGAAAAAGGTGAAGTGGACGGCGGTGCACAACAACGAACCGACGAGAGAAAACTACCTCCGGCGGTGACGGTTGACATAGTATACTGTCTTCTTCTATCTTTCTTTGTTTCTCTTGTTTGGCGGTCTTGAGAAATTTAAAGCGCGTTACGATTGTTATGATTATTCTTTTAGGCTTACAATAATACTTCTAATCATAATAATTCGATGATTATTACATAAATAAATGACAGGATTAGAGCTTATTAATTATGTTTTCCCCGAAGATAGAAACTGAAATTAATAAAGCTAATTTATATTTAGATATGAAGCCAACCAATAAATAGGAATAATTTTTCTTTTTTTTTATTTGAGAAAACTTAATTATTTTTAAGTACTTTTACGAGCTCGAATTAAGTGAGCAAAACTCTGGTTGTTCAGATTTTTACAAGGTGAATACGTCATAATTCAAACCCAAAATCAGTAGGACAAATCTCAACCTCTTTGTCACCCCGACATATTTGTTGGAGATAGGAATATTCTCTTATATATATATATATATATATATATATATATATATATAGAATGAAATAAGCTTGTATGTTATAAACTTATAATAAAAATGCATAAAAAGTATTTGATAATAATTTTTATATAAAAAATAAAGAAATATATCTGAAATATAATCTACCACAATTCTATCACAATTCTGCTATCTTAATTTTTCCTTGGATGTTTTTTTTCGAACAGGAGATCTGAAGATTGATTACCTAATTTTTTTCATAAAAAAACAGTGAAAAGAAAAATATAAGAAATAAGATAAAAATAACTAAACAACAAGATAATTAATCTAGAAATAAATAAATAAATAAAGGAACATCACCATGCTAGAGCTTGGATTAATCATTCCTTTTCTTTCTTTCTCTTCTTAGTATTAATTATAATCAAGATATTGTTTTCCATTATATGTATGTTATTAATTAATTTATTTATTTTTAGGCTTTTGCCTTTGCTTGAATCTTTCCTTTTCTACTTTTATTTCTAGATTTGCTTAGTTAATTATGCATGAATGATATGAGTGTTCTTGTAACAAAAACAAATAATTTGTTTTTGTTACAAGCAATTATAAAAAAAATTAAATTAAAAATAAAACAATCAAAATTGTTAATTTAATTTATTTACATGCACGCGTGCACAACCACATACATAAATGATACATACATAAAGGGGGGGAAATAGCAAAATGATTAGTATATAGATAAACCTTACTTTTTTTTTATTTTATAATAAAAAGCGAAACAACCTTACTTGAAGTGACTGTCGGTAGTATTGGTAGTTTTTATTAGCAACTTAGCATGTGAATAATTTATCTACAACCCATCTATAAATAGGACTTAATTTTAATAAATAAAATATATTTAGAATTAAGGGCCTAAGTGTGATTGAGGTTGATTTTGAAAGTATTTTTCATAAAAAAAATGCATCAAAATGATATTTTTTTTAAAAAAAACAGTTTTGATATCAACACATGAAAATGATATTAAAACACTATAAAATTTAATTTAAAATAAAAAAAATAAAATATAAATTTATTTTTTTTCAAAAATACTTTAGGAATCCAGTGTCAAACAACCTTAAGATAAAAACAAAGTCATGATAGATAAACATTGTTTTTTTTATTGATTTTGACACCCTTCATGCGCTGATTTTTTTTTTATTCTAGGGTTTAGTTTTTTTTTTTAAAAAAAAGAGTTTGAATGAAGTCTTATATTTATTTTTATTTCCAAGGATAGAATGTTGTGTCCTCTCCTTTTGAACTTTACAATCTTATTCAACTACAAGAATCTAATTTGACCAAAACTCCAAATTTGCTGGACTTTATATTAACTAAAGATTGCGTGGGCCATGTCTTAATTGAAGTTGTCATATCCAATAAGACGTGTGCTTCATCGAAAGGTAATGATTATAGATTTCGGTTGGGGTGGGTATATAATAATTTATTTTTAATATCATTATATTAATATCTTTATAAAAATAATTATTTAATATTTTGTATATCAAATATTTTTGAAAAAAACATATATAAATACAGTTTTAAAGACAAGAATAAACGTTATTGATTGCATTGGTTTGATTGTTAATCTGAACATAAATCTAAAAAGAGAAAAAAATAAAAAGTTCGAAGCTTCTAATATTTTATTAAAATATAAAAAAATCAAACCTCTATGTTTCACGTAGTAAGCCTTTTGTAATTAAAAAAAAACTAGTTAATTCATCTTAGAAATTATATTTTTAATCCTTGTATTTCTAAATTGGTTTAAAGTTTTGTTTGGGTCAATTTTATTTATTTTTAATTTATTTTTTGTTTTCTTTATTGTGAAACAAAAAAATATATTATTTTGAACCTCATTCTTTCTCCTCATTCTTTCTCCATTGGAGAAAGCAAATACATCTGGTTATCGTTATGCCACTGAATGAAAGCTCTTTGATCTTCTGTATAGAAGATAAAATTTCTTAGAGCAGAACAATCAGATTTCAAATGTTGGAACTTCAAAAGTAAAACCATGCATGCCCTGGTAAGTTAATCTGGCCACTGCGTTACTACAAGGATCACTTTCTCTCTTCTCCTTAAAAAAAACAAGGTTTCTCTCAACCTCAGATTTTATTTGCAAGTACAGTTCTTGAGCTTTGTCCTTGTCCCTTGGTTCCAGCTTCCTGCCTTCAAAACATATCAATTATTCAAGTCAATCCACTGCATTAACTTCGACAAGTTTAGGTGTTGTTTGTTTTGCCAACGTCCACAGTTGTCCCTTCTATTCAAAGATGATGTTTTTTTTTTGTGTGCCAGTGGCCATACCTTCTGTATCGATCGGTTTGCCGAAATAGTAATAGAACCTGCCTGGAAATTCTGGTAGAATCCATGGATAATGTATATCTTCGTTTCCCAGCTCACCATTTATCTGAACCCTGGCATTGCGAGCGAGTGAGAAAATCTGAAACAAGCTAACAACATGCAGATGAACATTTAGAACGAGGACAGAGCTTTATTTATAAAGTATTGGAATGTTTTGACTGAAGTAAAAAAGGAATGAAAATGACAGATTCAGCACCTCACTTTGATTCCCTCCTCTTCTGTGTATCTTCTAATGTCTTCTCTTAGGCAAGAAATCTTCATTTGATCATCGTAATCAAATACCACCTGAGATGATGATCATGAGATCAGTTGTTCAATGAAGGGTAGAACTAAAGTAATGTGATTTAGACTGAAATCTATCTCCCAGGAGGACTCACCTCACCAAAATCATCTTCTCCAACAACTCCAAAGGGCACAATTTTAGCACCAAATCTGGCGGCTGTCCAAACAAACTCAGAATGCTCTGACCAGAATAGCTTGCACTGTTCACCCTGAAAAGTATGAAAACATTTGATTGTTCCATAATATGAAATGTTAAAACCTTTTGAGTATCAATTACATAAAGTCTTAATGCCACAAGATAGACGCAAAAAGCTGCTAGCAAACCTTGGTTCCAATTTTACTATGTGCATGGATATATGCTAAATCACATATTATGGAGCTGGGACAGCACAAATGTTGCTGCAATTTAGCACAGATGTTAGAGAATAATATAGAATAATATAAATTATATTTTGGGGTCTTATTTAATAGCTTAAGTTATTAGATGAGATGGTTCTTTAATATAGTATCAGAGTCTTGTTGACCCAGTGGTCATTAGTTCGAATCTCACTATCTCATTCTATTTGATAAAAATCAAGAACAAGATAGTGTGGGTCTGTACAAATTTCAAGCACAAAAAGCTTTAACTCGAAGATGCGTGTTAGAGAATAGTATAATATAGAGTTTTACCTAACAATTTAATCTTTTAGAGGAGATAGTTCATTAATACACACATGAGCCTTTGAAGATAGAAGTTTGAATAAGTTAGTTCCGGAAACTGGAACTGCACCCATCACCCTCAATGGATCATAATCTGATAATGGAGGTAGCCCTCCCTTCTTTCTTCTTCCTCATGAGAAGAAGTGGATGAGCCAGCCCTCTCAGAAGAATATTTCTTTCCAGCAACATCTGGGATACCATAGGGGCCAGTTCATGTCCCATTAATATGTGATATCCAACGAACAGCACTGGTCCGTCTGAAGGAAACAATAATTATTAGAAAACAATATTTATCAAAACTTGATTCTGCTGCAATTTCGATCACCTCAGCACCTATAAAAAAAAAACCAAATGGCCATTTAAATAAGCCATGAACATATCAACAAAAACCCAAACACATGTCCCGGCATGCCTGCGTTATTAGTTTTTTAATATACTTTTTTTTTAAAAAAAATATGTTAATAAAAATTTAGGCGCTTGGGCTTGAAGAAGACGCACCTGAGCTTGTATTATTCTCTTTTTGTTAGTCATCCTTTTTTGTTTCAGGCACATGGAAGTTTTTTTTTTTAAAAAAGAACTCCATTCCATGTAGATAAACTTTTACTATTTAGAATCGAGTTGATATTGATTTAAAAAAAAATTATTTAAAAATATATTAAAATAATATTTTTTTTTATTTTTTAAAAAATTATATTTAATATTAATATATAAAAATAATTTAAAAATATTAATTTTTTAATTTAAAATAATGTTTTTAAAAAATATTTTTGAAACTAAAAAGGAAGGATCGGATATGCTTCAATTGATTGAAGCCACAACCTCGCATTATTTCCACCACGCATGAACCATACTGAAACCCACAATCTCGCATTATCACTACTAGACACGAACCATTTGTTAACTAAACATATAAAATCAATTCAGTGTTCATCAAACTAATTCCATGCAATTTAGTTGTGTTTGACAAATGCATTAAGCTCAGAAATTCAGAATATAAGGCAGGCTAAACTGATGCTGGATGTGGATGGGCATGGTCTCTAATAAAGATGAGGCTGCAGTCAAAACATCAAAGCAAATATCAAAGCAAAACATGTCGCTGCAGTCAAAACATCAAAGCAAATATCATAGATGGTAGTGGAAAGTAATGTAATCCTTCACCGATGAAACACTAAGCGGGCGTTTGGTATTGTAATTTAAATTGAAATTGTAAAAAAAATGGTCTATTAATATTTGATTAATATAAAAAAACTGAAAATTTTATGTGAATCCCACGTCATAAAATTGACAAAACATGGTTTTTAGAAAAACATCTAATAGCTGTTTTTCCTTGTGTTTCTACTCTTCTTAAGAATAACCTGCACATAATAAAATTGACCTACTATTGTCTCCCTCATCAAGGTTTAGATGCATTTAGTTCGAGAAAGACGAAAATTTCTAATGATTTTTAGGTGACTCAACAAAGTCTAACCTTCCATGCTCGTTGGAAGAAAGATTGCTGTAATCATATATATAATTATTAATATTTTTATTTAATAAAATAAATTAAGAAATGTTTAAATTGATAAATGAAATAATTATTAATGCTAGTTTGACTCAACAAAGTGTTTAATTTACTGGAACTACTAATTATATTATATGATTATTCAATCTACAATATTTTAAAAAATAATATGTGTATGTATTTATGTTTTTTAAAGTGATTTCACAAGCTGACAATAATATGAAAAACATGATAACCAAACACTCGAAATTGTTTTTCATTAAACCTTAAACTCAATTACAGTTTTAATCATACATTCAAATTTCAGTTATGAACTGCAGTTAAAAATGTTTTTTATAAAATTGTTTTTTCTAAACCTCAATAAAAACAGAGACCGCAATACTAAACACACTCTAAATTTCGAACTCCCACCAATGATACATAAGGATGCAAAAATTTTCACCTGGATTAACCAAAACAAGCACGAGATCAGTATCAGCCTATCAGGGTTACGAGCTGCAACAGCAAGTGCAAGGCATGCTCCAATAGACTCTCCAGCGAGATATATAGGTTTATTAGGTGAATGGTGATTCTCCGATCTTACTCTTCTCTCAACCAGCTTCACCAGTCCTGGACCATGAACACAGAATTTAATCTCTGCTACACAATCGGGTATCAAACTGGTGACGGGGCAAGGCAAAAGAGGACCTAGAAAAGATGTTCTATCCTTGACTGGAATATGCAAGCACCCTATGTCGAAAATCCTAGTTTCATTGTCCAAAAACAAACACCTATGAGGCACCCATATCAATATGAACATTAACATTTCTTCACCACACAGCAAAACGACATGTAATAATCATGGTATTATTGTTATTATTTTTCATACGGACAATCCAAAGAAATCTAATCAATTTTCCCATTACTTCTGGCAACAGTTTCAAGCATTAACTATGATGATCATGAGCTGCTGACATGGTCTTTTTCCTGGTTGAAAATCATATCCACAAAATTTATATATGTGTACAAAATAATAAAAATTTTGAGGATGATTTTAAACCGATAAAAATAATAATTAATACTTACTTTCCAAGAGTTGAGTGATGCATATGCTAAGTCCTAGCCCAACGCCATCAATCCCTGCAAAATACTAATACTACAAAATCAAAGAAAGAATAAAATGGATAAAAGAAATTATCATTAATAATTAAAATAAGGAGTCGATTAAAGGGATTGACCAGGCAAATAGAGGAGGAGAGGAGAATTATCCAAGCGGGACACACAGTCCAAAGGAGAGAACCACCGAGGCGGACCGCAAGCGCCGCCGCCGTCGTTTGATTTGATGAAATTTTAGGATTCCTCGAAGTAATCATTCATACTTTTTCTACTACTTTTATACTCCAATTCAGTTTTCTCCAACACGTATGGATTAATCTTTTCTCCTTCCACCGCCTTCTTCTTCAACCTTCCATTCTCTGCCAAACCCGTTGTCGTTTCAGCTGCTATCGATTCCTCTGTTGAAACAGCAAAACGACGAGTAGCATTTGCCACTGATGGACTCGGTTTGAATTTACCGGACGACGCTGGTCCTGCACAACGAACAGTCGTTGGAAAACCGGCGAAAAACAAGCTCCATTTACAGCCACAGTACATTAACTTCACGCTGATCTCTCTCTGTCTGGCTTTTTAAATTTATTTATAGCGGATTTGATTATTATTCTTTTACAAAATTAAAATTGACAAGAATTAGCAAGCTGATTGCTTCTTTTCTTTAAAATAATATCTGCAACCGAAACAAACTTAAAGAAATCAAAATAAAATAAGAGATTCAATAATTACCTCATCAACTAAATACAAAAAACCAAAAAAATAATTAATTAAACAATAAAATAAGAGGTTCCCAGGAAGTCGATGCCGATAGCATTTATGGTGTATTGTATTTATTTACCTACATTGACCTGAGGATGTGTCCTATGTGAAGACATAGCATCTGGGATCCAACCAAATTATGGTGCAGAGCAGTCACGCTGTCCAGCTTCACGTGATTTATGCTTATTATTTATTTACTTATTAATCAAACGAAGGAGAGCTCAGCCTGACAAACAAATAAGCTCCCTTGGAAAAGACTAACTTCTTCCAGATGGTTGATAGAAGGTTCCATGCTTTGCCCTCTTCTTTTTTTGTTTACTGTATGGTTTTGCTTAAGGACAGTAACTAGATGTGCTGAAGAAAGATGTTAATCACATTGCTTTTTATATAATTTATGCTCCTTATTATATAATATTTCAAAGGGGCCCATCCCTTATATGGAATATAGTAAATGTTAATGATATAAAATAGAAAATGTTGATGATAGGTTGAGGCGTTTGGTTTTAATCATGGTTATAAATCTTGACTTATGTTGAAAGTTGGGTGGATAGGTATAGTTTGGCCTTGTTATATTATTTAAAATAATAATAACTATTTTTTTTTGTCTAAGACAATGATGGTTTTTATATTTTTTATGTATAAAAAATATCAATATTGAATAGGTCTCACCCATGTATTGATAAAGTTGTTTAGCTCATGGAAAAATCCACTAGGTCACTAGGGTAATGAGTTAATCCACCGAGTCAGATAAACCTGATTAGGTTAAATCTCTAAGAGGTTCAAAAGTAAACCCGACTTAGGCAAGATCAAGGAATAATGAATCATTAGGTTGACCTGCTACTTGAATTAATGTTCAATAACTAAGCAACAAATCATAAATTGGTAACAATGTCATATTGTCATCATCATACACAAAACACGTAAGGGGTAATCTGCACAAAAAAATCATTACAAAAGTGAATTGAAATTACTAGAATCTTGTTGAGATTCTTTATATATTAAGGTTACAAAGAGATTTAAAGGAGCTTTTGATTTTCTTACATTCTCTCATAAGTTATAGTAAATTTATATAGTAGTTTGGCTTTTCTTGGTCTTTTAATTTATTTATTTTATCAATTTATTCCTTAGATATTGTGTAAGGGTCTTGACTTTGCATTTTACTTGTATTTGTTTTATATGAAGTTATCACGATCTAAAACAAATCTCAGCATTAGGTTTGTGCTTGATTTGGTGAAAATAATTTGATTTTATAGTTCAGGAGAAGTTAATTAGGGGACCAAAATTGAGAAACGATCCAATGAAAAATAAAAAAAGGTATTTGCTCTTTTTCTTAGGATTTTATCTTAGGGATTTTACAAAGTTACATTTTGGCCCCTTTCATTTTTATATTAAACATTTTAGTGTAGGATTTGATTTTTCTTATTTTTCAGCTCATGAAAATAGAGAAAACCATGGGAAATGATAAGGAGATAGAATGTTATCCATTGACCACATTTAGGCTACTAAGGTTGTTATTGGTATCAAAGTGCTCTAATCAATGAGAGAAGTTCGATTGAAGTGTTTTTTGCCCTCTAAACTCCTTGAAAATGTAGACTAAGGTTTGAAAAGTTTTAAAAATTGAAGTTGATTTTTCACTTTTGGATCGATTAAATGATTATTTAAGACTATAAATGAGTTTAATGAGTTCCTTAAAGTAAGATTGTCAATTCCGTTTTGATGGGTGCTTCGTTTTTTCAATTGTAACAGAATATTTTGATTTTGAAGTTTTTCGAGATTGTACCGTTTATGTGTATATATATATATATATATTAATTCAAAATGTTTTTGTAATTCAAATCCAAAAATAAAACTATTTAGAATTGTGCTATTAAATCTCAAACTTAAGTAAAAAAAAAAATGAGAGTTGAATTAATATTACTTGACCACTTGACGAGTTCAAAGATAACATGAAAAATTAATAAAAATATAATTTAACTAAAAAAATCAAGTTGACATCTTAAAAAATATTGAAACAACAATATATTGAATCAACCTAGGTTAAATTTTCAAATGTGTGATCTTCCATGATAACCTTATATAAAGCAAATCAAATCAAATTATAAAGTTCAATTTGTAATAAACTCATTTTTAAATAATGAAATTGAAAAAAAAATAATCTAAAAAAAAATTATAAAATAATTTTTTTTTAAAATATATATAATTTTACGAGAATATCATCATCAAATTAGAAATATATATTGTCCACACATTACACCATCACGTAGAAGGCACCAAGAGTCCAAGAACTTCCCATCATCACAGTAAAAAACAATATTTAATGGTTGGATGACCCCACATGTGCTACACATTCTCTAATAGTTTCTTAAGAGCATCATAGTAATTATACTATTTTGAGAAAAAAAATAAAATACCTTTAAGCAATAAGAATTATTGTTTTTAATTTAAATTAAATCAGTAATTTTATTGTATTATAAAATGATAAATGACCAATCTAACCACATATAGCTTGTAAAAGACATTACGTCAAGTTGAAAAGATGACCTTGCTCTTGCTTGATTCAAATTTATTTTTGGGTCAATGACAATTATGTTATTTCACTATTATAATGAGTAGTGAAATGTCTTTTGGGTTACAATAACTTGACCTTCTTCTTTATTTATTTTTAATTATTATATTTAAATAATTAAAGTTATTTTTATTGATTATTTTCGAATAAAATTATAAGATTTAGTTTGTACTAGCGCATGTTTTTTTTTATGTAATTCTTAATGATTCTCTTATTATTTAATGAATTGGTATCTTATTATCATTTAAGTATTTTTTTTTTAATCTTGATGCATATAGTCCTCAATAATTTTGAAGTCATAAGGCGTCAATAACATATTTTAACGTTCTTTATTCAAGTTTTATTTGTCTGAACAACAACAAAGCATAAACAAGTTTTCTAGTAAATGTGTGTGTATAATAGTTTACTTCTTGTACTATGTTGCATGTTAGACTTAAGAAATTTTAACATAAGAAAAATCCAAGTTTTTGAGAATTCTTTGATATTGTCATTAAATCTAGTATAGTTAGTCAAATTTGAAACTCTCAACTCGAGTTCTTGTCAAGTCTGAATCTCCAATTAAATTACACGAGATTTTTTTGTATAATCGAATTGACTTAACGAGTTCAAAACAAAAACAAAAAGTTTGACATAAAAATAATCTCATTTCATTTTTTTTTAGTAATAAGACAATGATGTATTGAATCGATTCTAGTCAACCTAAGTTAAATTATCAAACCTCTAACTTGAGTTCTGAATTTAAATGAATTTAATATGTTAAAAAAACCAAGACTAATTCAAGATCTATCTAATATGAAAGGAAAATTTAACAAATAAAACAATAAAAGTTCATTAAAACCCAATGTTAAAGGTTTTTTTTTTTTTTTTTTTTTATAAACAAAGGTTAGGGCAAATACGTGAGCCTGGTTGGTATAGTGTATTAGAGCTATAAAAGAAACATCATCATTAAACTTTTCCAGTAGAACAGAACTTGTCAACACCAAGTTTGGTAATATTTATTGTTGGTATCGCAACAACTTACCATCCTCTCTCTTTAGCCATGTTCAACAACTTGATCTCTCCTCTCTCTAACTAAGAGATTAAAAAATAAATAACATAAAATTTGTACACCAAACTATAAATTATCATGATTTTTTGAGTGAGACATGTATTTTATTCGATAAAATAAGAAAGAGTTGCTAATAAAAAAAATTAATCGAAAACTAGAGTTGAAGTTTTTTTTATAAAAAAACAAAAAGTCAGATCAAACATGTGATCTTGAGTGACCCAACTTATTAGGATCTTAAAAAAGCCACCACCATCAAACTTTTCTAGTTGATTGAAACTTTTCAACACCAAGTCTAACAATTTTTATTGTCGGTACCAGGACAACCAAACATTCTTTCTGTTTCACTATTTTCAGCAACTTGATATCTCTTCTCTCTATCTAGGAGACTTAATAATAAATAAAATAAATTTTATATTAAAATAGAAATTATCATGATTTTCGATTGAGCCATGTATTTTCTGTGATGAAATGAGAAAGAGTTATTAATGTCAATCAAGTTCTAAGAAAAAATGACAATCATTCTCATAAAAAATAAAAAAATAGATAAATATAATATTTAATCCGAACTTTTTCCTTTAACCCACAACTTTCTTCTTCTACTTCTTCTTTTTTCTTTTTTTTATCTTAAGGGTGATTTTTTCTTACCAAGAACAAACAAATTTTATTTTCAAGAATAAGTTTTATCTATACAGAACATAAAAAAAACATAGATGAATTAGATTGATCTCTTCAAAAAATTAAATACAAAAAAATAATTACTATTTAAAGAAGGTTAAATAAACAAATATAAAATAAGAGAAAAGGGACAAAGTTTAGTTATAAATTAAAAAATATTTTAAAAACACATATAAATATGTATAAAAAAAAAAAAATAGAAAATAAAGAAAAAAAGAAAGAGGCCAAGCACAACTTAGTCTAGCAAGCTAAGCAGATGCGCTGACCCCTTCTGAAAAGGATAATTTGATTGGATTTTGCTAGTTAGTGAATTAACAGTCAAAGCTCTTGCTTACTCGATCGATCCAATTGGCTCTTCTAGGCCACAAGCAAATTATGTTTGAACTTTGGAGGATACTTTTAATGCTCGGTGCATTGCCTGTTGCTTTGACTTATTATATTTTTATTTTTATTTTAGGACATTTTATTTTTATAATATTTTAGAATTTTAGAGATGTTTCTAATTTTAAGTTTATGTTTATTTGACTTTGAGTTTGTATTATATAATTTAAAGTTAATTTATCATAAATTTGAATTATGTTTGTTAGATTAATATTTTAATTTTTTCTATATATATATAATTAATTAATTATATATGAACAATACAACCCCGAATCGATGCGCCAAAATGCTTCGAGACTAAAATATTATGTTCCAATTGAAAAAAACAAGACATTAATTGAAACAAAACTGATAACCTTGATTCATACAAGTCATGTACACCTGCTTAAGGCTTAAGAGAAACAACAATAAAATATAAACCTTAAAAAGGATACGAGTCAAAGCTTACAATCTACTATCAACATGCAAACATGTACATATATTATTTTTATCAATTCAAAATCTTGTTCTATATAAAGAACAACATCATAATGGTATATTAGCATCCACGTATAAGCATGTACACACTTAATGTTTTAAAGCAGAACTGGAAATATAATATATATCATAGATGTAAAATAAAAAAACTTCCTAAGGCTAGATGTACTTTCTTAGAAAATTTTAATGCTAAACAACAACCAAATTAACTCCCGTCGTCAAGTAAGCTTGTTAGATCCAAGATCAACATTTTTCATAACAAGAATCGATGTCAAGGATGAACTCCCTCTGTATCTCTATAATCTGACAATGCTCTCTCTCTCTCTCTCTCCTCACTCTATCAAGTAACTATAAAAAACCATCAATTTTTGGATCAAAATTGATTTTTTTAACATTTGAAGGGACCTAAATTGATTTATTTGAAAGATTGAGGACCAAAGTGTACCTTCATTCAAAATTTGGACACTCCATCCTTTTTTTGCATCTTTTTCTTTTTGTCATTTGTCTTTTAATTTCACTTTTGCCAAATGAATAAAAAACAATTGGTTTTCAATTAGGATCAAATCATTCAAAATAAAAATTCGATGATAGAAGAAAAGAATAACAATAAATCCATATGAAAAGTGCGACAAAGTGAATCCACCGTTATCAAATTGCCCAAAATAATAGCAGTGGTCGGCCTTCAAGTTCAAATAATCTTGGGATACAAGATCTCATTTCTGTCTCGAAAGTTCATTTTCTTATCATTCGAGATTGCTCTCTATTTATAACATGTCAAAGTAGTTGATCGATGCATGTTTTCATGCATTGAAGTCCCAAACCACATTCACCGGCAAGTGGAGCTTGATGGATACCCTACATGGATATATAATTACCGGGCTAGGTTTATCGTGTGAGATGTCATCTACCATGCGGTAGCTATGCTCTCCTTTTTTTTTCTTTTTTTTTCTTCTTTTTTTTTAAAGAGAAAAGTACAGCTTCCCTTCATTTTTATTTAAGACTCCCTTTTTTTATGGGCGAAGAGTTAGAGGTTTCTTCTCTATATATCTTGGGGGCACAAATTGGATAAAAATAAGAAGAAGAAAAATCAAAGTTCATTTGTCACATAAATAAATCAATAAATGATTCCACAACCATACTAACCAAGAAAGAAACACCATAACTAACCTTTATTAAAAAAAATATATATTATAGGATCGCACTAATGTATTAGAAGGGTCGGTGTCCTTAGAGGACTTCTTAATAGTCGGTTCAAATCAAATTTGGTTATCTTATATATATATATATATATATATATATAATATAATATAATTCATTTCTATTCAAATATATGTTTTCTATTCTTTTTTTTATCATGGTCCAACAAACACTATAGTAAAATAAATATATTTAGGCAGTGATGGTCCACGGTTGACCTTCTTTCTAAAATCATATTCTAAATATTTCAAATATTAGATCTATAATAAACACGAATAAGACCAACGAACAAGACTTTCTATGAAGTGATTTTCAAGAAAATAAATACATGGTAAGATTCGTATTACAATTCTAATGATTTTTTAAAACCAAATACTGATTATTCTTATAAAAAATAATTTAATTTTGTTTAATTGGAAACAGAAAATAATACGCAAATAATCCAATTCCTGAACGGGGAAGAAAAAAAGAGAGAAACTCCTTTTTTCAGGATTCATAGTGGCCTGGCATGTGCCTTGTATATTGCTTTAATTTTCCTGACTTGTCACTTAGTGGTGGGTGGGTTTCCCTCCCATATTTATTACTGCTTACAGACTTTATATCAAACTTCATTTTCATCCTCTGTATGCGCTCAATTTTTTTGTTTTGTTGTTCATAATCTATCACAGAGAGTTTTTCTTTTTCTTTTTCTATGGCTTCTCCACAGAAGACCTCAGAACAAGGTTTTTTCCAAGCTAATTCTCCAGGAGGCGTATCAACCGCAAGTCATTCACAGGGAAGTTTCATCATGGCTCAAATTACAATAAGGTTTTTAGCCATTGCTTTCACTGTGGCTGCCATCCCTGTCATGATTACCGCAGAGGAGCCAATCTCTCTTTTCGGGCTGGCCATTTCACCAAGTTACAAACAAAGTTCTGCCATGAAGTAATTCACACGAAACATATATATATATTGATTTTGTGGGGTTTAGGAACTTTTGAGCACAAATTATTAGCTAAAGTTCTGCTAACTTGTTTTGCTTCTGGGTTGTCCTGCAGGTTTTTGCTTGGTGCCAACGCAACTGTTTGTGCCTTCACTGTGCTGTCATTGCTCTTTGTTTGGCCTCTGAGGCGCTCTGGATCAAAGCATATCAATTATTTTCTTCTTCATTTGCATGATATGGTAAGTGCATATAAGTTGATTTTCTAACACCTGAATATAAGTATAAACATTTTAATCATTGTCACCTTCTTCCATAAATATTTCAAGGGACAACGAAAACACAGTTGTCTCCTACCTACCTAGTTAAGGGCATTCACAAAACGTTTCCTCTTTCTTTTTCTTTTTTTTTTCTAAACAAAAAAGGAGTAAAAATTGTCAATTTTAGAGATAATTTTGTGTCAATTCTGTTCCATCTTCTTTATTGCATAGAACTTGTATTTATACATGTACAGTTAATCCTATTCCAAAATGGAGAAATACAAATCTTTCCTAACCTGTTCACGATTTCTAGTTTTCCAAATCAAACAATTAATCCTGGCCAACAAGAATAAGAGTTTAAAGAGAAATAAAATAGTTTTGCCAAAATAAAACAGCCTATTTTCCTTTATGATGATGATGCCTTGGAGGGCGTATTAACACTACTAATAACTTCCAAGTTTTACCATTCATGTTAATTTACGTGAAAGCACGCAAATTCATGAACAGTTTGGATCAGGTTGACTGAACATCAAATTCATTTTCCAGAAAACTATTTTTCAAACTTTCCTGTGTTTGTTTATCTTTTAGAAAGTTGATCAACGAAAAACATTTTCCAATCAACGGAAAATACTTTCCAGTCAAAGAAAAATTTGACTTGGTTTTCAGGAAAATGTTTTCCGGAAAATTTGGGTGGAAAACATTTTCCGGAAGTTATGAAAAATTTAGAAATGTTATTATTTGTTGATTATATCAAATTTGATCCTCAAACTTTTGATTGCTATATATAATTTGTTTGAATATTTATTTTCAATTCCATCTCTTAAAATTTAATTTTTATATTAATTTTGGTCCTTATTTTTATAATTGATATTTGCTCTTTTCTTATCATTTTTTATTGAAATTTTTATCTATCAAATTTGGTCTTCGTTTTTTATTGTTACTTATTTTATTTGAAATAATTTATGAAATGTTAATTATTATTATTTTAATTTATTCACCTTTCATTTTTAATTTTTATATTTGATCTCTATTATTTTGATTATTATTTATTTTATTTGATATAATTTATGAATATTTTTCAATTCCATTCTCATTCAACTTTTTAATTTATAAGATTTGTTCCTCATTATTTTAATAAACTTGAAAAAAAAAATAATTTATTAGTAAATTATTTTCTAGTTCATTTTCCATAACTCAAACAAACAAAAATGTTTTCCAATTCATTTTTCATAACACTGCCAAATATCGAAATTAACTTTTCAGGAATTCACTTTTCATGAATTAGGAATTCATTTTTTCAGAATTCAATTTCAAAAAAAACTAATTTGCAGCAAATAAATAGGTCCTAAGATTGTTCTGTTAGTGACATGTCTGTCTAATTATGAATCCCAAGAACATAGTAATTAAATATGGCTCAGGTTGACTGAAAATACATAATTGTTGAAACAGTTTTTAGTTAAATCGAACAAGATTTTTAATAACTCGGTTCCCAGCTGGCCAGGTCAATACCAATGGAAAGAAAAGAAAAGAAAAAGAAAAATATTTTTTCAATAAAAACTGTGTTGGCCTTGACTAGATGACCAAAGCCATTTATAACTATTTACTAAAGAGAGAGCTACACTCGATAGATTCCATCGTTGCCTTAATTCACGCCCTGCATTCGTGCAAATTTGCTTCCCGATATAAGATTTTCCCGACAGTATAACATGTAGAATGTTATAAAATGCAGATAATATTGTATAGACCGCATAGCAGCCGGTCTCTCTTCTCTCGGTTTACCATTAAACTTTATATACTAGTTGTCTCTTTGTTTCTTTTTAATCTGGCTGGTTCAATTTTTGCCAAATTTTTTTTTATCACACACTATCCACCATTTCTTTAAAATAGCTCAACTAGAAAATAATATATATTATATTATAAGTGAACTGAACAACTTTATATTATAAGTGCTCATTTAACGGCTTAGGTTTTTATATAAGATGTTTCTTAACGCGAGGTTGAAATTTTGACGCTTTGCAGGTGATGACGCTCTTGTTGATGTCTGGTTGTTCGGCAGCAACAGCTGTGGGTTATTTGAGTCAATATGGTCAACCAGAGACTTATTGGTCTCCTATTTGCGATATTGTGAAGAAGTTCTGCCACCAAATCTTGATATCTACTGTGCTATCGTACCTTGCTTTCTTCTGCTACCTGGCGCTTGATATTCTATCTGTGCACAAATTCTTGTCTCGAGAAACTGAGTGAAATTTGAGCAGAGAAGAGGAGAGGCTGACCAGGAAGATTAAACAACAAGGTATAAAAAAGGAGCCTCTGATCAACGACTTTTTAACTATTTCTGTTCTGGGACGCCTCTCTTTGTTTTACAAGATGAAGGAGCGATGGGGTGGAGTAGAGTAGATTACAGGTGTCTTTCTTTCTTATGATTGTCTCTCATGGAAGCTACAGTATTGCTGCAGAACACACATTTTATTAATAGAATATAACACGGGCACGTTTGTGTTTCGGATAGTGTTAAATTTCAGTTTTGATGGCAGGTGTCATATATATTATTTTCTTAATATGTAAACTCAATTGAAAGTTTTTTGGGCTTGAAACTTGTACATGTCCACATTACTATATGCTTGATTTTTATCAAATACAATAAGAATAGAGATTCAAACTCATGAACAATACTCTGATACCATGTTAAGGACCATCTCGTTTAAAAGCTTAACCAACTTAAATGTCTAAGTGAAATGATTTCTTAACCGCTACAATGCCATGAACCTTTTAAGTTTAAGAGCGTTTGGATCATGCTGTCATTTTCTATTTTCTGCTCTCGCAATTGAATCTTAATTCTTATCCTCTTTTGAAGTCTCCACCATGCCCAGATTTTCTTGCTAAGAAAGAATGTTATTACACAGTTTACTGTTTATCGCAACAAAATCAGGAGTGTAGAAATCGTTGGAGCTATCATATCCAACTTTCCTTGCCAGCGTTGCCGAGAAGTTCTCAGGTTGTTTGGTGATGATCACGATGACCACTAAAAGATGAATACTGATCGAAGCGTAAAAAAAAAATGTTCTTGATTTTGTCTTGCATCAAAACAGAAGACCATATTTCTAAAGGTATATAATCCTGCAGGTTTTATTAGACAGTATTTTAAAACTAAAATGTGCATAGACGTGGAAATGGAAGAGGCAGGTGAAGAAGAAATTATCTTGTTGCTATTCCACGGCAAGCTATGGTACTGTCTGTATTAGCCATGCATGGCATAGTTTTCATTTCATCAGAGTACATATTCAATTACACAGAAGAAGATTTCATAGAGGGTTTTATTCAGTTTCAGCCTCATCTTCTGAATCTTCGAGGTGCTCTTTTAAAGGCTGGCTCTGGATCTCCCACTTGCTGCGATCCCATGCTGAATCTATTTCAGGCAATATATAGTCATCAGGGGCCAATGACAACTGGAAATCTGGCAGGTCAGGCAGTGCTTGTAGAGCCCTGCAACATTAACAATGTTAGAATTTCACTTAACACACACATGTTACACATGTTATAGAATAATATATATCATATTCTAGACTTGATTTAATAGCTTAAGTTTTTAGGTGAGATCCAGCGGTCACGAGTTCGAATCTCACCACCCTTATTCTATTTGATAAAAATTAAGAGTGAACCCGTGTGCAAGTTTCAAACTCAAATGACTTTTACTTGAGGGGATGTGTTAGAGAATAATATAAATCATATTTTGCGACTTCACTTAACAGGGTAAGCTTTTAGGTGAGATAGTTCCTTAACAATACACACTCTTTTGGACAGTAATTGTAAACAAAAAAAAGTGAACTGAAATTCAAATAAAGGTCAAGCAGAAAGCTGCTTACTTCTCTTCTTCCAAGAGGTAGCCATACATCTGAGACTTCCTTGCTGCAACTTCAGGAATTTTCTGGGTCAAGTGCTTCATTGCACCCCAAAGTGGAGGAGATCTTCAGGAAAATTGGAGAAATAAGCGAAAATAAAGGCTAAAAAAACAATTATTCTGAGGTTCTTCTTACAAAAGACTGTCAAAACCAACCTGGTAACAGGAGCGGTAAGGCAAAAGGTGAAGCAGGCCTTCTTGCTCTCTGACAGAAGTCCATCTGCAGCTAGAAAACAGCATACAGCAGTAACATGACAGGCCGGTTCAGTGCCCTTGTCAAGAATCAGACCATGGTAGTAGTAAGCTGCAGCCTGATAGGTTATATGGAATAATTAGAACTAGTTGATGTGAAATTGAGATATCCAGTTCTAAGATTGATGTAGTAATCAGAATTAAAAGTTGATTGCGATGGAAACCTTTGCTTCAAGGAACTTCCACTTGATGAAACAAAGATGCTTCTTTCCATGCATGTTATTCATGCCAGATTCTGACAAGAAGTGGTAAGCCTGAACAAACATTTAACTCATGTCATATGAAAGTTATATGTTTCTCCTTGTTGAATGGTGAGCTCTACTGAAACAGGATTCTAAAATCATAACCCACAAAATAATGCAGTAGAACATTGTACCGGAGCTTGACCAGTTCAAGTCTCAGGAAGAATAGGAGCGTAATCACAAACCTGACCGAAGTATATCAACTGTTCACATGCCAACCTCCTCTTCACCGACAATGAAGCCTTTTGACTTTCGACAGCTAAACCAAGCTGAATTTCAGTTCCCTGAATTTGACAATAGTATTAGTTTCATCTGATTCATATTTCATGATAAAATGCCAGTCACCATGCCTTGGAATTGATTGTTAAAAAGTAGTAGAGGCAACCAAATGTTTGTTAGTCTGCATTTTGATGGAAGCACAGAAGCTTAAGACGATGGCAGAGGTGGACTAGCATGTACCTGGCCTAGTGCTTGAATTGATATAGCCTCCAGGGCACCATCCTGAAAATCTCTTGAAAACTTTTTCCTGAACACACAGAATCAATCACAAATATATACATATTGACTTAAATTCCCAGGAAAAAAATCTTAAGTCTGCATCTTCCTTTTCTTACTTGATATCTGGTGGTAAATGAGCCATGATTTCATGGACGCAGAATACCAAGCATCCTGATGCCTTAAGTAGTAAATCAACAGAATCCCTCTTACAATCTGAGTTTTATGTTAAACACTTATCACAATCCCTTGAGATTTTGACAAAAAGATCTTTGTCATAATAATTGGAGACTAAACATAGGCCATTAAGGATTCGAATGCGAACCTGAAGATACAACCCTAATGCCAGAACCAGAGTGATCCTTAGGGATCATCAATGAATTAGCCTCCGACAAATGAAGCATTGCTAACATGTGAATGACAGATAGTAATTCAAACCAGGAGTTTGCCACAGAGTTTTCCTGCTGAATCATATTTGATCAATTTCAAATTACCACTCTACCACCAACCAAAGGTATTCCAGGAGTAGCTACAGGCAGAGAATCGATTGGCTTACCAGTCGGCCATCTTCCAGATTTTTCCACTTGAATTCCACCAAGTCCTCAAGTCCATGTTCTGCAAGATAAATACACAGTTCATCAGAAAAATAGATGTGAAAGAGACTGACGAAAAGATTGCCCAAGAAATGAACCCTTAAAACCTTTCTTGGTGAGCCCAATAAGAAGAGGCAAGTACTCTTCCAATGCCCTCCTCAGTTCAGCCACAGCAGATCCACCTGCATCGACCACAATTTCTATTGCAATTAAATTCCCTACTCAATTCTCAAAATAAAGAAATTCGAAAATCCCTTTCAACAGCAAAAATGCACAATTCCCAGATACAATATGTCCTTTTCCTATTTCTCCTCAACAACCAATTAAGGAAAACACAAACTTATAAAACGCTATCAGAAGGATAGTGATAAACGACAGACCAGTATCCTCGGCCACTAACACAATCTGATTGCGAAGACAGCCCAGCCTATCAACAAGATCGTGAGGAATCAACCCTCTAAGTGGCCTTTGAAGATCAGATTGTGCTGGTATTCTCATTGAAGGAACGTACACCACCACTTCTGGTATATTTGTCTTCTTCTTTCTCATCCCGACAGCATAAATAGAAGCACCGCACCCCATTTTTTATTCTTTCAAGCTCGCTCCAATATAGCATTCTACACAAAATATATCACGTAAGAAACTCTCTATATAGCTTCTCTTTCATTAATGAAACACATTGCAAGAAAAACAAACAGCACTATTTAAACAAATGCAAGAGAAGTATGAAGTAGCAGTGGAAGATAACAAGAAATGGAAGTGTCAACTAATAAAGATTAATTAAGAACAGTAAAGACAAACATCAGTAATAAAATAATAGAGAGAGGTCCATCAATGGAGTAGTGTAACATATAGGAGCAGGGAGATTCATAGTTAGTAAGGAAAGCAGACAAGTGAAGAGATCTTGATCACTCACAATTGGTGCAGAGGGAAGAGAGGAGTGGATGAAAATGTGAAGCTTCGAGGATGCATTATAAATGTTGATGATATCAGAGAGGAAGAGAGAGAGAGAGAGAGAAGGAAGCACAGGAACCGAGACATGGCTCACATGGAGTCGACGTAGAAGTCTCTGCGTTGTTAAAGGAGCTCTTTGAAAATTTATAGTCAACTTGTGTTGCTCTTATTTCTTTAATCCAGGTATGCTTTGAGTTAATTGTTCGATGTTTACTAACTTTATTTTTCTTTTTATTTGATGGTAATTTCTTTATTTTACTTCTATTATTTCCTTTATTTTATTTCTTTTCTTACAAGCTACAAGCATGGCCTATTTTAATCATCTGGAGGTCGAGGTCCATTTGGGGGAGAACTCTCTTATTTCTGACAAGTGTATATGCGGGCCACCAGTGCTACAGTATAATAATAATAATAAAAGACTATTATTCTTTTCACTTCAATTTTTTTTTTGTTAAATTTATCTTGAATTAAATGTAATTTAGTCTTTTAATAATAGTTTATTGGCATATTTTACTATTTACTACTATATTGAAATTATGTTTTTTCCAACCTAAGAAATTCAATGAAATTGCCCTTTGATTTAGGCACAAGCATAACAACACAACAAGCATAAAAAAATAAAAGATAGGTTGAATTTGGGTTAAACACAAATACACTAAAAATTTACTCTACTTATCAATTAATATTATGACATCTTAAGAAGGTTTAAGTCTGCATCCTAAGAAGGTTTACAATATCTTTAATAGGTTAGAAAAACAAACTTAGATTAGGAAATAAAATCCTAATCCTTAAACAAGAAAAATAACATAAAGCCTAAAACAAATAATAAATCCAAAAATACAGAGAAAAATATTGAAATTAGCTCAAACAATAGCATCTGAGACTAAATTCTAATTTTGAAAGATTTAACTATTCGATAAGCAACATTATGACTTTTTACTATAACATTATATGTAAAATCACCTAGAAAAACTTAAGTTTGATTCAATGATCATAAGATCTTATATTATCATTATTTGAAGTTATTATCTCAGTCTAACATGATTAAACCTTATCTCATACCAAAAACTATCTCATTAGTCCATGAAAACAATTATTATACCATCCACCTGATATTTATAAAGTAAACCTTCTCTCAGACCTAAAACGATCGCATTAGTCCATGAAAATAATTAGTATACCATCCACCTAATATTTATAAGGTAGATCCTCGTATATCTTATCAAAACCCTTAATCTCTACAAAGTTGGTTATATCATTTTTCTCAGGTTGGAAAGAAATCATCCTTGGGTTATGATCACCATGCTGCGAATATCTTTTAATCAACTCAAATAAAGTACATCAAAATCAATTCTCATAACACTTTTTAATTTGACAAAACATTATTAATCATTAATGACTTGTTATACACCAACTCCTCACTTTCTTCATCCATACTCTCCACCTTTATTTCTTTCATCTCTTTATCCATAAAATTTGGATAAAAATGTTAAGGAACCATCTCACCTAAAAGCTTAAGCTTGTAGGTGAGGCCCCAGAATATGATTATATTATTCTCTAACACCCCCCCTCAAGTGAAAGCCCTTTGGGCTTGAAATTTGTACTGACCCACATCACCTTGTGCTTGATTTTTTTATCAAATAGAATAGAGGTGGTGAGATTCGAACCCGTAACTGCTGGGTCAACAAGGCTTCGATACCATGTTAAGGAATCATTTGTTAGAGAATAATATAATCATATTCGGGCCTCACCTACAAGCTTAAGCTTTAGGTGAGATGGTTCCTTAACAAAAATAACTTATTTTTACCCTTACCTTCAACAACTACCTCCTCCCTTCTAGGTGTTAGTACTATATATTCTCTTTTTATACCGAGCGTATACATGTTACATCTCTTCATACATAACATTTTTATCATATTGCCATGTCATGTCTAACAATATATGACATGTATTCGTAGCCACAACATCACACCAAATATTATCAAAATATCTTTAGCCTATGAAAACAAAATGAGAGAGATTGTTGTTTTTATTTAGCCATTTCATTTTGAAGGGGTTGAGTGTCTTTCTATCACAACATGCAACTTCTTTATCACTTTAGTTGACACTCCATTCTCATTGGGGATGATTAAATTTTTTTCGTTCTGTTTGGTTTTTATCTATAAAAATAATCAAATTAAAATTATAAAAAAAACCGCAACCGACGGTTTAAACCAACCGGTTTCGTTTCGGTTTAATTTGTTTTTTAATATAAAAAATTGAACTTTCACTGAAAGTAGATTTCTCACCTACTAATGTAAAAATTGGTCGAGTAGTAAGATTTTCTTTTATGTGGTCATTGGATTTTGAACTGTCAACAAAGCGCAAGCCCCTACATCGTATATATTTGTATCTCCATGTGTTGTTTATGTTGATATTTAACATATTATATTACATTATAGTCATGTATAGATATATCAATGTACCACCATAACTATCCACATCGTGGGATCATGATAGATGTCACTGTGGATCAAAATTGATTTTTTTTTGGAATTATTGGATTAATTTTCAAGTCACTAGATTGATTATTTTTATCAAAATGAAGTCTTTTTGTTTTTGTTTTTTTTTTAAATAATTTTTTTGTATTAATTTAATAAGTTTTGATAGGATTTGGTTAGAACAAACAAGCTACTTATCAACTAAGTTTGAATTCATCAATGTTCTTTTCAATTCAAATAAAAAAAAAAACTAGCACATGTAAGACTCTAAATTGTAGTTTTTTTTCCAGATCAATCCACCAACCAAGACTTGATTTAACATCCATGCCTTAAATTGGACCCTCGTTCAAAATAAACATGAAACTGGTAGCTTTCGAATCATGGTGAGAGCATTAATTATTGAGTATTTATTAGCTATTAGAAAATCATTACATGTTTCAGGTTATGTAAGCAAAACTGTTTTGACTGGGTTATCTGTTAATTTGAGGGCGCCTTATCTACGTTCGCTACATCCAATGAAATCGCAGGAGCCCTTGTTTGATTGAAAGCTTCCAAGTTTGCTCACATGGCTAAACATAATAATGGTGTTTAAGACTTTCAGGTGGAATTATACCATGGTATGGGTTCCTGGGCTATATATGTGGTCCAGCAATTATGAAATCATAAGGAAAAACCCACAGCTCCATGACAATGCATGTGTTAAGACTGTGCGTTCGATTCTCAAATTGTATTTATCTCCTTGTGTTGCAGTCAGATACAGAGAAGAAGTGCTGCTGTGGTTTGGATAGATCTGCCGTGAATGACGCTAGCTAGGGTTAAATAAAGTTGGCAGCTTCCTGTATACGTGCAGGATGATGAGATAGGCAGGCAGGATAGGTGTCATTAAGAAAATGAAGTACAAGCTTCATAGATGCAGCATGTTACTCAGGACAAGACAGCCTGGTTCATGGATGACAGCAATCAGTGTTCTTCACTTGGCCTAACTAATCCCAAACTTGTTTTCTTAGCAATAAACAACTTCTTCTTTTATATTCAAGAAAACTCTATTTTCCAGAAAATATATTTTATGGATCTAGATGAACGATCAAAATCAAGACTGCTTTATGCTTTTACAATGAGTACATGTCCTGACTCGAATTTCGAACCTGTTATACATATCAAAAGTTTTTTATCATCACGTCACGTCTCTAAATGACAATAAACGACTTAATGACAGCCGGCACCGTGTAAGTAAATGGAGTGGTCATAAGGAGATCCAAGATTATAGGAGAAATAAGGTTGAATATTCACAAAGCACTGCCAGCAACACTTAATAAATTAGTGGAGAGATGTTAGGAGAGAGACTATAAACTCAAACCACGAGATGGTACGTGTAGTCTAACTGACGAGGAAACTGCAGCCATACAATCATTATACGCATACGAAGACGTTAATGTTCTATGTGAGGAGAGTATTGCCTTGCAGCTCTAATTGTGGGAAATTAGTAATTACTTATCTTGTATAAATAAAAACCTCTTGCATTGCTAGTGCTCACGATCGAGCTTCATCAATAACACTTGAGAGTCTTTCTTGACTTTCTACTCTACTCTAGATTTTTCTTTTGGGTATTAGAGTAGATCGATCATATCTTGTTTTAAATATTAATTCCTGTTTTTTTAGCAAACAGTTTTATGTAATGCATTTCATCACCTTAAAATACTTTGTTTTCAAAAATGCACTGATTTGAACACATTAACCTCTCAGCTCTTCCTCTATCAGGAGGTTTTATAGAGCTATGGAAATTTATTGCCTACACAGCAGGTAGACAAATATACAGCAACGTTATAGGCCATGAAATACTGCATTTTTAGTAATGGGAAACAGAGAACAAGTTAGATAAATACATATTTCTTCAGTGAACTCCATCCTCATTTGATTCACTGCTATAGAGCTTTATTCAAGTGAAATGAAACTGCTGCGAGGCTGCAAATTGTAGTGGGAAAATCTAAGGAAGATGTAAATTAGTGTTTTCGATTGCCTTTATGAACCGCCCTTTAACTCGCTTCCTCGTATCAGCTCTAGCCTTCCTTGATTCATAGCGGATACGTTTATCATATCTGTTCATGGTTCAACACACCATTCAGTGAAACAAATTGGAATTTACTCATAAATACAAATAGATGAGTAAAATGTATCAGTGTCATTCATGCCTTCGATTTTTCTTCTTTTCCCTGTACCGCAACATGGCGTTGCCTCTGTTCTGTGCATAAAGTCCCGCATCACCCTTTTGTGTCACCTCATCTAGAGTTTCAAACCAGGTGAGAGAAGGCTGCTCCATGACCTGGATGTGTGCATTAGGCTCACCTGGCATGGATTCTGGAGACAGTCTTGCTAGTGGCGTGTTGCTGCAATTTTCTGGTGGTGGTTTGTACCTTGACAATTGTTGGTTGGAGCAACTCTGTAATTGACAACAATCTCATGTTTCAATACAATCAGGAACAGATAAGCTGTGCAAGAAACATCAGGATTCAGGTCTAACTATCTCGATGCTGATATTACAGTAGAAAATGGCTAGAACCACCAGTATAAGATATTATATTCTGCATTTATAAGCCAAAGCTAATGCATCGGATCAAATCAAATAGAGAAGTTTCCAGTCAATTATTAAAAGCACTGGGATATCTTATAATCCCATTTGTTCTGAATGATTCTCCATCCCTAGCCTGTTCTCATAAGAACAACCCATAGAATGTGGCTTCAAAATTTTAAATTTGCAGGACTAGAAATCTGAATTTCATTGAAGCAGATATTTGAGTTAGTTAATTTGATTTCAAGAGAAGAAAAGGTATGACTTGAGTGCTGCCATCATGAAAAAAAACTATTTCTGACTCCAAAAGGGTAAGATATAATTCCATTAAACATCCTCTCTCCCAAACAGGCCAAGTATCAGGACAAAGGATATTTGCGTTGGTGATGGCAAGCCAAAATGACTTCAAGTTGCTGGTCACTTGTCCCGCAATCTAATAGTAGTTGAATTCATTCAGACAGAAATAGGATATCTAATTTCTGACTTACATTTCTCGACAAGTTATCCTCGCACGTTGTAGAGCAGCAGCTCGCCACATGACCATCATCCAATACTTTCTGTGATGTGAAGGCACCGTCTTCAGTGAAGTCGACATAGTTCTTGACCATGAAACCAGGATCCTTCACATCGTATCCTTCTTCTTGTGGAGCAGGTACTGCACAATCCATTGATGTTCCAAGCTGAAAATCACAAACCTGAAAGGGCAGAAATGAAGGTGAACCACATAGCTCAGCTAGCTCTTTTCTAAATGAAGCACATTATGCATGCTTCATATAACTGGGGACAAGGTAGATCAGCTATCACTGAAGACAGAAATCTGGCGGCCTAGAATTTCTGATGGAAAATGTCAGCAAATAGAACCCAAAAGGACTCAGCATCAATCTTTCCCAAAATGGGCATACTAAGTTAATGAAATTAGGGATCATCATACTATCACAAAAGAATCTAAACTCTAAATGTTGGCCCCAAACCTGAGCTCCTTGATAAGTATAATTGCAATCCCACATGAAACCTGGATCCGATACACAGCCATTCTCACTTGCGTCTGCATGATTTGGGGATATAAGCAACGAGGTAAATGGTGTTTGCTGGTGCAGCAATTCTTCATCCCCATTCTCCAATTCAAGACCCTGAAAATTCCATTTCACTGCACATCTACTCGGTGGAGTGTCAGGCCCCAATTCAGCTCCATCTCCGTTCACTCTCACCATTCCCCTCTTTCCCATCTCTACTAACTGCTTATACACTTCTTGCCTACTCTTCCCAGAACTTAACAAAACAGAGAAGTCATCACTTGAAACAACAAAGTCTTGAAAATTAACCGCTTCTTGCTCAAACAAACACGACCCAGGATCAGAATCCACACAAAAAAAAGATTTGAAATCAAACCCAAACAAAGAAGCAAGCTCAACAACTGGAGGGCAACCCATGAACCCTTCAACTGGATTTCTATTATGAAGGGAAGGTACAGAAAGGCTGCTGTTCTGTGAACCCCAATCACAATCTTGGCAAAGAAAAAGATTATCATTTGAGCTATGAATTGAAGCAGGTCCAGCTCTGCAACTGTCACAGATCTGTGACCTTACATGCTTGAGAGACAGAGCATTTGCAGAGTGAATTTGCTGGTCACATAGCAAACAAAGCTTGGCAGAATCAGCTCTACAATACAAAACTGCTGCTTTTGATTTGCAAAACTCACATGGTAGAAACAAGAAAGAGTCTTTCTTCTGTTTAGAATTTAAACCCTTCTCCATTATCATTAAAATACCTCGCCCAAAACACTGTAGAATTGGATAAAAAAGAAACCCAAGAAAGATCCTATGTTTCGGGTATTAAATTTATAAAACTGTGAATAAAATCTTATTGGAGCTGGTTTTGGTGGGTTAAGGGAAGCTGAGAGGGCGAGAGAGAATTTATCTAGATGTATTGACGCACGTGATAAACATGAAAGATATGCAGACGTCATGTCTGAAGGAGATAAGTGAGGGTCCACATGTGATTGCCGGGAAAGTGAATCTGCGTCTTTTAGTGCTTTTTACTTGTACTTTTCTGTTTTGAGCTTTGACTACGATTTGTGTTTGGACATGTTTTTTGTTTTGTTTAATATCCTTAACGGTTATTGAAAATAAAAAATTCTCATAATAACTTCTAGATGTATTGACCAACGTGATAAATCGAAACATTTTGTAACAATAAAAAAAACAATAATTGAAATAATATTGATAAACTTGATTAAATCTAAAAAAATAAAATCACTTGAAATTTATTCTTCTACATGCATTGGTATTGGTTAGGAGTGTTAAAAATTAAAAGTGAAGGAAAGAAATATCATCCTGCACTTATTAAACACTTTAAAGTTAGTGAACTTAATTATCACACTCTAATAAAAATGAACTCTTAATTAGCCATAAAAATAGGTATTGACAAGTATGAAGTATAGTTTTTTTTTTATTAAAAATGTTTTTATTTAGAAGTAATAATAAACAAGTTGAAGCCTTTATATTCAATCGCCTAATCAACATTTGCAAACAAATGATACCCTTTTTATGTCTTTTTTAAAACTATTTTTTTATTTAGTTTTTTAATTAATACCCCATATTTGTTTTTTTTTTGGCTTATATATTTTTTTTAAATAAATATTATTATTTTTAATTATATTAGATGTCTTTAGTTTTTTCATGAGGTGAATATGATTCATCAAAAGTGCTTTTATATATTGAATATTGATTAAATCTATTGTTAAAAATTAAAAGTATTTATTTATTATGATAATTTTAATATGTGCAACCTTACATAGTAATTTTTTTCCTATTATTTAATTCAATAATGATTTTTATTATAAATTTAATTTAATTAAAAAATTTATTAAATACAATTGGATAAATGACTCGTGTTACATTATTAAATATATTGATCTATATTTATCTCTTAGTTTTTATAGTTTCATTTTTATTTATTTTCAATTTCTTTTTCTATCAAATTATTATGATATCATGATATATGGTGCATGATAGACATGTAATATTAACATATCTCATATCTAGGTCACAAATTTTGAGTGTTAACCCAGCCTGGGCCATGACAATATTTTTTTCATTTCATTTGTTTTATTGCCTTATTTTTATTGTATCATCAAATTAATTAAAAATTAACTTGATAAAAAAAAATGTTTTAATGTTTTAAAAATATGATCAAATTCTACTGCTTTTTCAAGCAGGAAAAAAAAAACTAGTCTGGTCTAAAATGTAACTTCATTCTTATGATATTTTGAGATGTGTTTGTTATATTCTAATAATATGTATAGTATCAATATAAAATATAAAAGGACTCATATGGGTTCAAGAAAAAATTATTGGTGAGTGGTGAGCTTAGACACGGTGTTTAATCTCATTAAAAGTCAGAGCATGTTTGGCTCGGGCCACGTGTCCGAGCTTAAGAGGGTGTTGAGGTGCATGCCCACCATCCCTACTGGGTAGTGCTGGGCATACTGCCCAATACATAGATGAGAGCACGCATATGCACGTGGTCAAGTCCAAGCCTAATTTCCTTGCCGCTCAATTACATTTTGGATCTGGGCTTGTTAGCCTAAGCCCAATGATAGGGGGGTTTTGGGCCTATATTAAATTATTAGCGGGTTGGTCATAATATAATATTGAGTTTTATTCTTCTGCCTGTAACTACTCAGCCTTAGACGAGTAATTCAACGTGTCAGCAGTGAGATTGCCTCAATCTCAAAGTCAACCGGACAAAAGAACCTTTATTTGGTGGCACCGCCATTGACCTGCAATTTTCGGTGGAGGCATTTGTCTGTGAACCTTTATTCGGTATTGCCTTGCGAATCGGGTGCTTTCAATATTAAAGCATATCAAAAGGTCAAGAGAGACTTTACCAAAAAAACAAAAAGGTCAAGAGAGAAGCCATGCAATACCCTCCAATTTTTAGTTAGAATTCAGCTTATCTTTCTTTTTTTCTCTCAAGATTTTGTGATTCTTTCCTATCGTAATGATTTAAGGCATCTATGAAGGTCATCGAAATTACTAGGAATAATAATAATAAAACAGGGTAGACACCCATTTGCCTTCAAATCATGCCATTGTTTACTTGAAATTCAAAATCAATTTTCAGGGTATTTTTTATTTAGAAATATATTAAAATTATATTTTTATTTTATTTTTTAAAAATAATTTTTGACACCAATATATAAAATGATCTAAAAATATAAAAAAATAATCTAAAATAAATCATAAAAACAATTTTTTTAAAAAATATTTTTGAAACACAACGACAAACACCTAAAAAGGCATGAATGCAAGTCAAGCGGGCGAATGTTAATTGGCTTCAAAATCCTTGCTGATGTTGTGTTAATCAAGAGAATTTTTCGTGCAAATCTATTGTTAATGATGCCAAATTTATTGAACGTGCACCGTACACAGCCCAATATCAATGGAGATTAATCAAGACAAGTTGGTGACCAGGCATATCTTGACTCAATCACAGGGACTAGCTAGGGGGACAAGTATCCTGTGAATGATCTAAAGGTCAAAGCAAGTTGCCTCTTGGCTGACTAATTAAAGTTATAGACGATCAAAACCTTAATTCGAGGGCTTTCTATCCTTGCTGAAATTCAATCTCCATTATTGAGCTGTGCTAATGACATGTAGCAAACAATAACCATGCACTCAAGAATATATTCCACCATGGACAAGTTAAATTATGCAATTGATTGGTGGGAGAAAGTAACATAATTGACCAGAAATGATTTTTCCATTCGATCATAATACGAATATGGTCTTGATTCTCTTACGTGGGCTATAAATGGAAACTGAAAACATATGTTGGAGCATACAATCAATGGAGTATAGCTCGAGGAGGAGAGGCCTGACATGAAGGTAAAGAGTCTTGTTTGGTAGCCAAGGATGACTTGCCTGCTCCATTAAGTCTAGGAGGTTTCAGAAAATGCATAGATCCGAAACCCTAGTTTCGTTTCAGGCAGTCTCCTCGGCTAACCGGACTGGCTCTTTCCTGTCATGCTATGCCCTTTCTCTTCTTCTCCGACGAGCCCGTGCGTCTTCATGCTATCTGGTGTCGAGAAAACGTACTAGCAACTGCTCGGTGCATCGGGCAATCATTTCGAGAGGAGGAGAGGCCTGCCATGAAGATAAGAGTCTTCGTTTGGTAGCCAAGGATGACTTGCCTGCAACTAGCAGGAGTTTCTGCAGAAAGAGAATGAAACTCTGGTTTGATTGCCAGGCAGTCTCCTTGGCTAACCTGACAGGCTCTTCTCTCTCATGCTAGGCCTTCTCTCTTCTTCTTCCATGCCAAGCCCCGCTTAATGCTCGTGATTTCACGAACGGATAAGATTTTACGGCTGTTTATTTACTAATCAATGAAGATCACTGCAGATGATGATGATTATCTGGGCGTGCATGTGCTATGAAATGAATTCCCGCTGCCTGCATGAGTTTTGAGCTTAAAAAATGAAAATATATAGATCTTATCATATTTTTTTTGTTTAATTACAGTATTATTGAATATTTTTCAGCGGATTCCTTATAATTATCATACAATATCAGGAAACAGATCATGATCAGCCGCTCTTTAATGATGAGGTTCACCTTTCCGTATCATTTTCAGTAGGTCCATCGCCTTGATTCCTCGCCCCAACTTGCGGGAGATGTGAAAGGGAAAAATAAATCCCAGTCTTCTAAGACAAAATTCCGTTCAATGGATTAATTATTGATTAGCGTCACGTTTAGTCAACGGTTTTAAATAAACTTACCAAACTCTTGAATGATAATTGACTCAAGGATAAATGAGTTGAGTTAGATTATGATTATGATTTTCAATTTAGGCTGTGTTTGTTTTCTGGAAAACAAATTTTCATGTGTTTGTTTGTCATTAGAAAAGTTGGTCAACGAAAAATATTTTCCAGTCAAAAAAAATTTTTGGCTTGGTTTTCAGAAAAGTATTTTCCAGAAAATTTGGGCTGAAAACACTTTCAGGGAATTGTGAAAAATATAAAAATGTCATTATTTGCTGATTATATTAAATTAGATCCTCAAACTTTTGATTGTTATATATAATTTATTTTGAATATTTATTTTTCAATTCCATCTCTTAAAATTTAATTTTTATATTAATTTTGGTCCTTATAATTATAATTGCTATTTGCTTTTTTCTTATCATTTTTTTATTGAAATTTTTTATCTATCAAATTTGGTCCTCATTTTTTTTATTGTTACTTATTTTATTTGAAATAATTTATGAAATTTTAATTATTATTATTTTAATTTATTCACCTTTCATTTTTTTTAATTTTTTAGATTTGATCTCTATTATTTTGATTATTATTTATTTTAATTGAGATAATTTAATATTTGTTTTTCAATTTCATTCTCATTCAACTTTTTAATTTGTAAGATTTGCTCCTCATTATTTTAATAAACTTGAAAAAAAATAATTTATTAATAAATTATTTTCCAGTTCATTTTCCATAACACTGTCAAACATCAAAATTCACTTTCCAGAAATTCACTTTCACCGGAATTCACTTTTCAAAAAGAAACCACTTTCCAGGAAACAAATGGGGCCTTATTTAAAAAACTTTTGACAACTTCACTTTATCTCATTTTAGAAAAAAAATCAAATTTGGGTTAATTAATTAACTAGACCCATGGATTTGATTGTATTCAACTAGGTCAACTCTTACTTGATTTTTTTCAAAACTTTATCCATATTGGATTCTATATTACCGGCCATATTAAATAAGTCAAGTGATACTAGTTTTAAAGAGTTTATCATATAAAATTTAAATGTAAATTAAAAAATAGAGAAAATATTAGTTTTGAAACAAATTTCTCATTTCTTTTTTTTTTAATAGCAGTAACAATGGTCAAGTCCCCAGAGGACATGGCATGATCAGAGAAAACTTGTGATCTGCACAATAGATCTCGAGTTCGAGTCAGAGCATGCATTTATTGGAAGAGTTTAAAACAGTCAGGGACTTTACTCACACACCTAGACCCGCAAAGTGTGTTTTCAAAGGAGTGCGATTTTCTTGCATTAAAAAAAAACAATTATTAACTAAAAGGTACATTAATTGAAATTGAAATACTTGAGAGTACATTACTTTTTAAATTTGAAAATAGAAAAGCATGATAGTAGAGAAATTGTTAAATTTATTGGAATGAATATTACATAAAAACCTTGTATTTGTGCTGTATCCCCAATAAATGAGACGTTACCGTTTCGATGTCACAGCATTGGTTAACAATTACGTACTTTATGGTCTGTCTGTTCTTTTTTTTTTTTTTCCTCTTCAACATCTTTGACACAAAACCACCGGAGAGTCAGAGGTAACTCCCCTCCACCACCATTAATGGCGAATCAAATAACAACAAAATTTTTATTCACTCTTGCGATATCACTCCTATTGGTGTCCTCGTCAATCGCTAGCTCCGATGTTCCCTTCATTGTCGCTCACAAGAAAGCCACTCTCAGCAACCTCAAATCAGGAACTGAGCGCGTCTCTGTTTCCATCGATATTTTCAATCAAGGATCCTCGTTAGTTCCAATGTTTCTCTTTCCTAATCAGATCTACGTTTTTTAATTATCAGTTTATATATTTATATTAGATCTCAAGAATCGGAGCTAAGTTTAATTCCTGATAATTTAGAAAATTAAATGTAATTAAGAGATTTAATTGCATGTGATGCTGAATTATAGGGGTTTGAGCTGGGATATTTGGTGTTTGGTTCTCTTGATGGGAGTTATTTGCTTGTTGTTTTATTTAATTTTAACTTATATTAGCAGCGTAATAGTTATGGATGTAAAAGATGTTTTTTGAGTTGAGAGAGCTGACGAGCGGGAGTTTTGATCTGATTGTGCTCAAATTAAGGACGGTGTGGGATTGATTTCCATGGGAGGATGTGAAATCTCAAGTTTGTTCGCCATTTGTTACATGAAACTTAGAAACTTGTAGGAAATTGTGCAATGATCAGTTTCAAAGTTGGATTGTTTTTAATTGTGGAAGGTTTTGGGTTCAAATGATGATGCCGAGTGTTCTTCTGTTTAGGATGTTATCGAAGGTATATCTTGTTAAGTAATATGAAATTTATTTGAGAAATAATAGCGTTAAGTTTTAGATCATGGTGTTTCATTAAGATGGACATGCTTTATGCATCGAAGCAATGCTTGATTTTGAAAATGAGTTTAGGTTTGCAGGTGAAAAGCGTTTTGTTCTTGGAGCTTTGAGTTTTATGTGTGGGCTTGGCAAGGTTTTAATGACATGGGACTTTAAGGGTTAATGTATTTTAAAGCTTCCTTTAATATAGTCCTCAAAAAATGCTTGATGGTACCTGGTTTTAGTTTTAAATTTCCAGTGGAGAATGAGGTGTTTTTACTTTTATACTTGATAAATGCAATGAGATGATTGTTTGATATTTCGCGGGTATAATGTCCTCTTATTTCAATCTATTTCTGCTCTTTTTGGAAGATGCTTTGTTCTCAAAAGGGCTCCCACATTCTTCTTATCCTTACAAATTTTATCCTTATCCAAATAAAGTGAAATGATTCTTTTAAGCATCAAGGAACTAAGTTAAATTAGCATTAATAAAAAAGGTAGCTGCGTGGAAATGTCAAAAATTGTTTAACAGCCTGGTGCATATATAGGCATGCAAGCAACTTTCTCATGTTGCTTGTGAGCTTTTGTAATTGGAGTATAATCCCTTTCTACTTTCAAGGAAAAACGAAGAAGAGGATGTTCTGTGCCTCTAGAGACTTGCTTGATGGTTTGATTGACTGAGTGATAGAGTTGGTGGCACTAATGCTTCTGACCAATATGTTAGAACCTTTATTCTTCACTCTGTTCAACTATGTGCATGAATGCGCCAAGAGAATATATGTTATGATACCTTTGCTGGTCTTACAAATGATTATAATAGCCTCTTTGCTTGTTGCTAGACAATGTAGTTAATTGCCACGAGAAGAAAACAGTTATTTTATCTGCTTAGATATTTCAGCTAACTTTGAAATGCATACCCCACTCCCCTTCTCCCTGGCTGTAGGCAGGACTTTGCAGTTGATTTACTTAATTTTCTCTTCATTAAATGTAACATGAACATGTAATTTGTTACATCTGCTTTAGAATTGTTTATTCATAAATTTACAGGACTGCATATGATATAACGCTTGTTGATGATCATTGGCCTCAAGATATGTTTAATGGTGTCAGTGGCAACACTTCACGGTCATGGGAAAGACTTGATGCGTGAGTTCTATCTTACAATAATGTATGCCTATCCTAGCTTTACATTCTTTAGTCAATTCTTCACACTATATTTTGCAGCGGTGGCCTTCTGTCACACTCTTTTGAATTGGAGGGCAAAGTGAAAGGATTGTTTTATGGCTCTCCAGCTGTCATTACATTCCGTATCCCCACAAAGGCTGCCTTACAGGTTTGATGTTTATACAGTCGATACTTTCTTTTCTTTGCCCTGCCTTCTTTCATTAAGTTTTCTATCTTTTGACCTCTGCTTTATTTACAGGAGGCATACTCAACTCCCATTCTGCCTCTTGATGTACTTGCAGAGAAACCACCAGTGCAGAACCTGGAGTGGGTAAGTTTCTTGTTGGGATTTCAAACATATAAGTTCCTCAATTTATGCTTGGAAACCCTTCTTTTTGGTTTTGCTGTTGTTAACTTAAGGTGGTCTTTTTTCTTTCATTTTCTATGGGATGACCTTTGGTTTGGCCAAATTCTGCAGGCAAAGGTACGAATCATTTTCTTCTTGTCTTGATCATTAGCTGTTAAAAGTTATTAGAACATGCTTTCTTGAATTCAAACTTGACTTGACGAGTAAAAAGGCCAAAAGAAGGAAGGCTTCATTGTCCATTTTTTGAACTCCCTTACCCCTCCTGACTTGGTGACCATGAAATTCTGAAAGGAGAGTTGAAATTTTTTTTAGTAATATTATTTTCTGATGTTGAATGATTCCTTGATGACTCCCCCGCCCCCTGCCCCAATTTTATGTAGAGCAACTGCAACTGCTTCTTCAAGTCTCCATAATGACTTGCTTTTCTTCCCTCATTATGCAACAATACTAGTTCTATTTTCTAACATAAATTTTTTTTCTATTTGCAGAAGTTGTTGGCTAAGTATGGGTCTCTAATTTCTGTGATCTCCATTGTGGTTCTATTCCTGTACTTGCTCGTTACCCCATCCAAATCTGGTGCTGCAAAGAAGAGACGTTAAACATTACAACCGAGAAACTGATCCAGTAGAGTGTCTGCAGTTTAGATTTTTCAGAGGAAATCTATCTACACGCACTGCTAGTTTAACTGTTTTATAGTCAGTGGGAGTTGTAATTAAAATAACATAGTTTCTTATTGTTACTGCATGTATCCGTAGAGCGTCGGCCATAGTTCCAGCCGTAAACTGGAGGGTTTCCTTCTGGTTATCCCTTACAATCAGTTGGTTGGTGGGGGGATTGCTTGCCGTTCATGAAACTTGGGATTGTGGAGCTTTGTGTCAAGTTCCTGCTCGTATATTGACAGCATACCTAAGGTTCCCATCCTTTTCAGTAGAATCCTCTTTCATGCCAGTGAAATGTTCGTCCCGTCGACGTTGCCACTTCATGAATGAAGTATTAAAAGTTGTTTGGCATTGTGTTTTGTGTTTTGAAAGCTCATCTGAAAAAAATAAAAAATATTTTTTTATTATTTTAAATTAGAAAATTTCTGGAATGACCGGAAGGTTCTGTACTATTAAAAAAACCGAGATAAAACAGTGTTGTTTTCATCTCGGTTTTAATTTCGGTCTGTTTTGGAAATACCGGTCAAATTCCAACCGGAACATCTCGGTACTGTTCCGGGTGTGTCGTTTCAGCCTTAAAATCCTTTTTATCTTGATTAATTTGTGATTGTGTTTCTAATTTTGAGATTATATTTGTTTGACTTTGTGTTTATATTGTATAATTTAAAATTAATTTATCTTGAATTTTAATTATACTTGCTAAATTAATATTTTAATTTATATATATAATTAATTATATATGAATAGTACAACTTCGAAACGGTACGGCGAAATGCTCTGAAAATGAAATGTTCTGTACTATTAGAAAAATTGGAACGACGATTGAAGCGGTATTACAACCTTGATTTTTAGATCATTTTTATGTGTTGATGATAAAAATAATTTTTTAAAAATAAAAAAATACTATTTTAATTTTTTGAATGAAAAATATTTTAAAATCAACCCTATTCACACTTTAAAAGACACTAAACTTTCAAGCAAGTAGCAACAGTTGATTTTAAAACTATGATTGTTTTCTCAACAGCTCCAAAAATGTCATCTCATGGGTTTTGTTTTTGGATATATATTGTTGCTAACTTGATTAAGTTTGAGCATTTAAAATCTTAATTTAATCACGCATACATGATTATAAAAAAAATTGTTTTATATTTTATATTGAATTACAGGCAACATATATATATTTTTTTTATGAGAATGAGCGTATATATTAATAGAATAAAAAATGCATAAAGCCTAAAGAACCGAAAAAAGCCAAAAGCCCAAGTGCAAGAGAGAAAAGGTACGAAGCCCTAAAAAACATGGAAAAAAAAAGGACAGATGAAATGAAACATAAGGGTCCCAAAGCTGAAATATACTCGAAGAGAAGGTGATTCCCTCTGGTTATAAACATATTTCATTATTCAAGAAAATAGTGGATCAATATCTATGACCTTGGCTAAAAAATAGCTTATTGTTGATTTAGAGGTAGTTTAGTATTTTTTTAACACAACACATTAGTTATTAGAGGTTTGTTTGAGGGTATTATTATATTTTCAATATTCTAATAAACAAATCATATTTTTTATTTTCAATATTCTAATGATCTGTAACATAACAAAAATATCCTTAAAATTAAAAAAAAAATCAATGGTTTCGGGTATTATATATATATATATACAAAGTAAAATTACACATGTAACCTTGGAATTAAAAAATTACTTCATTAGGTTAGGGGTATTGGAGTATTTTACATTGTTTTTTAATTGTTGGTTTGATTAAGGATAGTGATGTAATTTAACATTAAAAGAATATTTTTTATTATAAAAAAGTTATTGGTATATGCATAGCAGCATGCACTAACATATGAGAGCTGTCATGTACTTTGGGCAACACATGTTGTGTCTCTCAATACTAAAAGTACGAGGGAACTAATGGGTGCTTCCATGCTATTTGAATGGTGTGTGCAACATTGTTTGATAGATAAAATATGGTTTCCATGATGAAATTTTATTGCCCACGGTGTCACACTACAAGAAAAAGGGGTTGTTTGCAATGGAGTGATCTGTTGCAAATAATAAAGGAATCCGTTGCAAATTAATATTAATAACGAACTTTGCAACGGAAGAAATTCGTTGCATTCTCGCGCTTAGAAATTCACTTGCAACGGATTGTCTATTGCAACGGAATTTGTAATAACAAATCCGTTGCAAAGACGGAATTCCCATTGCAAATTGATAATTATTTTTTTGAATCAATTTTTAATTTATTTATTTTTTAATTAATTATGTATAAATATTTTAAAACTACTATAACATATGAAAATATCATTAATATTGAAAACTAAATAAATATGGTTGAAATAAAAAAAAATTAAAATTCATAACACAACAAAGATTTAGTTACATTTACATATCTAAGTAAATTTGCATTCTGCTTGAACTTATGTTGGTTTTTATTTTTTGATTCAATAGCCTCCATTTCAGCCTATTAATTAAAAGAGAGATGCATAAATTAAAAGAAAATGGGAGAGATGGAGTGACGAAGAAACGAATTTTAATTAAGTTTAAGCAGAAGTGTGCCAATCGATATTATTAATTTATATTATTTTTTTCATTATAACATTTGCAACGGATTTACCGTTGCAAATTCTATTTCATTTGCAACGATAAATTCATTGCAATTGACTTATTATTATTTAAAATATGTTTTGCAACACATTATGTTGCTAATCTATTCCAATTTTTGCAACGAATTTTTTTGGTTGCAAAAATCCATTGCAAACAAACTCTTTTTCTTATAGTGTCACCTCGACTAATGAGTAGGATGTGTACCAAAACAAATATCATGTTTTTCTCTTGTGGCCGTTTTGTTTTTATTTCGTTCTTTCCTCTCTCCTCCTCATTTTCAAATTCTTTTCATGCACATTTTCTTTCTCATTTGATTTTTTTCCTTTAAACTTTAACCTTTATTCTTTTGATTGTTATTTTCTCGACCTCTTGTATTAGGCCACATGTTTCACATGTTAACCTAGCTTAACCTAGCCAATGTTTTTTTGTTGTCTTCTTAACATGTTTTTAAATTAATTATGGTTTAACTCGGCTCTTATATTTCTCTTACTTCTTGAAAACACAATTGTCTCCTAGTTTGTTTTTTATGTTGAAAAAAAGTTTGGTCTAACCTGCGATGTTACGCAAGCTACCAACTTAGTTAAAAAAAACTAAAAGGGGTAGCAATATTATTATGCATTATTTATTGTTACTTGTCTCATTAACATTATGGATTGAAACAATGAAATGAGAATTTTGGCTCTTTAAACACAATATAATTAACATTAAAAATAAAGGTATAATGGTTTTTTTTGTCATTATTTACACTTTGCAGTTACTTATCTACCATTGGAGGAAATGGTTAAAAAATGATGTGCAGGGACATTTTCAATCTTTTCATTTTAGTTACATAATAAAATTATCACATAACCTTTACATTAAAATTGTCTTTGTCCCAAGTCAAGGGGTGCTTATGTCTTTTTATTAGTTATCAAGATTGACATGATACGTAGTCTATTATTTGTGTATAAATAAATTATTATTTAATCTAAAAAAGAAAGTTGTATGTATGGTTGACACGAACACGCGTTGGTTCTCTTGTGGTTTTTGTATGGCATGTGTAGCATGTGCCAAAAATACATTGGATTTTTCTTTTACTCTTCCCTCTTTTCTACTCGATCGATTCCGAGGTCAACCCCTGGATATTTTCAAAGCAATCCTTTAATTTAATTTTTAAATTTGGTCCAGATCCTCATTCTTTTAATTTGATTTTTTTTCTAATTATTCTCTTAATTAAATTATCTTTTTAATTTCATGCCTCAATATTTCATATCATTATTTTTCTTTCAATCACATCCCTCAATATTTTGAATCTTTTATCCAAGTCCTTTTTACAATTAACTTTTGTTGGTATCGTCCTAGCTAGTTGCTGCTTGGTTTATAACTTTGCTTTTCTTTCTGATTACTTATAGCTAGTGATGAATATGTAAAGTACTTGTCAAGAATTATACTTTTTCTTACAACATGCCTGAACTACGAGAACAAATGCTGTTGTTAATTTTTTTTGCTTGTTGGGTTTCATTAATTAATCCCCAAATTAATAAATTACATTGATAAAGTTTTTCATACTTCTTTTATCTATTTATTAGCATCAACCTCTCAGCATGGTTTCGGGCAATTTCTCAGTTAAATCATTCCCTGTGTCCGAGACGATTATACCAGGAAAACAATTTCTTTTGATAGACTCTTTTGCCAAGCTTTTACGATCCTTCTCCTCTCATCTAGCTCGCCATCCCCATCCTACTCCAGCATCATCGTGTTCCATAAGAGCATGCTGGTCTTCGTTACTGGTAAATAAAGATCTCCGCAGCCAACTCAACTTCTAAACTTGGTTCCTGAATGTCATCAATGCATGCTGTCGTCTAACTCAAGTTGATCTGAAGAGTGTTTCACCTTTTCATTTCGTTGATCCAGCCTCTCATGGGATTTCCCAGCTGGTTTGCTGTCATTCATACTAGGGTTTTCAGGTTTACATAAGAATTAATTAAACCATGATTTTTATTTTTTCACGTTCCCATTTCATTCCTTTCAAATTTCACTTTCATTCTCATTTCTATTATCATTAATTTATTCTTTGCTATCAAAATAATAGTTATAGAATTAGTTATATGTTAAGAGAGAGTCACTTAAATGAGAGAAATTATGGGCATTTTTTTATTAGAAAAAAAGTAATTATTATTTGAGGTGTGAAAACTGTTTTCTAAAAAACGATTCCTTTCTAGCATTTACTATAAGGCGGTTTTTCCACTTTTAGTTTTAATATTATTATTTTATCTTCAAAAAAAGAGAGATAGCTTATCAATTACTAACTATTTTGAGACCCTAAATATTTTTGTATAGTTAGGGTTACAGGTTTTAGTCACTCTAAATATTTTTTGACATGAATATTAAAAATAAGGTGTTTAATGACATCTCGATAATTCTATTTTTTTCTTTTATATTTAATTTTGTTGATTTTTTTTTTTATCTTCCTTGCTTTTCTTTTTGGGTTTGGGAAGAGGGTATTTAAATTCTTAGATTTAAAGATGAGAAATCTTGATGAAATCTCAAATATCAACTATTAAGATGCTTTGGAGATATTTTTGATTAGAATTTTCTTAATTATTTGTAGCTATATCATGATAAGTAATTGAAGGAATGTGGGCATTGTATGTTTATGCATAAAAACTAGTTCAAAACTTTTTTAACCAGCTTTAATCACTATGCTATTTTAAAATTAAGATCATAAATCTTTGGGTTTTATCCATTCATCCCTAAACTCTCTTAACTCTTTTGATTGAGCCCACTTACTCTTTTTAGCACTAATTAGGTCCTAATATGCTACAGTTTGTTGCAATTAACATCGAAAATTTATGAGTTTTCTATCCTTATCTATCACTCGTTCAATGAAATTATTTTTATTTTTTGAGTTTTCATGAGAGATAGATTGCAAACATGTTATCGATTCGCTATAAGCTTTCATTTGCCATTTTGATTTTGTGTGTTTTTTCAACCTTGTTACAACTTTCATTTAATCTAGTAATGTGTTTTCATAAATACGATATATAATATTTTCTTAAAATGCATCAAAAATAATGTTTTTTAATCAAAAATTACTTTATCATATCAAAACCATTTAAAACATCTAAAAAAATATCAATTTATTATTTTTAAAAAATAATAAATTAGTTTGCAAAGCATTTTTGAAAAACTTGCCATACCATAAAAGCAAAAGCTACATAGATTTTCAAATCTAAACACAATAATGATGTCATGGAGCGGTACATGCATGAGAGATGAGTACATGAGATTTTTTTTTAAGAAAATTTTTTCTCTAATTAAATACTCAATGCCACGTAATGCTCATTAGTTACTGTGCCAGCTTCAAAAATCCCGGGTTGGTTTAAGATTTTGTTTTCTATCGATTGAATGAAGAAAATTGTGAGTCATCCTTGTTTTTTTTCCTTCCAAAAAGTAGTTTTTCCTTTTTTGTTATATTAATTATTTTCTGTATAAATTATTTATTTATTTATTTATTAATCACCAAAAACTCCATGGAACTTATGCAACTTGAAGTTATTTTATTTCGAAAGGAAATTATATGGTTTAATTATCCTACATTTAAAATAATTAGATGCTTTGTTTAAAATAAGCATCATTGTTTGCCTCTTACTAATTTTGGGCAGTATAGTTGCGTGAGATCTACAATGTCATTATCGGTGCTTATTTTAATACATCAAAGTGGATGTATTTTGTCTTTAAATCATTTTTGAAATCAGCACATCAAAATAATCTAAAACACACAAAAATATATTCATTTTTTTTTTCAAATTTTGGTCAAAAGCCGGTGAGATCACAATGTCAACGGTACTTATTTTAAACATAAGTGGATGATGTCTAATAGCATCTCATCCCGCCTCCCAACACGCACTCACTTACTTAGGACATGTTTGGGAGTGTGGTTATGATAGCTTTTAAAGTGCTTATCGTGCCGAAATACATCAAAATGATGTTTTTTTTTAAAAAAAAAATTATTTTTGGAATCAGCACATCAAAATGATCTAAAACACACAAAAACATATTCATTAATTATATTGATTTACTTAATTTGCCAAATGGTTATTTCACAAATAGTGTCCTAATGTCTAACTCGGTATGGAACAGGTGAGTCAACAACCAACCTTCCTGTTTTTTCTATAAATGCCACGCATTTCTTCTCCAAGAGCCCTTCACATAGCTAGCAATCACTATCTTGCTCTCGTGTTGCTCCTCTGCTATTTGCGAGCTCGTTTTTCTGCTACAATGGATCGGGCTCTCATATCTGTCCTTCTCAGCAGCCCTGAAAACCCCATCCCCCAACCCTGGGAACGCTGCTTTGATATTAGGGTTATCTCTCTTTCTCTCTGTCGCTCTTCCACCCCCTCTCCCCACACACCTTCTTCTGTTTTACCCTCGTCAAAATCATATGTTAGACGGATATTTCGATCATGTGGTAATTCAAAAGAGAAAAAAAAATAAAAACATGCATGCATGCTTCGTTTATCTAAATCAAATTGCTGTGGTGTTGTTGTATTGCAGAATGGAGTGTTATTCTACAAGAACACCTTGGATGATACTATTTTGATCGACCTGAGGTGCCAAATCAATCTTGGTGGTGGTTTGTTCCACGCTAACAACACGTGGCAAGAGCTTTCTGGTTGCACCTGCTGTATCCGTCACCGCCCGTCAGCCCTCCAGAACCAAAACGCTCAGCCTTTTCTCCTCCATGCTACTTGCTGTGGGCCAATGCCGGTGTATTTGCTTATGCCCGAGCTTGTTAACAACTGCCCATTCTGCGGGAGTTTCGTTTATATCGTAGGTTAAATCATCATCAATCAATCACATCCCCCGTCTGGGCCTTTCAATCTTGTTGTTTTAGTGGGGTTATGGTTAAGAGTTTTAAAATAAATTATATTTTATCAATTATAGTTCCCAATTAAATTGAGGAGAAAATCCCTTCTTTGTATTGAAGCTTCACATTAGTATTAATTGCATGTCTGTTAATTTGATGAAGTTTAAAAATGCAAGTGTTGTTAGACATAATAGTTGGATTCCTAATGGCTTTTATTTATTTATTTATTATTTAGTCCAAGTGATGCTGCCTAATAAGATTGAGATTCAAGGGTTGAAACGAAAACAACTTGAGAAAAATCCTAAATGTTGTAGAAAGTCTCATTATACGAGTGGAAATCTGAAATAAATGTTCACAACCCACAAACTAAGCTTAAATAGATAGGATTAGAAAATTAACTAAAAAATAACTTTTTATTATTCAATAGTTATTAAATAAATAAAATATTAGGGTAAACAAGTCTTAAAGTTTGTCCATGGATTAAAAATAACACACAAAACAAGCCTAAAAATGTTACAAAACTAAAAAAAAAGAAAAAAAGAAATAGAGGTTTAATTAATGGAATTAGAGGCTTGAAGCAACCTTTAAAATAACTAATTGTATGTGGTATGCTATGAAACAAGCCTTTAAAATTGGGATAACTTGCACTATTTTGATACATATAGAAAAAATTATGGTTAAAATATTAATAGTGTGCAAAATATTTCTAGACCAGTCTCGCACAGCTGTCTGTTGCCATTTTTGTGATGGCCTACTCTGTCAAGGTAGTTGAGAATCATCAATTATGTACATGACAACTCAGTTCCTTTAAGATCTCTTATATTAGTCTTTCATGCACCATCAAGACTCAACGAGTTTTTCGATGAATTTTAACAAATCTTAAAACACAACAATGGATTCTTTGCATGAAAAAAAACGTTTTGGTCAAACCTTTGTTTTCCTTTTTTTGTTTTTTCAACTAAGCAATAATATAGTAATTTATTATTATTTAACCTTTTCTAATTAATGAGAGGATCTATTAATGACATGGTTATAAATTTAACACTTTGGATATATTAAAATTTACTATTATTAAAGATAGACATATTTTGCCCACATCATAATAAATAGTCTTACATGTGCAATGGATACATGTTAAACACTTATAGTTTATATATGATAAAAAGAAAACATAACATTAGATTTGAAATCATTAAAAATGATAAAAATATCTTTTGTTTTTAGACTTGTTTTTTATTTTTTATTTTATCTTTCACATTATAATTATTGATAGTTACAACTTGAACATTAGAAAGTTTCTACAAATAATCATATGTACATAACTAACCTTAGTTAGTATTTTATTAGGAATAAATAGAGTTGATTATCATGTATAACTTATTAATTAAAACTTAGACGCTTCATGCTTTATTGTTTTTTATATAGTAAACAACATTGATTCCTTTATCTAAGAAACTCAACGACTAAAGTCCTAGTTTAACCATTTATGAATTATATTTGCACTTCTTAGTTGATCATTACATGTGTAACTAAAATTCCATTTACAACTATCTAATCAAGAAAATATCCAGTAGACAATTAAACAAAAATATGATTCCTAATTCGGTTATATTTGGTTAAAAATTAGGTGATTCTTACTTAACCAAATACTTCAAGCAATGTTATATGAAAGGAGGTTCTATGCTTTCTTATTGAATATGCCATCTATCAATATTGGTAATTCAACCAAAAAGTTATACATAATCTTTAGGATACATCAAGAAATCACCATATAAACTTTGTATATAGTTTCAAAATAAAATAGATTGAAGAAGATGATGACTTGATAGCTTATTTGCAAATAAATGATGACATATCATAGATAAAAATACATGATCTTATTAAAAGAAAAAAGTGTTTATTTAACAGGGCAAAATCTTGTGACAGCATGAGCAAGATTACCATCAAGGTTAAAATAGAACAATATATGGTCATAATCAAGAAGAATCAATTACTTTTTAAACACAACAGGAATGAGTTCCATCTTTCAGTTTTGGAACACTTCTCCTTCAGCTAATTTTTACACGAAAGTCCTTGTGAAGAGGGCATCAACGTTGTGGATGAAGAGCTGCGGGAAATCCACCTGTTCTTTCTTATATACAAGAATGCTTACATACAGATCTCTTATACTAGCTTTGATTACCTCTAATGAACTAAAAAAGGATTCTTGAAGCGACAGGATGACAAGGTCTTCTTCCTTTGATTCCCTTTCTTCATTTTTCATCATCTTTGCCTCTCTTCTAATCTGAGCAACCTATTTGTAATCCTTTTTCTTTGCTTTATACACAAACCTTTGATTTGCACATTTCAACTTTATTACATTGATTTGCTATGGCATTCCACTGATAGGATCAAATTAAAAAGGGATTATGTTCCACAAGAAACATTTGACAACCAGTTTTTTTGCTTCTTGGTTCTTTGTCTTCTTCAGTGGTTCACCTTTAAGGACCCGCTCTGCATTCACTGATCCAATTATGTGAATGTTCCCGTCTCTATAGTTCTTTGTTTCTATGAAAGGTACATCCATATTTCTAATCATTGAAACGATTTCTTCACCATTCATAGTAGCCAACATCCCGTTCATAATATACTTCAGGCATGAGTGTAATGAAGAAGTCACCGCTCCAATTGCATGAATCCATAGCCTTCCTAGTAATATGTTGTAGGATGGATGAATATCCATCACTTGCAATGTTAATAGGAACACTTGCAGTCCTACACATCTCCACCTCAAGAGTCCCCACTATTTGTCTTGATAATCCATCATATGCTCTCGCCATCATGGTACTTGGCTTCATGTGTGATTAATCAATAGACATTTCTTTCAATATATGCTGAGGAAACATATTTATTGCAAATCCATTGTCAACCAACACCTTCCCAATCAAAATTTCCTTGCATCATATCGTGATGTATAAATGCTTGTTATGCCTAGTACCATCAAGACCTAACTCATCTTCTGTAAAGTACATGTAATTCTAAACATGTATCCTCCCCACCAAATGTTACATGACCTCTTAATTGATGTCAAGAGGCACATAAGTCTCGTTTAGCACTTTCTACAAAGTTTTTCGATGAGGTTCAAAACTCATTATTAAGGATAGCAATCATATCTTTGCAGTAGTTCTTTTGAGTTGCTCCATAACACTGTATTCACTATGCTTCATCAACTTCCAAAATTCATTGGTTTCTTCCTTTGTAACAACTTTATTCATTTTCTCTTACACATCAATCATTTCCTTTCCTTTTAGCTTCCTCAACTCATCTGGGGTATAAAAATTACCCTTTCGGGTTAGACTTCCAATCTCTGATAGAACCAATGGTCGCCTTGTATCTTGTAATAAGTGATTATAGTTGTACGGTATGACATTGTAAGTTTCTTTACAACTGTGGACTTGGACAAAACCAGTTTGGGTGGCTCTTTAGAATTAAACTGAACTCGACATACGTTACTACTCGGCATGTCTGTTATGGAAACCTCATCCTCTACTATTGTTGCACCCTAAACAATCATTTGTTCATCATTTGTCTTAACATAAATCCAAGGTTACATGTGTAATTCTACATTGGCTAACATAATGACCTTCCTGGTTATGATGCTTACATCATCTTATGCCATCATATCTTGTTCTTATGAGCATTTGATAACCCTTTCCATAGACACCTTCAAGTTTTTTGGACATTTGATCTCAATATGTTCACTGAATAATTTCTTTTTGAAAAACATTATATGTATGAATGTTGTGTCATGTGATTCCTGCGTGGTACTCATAATTGGGATCCGACATGTACCAACTAGGGTACTCATAAATATCAAAATTATTTAAAATCAAATATATCTAAAAAATATTAATTTAATATTATTTAGATAAAAAACAATTAAAAAGCATTTTAAAAAACAGTTATAGTACAAAACAAATACTAATTACCAATATATTTTGGCTGAATAATTACAAGTTTTTTGCATTTGTGAAACGATTACAATTTCAAATCCCTCTTTAAAAATATATTTACTTTAAAAATAATTCCATTAATTATCAATTTTCAACACTGACCCCCTAGCTGTGCACTAATTATAGGTCGCAAGCTCCTATTTATGAAAAAAAAATCTAAAAAGATATTTCACAAAAAAAAAATGGCATGATTGAATTATCTAGAGTTCTAAATCCTTGTGACATAATGTTATTCATATGTTTTGCCTACATCATGAGTAAAACACGAAGAAATTAATTAAAATAACATTAAAATTTAAACAGAAAAAAGAAAAAAAAAAACAGCCATGAAATTTCTCAGAGAAAGAAGCCAACGGGATATGGCAGAGCCACAAATTTTACATAACCATCGGCTCTGCTGCTATGCTTCCTGCAAAACTTGAGATACTTTCTGATAGATGCCGTGATGCTTTCTCAAAATTAACGAAGCCCGTGAACCAGAAATCAAGTCCATCTATTGTAACAATCTGGATGTATCTCTCCGATTGATTCTCCCTCATGACTACAGGATTGATGGTGCCAATCTTGCTCAAAGGAATCACCACCTGTTCCAGCCAAACCTCAGGCAATCAATTGATCAAATAATTCTGATAGATATTGCAGACATTCTTGATAGTTATTTCATTGATCACACAATTAAAGTTGGCCTGTCAGGATTTTCTTTACCTTGTAATAACTCCAAGCTCCCTGGCCGGAGGGCGACGTGAAAGATAAGGGACGGTCGCTGCAGAAAGCTGCATGAGCGTCAGATACATAAAGGGTTCCAGCAACTGGACCCGTCGTAGTGGACAGATAGCAGGCAAATGTCTTCTTCAGCTTTTCATTTGGATTAGTACCTGTGAATGTTTGCTTGTATAGAGTCTCAAATCCACCTCCTGTCAATGCTTTAGCTGTCAGGTTCATCTTGCCCCATGCGGCTCCAGGAACAGATGAATTAGTCTTAACTATTGAACAAAATGATCATGATAATGTTAGCAGAAGAAGTTAATTTCTGAAATCTGAATTGATCAAAGATCTTGAACTTGGTGAACATTATCGAAACATTACATACGGTTATGCCAGATATTTTGAGCCGTGGTCTCAGCCTTGGAGCCCCAGGAATTAAACACTTTGAGAACGGATTCCGTTCTGCTACTCGATGATTTTTCAACAGGGCTGTACTGGAGGTATGGATGATGGAAGTTCTGAGCTTCATCGTCCGTTGCACCCCACAGGGCTGCCTTTTTATTATCTGGATGGCATGTAGGAACAGCAGGATTTCCCATGACAGGAGGCCCCCATCTGTCATCGCATGGTGGTGGTGGTGGTGGTGGTGGAGATGAGTGACGGGAAGTGCTGGGCAATGAGCCTGGCATTGTTCTGTGAAAAGGGCTTGCTTCTTTTGACAATGGTGAGGAGACAGGAGGGTAAAATGGCTGTGATTCTCGGTTGGTGCCGTTCATTTTGCGTTGAGAATGGTGCAAAATTGCGGCTACGGGGATATTTTTTGGCTGGCCATAGCATTTGATGGAGACCGTTGCTTACAGCTGCCAAAAACATTTCATCAAACCGTGTGGACTAGGACGCTCTTCTACACGGATTTCGACATGGATTTCTTCATTGTTAAGGATATATAAGTAGCAAGGGATATGAAAACGAGAAGGTTGACCATGAATGGTGTCTCAAGTTCTTATTTTATCCTCTCGTCCCTTCAAAAACATTTTGAAAAAAATTAATAAAATATATTTATATTTTTTATTTTAAATTAAATTATTTTTTTAGTGTATTTAGATCATTTTATCAAAAATGATTTTTCTAAAAATAAAAAAAAATTTAATATATTTCTGGAAAAAAAAACTTTCAAAATCAATTTCAAAGTAACAATAAATTAATATAATATATGTGATCTGAAGTTGTCAATGTTTGTGTGCTTCAATAAGATTAATTGATTAATTGTCTGAGTGTTTTATATTATGCACGGGGTCCTTTCTCCTCGGTCCTTTCAAAACCTAACAGAAGAAGAAGAAAAAAAGAATTTGTACGATTACTTGGACTTCTAATTGGACTCTTGAAAGGCATCTATTTGTCCTTGAAGCCCAGAGTATGAAGCTTCTGTATCTGGCCCATGAAACCTCATACTGTACCATATCCTATATTCAAGTACTAACAATCTGAAGTCAAGTGAGCTCGATTTTGAATAAACAAGAACTACAGATGGTGTCGATTCTAATAATTATACTACTAATCACATTACAAGCATTTCAAGATTTGATTAGAAAAACTTATCAAATATTAGTATATTTTTCTTACTTAGGTTACGGGTAAGATTATTTTTTAAGAAATTTAAAAATTATTAAGAGTTTAAAGATTTTTTTTTGACAATATGTGTTCAATAGTGTTTTTGAACAAATTTTTTAAAAAATATCATTATTTATTTTAAATTAAAAAATAATAATTTTCTTAGATTATTTTCATATACTGATATTAAAAATAATTTTTAAAAAATAAAAAATAATATTTTAAAACATTTATAACTGAAGAAATAATTTTAATTATACTCTCAAACATGCAATCCAATGAAATACTTCGGTTTTGAAACATGCCAGCTCCTTGTCTAACTTAAGTTGACTCATAGTGAATAACTCAATTTAAAATGTTAAAAAAAGAATCTCTCAGATAATATTTTTTTATATTGAAACAATACCAGATTGATCTTCATCCCTTTGCTAATGAGAGACTGTAAGTTTCGGCAGTACAACCACTGTTTTCTTAAAAATAAAAAAAAAATCATTTTAAATGGAAAGTTTTTGGTGTTTTTAAATCATTTTGATATGTTGATGTCAAAAATTATTTTAAAAAAATAAATCAAATATTATTTTAATGTATTTTTAAATAAAAAAAATTTCAAAAATAATCGCAACCACCCTTTCAAACTGGGTTTTTAGGGTGTTTACTACTTATTAAGTGAATTTAATTTTTATTTTTTTGTTCCATACGGATTCTTAATTTAATGTAAATAAATGTCGATTAGTTTCATGTCTTTCTCGGTTTTAAGAGACCTGACTGCTAATTGTACAGCTACTTCACTACTTATTTATATGATATAGCATATAAATAATTATTTTCATTAAATATGAAAGTATAAATTTATTTTTAGAGGGGTAGCCGAGTCATTTTTATTTGAAAAATAATTTTAGATTTATTACAAGATGAAAAAATGAAAATATAAAATATTTATTTCATGTTATTTATATAGTATTATTTATATGTTAATAATAATATTCGAAATATATTTTTAATATTTGAACATCAAAATTATAATTCTCACAAATCTTTTTATTTTTTTATACACGAAACAAATACTAAACATGAATAAAAACTTTATGTTATCTGAAAAATATGCTCGGACTTTTATAGCATCGGAAGAAGGAAGGAGCACCACTGCACCAGTAACTTTGCATTCAAATCAAGACCGTCCAATCAATTATTTGTCAATATCATCCAACGACTAAAAGAAATACCTCACTAACATATAATAAGACCATCCTCACATTATAAAAAATAAAAAAAAATAAAAAAAAAACAATTGGCTTCCTTCATCTTCAAGTTTTACAATCTGAACACTTGACGAACACGAAGGAAAGCCACCCAACCAACTTCTTCTCTTCAATCTTTTGAAGATGAGTTACCACACAGCCCCTCATCAACCTTATCCTCCTCCAGGTTTTGGAACTCTTTTAATTCCCTAATTATTATTTTTTTCTGTTTTGAGTTTAGAATTTGGTTTGTGATTTTTTTTAAAAAATCGTAATTGGGACAGGGTACTCACCACCTTACCCGCCACCACCGTACGAAGGGTACCCACCGCCTGGAGCACCACCACCAGGCTACCCTCCGCCACCACCGTACGAAGGGTACCCGCCGCCGGGAGCACCACCACCAGGGTACTCTGGATACCCACCACCGGGGCCACCTCGTGGGTACCAAGGGTATTTCGCTGAAGGGTATCCGCCACCACCTCCAGGTCCGCAACAGTACCAAGAGTGTTATCACTATGAACATCATCATTACCAGGATGATGGTTGCTCCTCGTTTTTACGTGGCTGGTATGTTTTATTTCTATGTGCTCTGTTTCTTCTGTCTCTTTATTTCATTTTATTTGTGGTGGGTGTTATGTTATGTGGTTGTGCTGAATTTTGTTTGATATTTGGTATTTCATTATTGATGATTGAATTTAGTTTAATGTTATGAGATTCAATCAATGATGGGATAAGTGTTTAGGAATGGAAAATAGTTCAGTCTTAGCAGCTTCAATCAATGTTGGGATAAGTGTTTAGGAATGGAAAAATAGTTCAGTCTTAGCAGCTTCTCCGAGCTTATCAGTTTCACTTTGAAGTGCTTAGGATGCTGTTTAATCTGCTGATGACTAGTTCTGAAGTAGAACCTTCTCTGATCGTATACTTTCTGTAATGAATCACACTTGACTTGTTAAGGGGTTTTATAAGCAAAATGAGGTGGGTAGGATGAATTGAATGGTACATTATCTATGTAGGAATCAGTTGAAGCGTCTAAGCTACTGGAGGACCATAAAGCCGTTCTCCACCTAATTACATCCGTAGAAACCTAACTATTGCATCTTACAGCCGAGCTTTACTGCAAAGTGTTAGAAATAATTCCCAACGAATGAAAAGGCATCCTATGTTAAAGAAGCTAGATTGCATTGCAGATCTGCGTTGCAGGCTAACTATAGTATACAGAGTTTGAAATATTTGCTAAACCTATATCAGCTACACACATCTAGCACATTGTAATGGCTATTTCATATATCTGGGTGGTACTTGTGAAGATTCTCAAGAACAATATAGTAGATTAGAGCTGTCCATCTACCTAACAAAGAATGGCTATTGTTGGAAAGCATTGGAAGTTATAGATCGTTAAAAACCTGTCATGGTCAATTGATTATCATCGTACTTAAACTTAATGGATTCAAACCACCCAGAACTAAGCAAGCTAACTTGAAAGTGATGAAGTTTGACTAGTTGACTTGGGTCTTCCTCGATTCCTGTAAGGTCTTGGTGGAATTGGTGCATAATTAGCAGGAGGCTTTGGATGTCTAGTGTTCATTGACTACCTTTTAGTTCAGAAACTGGTAGGATTCTATTGTCTTGTCATCCTGTGGAAAATACCATTGCGAGTTTAGAGTGATGTTGGCAAGGAAAATCCAGGAATTCTATTTCTTTTGGGTTTTATTATGTGATTTGGAATTGCAAGTTATTTAAGATTTTTTTTTCCTTGCTATCAAAGCAAATGAACCTTAGAGCTCTAATCTACAGCATTCTTGTTAACTGAAGCCCCAAGTGGAAAATCAATTTGGAATTCCTCATGCTCTTCTTTACAGAAAATGTTTGAATGCTCTTACATCACTGTTTAAATATGTCATTAGCACAAGTTTGGATTCATTTTAAATTCTGGTTAGGGCGTTAGGTAACTTATTTTAGATGCAAAGTTTTAGAATAACTAGGAAGGAGTAGAGAGAGTTGGTAACACATAATAGTCAAAATGTTGTGAAATTTAGCACTAGAAAGTTCTCTTCTTAAAAACTTCTGCAACCTTGCTTGAATTTATTTTGAAATAGCTCAGCATGAGGTTGAAGCAGTAAATAACTAGACCAAAAAATATGCTATATAACTATCTGTAATAGAATACTAATAACTCATTGAGGGTTTCATTCAGGAATATGAGGTAGCTTGGATGTCATTAAACTGGTGAGGATGATTGAGCACCTATAACCTTATTAAAGGACCTGGATAATTTGCTTCATTATCATAGTTCACCAATTCTGTGGGAACCTTCCCTGCCACTTGAAGTCCCATTGTTGGGGCACACTGAAATTTCTCCACGCCACATGTCCTATTGAAAAGTTCAATGATAAAACTTGAAACTAGCTATTGCAAGACGGGGTTGAAGATATTGAATTAGTTTAACGACATGTATTTATTGTTATCTTACAGCCTAACTTTACAAGGCATGGTTTGAAACAATTATGATATTTAATAACAGCATTTGGATGTTAAATGAGCTTAATGGCATAAACAAGTCTTAATGTCACAACCGAAGTTCAAATTTCAGAAAACAAGGTCTTAAACAGTTGGCCAGCATACAACAGCAGGCTGCCATATACATCTATCAGCTTTTAATGACTAGAATATTTCTGACTAGTGTACCAAGGTCCTGAAATGGAGTAGAAAATAAGTGTCAATGCTTGTCACAAAAATTGGCAGTTGGAAAGAAACAGAGGATCTTGGATAAGCCTTATAAAACATTAAATAACTGACGTGGTCAATGTATTACTATACTAACAAGTCAACAAGGTTTGATTGGGTGACTTCAGTCCTAGCCAGAATCTACAAGGTCGGGGTTCCCTGGGATCAAAAGGATGCTTTTGATACCTCGTTTGATATTAGATCTTTTGTATCCATATCCCAGGGCTTTCAGCAACTTTTAAAGCAGCAAATGGGGGATCACTTAATGCTTTGTCACCTGGTTGGTTAGCAATCTGGGATTATTTCACCCATCGATTTGCTTTGCAAATGGGGGAGCACTTAATGCTTCCTCTTTGCTGTGAATGCTCCCAGTCCTTTAGCTGTTGGTGTATGAGATTGCTAAATCCTCAGTTACTTTACCCTGAATGTTTATAATCATGGCAACTACCTGATTTTTCTGTAATGAATTCATTTAAATGCATTTGAATGGTGACCTTAATTCTTAATTATTGATGTGATAATGATGATTATTTGTTGTCAATGTGTAGTTTGGCGGCACTATGTTGTTGTTGTGTGTTGGAGGAATGCTGCTTCTAAATTTGTACTGCTTCATTGAGCTTCAAATGATATATATGGGGCCTGGTAGTTATGGTTTTGCATTCTTATCTAGAATCGTATGGGTTTCTATGTACATGTAATTTAATAATGTCGTTTCTCCAACTTGAAAACAGTTTAAATATGCCTCAATGCTATTGTCTCGAGCACCTTCTTTTTTTTTTGGTAAAAGGGGGGGCTAACAGCCCAAACAAACCAATAAACTACAAAACAACAGAACGGGGCCTCAAAACACCCCTAGCATCCGCAACAAGAATATCTTTAAGGAAATCAGAAGCCTCATCATAGACATGGAGGCTAAAGTCCAAATTATAACTTCTGGTAGCTAGAGCATCAGCAACTTCATTTTGTTCAGGGTAATTGTGCTTAATTGTACTACGTCAATGATCATGAATCTTCATTTTACAACAGGATATGATGTTGTATAGAGGGTGAGTTGGGACCGTAACAAAAGTTATAAGAGTGACAACAACACTAGAGTCACACTCAATCTCCACATCGCGGTAACCATAGTCCCATGCCAACCTAAGCCCCCCAAAAATACCCCATAATTAAGCATCAAGAATGGAGCTTGCACCCAAATTCACAGAAAAGCCCTGGATCCAGGCCCCGTTTGAGTCACGTAATACACCTCCGACATCACTAATACCCGTAACATTTATTCTACTTTCATCTGTATTAACTTTGCAAGCACCAGGTCTGAGAGGTTTCCAATGAATATAAACCATAGTTTGCTCTATAGAACCTGTTTTGGGAATTTGCGCCTTATACCAATTCAATGTGTAATTGAAAATTAGATGCACATGCTCAACGGGCATAAGAAACCCTTGCTCAAAAATCAACTTACATCTCTATTTCCAAATGAACCATAAGGCAATTGAAAAGATCAGGTACCAAGGCAAGCCATAAGAAGTGATCTTATTGGATTGAAGATGCAAAAATAACCAATCATCGAACTCCATGAGAGAGTGACAGATATTAGGATCATTATTACCAAACTTGCACCAAAGAGAGTGGATAACATGGCAATCCTTAAACAAATGCTCAATGGACTCCACAGAGTGAGAACATCTCGGGCAAGCTTCTCTCTTATGAAATTGGGTATTTGTGAGAATTTTCTTGTGGCATAAAGCCCAAAGAAAGGTTTTCACTTTGGGGGGAGTCTTTAATTTCCAGAGGAATTGACATTTTCATTTGAGATTGTTATCTTGTATTAAGGCGCTATAAGCAGTGAGGTGATTTGCCAATTACGCTTATTACCCTCGGTATCCCAAAACTCATCATCCAAAAAGTCATTAATCTTCTTGTACCAAAACCCGTCATCCAAAAAGCCATTAACCTTCTTGACTTTAGTGCATGTTTAAAAGTGCAGTAGAAAACAGTTTTTTTTTAATGAAAAGCACGTTGAAACTCAATGCTACCACTTATGTGGCTTCCTTGGTAAAACCACGTTTCTGCAAAGCATTTTTTTTTTTTAATTTCTACTATGCTGAAAGCTTCTAGCAGAGAAAGCCTTGCTCTTATAATGACTCCTGAGTCCTGACATATGAGGGATCCTGGAAAGTGGAAAAGATCTCGATGAAGTTAATAACTAAGGTTGTAACTGAAAAGCTAATGGTTAATTGCTTATATTACAAGAAAAAACCAGCTAATGATACTAGCACGAAGATTTCAGGAAAATTCTCCTTCTGGAGGGGAAGCATAACTTGGGAACTTTCGACTGCAGGATAGGAGTTGCGCAATGTTAAGTTTGGTACAGCTTATCATCTGCTAGAAACCAAGAATTCACTGATACACTGACGTTGACTATTGTTCCAAGTTTCTCGTTTAGATGCCTACAAACATGATATTTCCCAACACTTCTGATTCTGACTCTGTTTGTGAGGTACTGAAATGCTTCGTACTTCCAATGATGAAAACTTGACGAACAGCACACAAAGAAGCATGCAAGGTAAAGTACATGGCAGCTCCACAAGAACGTGTCATATTTTGAAGGGTGAGATAATAAATAGATTTTGCTTTGTTGACGAATCTAGCAGAGCTCTTCTGACCTGTACTCTATCGAAGCCATATCACCATCGACAGTCTGAAAATCTTCACGACTGGAAGAAGGCAAGCTCGTGCTTGAGAATACAATTCCTGATGGAACTGGCTGTTCATGCCAATACTTGGAACAGTTATATATTTATAAAAACATCAAGTACAAAGTAGCAAATCTCTTACAAATTAAAAAATAGTACCATGCCACTAGAACACCAACAGGCTAAAAAATCCATAAAATCAGCTGGCCTAGACAAAGTACAACTACTTAATAACAAAGAAATACCAGGCGGGGCAAAAAACATACACCCTAGATTCACCTATAAAGTCCACACGAACTCAGGTGCATCTTTCCTTCGCCCTGCCAATGTCCGATACAAGAACATCTTCTCTGCCTTTTGCTTATCATCAGCGCTAATATCCATCTGATCAGTTTCATTTATGATCTCCACATTGAGCATCGGCATCTTCTTTGCAAGGGACTTGCAGCCTCCGAGGGTAACGTTGCAGGATGACATCCAAAGGGATCGCATTGTTTCATACTTTCCCACGTCCATTAAAAGCGCTGCATTACCAAAAGGGCAGTCCCTTATCTCGAGCTTGCGAAGTCTCTTGCAACCATTCAACAGATACTGCATTCCCTTGTCGGTGTCCCCCGCGAATGCAATAGAAATCATTTCAAGCTGCTCAGCATACATTCCAATGTAGAGAAAAACTTGATCAGTCAGCCGACCAGACATTGACAACCGCCTGAGACCCTTGCATGAGTGAACAATAGCCCCAAAACCTTCATCCAATGGCTGATTGGTAACAGCGTCTGGTTTTGTGGGGTCAAGAATGCACAGCCTGAAACGGGTAAAATTAGGGCGGTTCTTAGCTACAGTTATGAGGGCTGCATTGGTCATCTGCTGACAGAAGTATAAAATTGAATGAAGCTTTGGGCAACCACTTGAAAGTGCAACCAAGCCCACTTCAGTCACAGCTGCATTCCCAACAAATGGATCAGAAGGAAAGACCCTTATTTCCTGCAAGTCTTTGCAAGTGGAAGCTACAACTTCTAGTCCTTCATCTCCAATGCAGTCCAGTATCTGCAGATATTGCAAAACCATTGTCAGTAATCATGAGAACAAGTGAGCTTGTGGATCCTAAAAACAGGTGAACATGCATACCCATAAGCGCTGGAGCTTCCTGCAGTGACGAATTAGCTTTCTGAGCTCAGTCCCGTGAATTCCTGGAGCATAGCTTAGGTTCAAGGATGTCAGGTTCGGGCAAATTAAATGAAAAGCCGATAGGCATTGAGGAGCAGCCTCCAGAAACCCTGACAAACTCCTTACTGACTTACACTTTTGAAGAGCAGTCACTAATTTATTATAGGTCTCAGAATCCGGATCATGTACGTAAGACCCTACACCCAAGTCCACTAAATGAGGTGCTCTCATCAATATTTTTTGAAGTATATCAAGTGGCACAGCATGATTTAACCTCAAACTCCTCAGATTAGGAGATCTTGCTACAAGTCTCTCAAGAGCTGCTAAATTGACATCTCCTTTGAGACATGCAAAATTAAGTGACACAAGAGAAGTGCAGGTGTCAGGAAAGCAGCTAAGCCAATGGCCTCTGTGATCCTCGACATCATTTTCTTGCAGGTCCAGCTCCCTCAGAAAACTGGGTTGAAGAAAGGCGTTCAAAGTAGTTAGAGCATAGCTAACTATCTCAATATATATATATATATATATATATATATATATATGCATCTCTTGAAGCACTCATGCCATTTCCTTCTATTCATATTAAATCAATCAAATGCTCGTTGCACTACTTGTTTAATCGGCATTTTGACTTTCAGAAGCTTTTAAAAAGATCACATTGGATAACAATTTCACAAATAATTGAAACCTCAAACATGAATGACCATTTGGACTAACAATTAACTGCGCTTTAAATTTAAATGGAAAATAGAAGTTGAACTTCAGAAATCATAAACGGAGCTCTTTTTTATTTATCTATTTTAGTAAATGTCTATTTATAAGTTCAGGAACCCTTATAAATAGCAATAAAATAGAAAAGCCTTCTGTATTTAATTAGCAGGCCAGTGATGTTGACCGTGGACATATAGACAGTTAAAAACATGTGATAACTCGCAGATTATGAATTGAAATACGCAAAACAGGCACTAGGGGCACGTAAAGACCATTGTAAATAATGATAAGATAAATAGAGCTGAATCGTATATGATTCGAGATCACAAACAAAAGAACCACCGAATAATCGACAATTTCACTATAAAGTTATACCAAGCTAACTCTACTACTTTACTCTATGCTCAACTGGTAGCGGGCAATTATGAGCATTGACTGCCTAATAGCCACGCATCCACCATCAATTTGACAGCTGCAGAACCCCATATAATGCTGTCAAAGAAACCAAAACCCAAACTACAAAACGAGCACGAAAACTAAGAATACCACCTATACTTATTAAGTCAAAGGCATTCCAAGACCAAATTACCAGTAAGAACCCAAACATACTTGACACTTGCCCTTGTAGTCAACAACGATAACCCGAACAGTGCTGACATTTTCACTAGCATTCAGCAATTAGCAGCAACAAAATCATGTTAAGAAACCCACTTTTCTAATATAAAGCTTTAACAATTTCTAACCGAAAAAATCAGTAATAATTACAAACTGAAAAGGCTAGATAGATAATCAAACAAAAACCCACAAAGGAAAGCATTTCTTACCTACAATTAGAAGCAATAGCAGCAAGGCCATCAGTGCTGAAGCCTTCACAACTAACAAGAACCAAGGACTTGAAATTGGCAAAAGACCTTGAAATCAGCTCCAAGCACTCATCGGATATTATCATCCTCTTCAACTTGAGCTCCTCTAACCCCATATTATTTCTTGCAAAAGCTTCAATCCATGGGTAAACAAAGCCTCCCCAATCAGGTGGAACCAAATTAAAATCAGCGAAATGAGGTTTTCCTTTCAACGTGATAGATTTTAAACCTGGAAACCTCTCAATCACTCTCTCAGGACTAATTGCATAACAATTCCCTACAAAAACCTTTTGCCTGCTACTACTTTCAATTTTGTACCATGGTTTACACACTTGAGACACTGAGTTCCTGTCTCTTTGTGATGTTACAAAATCGAAAATATGCTCTAATACTTCATCTGGAAAATAATTCATTTTTATTCAAAAACTTCTAAAAAAACAAAGAAAAGGATGAACCCAGATCTAGAAACTAAAAAAATTGATCTTAACAACAATGGAAACAGATCTAGAAACCAAATGAGTTTTATTAGAAGTGAGAAAAGACTCGGGCTATTTCGAGAAAGTGAAGTAAATTTTTTTGCGTTTTTTCTCTCTCTATGAAATGATAATGCTGTTGAATCAGATAGTGATGATTACATCACATAGAACTGGAAGAAGAAGAAAAACAACATAAACTGATCAAAATACAGAGATCTGAGAATCTAAGGTTTCCATAGCTGGAAATTCTTAACTAAATCAAAAGTCCATGATGATAATAATAGTAACCAAAAACAAAAGAAATGGAATGATGTTATAAAGAGAGAGACCAGCACGTATTACTGCTTCAGGTTCAGATTTTCCATCTCTCTCCTCTCTATGCTCGGAGAAAAAAAAAATGTTTGTTGAGTTAAACTCAAGTGAGAATGGCTAGCAGCTTAACGTAACCATGGTTCCAAATAACGTTTCCTTTGAACCATGGTTAGTTTTTTCAGAGATCCAAGGGTGAGAGTCGTCTAGTTAAAAAGTAGAGAGAATCTTGACCGCTAATTCGTGTGACATGCATATGTCCTTATCTCTGCTAAAGTAGAGACGAGTATTGTTAGATAACAGGACTTTGAGTATGGTTTTATTTACGTTAAATGCCATCGTGAAGATAAGATTTTGTTCTGTACTCTCGAGCGTGAGTGCACTCGCCTTCTCTGACGTAGACACCACCATGTGAGCTGGTATCGTAGCGCCCAAGGTGAACAGATGATGATAAGGAGGAGAGAGTATACTGGTTCTGTACTCTCTGAGATGGGTTTGTATTTAGTTTCCACAGGAAATGAGGACCTTTTTTGTGTGTCAGCAATTTTTTCTATTTTTTTTCTGAATTTTGTTGGGTTTTCTGATTTGCTTTGTGGATAATTGAGAAATGGGTGAGCTTTTAATGATTAGGGAATCCAGTAAAAGGAAGGAGAGAAATGATTTTGACAAAATCTAAGACTGGGCTTAATAAATGTGTCTGTACTGAAAATTTATGTGTTGCAGATTCATCAGTTAAAAATGTTTAAAGTATTTAATTGTTGATGTTCATATGATGTGTGATAGCTATGGCTATTTCCCCCTCTTCATATCTCTCTGATCTGAGGTGTATTAAATTGATTTCTAATCCTCACTCAAATGATTTTATTGATTAAAATAGTTTAGTGTTTAAATTGGATAATTCACATCCATCGTTATGGTTTACTATCATATCTACCAATATAGTATATCATTCAATGAAAAAGAAAAGAAAAAACTTTTTTTCTAGGTTTCTTTGTGATTTTTTTTTTATCTTACCCAAAATTATTAAAATAGTTTTTGTTCATAAGTTGTTTGAGCACTTGACCCGAGTTAATTTAAACTAATGTTATTTCAAGATTATTTTTCAAGAATTTAAACTATATCGTTTTGAAAACATATTAAAAAGTAAAAACGAGTTTTAACTAGGATTGAAACTTAGTTCTAGTTAAGACTTGGGTAACGGGTGATTGGGTTAACCTCATTGAGCTAGGCCTAGTGATCTACAAGCCTTGTCAGGCTTAATAACATTGTTCATATCGTTTGTCATTCATTAGAGTTCCTCAAGAGCATACATAAGAGATAAAAACATTGATTTTGAGTTTGTTATAATTGAAGTTGTTAAACTCGGCTTGGCTTATAACCCGACTCAAAACTCAAGAAATATGTTTGGTGAATTAAAACAGTTTGATTGAAAGTCAATTTAAAAAAAAACATTATTTTTTAAATAAAAATAAAAGGTAAAACTAAGGTGGTTTTGAATTGGAAATTCTTTTTCAAGTGTAATATAGTTTTGATCGGGTCATGGTTTGACCCATTAGCTCAAACTAGATCAACTCCAAAAAGTTTTTTTTAAGCCCAAATCAAGTCGATCTTGGATAAATCTATGAGGTTGAGTTGATTTTAATAATTATGGTCATAACATTTCTTAATACATACCACAAAATAGTAGGTATGAAATGTTATGAATGAATGGGATATGATGGAACAAAATATTATGGAAATGAATAGGGGTTTTCTTTTTTATATACTTTAAAAACTTATATTTACTGCTTTTAGTAAAGTTTTTGTGATGATATTGTTGAAATTCACTGATTAAAGCAACTATGTACCTAAAAGCGGAATTGGTGCAAATACAATAATTATAGCAATTCTAAAATCAATTACTTGAAAGTAAAAAGATAAAGGAGAGAGATTGCTAACTCGGGTTTTTAACGTGGTTCGACAAGCCTACGTCCACGACTCAAGTACCAACCCGTACTTGAGTATTGTACTCTCTTACTAAACCAAGTAACAAGATTACAATTCTAGCTTGATGAATCCACACCAAGACTTTTACACCACTTGAAGATATGCCCTCTTCAAGATTTTTCCTTAGTGATGTTCCTCACCAATACCAAGAGTTTTATACTCAACTCTCAAGAGTTTCACAATGGTTGTTTTTAGTAAAACAACAATACACTCTTAATAGTGTAGATATTACAAATGAAGATCTAAAATCTCTTTCTCTCACTTAATAGCACTTAGGATATTTGAAGGTGTTTAAGTGTAGTGAGAATGAGAAATACTCTTTGTGTTAAGATATGAAGATTTAAACACAAATATGAGTATTAATGAGGAAAGATGATATGAAGGTGTTTATGCATTTCTAATTGCCTCAATATATGATATTAAAGTTCGTGTGTTTTGTTTTGCAATTAAGAGGTCTATTTATAAGTTTCTAAAAGAAACTAGCCGTTTCTAGCCGCTTTAGTGCAATCGCCATATCAAGCGGTCGACCTGGTTCATAACGGACAAAACCAAGCTGGTCGACCGGTTCACAACGGATAAAAATAATTTGTCTTCCAAGCGGTCGACCGGTTCACAACGGATACCTTAAGCGGTCGACCGGTTCATGCGTAAATCTATTTTGACAAATTATCTTTTCGAATTTCTTGAACCGATTGATTATGACTTAAACCTTTTAATCATCAAATCCTTTTAATGCATGCACTTTGAAGTGTGTGAGTTCATTTTAATTTGTGCAAACAAGATAGAAATTGAGATTTACACAAAGCACTAAAATGAACACTTATTCTAAGTCTTCACTTGCTTGCATCTTGGACTTCTTGGAGTAATTTCTTCTTGAACTCCATTATGCTTGTTGTAACTCAATTTTGGGTCATGCCCCAAAACTATCAGAAAAATAAAATAAAATGGGGATGGTGTCGGTAGAAAAATCGAGTTAAAAGTTTGAATATTTTTGAAAAAATCGATTGTACCCTTTTGTGCCCGAAATGAAAAAAATGCGGATCCAAAGCTAAAGTAATTCATTATGAGATAAATCACGTATGAGTCATAAAATATAATTATATTTTTATGGACCGATTTGATATAGTCGGTGGTTAATATAAAAGCGTAATTATATTCGAGAATTAATTTAGGTCCAGTTGAAGGGTTTAATTAAGCTTGACGACTTAAGTATACTTTAAATGGATCAAATTAATTTTATTAAAGGCTTAGTCAATAAGAAATCAAGTGCTTAAATTTAATTCGGGTTCAATTGATGATATTTGAATTTTCGTTGATCAATTTGAATTTTTTTCAAGCCAATTAAGCGAAATCGGGGACCTAATTGAACAAATTAAGAGTTTTATGGTCGGGTGGGGGACCATATTGCACAGATAAAAATCAAGGACCAAAGTAAAAGGTGCGCAAGGTTTAAAGTTAAATTTTGAATTTTTCACAAGGGCATAATTGCACAAGATCATAAATTTAAGTTCAATTAAGGGTGCAATTAGAGGAGTAACAATTGGAGTAACAAATGAAGGGACCAAACTGTATTTTTGAGCCACCGAAATCGAGAAAAGGGGTCAAAAATATAATAATAATAGTAAAATAAAAATAAAAAATATATAATAAAATAAAAAATAGAATAAAATAATAATAAAAATAATAATAATAATTGAGCCACCCAAAACCCCCATTTTTTGGAAAAAAATTGCACTTTTAGCCAAAAAAAAAAAAACTCCATTTTTCAAAGACCTTGAGCCAGACACCCCGGTCTGGTTTTGAGAACTTGTCGCCATATAAAGAGAAAGAAAACAGAAAAGAAATGGGGTGGCTAAAAAAATTAAAAAGAGAACTGGAAACACGAAATTGGGAGAGGTGCTGATCTTGGGCAACAGCTGGGATCTTCTTCTTCAACAAGTCCTCTCGGTCTGCAAATTCTTCGGCGTCTTCTTCTCCACGTGACATCCCCGAAGGTGCAACTCCCACCGGCGGTGAAGTTCCTCTCCCAGACGGCAAAGAAGTCGCTTCTCTCTCTCGCAGCAACCAGAGCCACTGCCTTCGTTCTTCTCTCACGAAAACAGTCCCTCCCCGACGTCTCTCTCTCTCATAAAACCGACCTCTGTTTTCTTCCATTTATATCGTGACAACCGAGCTTCATCATTCAACCACCATTTTCTCTCCTTCTCATCACCGTAAGTCGTCGGTCGATCCACGAAACTCCCCACCACCTCGAGGCAAGGAGAAAGACGACGACGGCAGCCATATCAACCACCCCTGCAACGAGTTCCGGCAACTTCCATCGCCTTTTCCGGCGAGCACAGGCGACCATTTCAAAAACCACCACGACCAGAAGAATCCCCACAACATCCTCTACATCCAGGTATCCACCATTTCCCCATTCATTACACTTGAAAAACCTGCACATCATTGAGCAATCGTACATCATCTCCTGAAAAAGAAACACGCCGCGATTCTTGTTGAGAGTAACCGGGTAGGAAGTGTCGGGTCAGGTCACGGGCCACGCCGGTACCGATGACGTCCGGGCCACGGCCTGACACGTGAATATCGGGCCACGACCCAGACCCGATGACGTCTGGGCCACGACCAGACGCAAGAGAAGCTTCGCTGGTCGAGTCAGCATTCGACCGAGACCAACTGAGTCGTCATCAGATTACTAAAGGGGTGAATGGCGATCCAATTCACTCGAAATTATATATATATATTTAGAATATAATATATATATAATAATATAATAATATAAATAATAATAAAAAAATATAAAAAAATATAAAAAAAACATAAAAAATATTTTTATTTTTTATACAAAAAAATCTTAAAAAATGTTTTATTTTTCTTGCACAAGGCCAATACACTAGCATATTTTAAAATTGTTTTCTTTAAAAAAAATATATATTATCTTGGGTTTTGAAGAAAAATGAGTTTTAGCATGGATTTTGCAAAGAAAAAAATCATTTATTGCATTTTTGAGATTTTACAACACATTTGTAAAATCCAAAGGGTATTGGCCAATATTCAAAAAATACAAAAAACTTTTCGGTGATTTATATTATTTTTCTGAGTTTGGATAAATTCTATCCAAAATATTCGGTATAAATGATATATCTTTAACATGTAAATATTTTTTATATATTTTAGCAATTATAAGACAAACAAAAACATCAAGCAGCTTACCTTAGGTAGGGCGTACTAGGGGTGCTAAAACCTTCCCTTTACGCAACCAGTCCCTTACCCTAGAATCTCTGAAAGACCAGTCATAGGTTTCCTAGTAACCATAATACTAGGTGGCGACTCCTTTTGTCATAAAAAATAAATAATCCCCCGACATTTAATAATCTTCCCCGCCCATGGGGACAAGTTGCCACGACGCCGCACTAGCCATTTTTGGGGTGCGACAGAATGGCGACTCCACTGGGGACTTTGGACTAGGCTTGATAAGTTTGTTTGTTTATGATATGCTAATTATTTGTGTGTTTATTTATTCATTTATTCTTATGTTTCCATGAATTATTTATTTGTTTAAAAGCTTTAGCATGCATCTTTTCATCCTGTCATCATAATATGCCTCGTCATGCATCACTTTTATTTATTTTGAGAGCACACACCAACTTTAAGTTACGTGGGGGACTAGCAGCTTACCTATGACTTGAGTCAAGGTTTAAGTTTGTGTAAACCCCAACTCTTTGCTGAGAGCTTAGATGATAGTGATTGGTATACGTACCATCCCATTATCTGCTAAGACCCCATATTGCCTTCACGAAGGTGATCACTGAGACAGCGAGAGACCCTCTTTAGAGCCCAAATAGTAAGCCTACCCCATGTCTCACATAAAAGAACTAGAACCTATCGTTAGGGTGTATGCTCCGTCATATATTTCACATGAGCATATTCATTATACCACATACACTTTACATTCTCTTATGCATGCATGTAACAGCTCTACCACGAAACATAGGTCCCCCTGTTAAAGTCCACAACACCGATCGAGAAGAAGAATGGAAAGCGACGAGGCGGAACTAGAATCCCAGTATCAAAGGGATCTTGAAGCTATCGCGAAATGACGTAGCACGTTTGACTAGTTTGCTAGAGAAGACTTTAAGAGCAAGAGATGGAGAAGGCACATCCGCTCAAACCGATGATGCACCTCCAGCAGTTCAAAGCCGGGGCACCCCTTATTGTGGGAACTAATTAGCCAAAGAGGCGACTGAATCCACTCGGCCCATCCGGATTCCTATTACATTAGATTTATGCAGGCGAGGACCCACAAAATACCGGAGTTCCTGAGCACACTTGGATATGACAAATGGTGCTGCATTAGAGGAAAGATTAAGAGCAATTGAAGGGAGCGACCTATCCAGACCCAATCGAGGCGGTGAGCGTGTTTGGTACCAAACATTGTGATACCACGGAAGTTCGGGGTCCGGAGTTTATCAAGTATCTTGGAATAGAATGCCGAAAACCCATCTTCGTTCTTACTATAACAAGATGGCGGAGGTAATACATGATGATAAACCGTTAATCTACTTTTCCGGAGACGACTGACGAGTTCGACTACTTAGTGGTACATGAGGTTGGACAACATCGAGATTCAAAAGTGGGCTGATTTGGCGGATGCTTTTTGAAGCGATATAAGTTTAACCTCGAGATTGCTCCTGATAGGACAAGCTTGATGACAATGGAGAAAGGAGCCCAAGAGTGCAGTAGGACTTATGCTCGAGAGATGGAGGGACCAGTCGTCAATGTGCAACCTCCATTGATAGAGTCCGAAATGGTGACCCTGTTTGCCAATACGTTCAAGGCTCAGTACTATGAGCACTGATGGGAAGTTCAGCTCAACACTTTTTTGATCTTTGTACGGATTCTTTGAAAGGATTGAGCGAGGAATCGGAGTGGAAGAATTGTGGAACCCATAGAGAAGAGGGGTTTCATCGGGAAGAGAAAAGAAGTGGAGGTGAATAATGTGGAAGAAGCGGTACAAGGGAAAGAGAAGAATTACAAGAACTACCAAACACCTACCCCACAAACCACCAACATCAACTTCTCCAAGCCCACCACTCCAAACCAACCTTTCTACCCAAGATTCCCCGCAAATAATCAAAATAACTACCAAAGAAGAAACTATCCACAAGATGAAGAACTACCACCTTTGCCCATGACCTTAAAAGAATTGTATGCCCAATTACTAAGCATTGGACATATTGCTCCCTTACCAGTACCACCAACGACGCCCACCTTTCCTGCACTGGTACAACCAAAATTTGACTTGCGAGTACCATCTTTGGTAACGCCGACCATAGCATCGAGACTGCGTAGCTTTTAAGAGGAAGGTATTGCAATTGATCAAGATCGGATGGATCACAATTGAGGATCCGCCTAACGTAAGTCTGAACCCTTGCCCAAGCATCAGCAGGAAGTAGTGGGGTAAATGCAGTGGAAGTGGATACCAAGGAAATGGCTCTAAAAGTGACCATGACCAGATTATACGACATGTTGGTGCAATCTGGATGTTTGAGGGGATCAACTAATCATGACATTGGTGAAAATTTCTTTTGCCCATTCCATAAACAATAAGGGCATCACATAGATGAGTGTACCGATTTCCATCAAAAGGTCGTAAGGATGTTGACTTTGGGAGGCGAGGATAGAGAATATGGAAAGTGGTGGAGAGGTAGCGAGGATTGGAGACTTTGAGAACAACAAAAAGAAATTGGAATGGATTGGGGTAACAAAGTGAAGGTCTGCAGAACAAAGGTTTGGGTGGGATATAAACCTAAAAAGAAGGATTACCAGCGGGCTGCCATGGCAAGAAAGGAGAAAAGAATGGCGAGGATCAAGGGAAGGAAGCCTGAAGAAGAAGATCTAGTCATTCCGCCAATCAAAGTCTCATTCCCAAAGGCAGCGTATGCTATACAACCTGATCCAGGGCACAAGAGCTTTCTTCAGAAGATGTCATCTATGAGCATAAATATTGTGGAGAAGGAAGAAGTCCAGGGATTTGTCAAGGAGACTCAGTCAGGGAAAATGGATGAAGAGCTACCACAGTTGACCATCTATGCTGTAGAAGAAGCCACTGCCCATGCATGCATTCGGAAGTTAGCTAAAGAAGAGAAGTTCCAGAATTGGGAAACCCAAGAAGCTCCATTGGTTTTCAAAATGTAATGAACAATGTTTTCTATATTTGTTTTTTTGTTGGTTTGTTTTAAGGCCTAACAGGCCAATCGGATTTTATCTTTGTTTGTTGTGAACTGCATTTTTTATGAAGATCATGCATTTTTGTTCATCTCTTTTCTTATTTTGTATTTTTGTGCATTTACACTCATTTTCCGCTTTCAGGAACCCTGAAAGCGGAACTTCCACAACACCACTTGCACTTTGCACTGAGAATGAATGGCCGAATTATAAAGAGCACATAATAGCTGTAGAAGAGGAAGATGGTGATGAAAATAGGATTAAAGAATTCACAAAATTATTAGAGCAACACGAACAAGTTTGGAAACCCGCCAAAGAGGAACTTGAAACCATAAATGTGGGTACTGAAGAAAGCCAAAGAGAACTCAAGGTAGGAACTTTGATCACGCAAAAGGAAAGAGAAGACTTGATTGCCTTTGCTTGAGATTATCTGAGATGTTTTTGCTTGGTCCTATGAGGATATGCCCGGTCTAGATACAAATATTGTAGTCCATAGGTTACCATTGGAGGAGGGATGCAGACCGATTAAGCAAAAGCTAAGAAGAACTCACCCAGAAGTTTTGATCAAAGTAAAGGCGGAGATTGAAAAGCAATGGAATCTTTGGTTTCTTAGAGGTGGTCAAATATCCACAATGGGTGTCCAACATAGTAGTGGTACCCAAAAGGAGGGCAAGATTCGAGTGCAGTGTGGACTTTAGGGATTTAAATCGGGTTAGCCCTAAAGATAATTTTCCTTTACCACATATAGACATGTTAGTTGATAATGCGGCTCGTAGCTCAGTGTATTCCTTTATGGATGGTTTCTCGAGGTTACAATCGAGATAAAAATGGCGCCGGAAGATAAGGAGAAGACGGCGTTTGTTACACCATGGGGACTTTACGCTATAAAGTCATGCCATTTGGGTTAAAGAATGCTGGGTGCCACTTATCAAAGGGCTATGGTGACTTTGTTTCACGACATGATGCACAAGGAGATTGAAGTAAACGTGGATGACATGATCGCTAAATAGGGAAAAGGAGAGAATCATGTCCAAATATTGAAGAAATTATTTGACAGGTTAAGAAAATATCAATTGAGGCTTAACCACGCAAAGTGTTCATTTGGGGTGAAGTCCGGGAAGTTCGTTGGGATTTGTGGTAAGTGACAAAGGAATAGAAGTAGATCCGGAAAAAGTAAAGGCTATTCAGGGTATGCCCGCTCAGAAGACCGAGAAGGAAGTAAGGGATTTTTGGGAAGGTTAAATTACATTGCTCGATTCATATCCCAATTAACCACAACCTGCGATCCTATTTTTCGTTTGTTGAGAAAGAAGAATCTCGACATTTGGAACGTAGAATGTGAAGAAGCGTTTGAGAAAATCAAGCGATGCTTGCTTAAACCGCCTCTCTGGTTCCCACTGTACCAAAAGGCCATTGATTTTATACTTAACGATGGCCAAACAGCGATGGGATGTGTGCTTGGGCAACAGGATGAATCGGGAAGGAAGGAAAAGGCCATTTACTATTTAAGCAAGAAATTCACGGAGTGTGAGTCTAGATATACTATGATTGAGAAGTTGTGTTGTGCATTAGCATGGGCTGCAAAAAGGTGCGACAGTATATGTTGTATCATACCACATGGCTAATTTCTAAATTAGACCCGTTGAAGTACATCTGTGAAAAGCCCTACTTATCCGGTCGAATCGCCGGTGGCAAGTTCTGCTATCCGAGTATGATATAGTGTATATGACAAGGAAAGCGGTGAAAGGAAGTGTCATTGCTGATCACCTAGCGGACCATGCTATGGAGGATTATGAGCCGTTAGACTTTGATTTTCCTGATGAGGATGTGTTTTCAGTAGAGGAAGGAAAACCCGGATGGTGGACTATGTACTTTGATGGTGCTGTGAACATATGTGGTAACGGAGCTGAGGCGATGATAATATCTTCGACAAGAAACAATACCAGTGTCAACGAAATTGCAATTCGGTGCACTAACAACACAGTGAGTATGAGGCCTGTATCCTTGGTTTAGAGACGGCCTTGGAGTTGAACGTAAAGAAGATAGATGTATATGGAGATTCGATGTTAATTATTTGTCAGGTAAAAGGGGAATGGCAAACCAAAGAAGGAAAGCTAATACCCTACCAGGAGTACCTATCTAAGTTGGCTGAAGAGTTTGAGGAAATAGAGTTCACCCATCTAGGAAGGGAAGGAAATCAGTTTGCAGATGCCTTGGCTACACTAGCTTCTATGGCTAGAATAGACTTTGGGCAAAGCTTACAGCCGATACACATCGACATCACAAATAACCCGTCTCATTGTTGCTAAGTTGAAGGAGAAATGGATGGAAACCCTTGGTACTACGATATCAAGAACTTCATCCAAAGTCAGACTTATCCCATGGGGGCATCCAACATCGAAAAGAAGACCTTGAGAAGGCTGGCAATGGATTTTTACCTTGATGGAGAAGTTTTATATAAGAGGTCATCTGATGGGACTTTCTTTGCTTAGATGCCTAGATGGGGTTGAAGCTAGAAACGCATTGCGAGAAGTGCATGAAGGGATCTGCTCGACCCATGCTAGTGGACATATGATGGCAAGGAAAATACAAAGAGCTGGTTACTTTTGGATGACATTAGAGAAGGATTGCATTGACTATGTCCGCAAATGTCACAAGTGTCAGATCTATGGGGACAAAATGAATGCCCCTCCGATACCTCTATTTAATTTGTTATCTCCGTGGCCTTTTGCAATGTGGGGGATCGATGTGATTGGACCTATCAACCCAAAAGCCAGCAATGGTCACAGGTTCATCCTCGTGGCAATCGACTACTTTACAAAATGGGTAGAGGCTGGATCATTTGCTCATGTAACACAAAAGGTGGTAAAGAAGTTCATTGAGAGGGATCTGATATGTCGGTATGGGCCACCAGAAAAGATTATAACTGATAATGCTCAAAACTTCAATGGGAAGTTGATAACAGAACTCTGTGCTAAATGGAAGATCAAACATGCAAATTCCTCTCCTTACAGGCCCAAGATGAATGGTGTTGTAGAAGCTGCTAACAAGAACGTCAAGAAGATTGTTCAGAAGATGGTAGTCACCTATAAGGATTGGCATGAAATGTTGCCATTTGCTCTTCATGCATACCGTCATTGCAGATTCGGACCTTAGCAGAGCCACTCCGTACATGTTGGTATATGGGATGGAGGCAGTAATGCCTTTAGAGGTAGAAGTCCCATCACTAAGAATATTGATAGACTCTGAACTAGATGAAGCAGAATGGGCAAAGGTCAGATATGAGCAATTGAATTTGATCAGCGAAAAGAGGTTAGCCGCAATCTGTCATCATCAATTATACCAAAGAAGAATGGCCAAAACATATGATAAGAAAGTCCGATCTCGAAAATTCCAAGAAGGCGACTTGGTGTTAAAGAAGATATTGTTTGTACCAGGGCAAGATCAGAGTAAATGGGCCCCAAACTATGAAGGCCCATATGTGGTGAAGAAGTCATTCTCAGGGGGAGCTTTGCTATTATCTAGCATGGATGGAGAAGATCTAGCTAGGCCTGTGAATTCTGACTCTGTAAAGAAATATTATGCCTAATATGTTGTAACCTTCCTCAATAGATAAAATTCGGCCAGGAATTCTTGCAAGAAATCTTTTCCAAAGCACATGATCTTATAATATTTATTTACGTTCTATCATTTATTTTTGATCTATTTTGTGCACCACGCTGGGGGCAAAATTATAAAATAGCAATCTGCTTTTAAAAAAAGTGTCAATTTGTATTTTGATCTATTTGGTGCCCCACGCTGGGGGCAAGATTATAAAATAGCTATTTGTTTTAAAAGTGTCAATTTGCAAATAAAACCATGTTTTGAAATTCTTTCAAGTATATATCGTTTAACTACAATGGAGCTAGAAAGGGTCCTATGTGGAACAAAAAGTCTCATCGCCAAGCGTAAAGATATGGCATGGGAAACACATCCTATGAAGGAAGACTACCACAAAGAAGGGGGGGACCTATGTTTCTAAAGAGGTAACAAAACATGCATATTATTGTCATAAAACTAACCTGACAGGAAATCGATGGTGAAAGATGATGTAATTTCGAGTCATGAAAGATATGAAGAAACAAAATCTCAGGTCGACAAACCACGGAGGATGAATTGAGAATCGATGCTGTTTCGTTTTTGAGCCGGGTCGGTCACCCATAAAAATGAGACCATGCTAGCCGGGTCGGTCACCCATAAAAATGAGACCATGATATCCGGGTCGGTCACCCATAAAAATGAGACCATGTTAGCCGGGTCGGTCACCCATAAAAATGAGACCATGATATCCGGGTCGGTCACCCATAAAAATGAGACCATGATATCCGGGTCGGTCACCCATAAAAATGAGACCTCACTAACTCGGGTCGGTCACCCAGAAAAATGAGACCTCACTAACTCGGGTCGGTCACCCGGAAAAATGAGACCTCTTTCCTTTATTAACTCGGGCAGGTCACCCGTCATAATCCGACCCGGGTAAGTCATCCGTCACTATCGAGACTCTTTTAACTCGGGCAGGTCACCCGTCATAATCCGACCCGGGTAAGTCATCCGTCACTATCGAGACTTTATTAACTCGGGCAGGTCACCCGTCATAATCAGACCCGGGTAAGTCATCCGTCACTATCGAGACTCTATTAATTCGGGCAGGTCACCCATCATAATCAGACCCGGGTAAGTCATCCGTCACTATCGAGACTCTATTAATTCGGGCAGGTCACCCATCATAATCAGACCCGGGTAAGTCATCCGTCACTATCTAGACTTTACTAACTTCAGGCGAGTCACCCGTTATAATCGGACCGGGTAAGTCATCCGTCACTATCGAGACTCTATTAATTCGGCGAGTCACCCATCATAATCGGACTCGGTAAGTCATCCGTCACTATCGAGACTCTATTAATTCGGGCAGGTCACCCATCATAATCAGACCCGGGTAAGTCATCCGTCACTATCGAGACTCTATTAATTCGGGCAGGTCACCCATCATAATCAGACCCGGGTAAGTCATCCGTCACTATCAAGACTCTAACTCGGGCAGGTCACCCGTCATAATCAGACCCGGGTAAGTCATCCGTCACTATCGAGACTCTAACTCGGCAGTCACCCGTCATAATCGGACTCGGTAAGTCATCCGTCACTATCGAGACTTTACTAACTCGGGCGAGTCACCCGTCATAATCGGATCCGGTAAGTCATCCGTCACTATCGAGACTCTAACTCGGCAGTCACCCGTCATAATCGGACTCGGTAAGTCATCCGTCACTATCGAGACTATAACTCGGGCAGGTCACCCGTCATAATCAGACCCGGGTAAGTCATCCATCACTATCGAGACTCTCTTAACTGGTAAGCCATGCGTCGCAATAAGACAAGCTCCATTTTTTCTTTACAACACTTACTAAGCTAAAGTCTTTTACAAAGACTTTAGTCGTAAGCGTTGTAAAGAAGGGGGCAACTGTTGTAACCCAATTTTGGGTCATGCCCCAAAACTATCGAGAAAAATAAAATAAAATGGGGGATGGTGTCGGTAGAAAAATCGAGTTAAAAGTTTGAATATTTTTGAAAAAATCGATTGTACCCTTTTTGTGCCCAGAAATGAAAAAAAAAACGCGGATCCAAAGCTAAAGTAATTCATTATGAGATAAATCCGCGTATAAGTCATAAAATATAATTATATTTTTATGGACCGATTTGATATAGTCGGTGGTTAATATAAAAGCGTAATTATATTCGAGGAATTAATTTAGGTCCGATTGAAGGGTTTAATTAAGCTTGACGACTTAAGTATAATTTATATGGATCAAATTAATTTTATTAAAGGCTTAGTCAATAAGAAATCTAGTGCTTAAATTTAATTCGGGTTCAATTGATGATATTTGAATTTTCGTTGATCAATTTGAATTTTTTTCAAGCCAATTAAGCGAAATCGTGGACCTAATTGAACAAATTAAGAGTTTTATGGTCGGGTGGGGGACCATATTGCACAGATAAAAATCAAGGACCAAAGTAAAAGGTGCGCAAGGTTTAAAGTTAAATTTTGAATTTTTCACAAGGGCATAATTGCACAAGATCATAAATTTAAGTTCAATTAAGGGTGCAATTAGAGGAGTAACAATTGGAGTAACAAATGAAGGGACCAAATCAGTATTTTTGAGCCACCCGAAATCAGGAAAAGGGGTCAAAAATATAATAATAATAGTAAAATAAAAATAAAAATATATAATAAAATAAAAAAATAGAATAAAATAATAATAATAAATAATAATAATAATTGAGCCACCCAAAACCCCCATTTTATGGACAAAACATGCACATTGAGCCAAAAAAAAAAACTCCATTTTTCAAAGACCTTGAGCCAGACACCCCGGTCTGGTTTTGAGAACTTGTCGCCATATAAAGAGAAAGAAAACAGAAAAGAAATGGGGGGGCTAAAAAAATTAAAAAGAGAACTGGAAACACGAAATTGGGAGAGGTGCTGATCTTGGGCAACAGGCTGGGATCTTCTTCTTCAACAATTCCTCTCGGTCTGCAAATTCTTCGGCGTCTTCTTCTCCACGTGACAGCCCCGAAGGTGCAACTCCCACCGGCGGTGAAGTTCCTCTCCCAGACGGCAAAGAAGTCGCTTCTCTCTCTCGCAGCAACCAGAGCCACTGCCTTCGTTCTTCTCTCACGAAAACAGTCCCTCCCCGACGTCTCTCTCTCTCATAAAACCGACCTCTGTTTTCTTCCATTTATATCGGCGAACCGAGCTTCATCATTCAACCACCATTTTCTCTCCTTCTCATCACCGTAAGTCGTCGGTCGATCCACGAAACTCCCCACCACCTCGAGGCAAGGAGAAAGACGACGACGGCAGCCATATCAACCACCCCTGCAACGAGTTCCGGCAACTTCCATCGCCTTTTCCGGCGAGCACAGGCGACCATTTCAAAAACCACCACGACCAGAAGAATCCCCACAACATCCTCTACATCCAGGTATCCACCATTTCCCCATTCATTACACTTGAAAAACCTGCACATCATTGAGCACTGTACATCATCTCTGAAAAAGAAAACACGCCTGATTCTTGTTGAGAGTAGCCGGGTAGAGAGTGTCGGGTCGGATCGGGCCACGGCCCAGAACCGATGACGTCTGGGCCACGACCCAGACCCGATGACGTCTGGGCCACGGCCAGACGCAAGAGAAGCTTCACTGGTGAAGTGCAGCTCGACAGAGACCGACATTGGTCATCACCAGATTACTAAAGGGTGAAGTGGCGATCCAATTACCCGAAATTATATATATATATTTAGAATATATAATATAATAATAAAATAATAATAATATAATAAAATAATAATATAAATAATAAAAATATAAAAAATATAAAAAAAATATAAAAAATATTTTTGTTTTTTATACAAAAAAAATCTAAAAAATGTGTTTATTTTTCTTGCATAAGGCCAATACACTAGCATATTTTAAAATTGTTTTCTTTTAAAAAAAATATATATTATCTTGGGTTTTGAAGAAAAATGAGTTTTAGCTTGGATTTTGCAAAGAAAAAATCATTTATTGCATTTTTGAGATTTTACAACACATTTGTAAAATCCAAAGGGTATTGGCCAATATTCAAAAAAATACAAAAAAACTTTTCGGTGATTTATATTATTTTTTCGGAGTTTGGATAAATTCTATCCAAAATATTCGGTATAAATGATATATCTTTAACATGTAAATATTTTTTATATATTTTAGCAATTATAAGACAAACAAAAACATCAAGCAGCTTGCCTTAGGTAGGGCGTACTAGGGGTGCTAAAACCTTCCCTTTACGCAACCAGTCCCTTACCCTAGAATCTCTGAAAGACCAGTCATAGGTTTCCTAGTAACCCTAATACTAGGTGGCGACTCCTTTTGTTATAAAAAATAAATAATCCCTCGACATTTAATAATCTTCCCCGCCCATGGGAACAAGTTGCCACGACGCCGCGCTAGCCATTTTTGGGGTGCGACAATGCTTGTTGATGTATTCTTTGAATAAAACCTGTTTATAGCTTAATCTCATCCAAGCATATTATTAGCCCATTTTCTTTTATTGTTATCATCAAAATATATAAAGCATACAAAGTATGACATTATATGTCAACAGATATATGTAAAAAATAGTTAATAGCAAAATAGCATCAACTAGGATTTTGCATAGGGTTTTATTAAGATAAAACTACTTCAATTTACAAAACTAACTATATAAAAAAAAAAAAGACTTGCATGAAACCTAAACATATCAATTGCAATTTGTTGCTAAATGAAGTTTTTACAAAAAAAAAAAAAAAACTAGCAAAATAATGTTAGGTTCTACTAATTGTTCCAACATTAAATTTCTGTATTCAATCTATATAAACAATTAAGTTAATATATAAACATACTTTATTACTAGTCTATATTGGAAGAAGAACTATTAGATCCAAAACTATGAAGAAATGACTATCTCATTCAAATAACAAGAAACTTCAATAATTAAGGACATCAAACAATTAAACCAAACTAAAAAATCGGGTCACATAGATCTAGATTTAAAGTTATATTGGAATCATGAAAACATAAAATCTAATGACAAAAAACTAGATTTTAGATTATTCAAACAAAACAAAAGGAAAAGAAAATAAAGAAGAGATAAAATAGTTTTACTCATAAACAATCATTAAAGATTATTTTCAAATGGATGTTACATTTCTTTATGAGAAAAGAAGAGAGACTAACTTTAAACAATGTCATGGATCATTATTATACACTTTGTATGCAGTTAAACATAATTATATGATCAGGTAACAAAAAAATGTAATAAAGATAAAGTTAATCTTAGAAAGATCTATAAAAAAAACCTTAACATGTCAATTTTAATTTTGTTACCAAAATAAAGTTTTGACAAAAAGAAATAATAACTACAAGATTTGTATACACTTATGGTAAAAGGTTTGCATACTATCTCAAATGATTGCTTTATAGATTGAAATTTTGTATCAAATTCATATAACACAATCAAAATAAGCAACAAGTTTTTTATACACTTATGATAAAAGATTTGCAATACCATCTCAGATCATTGCTTTATAGATTGGAATTTTGTATCCAATTCATATAAACAATCAAATCTTAAGTCACCACATCTCAATAGAAAAATGTACTATATTATCAAATTTAATTGGATGAAGAATTCTTGGATATAAACAATATAAGAATTGCATAACTTATCTTATAAAAAAAATGAAATTTCAATAACCAATGACAACAAAATCAAACCAAACTAAAAATCCTTAAATCATATATATATATATATATATATATATATATATATATATATATATAGTTATTTGGAGCATAAAATAATCAATCCCAAATAATAGCTTTTTATAATAATGTATCCCATTCATTTAAATATTCAAGTCTGGAGTCATTAAACTTAATAGAAAAACAAACTATATTTTTCATAGTTCATTAGACAAAGAAATTTTTTATTTAAAACTATATAAGAATCACATATCTTATCTAAATAGCAAAATGAAACTTAATCATATGGATATAGATGTATAGTTATTCAGAGCATTAAAAAAAATCAATCCCGAATAATAGCTTTATAAATTGTAATTTTTGTATCCAATTTATATAAACGATAGATTTTTGACTCTTTGTGATTTAAAATAAAAACAGACGATATTGTCAGGTTTCATTGGATGAAGAAATCTTGGATTTAAAATTGTTAACATTTACATATCCTATCTAAATAAAAAAAATAAAAAAAATAGTATCTCAATAACTAATGACAACATAATCAAGCTAAACTAAAAGTCTTAAATCATATAGATCTATATTTATATTTTTTTGAACCATGAAAAACATAAAATTTAATGATGAATACCTAAACATGAGATTATTCAAAGAAAAAAAAACAGATGTTAGTGTTGGTGGAAAATCATCAAAGATAGCCAATATTTGTTATTTATTAATAGGGGTAGTCGTGTTCCTTCACAAGAAAATTGCATTTCTTTTTTATTATGATAAGACTAAATTAAATACAAAGATCAAGTTGGATCGAAAATATAATTTTTTAAAAAAACAAAATAGAAAATTAGAGGTTAAAAATAGAATATTGTACCCTCTAGCTGTTACAAATAATAATTTCCAAGATGGATCGTATATGGATCAGTCTCTACTTACATATGTCATTTATTGCTTTAAAACGAAAATGGCGTCTTCGATCATTAGGGTTCCATAAGAGCAGAGCTGCTATATCACAGATTCCCAATGATTGAGATGGCCCTCCTCCTTCTTATTACTTTAATGTCGTGGATTTAACTTAAAGTACTATAAAAAGAGTTACATTAACTCTAAACCTTTCTTCCCCCGTAAAAGCAAAAGCATAGAAGCCACCGGTCAATAATACACACACAAAGCATACTATAATTCCAGCAAAGACTTTTTTCATAATTTATATTTTATGGATATAAATGAATAATTAAAACTCTTATTATTTTAAATTTTTATAAAAATATAGATCACAAACACTTGAGAATGTAAGAGTGTAATCCAATGGTTGTGAATTGCAACCTCACCAATCATTGGTGGCTTTGACCAACTGCTGCCATACGCTCAGCTATCCACTCTTTTATGCAGTGGTTTCTAGGCTTAAAGCTGCCTCAAGAGTTGAATTGTCAACTTTAGGGTTGCTTTTTGGTTCGTGGAAATGATACCTAGGGTTCTTCCATGAAACAATATATGTATGTATCCCTTGTTCAAATCTCTGCGACGAGAGAACATAGTCTGTGATCATTGGTAAGTTATTATAAATTCTCTTTTTTTTCTAAAAAAAAAATACTTTATGATCATGATCAGGATGAGGGAACTAATTAAATTATGGCACCAAATTAACCTATTAACTTCAATGCCTTTGTACCTATCTCAAAATGAACCTCACCAACTCTAAAGGGCAAAGATGCTTTGCTTTTAGGTTTCAAAATTCATGTTTGGAGACTTGGTTGCTTTTTCTATTTAAATTATTTTTTTATTTTAAAATTATTTTGATGTGATGGTGTAAAAAATAGTATTTTAATAAATAAAAATATTTTTTTTGATGTATTTATAAAGAGGGGGCTGAGAGCAATGATCGATGTTAACTTATTATGTGACTAAAGATTGTGAAAAATATAGTAATAAAAAATATTATAACTTCATTTTCAGTAAATTACTATATATATTGTTTTTCTGTAATTGACTATTGGTATCTTAAATCCAAAACTGGTGTATGACAATGCTACGTTAGGTAACTACTAGCTCCTTGACCTAGCTAGCTGGCTCACCAGAACGTAGGATCAACGAAGTAACGAGGCGTAATTATTTTTGGAGTCTATTGAACACCAGCAACTGGCCTTTCTCTTCTTGGAAAGGATTTGAAAATTAAACCATATAATTTGCAAGGTGTTCATGTTATGATACAAGCAACTATTTATTGAATAATTATTGTTTTGTTTTATAAAAAAATCTATATATTCAGACCAATATTGCAAATTAAGCGCAATGCTTAAAAAATTGATTATAAAATAAATAAAAAATTACCAAACTATTTGATTTGTTTTGGTGGGTCCAATGTGAAACTTGCCACCCACTTTTCACTTTCTCTCCTTCCCCCAAACAAAGTAAAATTACTTTCCTTCAATATTTTGCTTCCCTCCAAATTCCTCCCCCCACTTTCCATCCACCCAACACAACCCTTGCAACCATTTATTGCAGGTGCATGTTCTGAAACAAAACCTAGTCTAGATTCGAAGATCCATTGTGGTATGAAAATCTTTGAATCGCAATTGTAATTAGGTAAGGAATTCGAAACAAGCAATCATTGATCAGCCCTTAATTTCCTCGAAGAAAAGAAAAAAGAGGCATGCATGCGGCCATATCAAAGGTGGTTGAGTCTGAAATGGTGCAACCTGCGACTAATAAGTTTGGGGTGAGTCAAGTCTATTCGATGCCTAAATCTTTGCTGTCAAACGTTAATCCTCCACAGATTGCTATGTCTAATCCAAGACGACGAGGAGGATATATACATGATCTGGCCTATAATGTCAACCTTCGTTTATATTCTAAAGCTGCCGCGGCTTCTTTTATTCCCCTTTCTTTTCCTTCGAGTGGGATGTATTTTTGACCGAAGAACAACTTTTGGTTGCTTTGATGAGATGACTTATTGTCATATTAGGAGCTACAAATTATTGCATAGGATTCATTCTTTTTTTTTTTCTTTTTTTTGTTTTCTTTCTGAATATTTATTTTTATAATTAATTGCTTTGATCGTACGTAGCCATCCAGGTAACATAAGAAAGACAATCCTACTAGTTTGGACATGTATGATTTTTTTTCATCTTACTTTCACTTGAATCATGGTCCAGTTTTTTTCTTTCAACCATTCTTTATATATATATATATTAAATACACAAGCTTCGTTGAAGGTGCTAGCTATAGTACCCTGAGGTTGGACCGTTGTTGTCTCTTCTGGTGTTTTTTTTCTGGCATGACCCCGTGTTTGATCTTCGAATATGCAGAGCCACGTATTGCACTGCCCAACTTGATTTTCAGTGGACTAGTCTTCCAAAATTTTAACCAAATTTGTCTAATTCTTCGAAGTGGGCCATCGCTAAAGGAGCGTCACTAGCCATGTGATTGTGGGGTCTTCTTGAATGGCACCATCGTATATCTTCTTCTTCTTCTTCTCACGATCTATGCCCTAACTGCACGCTAAGCCTGGTTTATTTAGCATCGAAGCTCCTTGGACCATGGTCCAGGCTCCCATAAAGAAATCTTTTGATGAAGTGAAAATGCTAATGTGTGGAATGCGATTGACGGCAACATGTAGAAAGTTGAGCAAAAATAACAACTGTAATGCAACACAAAGCTTGCATAATCCAACGAACTTTCTCTCATTTTCCTTGCCTTTCATGTTAGGAGTTATACGTGATAGGGTGTTATGGAATCATGGGCACTAGTTTCTAATTCTATATTGTTTACAGTAATAAAATATATAGTAAAGGTTCGATTGGATCTGGTAGCAGAGATCTTTAGGATTCTTGAGCTTCTTTATTGAATTATTCACCTGGTAGAGCATCGAAAGGAGGCTTTTTCGTTTTTCTCGTGGCGATTTCAAGATGTTTTGTTGAGGTAGGTGCACAGCTAGTTAGTAAATCCAATTGTCGTCCATGATAGGACACTCGCCAGATAATATATTAAGATTTTCATTGAATTTTATTCAAGTTTTAATATACAGTAAATGAGTCTAAGGAAGAAGATCACCTTCCATTATATATAAATAAGTGAAATAAGATTGGATTTCACTCACAAGATATGAAAATTTGCAGAATAAATCCAAATAAATCTCCAAATGATAAGAAAAAAAAACATGTTTAGAACGTTTCACGTGCTTCATACATGATGAGCTAGCACTATCTGCTCGATTAGTTGATGAGCATGAAGCAATGGAGAAAGGCTAAGATCCACTTCGAATAAGCTGATGAGCTGCCATAGTTGACTGCCCTGCATGACATGGTTTGTGGTTCTATAAATTATTATAATGTTTATGATGAAGAGAGGGTACTCACCTGTTTAAGAAAGAAAAGTAACATGTAATAAAGGTGCTTTTGGGATTCATTTTTTTTTTCATAAAACAAAAGTGCAAGTGTTTCTATTTTCTATACTAATGCCTGCTAGTAGATTTAATCTAGCATTAGCCCTCACTCAGCATGAACAATATCAAGTAGGACTACGTAATTAAGCAACTACGTACGTTAATGGGAGAGCACAACTAACAATATCCAAAGAGATTGATTTTTTACTGCCTTTTTAGAGGGACTTGTTAGGCCAAAAGGTCGCCTAAAACAAATAAAATTATAGCCCCACTTGCAGATAATTACAAGGAGAAGGGCATAATTGAAAGTGCGAGGGGAAGAAAAAAAAAAAAAAAGAGGCACCACTCATAATCATTTCCATCTTCATTTGCCCTTCCCATCATTTCCTAGAATCGCCTCCATGTGATATGCATCAAGTCAAGTGAGAGCTCACAAAATTTTGTCCAATGAACAGACACCAAATGGACATGTGCGCAGTAGAATCGCTGCAGTGATTTAAAGCTACGCAGAAAATTAACCTTTGATTCTGGAAGCGAAGTGAGCTCAAATGGAGGCAGGAGGAATCATAACGCATGGCGATGCATGGTGGTCCTGAGCCATGGCTCTTATAATTGGAGGAAGGGAACAGGGATTGGACTTGGTTGAAAGGGAGATGAAACATAAGATGTCCCTTTTATTGATTCAGATGGTCCAGAAAGTTTTGCCCCACAACCAAACTTTTCTGCGAGTAATCCGAGAGAGGGGAAGAAGAGGCCGAGAAAAAAAAAATGATGGATGGGAGTAGAGGGGAAGGACCACGAAAATGGTCGGTTGATGTCAGCCTCCTATGTTATGTAAAGGAGAGATTTTGATTGGCAAATCGTGAACCTACCATATGCCTTCATCTATTCAGATTATTATGTCGTCAGCTGGTCCAGGGTGAGACTCTGGAAGTGGCATATAAACTAAACCTCGACAAGCCAATAACCAGATTGAGTGGGCATCGCCATTTTTTACATCCAGGTGATAAGGTTGCCTTCAAATCTAGTAATTCAGACTGTGGATATCCTGATCCCTCGTGTAGATGATGATTGCTGAGAACATGATGGAGGGTGCATTTCGTTCAAAAATTGAAATTTATTTAGTGTTAGTGTTTTAAAAACGCTTTTAAAAAACTTTGAATTTTTTTTTATTTTTATTTTGCATTTTAAATTAATTTCTTTGAAATTTTTAAATTATTTTCATGTTCTAATGTCAAAAAATAATTTTTAAAAATAAAAAAATATCATTTTAATATGTTTATTAATAAAAAATACTTCTAAAATCAACCAGAATAACACTTGCAAGCTGAGAGCCAGCATCAATGATAAGATGCACACCAGAATTCTGCCATTTCTACAGCGTTTACAGGTGACTATCAGTTCCACTGTGGCACGGTTTTTTCGATGTAATCAATTATGTGAAATCCGCGCATGGGTGGTCCATTCTCATTTTAAATGAGTTGATTTGAGAGTACGGAAATCGGACTGGCTCGATTTGATTTCAAGAAATATGCACCTGAGATGCTAAGATATACATCCATCAAGATGCTGGGTGAGGTGGTGAATCGTGCGGGGCAAAACAAAGGCAAGTTCTCACAGCAAATGCTAAGGGAGGACCTTGAAAAATTATGCGTTACAGTTACAGAAGAAGCTGGGTTTCAGAGTTTATTTGATGAACTGAAAGTCTAGTCCTAGAGGATAACCTTCCAAACACACCACAGAAAGTTCAAAGAGTGACCGTGTCGCAGAAACAATTAAACAATAACAGTACGCACGCAAGTCAATTAATTGTCTGAATTCAGACAGTAGCAGTACGCACGTGTTCAAGTTTACTCATTAATCCCTCTAAATCTAAACTACTCTTTTTTAGAGAATAATAACAGTAAAAGCAGTTCAAAAGTTCTGTTGAGAGAATAAAATCTACTCCAAACCCCGAGGGCCTAACCCCCAAATGCAACTCGGATTAAAGTAAGTTGGGTAGATCTATAATTCGTGAGAGTGATTGGCTTGGGCTAGTTGGTTGCTCTTTAACCAAATTTAGGTCATCTAGAAGGGTTTAGCACGCCAATACGTGCACATGTCATCCAAGACCTACCTCCCTGGTTAAAAATCTGGAAGAAGGCTAATTTTGTAACCATGCTCAGGATGATTGGTAATGAGACCAGCCGAGGATGGAACAATAGGCCTGCCACCAGCCATATATGCACACAGCTAGATACACAACCAAGTGCCAAGGTTATCGCTCCTTGTACTGCCCTTGGAAGAAAGGTTGAGACCAAAACTCTTGTGTTGCTAAAATTTGGAAGGGTCCATACTGAACATGATTAAACTACAGTAATAGCCAGGAGGCAATGTCAGACTGAAACTATCTGAGACACAAACAAGATTAAAGTTCAGCATCAAAACACATAACCTTTAAGGGAATGTAAAAAGTTAGAACAAGAAATAGCCACATGGGATATCCCCAGTGTACTGGTTGTCTCCAAGATAGATGGGAACTTAAGAAACAGTTCATCACAAGGCAGATAGCAGAGGGGTATTTCCCTCTTGTTATAGTACTAGAAAAAGTTGTCATGGTCGATGTTTTAGGGCAGTGGAAGTCAAGGTCAGAGCATACGATATGGATAAATAGGAAATACCAATGCTTTTCTCCAGGAAATTCAGAGGTCAGAAGTTATTACAGAACAGAGCTTAACAGTTTAGTTGTGTGCGTTGGAGAAGAGCAGTGAGGGTGGGGATTTTTTCCATAAGACTTGCTACTCCTCACATCCCATTATTATTGGCCCTTTTGCAAAGTACACAATTTAAGAAAGCACCAATTGTTCATTAATTATCTATTATTAATTGGAATCTAAAAGGTTTTTGGCTGAACTTTTCAATTTGTTGCCTTTAAAAAAAACAGAAGGGGAAAGAAGTTGGTACAGCTGCGTGCTTGATGAAGATCAAGAGGTTTTTTGGGAAGAGATAGTTTGCTCGATATTTTCAGGAGCCAGGGTTGGAAAATATATTTTTAAGGAAGTTTTAGTCCAAGTGCATCCATTCAATGCTTCCACGTTTTTATAGAAATAGAGAGTAAAACATGGCATGATTATCTTAACAAAACCAATCCAATGGTTAATACCCAAAAGAATATTAATAATTTTGTTATTTTCTAAACAACCTTCAACGTACAAGATTGTTAATGGAAAATATCACCTCTATCTCAGTTATATATGAGGCATTTATATGGACAACACTCATAAAAATGAAAAATGACCCGGACTAGCGACCATACTAAACTTAAACACCCTTACCGTCATCTGGGAGGGGTTGTGAGCAGAGTATCCATACCACTTACCACTTTGTAGGTAACATTGACCCATCCATTGAAGCAAACCAACTTTAATTTCAGAAAGCATATTTGTCATATCCTACACCTCTTTTTTTCAAGGTTTTAATTGCAATCCATACCCTCAATAGTCACATTATTATCTTTGCATCATTTACGAACATGGAAATGACACTGCCAAAGATACACTGGAGCACACCAACAAAGTTTTCCAAGAGTTGATGCACCCCATGAACCCACACAAAGGTACTCATACCTCTCTACCTCATTTACAGGACAACATAATCTCATAATTATTTACTCATTTTCAAGGATCAAAATGCAAACACATAAATTCCCACTCATTTCCAATCCCTAATGCAGGTGTCTCCCAAACAGAGTTCAGAGAAGAACAATATATGAGTTACACTATTCAACATGGCGGCAAGCAATACACAGATAAACTTGTGAACAACAGAAACATGCATGATGATGGTCAGCATTTAGTAACATTTTTTCTAACGCAAGTAAATCTCCATCAGGACAGAATTCAAAGTTCATTAATCATTTTCCTAGATCATGAACTTTCAGATTTTTTTCCCATTTGAAACATGCAAATTAGACTCAACGGGGGCATTGATTATACATGGCTCTATCATGGCCCAATTAAGGGCAACTATTAACACCGTCGTGCTGTTGCTAACCTGCATGTTTGTTTTACTCCGACACACCTCAATCACTCAAAGTATCTTTTTCCTACCGACTCTAGAACGAAAAGGTCCTACTGGAGCATCACCACTGTTACAACTTAAGAACTCATTTCCTCTTTTTCCTCCACATTGCTCATTGGAAAAAACATGCTAGCGCAACTCTGCTGGCACCTCTTCTTCGTATGTCTTCAACATTACTACAAGGTTTTGAAGACAATCACTCATAGGATAACATCACCAACATACCCTAATTCTATTTCCTCTGCAAAAAGCAATTAAGAGATTTTTTTAAAGAGAAACCAGACTAGCAATCATCATTAAGAAAAAGGGAACAAAATATCTAATCAAGGTTACTAGAACATACATTGCCGCATTGTGGAATCATTGAATTCTAATAACTACATGACTAAGCAAATCAACCTCAATTTTCTTAAAACTGACCTTGCTTTAAAGTCACGCATTACTATCATCATCGCCGCCACCATCATCATTAGCAATATAAACTCCAGGATGCACAACTTTTCTTCGCGTCCTCGATGGTAAAATGTTATCCAAATCAACTTCAGCCAATGGATCATCCTCCTCTGCCTCCTCACTATCATCTCCACCCTCTAATTCACTCCCTTCGTCGTCTTCGTTGTCGTCGTCGACTCCTTCAATCAATATCCCTTTTCCTTTCCTGTCTACCACCGCTTCCTCCCTTTTCTCTTCTCCATCCTCATAATCATCATCATCTTCCTCATCATCTTCTTCCTCATCATCTTCATCTTCTTCCTCGTCATCTTCATCTTCTCCTTCCTGCACGGTGTCGTTCTGGCTATCGATTGAAGGTTCTAGAGTTTGCGAGTTCTCAGTGAGTTTATCTTGGATGATTGGTGAGTTGTTGGTGAGTGAATCGATTATTCGCGATTCGTTGGAGTGATTTTCTTGATCTTTATCGTTTTCACGAGCTGGGCCTTCGTCAATTTTGCGTTTTGCGGGTAATGTGGGTTCGTTTTGGGTTTCGGTTTCTGCCATTGTTTGGGGTTTATTGGAGAAAATAGGTTTTACGGAATGGAGAGTGTGGGGCAGCAAGTAGTGAGTAAAGAAAAGGAGGGCATGGTTATTAGTTTCTTCTATTGTCAATTGTTTTTATTTTTGACACCAGAAGTTTTATTTTATCAATTACACCCCTAATATAGTTTCAACTTCGGCCAAAACTTTTTGTAACGTGAAACAATAATAGTATCATAGTCTAAACTTGAAAAGTCGCTTGAACTCACAATCTTTGAGCTTACACCCACACACTAATCATCTAAATTATATCATTAAATATATTTTAAGATATTAAACTGATATGGGCAATACAGCTTACCCACGCCAGAAAAAAAAATTAATGACTTGGTTTATCCAATTAATACTCAATATATTTTTTTTTAAATCAAAACAAAATTATTTTATTTTAAAATAAATATTAAAATAGCACTTAAAATATTCATTTCCATGATTTCGATGAATTATGGTAAAGATAATAAGAGGTTTGTTTATTTATTTAATTGAAATTAATTTTCAAAATATTTTTTTCATTCAAAAATATATTAAAATGATATTTTTTTTAAAAATATATTTTTAATATTAACATATAAAAATGATCTAAAAATATAAAATATGAATTTCATGCTATAAATTATAAAACATCATCATCATCATCGATCCAGTGGGATCTAAAAATTGAAAAAAAAATCATGTCATATGAATTTTTATTTATTTATCAACATCTTACTTTCAGATTCGTGTCAAACAATTTCTTCCATTTCCCAAACAAAACCCAAGAAAATATTTTAGCTGGAGTTGGATCTGAATATATCAATCCATGGGAAGCCTAGATAGTCCAGCTACATGGAGGCCATGAAAGCCACCACCTTTAAAAGTGAATTGTTAAGTGTCCTTATTTGTATAAAAAATAAACATTTTTTTATGACCTGCATGGTTTTCTCTCTCTCGATAGTTTATTTTTTATATATAAAAATCAATTTCGAATCTCAATGCTATAAATATTAGAAACCACAACCATTTTGTATATAATTAGCATCATTACAAACTGCAGATTAATTTTTTAAAATATAAAAATATAGATATTATTAATGTTTTTTTCTCATAGAAAATATAAATTCAAATTGTGTAAAAATTGATTTAATATAACTTAATTAATTTTTCAGGTAAAACAAAACTCGAACAACTAATAAAAAAAATTATATGACTCAAAATAAATATGCAAGATAATAATCTTTGTAAATATTAAGACATCAATATATAACTTTATAAATAACATTCAAGATTATATTTTTATATATATAAATGTTAAGGCATCAATATATAACTTTATAAATAACATTCAAGATTATATTTTTATATATATAAATGTTAAGACATCAATATATTAGATCAATTTTGATCAATCAATTTTCAATCAACCTGGTGTTGAAATATAAAATTAAAAAATAATAATTAATAAACAATAATCTGTATCAACCCGGATTAATCCACAACCCGGATTAACTCAAGTCATGAGACAAAATAACCTTATAAAAAGCAAACCAAAAAAATTATAAAATATAAATCTTAATCAATTAAATATTGACAAATAAAATTCAAAAAAAAAAACTTAAGTCAACCTAGTTAATAAAGGTTTTTCCTTTCTGTTTTTTCTTCGACATAGACCAGCGTTTCTACACTAGGAGGCAATCAAGAAGAGCATGAAAATTTGCATAACCATATAAGAGAATGAAGTAACAAACGTAGAATGACTCCCAAGAAAGAAATAACTTGTGCTTTGCAAACAGAGATAGAATGGAGATCGCTATCAAATGCTACATTGATCAACAAGAAATCAAGAGAGAACTGATTTCATAATCTGTAAAGCCGAGGGCAAATGAAATAGCCATCCACGAGAAACTTCTATCTTAAGCCCTGCTAACACAAGCTATACACTGGAAGTGACAGAACTTAATTGTGTAATGAGCATCCAAAAAATAAGACTAATGATCTAATAAAGTGCAATCAAATCCTTCCCAGAATCTCTGGTTGAACATGCGGTTTGAAAAAACCAAGAATCTTATCACTCCACATAAAACAAACTGAGCTTCAACCTTTTAAACAAGTATATTTTACAGAGGGAAATCTCTATTGATTATGCTAAACCGTAAAGCAACTCATTCATAACATGACCTAAAGCAGCGAATATCCGATGGAAGCAGGTTGCCGATCCGCCCAGAAGTTAAACAAAGACCTAACAATGATATCATATCAAGAGACAATGCATGAATGATATTTCCAAAACTCAAGATATTCAGTACCAGAGAGGTCAGAATTTAAACAGCAAACTTGTATACCATTTCATATTATACTGTATGCTTGGAAAAAAAATCTGCCAAAAAATCAAATCCTTCAGTCAAAACTTAAATATCTACATTTTTCACATAAAAAATATTCCTTGACTTCAACATGCTTAAAGGAACCCTGGCAAATGCACTCATACAAATATAAAATTATTTAAAGCAACTTTCTAACATAACCTTTGCATTTGGTGAAGCTCTAGGGTAGGACAAAAATGCTTGGGTCAGTTCAAGTAATTCCATTAATTCCTGTGCCTCAACAGACATCCAAGTGAGATTTACAGCATCTCTCTGTGCATGTATAATCATCTTCTCCAGTACCTTGGCATTCTTGAGCAGAAACTGCACCGATTGATCAACTACAAGTTTCGAGCTTGAACAACTTGTGTCAAATCCAACAATCTCAACACTCTTGAGATGCAGCACTAAACATTTGAAAATCCTCTGATTATATAAACTCCAGTATTCCTCCCCATCAAAATTATAATATTTATAAAAAGACCTGTCAAGCTCAAACTGAAGATGAACATTGTATTAGACAACTTCCTTTTTAATTGGCATGTAGTACTGTTGTGACGATTCTAGCATAATAATTTCAACTGATCTACGTGCTACTTTGGATTTATTTATTTTTTTTACTTAGAATGTTTGCTGTAGCAAAGACTTGATGACACAGTATGAGGACAGTGAAGATTTATAATATAACATAATGAATAAAAGGAAATGGAGATCGAAAGGAAAGCTATTAAAGTTCCAAACCAAAGCTGGACTGACAAGAAGAGAGGTAACCTAGTGATATTGTGATAGAAAAACACCTCAAAATTGTTGGAGGGCATCAAGTTGATAGTTAATTTCTGCAGATTAGGAGAACTTTGTAGCAAGCTTGCAATCCCAGGAAGGTCCCATTTGTTGATCTTCTTGTTCAGTGTCAGATACTTGCATGCTGAAGTTGGAGAAGACAAACCCTTCACCTCTGATATAGATAGAACCTTGAGAGGTAAGGAAAAAAATAAAAAGAATGGACTCAGTAAGGTTATCATGGTGGTTAAATAAGATGTCACGGGGATATTCTATCGTAAATACGTCATTAACAAATACTATTATTCAATGATGAATAATAATAGGCAGGATCTGTAAGTCAACACTTGGTGAAAAAAGGGCTTCAAAACACGTACGATGTTGTGGCCAAAAGCCAAAAGCAGATGAGGGGAACACAAGAGCGAGCAAGAAAATATCCTTTATAGAGTTTTTTACATGAATAGATGCAATCAATTACATTGATATATCCATCAGAAAGTATGACGATTGCACAGCAGTTTGAATGACAAACTCCATAAGTTGCATGAACAAACACTACGTATTTCTTTTCATTACAACAAAACCCTTAGCAATAGATGCTGTTACAGAAGTACTCCATATAAAATATTCGAGTCTTGACTTGCTTGAAACAGAATCTTGAATCTGTAGCCATTTTACCATTTATTATAGAACTTAATATCTCTTTGATGTTTTATGTCAGGGATAATGCCTTATGTGCTCATACATCACCATGAATGAGGTAATTAAGGAATTGGAGCAATCATCATGCTAAGGACGTTTTATGCAAATTAACACAATTCCATAAAGAGCGAGCGGGAGGGAAAGAGAGAAATTGAAAACCCCAAAATTCCTAACTTGTTTTGATGGTTTCATTCAAAATCATAGATTTAGAAAACTATATCAGAAGCAGAGTCATTAAAAAAAATCAAAATACAGCAAATGTAAACAGGTGCTAAACTATGAAAGAGCTAACAGGCAAATAGAGCAGCTAACGTAAACAAAGAAACACCTCACTAGTTTTATCTGACAAAATGCATAAGCAAAGTATGGAGTCAGAAACTTACCTGAAGACACCAAGTTCCAATTGTAAGTTTCTCAACATGCTTTAATTTTTCAAGTAGGTCATGCAACATGCTGCGATGTGCACTATACCAATTGCTTCTGCAACCATGGCTACAACTTTTCATCCGATAGCCAATATTAGCTTCTACCAGAGATGAAACATCTAGCAGCATGTAATTCGCTCTACGCATATACCCTGTTAAAGTTAAGGATAGAAGACTAGGACCTTTAATCGTGATCACAAAATCACCAAATTTATCCTCGGGGCCCCAGGAACCATCCACCACTAGATCTTTTAAACTTGAACTGAAATTAGTATTAATCTGATCGAAGCCATAGCACTGATTCAATTTCAAGTACTCAAGTAACGAGCAGCCTAAAAATATGTTTTTAATCATCTCATTGGATACGAAGTTATATGAGATAGATAAAACCTTTAATGACATCCAAGAAACTTGCTTCAGCTTATTAGGAGATAAAGCACAGAATCTTAGACTCAGTTTCTCTGCAGGTATATTGCTGTATAAAAAATTAGGCAAGTAATAATAGTCAGGATCATCAGCTATTTCTCTATGAAACTCCAAACAAAGCTCCTCCACCTTGAGTCGTACAGCAAATTCCACCCACGAGTCAACTTGAGCCTTGAGACATTCAGTGAACTCAAACTCCACAAGAAACTTCTTCACCTTTGGAGAGCAGTAGTGCATCAAAGTTTTGTCAACGAAGACAGCAAAACTTTCAGCTTCTTGAGAGCAAGAACATTCACGGCGAAATATGAGATTTGGCACCAAAGTCCAAACAGAGTCCCACCGCTTTGATAATATGCATGTTTTGATCGCATCAGCAGCAGGCAAGAAAGAGAGGATGTGCTGGATGATGGGATCAGGTAGATTGCTAATGCGGTCTACGTTCTGGCACTCCTTGTTTTGACATGACCTTGGCCTTTTCAGAGGATTGTTTTTTCGATTTGGTGTCCTGTAAAAGGACGTAGAATCCCAGATTGTGGCATTCACTGAGCTCTCACTTGGCTGCCTCATGATTCAATCCTGGTTCGAGACCAAGTGGAGTTTCCAGGTACTTAACCTCTTCCCTCTTCCTGTCTGAAAGAAAAATTTAGATAACATAATCATTGGCATAATTGCCAGAAAATAAATAATATAGAAACCACAGTTTTTAAATCATGCCAGCATCATCCAAACATAAATTTTAGCTCCACGGATAACAACAGTGCTATTACTGGGACACTTTATTTTTTATTTATACAGAAACATAGAAATTAGAATCATATCAACTCTCGACCGATTCAATAAGAAAATTGAACCCTTTCCACTAACATAAATCCCAGTATGTTATCCAAGTGCAGATTCTATTATTATCTCCGAAATTCCCCAAAATCTAAAAAAAAATAAGAAAAGCAAGATTTTCTCCTAAATTAGCAATTACTCAACAACCTAAGAATAAAGATCAAAACTAACCATCGATCACAAGCAGCAGCACAAACGAAACGACTAAGAGTTTGAATTACGTTGCAGACCTGACGTTTTTTTTGGCCCGATTACGATGTCCATGGCTCGTTGATCGTCGACGGAAAACGTTTCATATTTGCAGGGTGTCGTTTTATTGATGTTTTTGGGAGATTAGAAAAAACAGAGATCGGTTTGACAGACCGAAAATTTGCACGAGAAAGAAAAGAAACTGAAGTGAAGAGAAGTGAAGTAGCGGGATGGAACATGAATTTATGTTCATGCTATATAAAGTTTATAAACAGTTAAACACAGGACACAAGGTAGTGTTTATTACACAATACCCCGCGCTTCGCAGTGATAGCAAAATATTTTTTAATTTAAAAATATTAATTGTGTGTATTTTTTTATTATAATATAAATTTAGTTAAAATAATAAATCTATGCAGAATTCATGTCAAATGCAAATTTTCTATAAAATATATGAATTTAAAATCGATATAAATTTATTTGTTTAGTAGTTTCAAATGAAATAACCAACATAAATTTATCATCATCATTAAAAAAATCAAGAAAACTCAGATATCTACATTATTAAGTTCATTGTATTAAGATTAGTTTATTATATAATTCAATTTAAATCAAACAAAAATAAAATATAATTTGTGAAAATACTTACAATAATCAAATAAAAAAATAAGCTGTTAATTTTCTATAAATAAAAAGAAGAAAACATAGATTGAAGAATCATCCTGACATTATTGCCATTATCATTGTTATAAAAGCTAAAATTATTGCTAACATTACAGCCAAAACAATTAAAATAATTAAATTGCCATGAAAAAAAAACAAAAGATTTTTATAAAACAACAATAAAAAAATAATAACTAAAATTATCATTATTATTGCATAAATAATAAAATCATAAAAATCATATAATCTAAAGAATAAATAAAGACAAAAAAAAGAATAAAGAGAAAAATAGAGTAATATTACTTTTCAAATGATCACTGATATAAATTAAAATTTCAGGAAAATCTTTAAAAAAATCAAAATATTTTTATTAAAAAAATATCACTAAAATTATCATTATTATTGTGCAAATAATAAAATTATAAAAATGATCTAATACAAAAAACAAATAAATATAAAAGAAAACATCCAGCCATGACACCTGCTACTGTCATGCAGCGGATTCATATTTTTTTAACATAAAAATATTTATTATGTATGATTTTTATCATAGCCTAAATTTAGACAAAATAATAAATATGTATATAATTTTTATGAAGTGCAAGTTTTGTATAAAATATATAAATTTTAAATTTGTATATAATTTTTATGAAGTGCAAGCTTTGTATAAAAAAAAAAATATATATAATAAGAAAAAAAAATAATAAGGAAAAAATAAAATAAAAAGATAAAAAAGAAACAAAAGAATAATTTAGAAACAAAAGTAAAAAAAAAGAACGAAAAAAGTAATCAGAAATAAAAAAACATAAAAGCAAAAAAAAACTATTGAAACCACAAGCAAAACCCACGCATATTATATATATTGTAATTGTAATGACCACAGTACGAGTGTGTGTGTAATCAAAATTAGAATTAGAATTAGATTGAGTAGCTACGTGATCCGCTACATCCTAGGACAATATATTATCTTTATATGTTTTTCTAATAATAAATAAAAATGAAAATAAAAAAATGATAAACATATATAAATCAAGATATTTAACCTTGGAATAAAGATTTTTTTACCTAATTATATTGAATGATTTTATTTATTAAAATTAAAATTTTATTTAATCAAATGATATTATAAATACATATGAAATTGTTTGAATAATATATATATATATATATATATATTACATTTATTAGTAATATTATCCAAAAATAAGTATTTTCTATTTATATGAAATATAAAATAATTAAAGATGAATTAGAATAATCACTTCAAAAATTAAATGTATATATAATAACAAAAGGATAATAATCATTTAAAAGAGGCAATATATAACACCCTAAAATTTCATGTGCATTTTCACTTAATTTCGATGAATAAGTACATAGAGATTTGGGTGGTATATATATACAAGAATATAGAAAACATACATGAAATAAAAACAAATATCTAGTGTGAATGAAGAGGCAAGCCTAGCAACGATTAGATCCTCTAATGAGCACAAAACATACTTTATAATTTATAAAAATATAAATACAAAATTAAAAAACAATAAAATAGCAAATAAAAAAAGATTTGAAGAGATCTTACAAGAATTTGTATTGAAAATGGATATAGGATATATGAGTACAAAGATTTTTGCATATGATTATAAAAGATTGTTGAAAGAAATATTTTTTTATAGAGAAATTATATTTTGAAGTTGTGCATTAAATGCCTAAAAGGAGTCCTTTTTTATACAAGGGTTTGAGGAAGGCATCTTTAAGTTTTTATAAAGGAATTATGTTGTTTTTTTAAAAAAATATTGTAGTTCTCTAGCATGAAATCTCAATACTGAAAGTATGATGTCTTCTTCTACAATTGAGGAAATATTTTTGGTTTTGTTTAAACAGTTAAGATGTTTTAAAAATTATTTTTGATAACTTATTCAGATTTCTCTTTTGAAATATTTTTAGATGAATAGATGTGGGAACATGAAGGGATTTGTATTTTGAAAAGGTTGAAGTAGAGGTTTTTAAGAGAAAAAACTTAGTTTGGGTTTTAAATTAGTTAAGAGGAATTACTTTTCTAGTGATGATTGTTGATTTATATTTTGTAAGGTTTAAAGTAATTCTAGATTTTATGTAATTTTGTATTTAAGATGAATGTTTTGTCTCCTTATCTTCAGTATTTGGGTTTTTTTTTTAGGGAGGGGGTGCCATTGTCTTTGGTTGGACTTTGATGGCATCAAAACCTATTTAAGATGAATTCTAGTTAGAAAATCAAGGATAAAAATTGTATATCTTTTTATAACTATATCAAAATCAAATATGCCAAGTATAGCTTGTCATCTAGCAAAAATATTTTTTGATGCAATATTTTGAACATTCACTTTATAAAAGAAATTTTTTATTTAATAAATCATTTTGAAAATTTTTAATTTATAAAATAATAGAAAGAATTTCTTTTTTTATAGTAGAATAATTCTTTTGATAATTATTTCAATGTGCATATGTAGATGGAAGAATTTTTTTCCTTGTTATTTTGCACTTGCTTGGGAATACCATCGTACCTCAACTCAAAAGCATCTATCTCAACTATTTTGAGAGTTAAGGGATTGTCAATATGTAAAGAAGGAATTTCTTAGACTTGTTTTTCAATTTGTTGGCAATCCTAGTGTGCTCATATGACCATGAAACAAGGTTTACTTGTTTTTTAATTTGTTGACAATCCTAGTGTGTTCATATGACCATGAAACAAGGTTTTTCTCAATATATCATGTAAGAATCTTGTTATTCTTGTCACATCGGGGTAAAAGTCTTTAATATCGCTCAAATTTGAACCTGTATCAAATAAGACAATAAAGTCTATTTTAAGATCAATTGAAAACATCAATTTGTTTTTATGATATACTTTTTTAAGTAAAACATGTAGAAAGTCTTTTAGAATATACTCAATATTTGACAAAATGCATAATCTAACGTATGAGGTTTGTTCTGATTCTAATTCAAAATCAAAATCACTTTCTAACTTTGTAACAAGGTGTTATAAAATAACAATTCTTTTTGTTAGGATTATTTGAGGTTTTATAGTTCAATATTAAAGGTTTAGATTTAAGACTATAGTTTTGGGATAATAACAACAAGTTTAGATTTCTTTTTCTTATTAAGGATATTGGTAAGGTAATAGGTATTTATGTTTGTTGATGGTATCACTGAATGTTTATGAACAAACTATAGTGTTTTTAGTTTATCAAAAGAATCCACAATTTTGTCTTGTTTTTTTTTTTTGTAATTGAGGATTATTAAGATTTTTGATATATTTATGAATAAATTTTTGATCTTTGGGTAGGATATTTATTTGGTTTTAAGCACTATAGATTGAGTGTCCTAAGTCAAAACTAGATCTTGTTATTGTTGACATATAATGTCATACTTATATGCTTTATATATTTTGATGATAACAATAAAAAGAAAATGGACTAATAATATGTTTGGATGAGATTAAGTTATAAACAGTTATTATACAAAGAATACATCAACAAGCATAATGGAGTACATGAAGAAATCACTCTAGGAAGTCCAAAATACAAGCAAGTGAAGACTTAGAATAAGTTTTCATTTTAGTGCTTTATGTAAATCTCAATTTCTAACTTGATAGCACAAATTAAAATGAACTCACACACTTCACATTGCATGCATTAAAAGTGTTTTGATGATTATAGGATTAAGTCATAATCAATCGGTTCAAGAAATTCAGAAAAGATAATTTGTCAAAATTGTCTTCTGCATGAACCGTCGACAGCTGGATACCAGTGAACGGTCGACGCTGGGATACCAAGTGAACCGGTCGATCGCTTGAAGACAAATTGCCTTCGAGCTGAACCGATCGACCGCTTGGGTTATTCGTTGTGAACCGGTCGACCGCTTGATATGACAATTGCACTAAAACGGCTAGTTTCTCTTTGAAACTTATAAATAGGCCTCTTAATTGCAAATCAAAAACACACAACTTCTATATCATATAATGAGGCTATTAGGAGTGCAAAAACACTTTCATATCATCAATCCTCATTAATACTCATATTTGTGTTTAAATCTTCATATCCTAACACAAAGAGTATTTCTCATTCTCACTACACTTAAACACCTTCAAATATTCTAAGTGCTATTAAGTGAGATAAAGAGATCATAAATCTTCATTTGTAATATCTACACTATTAAGAGTGTATTGTTGTTTTACAAAAACAATCATTGTAAAACTCTTGAGAGTTGAGTATAAAACTCTTGATATTGGTGAGGGAACATCACCAAGGAAAAATCTTGAAGAGGGTACATCTTCAAGTAGGAAGAAGGAAAATCTTGAAGAGGGCATATCTTCAAGTGGTGTAAAAGTCTTGGTGTGGATTCATCAAGCGGGAATTGTAATCTTGTTACTTGGACTAGTAAGAGAGTACAATACTCAAGTACGGGTTGGTACTTGAGTCATGGATGTAGGCTTGCTGAACCACGTTAAAAACCGAGTTAGCAATCTCTCTCTTATCTCTTTACTTTAAAGTACTTAATTTTAAAATTGTATTATTTATTGTATTTACACATAGTTGCCTTAATCCGTGAACAACGGATAACTCATTTGTTTAGAAGGGTTTTGTTTTGGAAATGCCAAAATAGTTTAATTCAAGGTATTCTAATCAATATTCCCTGTACATCCATCATCATATGGCTAAAATAAACCATAATGTTAAAAACAAATGTGGAATACCACAAGACTAACAATTATTATGGATAACTTTATGTCAATCCCCTAATGTAATGACATCTTTTAATTATTATATAATAAAATCATTAATCCACGTTAAAGTCATCAAGTAGATTACATTTGCTAAAATAAAAGGTCGAATAGCTACTATCCAATGGTGGTAGCAAATTAAAATCATATTGCTTACTTGTCATCACTAATATTCACCAATATTGCTTCTATTTAAATATTCTTATAAAAATAGATAGAGAGACAAACACACATATAAAAATATAATTAAGCTTATATTGTAATAAAAACAAAATTTTAGAAAGGAATGATGGTCAAGCAGTGGTATAAAATGATAAAGACATTTGGTTATGTACTCTCAAACTACCCAAAACACACATACCTAATACAAACTATAAAAATGATAATTGTTTAGGAGTCCTAAAGATACTATTAGATAGATCTTAAATTGCTTAGTGTTTATGTGAATATTACCTAAAAATATATCTTTTGCCAAACTTATGGCAATCAACCCATTTTTGACACTATATTCATTATGGTTTGTCATCTTTCATTCTCACTCTTTCATAATAAATAAAAAATCAATTGATCTTCAATTAGGATTAAATCATCATAAAAAAAGTCTGGGGATTAAATTGAAAAAACAATACAACCATAATAATTAATATATAAGGGGATAAACAATGAACTTCTACATGGTGAAAAACCTATACCTCTTACTTTTATACATAATATTTGATTAGAAATAATTTTTTACTTGAATTAAAGGTTGTTACAAAATTAAGTCAAAATAAAAAAACTATAACTTATGGATTATAAACTTATACCATATTAGTTTCTGCTTCATAAAGAATTGTTTTGAATGGAACACATTTTTCATCAATGTATTTTTTAGCTTATTTTTATCTGAAATATGATTCAAAGGCAAAATTCATAATTCAAAAAATATGATAAACGAACTCTTACTATATAGGCTAGTTAATTCTTACTTCCAATCATCCCATTAGCACTAATACCCATCCAAATTCTTTTCAAATAATAACTGAATTTGAAAGTTTAATAATGTTATCAATTACAAATGGATATTCAGATTCCAACCAATTGTAACTTTGAAACCTATATATGTACATACACACATATATTAGTGTATTTTTCATCAACAATCAAATAATCTAACACACCAACATCATGTTTGAAGGAACCATCTCACCTAAAAGCTTAAACTTGTAAGTGAGGCCTCATAATATGAATAATATAAATCATATTATGGGGTCTCACTTACAAGCTTAAGCTTTCGGATGAGATAGTTTCTTAACAATGTTATATATCATTTAATCCCCACCTCGGATGTGAAAATGATAATTTATTTCTATATATCCTGACCTTGCATAACCGTGTAATAAGACAATCTGTTTTTTTGAGGTTGTTTTTGAAAATATTTTTCATTTAAACATGTGTTATTTTTTTTATAAAAAAATATTTTTAACATCACCACATGAAAATAATCTAAAAACACAAAAATATTTAAAATAAAAATATTTTTTTAAAAAATATTTTTAAAACACATGTTTGTCGCTTAATGGTTAATAAATAGAAATCTCGCATATGTTTTGTCCACATTTTATAATCCTAGCTCCCCCAAGCAACAAAAGTCTTTGTTTTGTTCTTGCAAAGTTCTTTCAAATACGGGTGGGAAGATTAATGCACAGTGGATTTAAGTAAGAAATAGTTTACAAACAAAATATTAAATCTAGTGGAATTCATTACTCAAATCATCGATTTGATTATTTAATCGTGAAGTTCAAGTCAATCTAATATATCATTACAAAAAAGGTATCATCTTGATTTTTTTTAAAAACAAACCATAAATTTTTTATTAGAGTTATCTCCGAACCTATCAAGTTAACTAGATCATATTAAGACAATATTCACATAGTTTAATTTGAAATCTAAGTTAAATAAAAAATAAAGTTGGTCGACTGATTTAAAGACTAACTTATCATTCCAAATCTAATAATAATATATAAAAAAATCCTTTCAATTTAGATATTTTTTTTAAATAAATTTTTGTGATCCTAGTTAGCTCAAAAGCTAGTATTTTTTTTAATTCAAATGATAATGCTGGTTAAAAAATAAAAATAAAAATCTTGTTATAATAATTTAATGGATCAATAAAAAAAATCTCAATAAACTTAGATGATATGATAAATTGACTTGAAATTTAATTAATACAGCAATAATAATAATAATAATAATAATAATAATAATAATAATAATAATAATAATAATTGAGATAAAAATAACGATTACAGGCTTACCCAATAATCTACAAATTCATTCAGTAGAAATTATTTTATTTTTATGTATTATTTAATAAAGTAAAAACGTAATAACATGGCCTAATATTACTGGTCAGCAATCACCCTTGCACTGCCAGAAAGGCTCCACCGAAATTAAAACAGAGAAGAAGAAGAACCTTCTCTCTCTCTAATCAAAATCGAGAAATTCTGAGTAAAGAACTAAAAGGAAATGGCGAGTAGACACTGGGTAGTTTCTCTTCCGGTTGAAAACTCAGCCTCCTCTTTGTGGAACCGTTTGCAAGAACAAATCTCAAAGCACTCTTTTGATACACCTCTCTACAGGGTTTCTTTTTCTCTCTTTTTTTCTCTTCTCTTCTTCTGATCTGTTTACTTTCACCTTAATTTCCTGTTATTTCCTTTCCGTTTCGCAGTTTAATACCCCTAATCTTCGTGTTGGAACCCTCGATTCACTCCTTGCCCTTAGTGATGATCTCGTCAAGGTAATTTGTTCTTTCTTTCTCTTAAATTCTCTGTATTTCTGATATATGCAATTGATGCCTATATGTGTCTCAATTTAATGATAATCATTGTGTAAATGTGAAATTTAACTCTCTGGTTGTTTAAATGTTGGGATTTTTGGCAATTGATTTGGTTTTTAATTATATTTGATTAGTTTCGGCTCAAAATTTTCATATTTATGTCTATGGAAATGTGAAATTAAGATTTCTGTAATTTAGCAGTTTGATTTAATGATGATGATCATATCGTAATTTTACCCATTTTGATAATTTAAATGCTTGAATTGTTAATGTTAGTTTAATTTTTTTGGATCGAGGGGTTGTTATGAGTGATTTGTTTGTTCTTTTTCCTTTTTCATTTTCTTTTACTGTTGAATGTTTTGGGAGTGCATGCATTGTCTTTTTGGAATTTTTGGTTGATTGAATTGAATGTGCAGTCGAATAACTTTATAGAAGGAGTGTCACACAAGATCAGGAGACAGATCGAGGAATTTGAGAGGGTATCAGGTGTGGAGAGCAATGCTTTGACTGTTGATGGTGTGCCAGTTGACTCGTACCTAACCAGGTTAGTTTTGCAGTCCATTGAAATCTTGATGTGAATTCGGGATTTGGGTTTTGGAGTTATTAGTAATTTTTCTCAGATTGTGTTTTGCATTTGTGGTTTTAGGTTTGTTTGGGATGAAGCAAAATACCCAACAATGTCTCCTCTAAAAGAGATTGTGGATAGTATCCATAGTCAAGTGGCGAAGATTGAGGATGACCTCAAGGTGATTATTGTTTTTTGGATAATGGAACAGTTGATTGTCAATTGATTTGTTTTTTTATGTAGGCATAGGAGAAATACTAGGAGTAATACACCTCATTTCTTATGGTAGATACTGTGTTGTGTGGACAATCACATGTTACAAGATGTTTTTGCTGATTATTTTTTCTTATTTTCATTTAGCAAATCACCATGAGCTGAATTTCAATATTTAACCTAGATGAAAAGACCTCAAAGGCTTTTAAGCTCATTCAGACGCGTGTTTTATTCTTCTATTATATGCCACTATTAGATGCATTTATTGACTTGATCAAAAGCATGGCACATTGCCAGCCCAATTGTAATTTTAGCATTCCTTATTATTAATTGACGAAAAGCTTAGATATTTAAAACCGGATGATAGCTCCAGTAGAATATCCAGATGGAAATTTGATCTCTTAAGCCCTGTCCTTTCTGTTAGGTTCGTGTTGCTGAGTATAATAATGTACGCAGTCAGCTCAATGCTAACAATCGGAAGCAGAGTGGAAGGTATTCATATCCTGTGAGTTTTGATCTATCATACACAGCTCTTATTTCTGGCATGACCCACCTTTGTCTCTTTCAGCTTAGCTGTTCGTGATCTTTCGGATTTGGTAAAAGCAGAGGACATAGTTATATCTGAACACCTCATAACCCTCCTCACAATTGTTCCCAAGTATTCTCAGAATGAATGGTTGGCAAACTATGAAACATTGACTAACTATGTGGTAAGATATGTTTCTCTTGTAATATATAAATGCTTCGATCAATGACTCCAACTTGGATGGTTATCGTCTCTAGCAGTGATATGGATTGTTGTCTGGGAGACCTGTTCACTTAGGCTCATGTGAACTGATGGATTTAAGCATGCCATGCATGTATATTTCTTGCCAATTCTCTCTTCCAGCTTGATGTATCCATCTCGTGTCTTTTAGGTTCCGAGGTCCTCCAAGAAGTTATATGAAGATAATGAATATGCTCTGTACAAAGTAACACTTTTTAAGCGTGTGGCAGACAATTTTAGAACAAATGCACGTGAAAAAGGGTTCCAAGTGAGTAATACTCAGTTTGACTTATTCTAGCTTTTACTCAAATGGTTCTAGGAGCGACTCAATCTTGTGCATTTTAGATATAGAAAATAGTCGAGTTTTCAATATATGACTTTGTCTAGAATCTCTAATGCATTGTTATGTTTCTACCTCTCATGTGATTTAGATTCGTGAATTTGAATATAGTCCAGAAGCACAAGAGAACAGGAAGCAAGAGTTAGAAAGACTGGCGCAAGACGAAGAAAGTTTGAGAAGTTCTCTTTTGCAGTGGTGCTATACTAGTTATGGAGAGGTATTTTTTTTTCCTTTCCTTTTTCCTACTTTTGGGGCAATATGTCAAAATTGTATCGAATAGGAACTGAATGCCCTTTTTCTTGAGTGTTCTGTCCATTAAATAGACAAGTAAACCTAGTTACAAATTAGGGTTAAGTATGAAAATATAAGTGTTATATTAAAACACTACTAATTATAATTTATAATTAATTTTCTAATTAGTACATAATTAATTCCGTGACATCCCCCTCAAATTGATATTGGTCGATCAAGAAGCATCAATTTGTCAACTAAATAGTAATACCAGTCCGGCTAAGATAGCCCATAGGAATCAAGCCCAAAAACAAAGGAGAGAGTCGAAGGTGTTCATCGCAAACCAAAAGCAGAGCAATAAACACCACTCGACCACCACGACAACCACCGAAACAGAAAACCCACAAAATCGATGACCATCGACACGCCAAAAAAATGTCCTTCCACACAAGGATTAAAAAAGCGTGTGTCAACGAGACCGACCACAACCAAGAATCACGCCGAACATAAGAGAACCGACGCTACAACCACGCAATCACTGCAAAAACAACACGTCGAGCAGTACATCCACGACCACAACTAAAGAACACACACAACCACAACCAAGAATCACGCCAGAACAGAACACCCACAACCACAACCAAGGAACACGCCCAGCCACAACCAAAGAACAATATGCCTTGAATCTCTTTCTTGGTCTCCATGATGGATAAATTCTTGCATCGAAAAAATCGTTATACTCACGATGATTCACATGTCAGCGATAGCTACGATACCATGTCAAAATTGTATTGAATAGGAACCGAATGCTCCTTCTTCTTGAGTGTTCTGTCCATTAAATAGACAATAAACCTAGTTACAAATTAGGGCCAAGTATGAAAGTATAAGTGTTCTACTAAAACACCACTACTTATAACTTATAATTAGTTTTCTAATTAGTACATAATTAATTCCCGTGACACAATATAATGCAGGCCAGATTTGAATTAATCAGCCTTTATGGTTTTTTTCGTTGAGTGGGGTTTGACAAGATTTCTAATTCAGGAATTAGATAACCAGGACATAAAAGTTTTTGGATTTGTAGTTTGACATTGAGGTCGGTAGTGCTGATGATTGGGAGATAGGATGACTGCTTGATAGCTGGAATTGCATGTTCATTTGATGGCAAACCTTGACATGCAACTTAAAGCACCATAGTTTGGAAGTAGGACTTTGTGGAATTAATTGGCCAGGAATTAATTAGGTTTTTGAAGTTACAGGGATTGACAAGTCTGATGTTGCCAAAAGCTGAGAAGTTTGGTGTACATGAGATACTGTTGTCCAGAATTTTAGTGAGGAAGAGAGGAAGGAGGTGGTGGAGGAGGAGGAAACGAGAAAGAATAAGAGGGCCTAGAAAAAGAGTGAGAACTGAGTTCTTGTATTTCAAACTGGAATGAAATACTCATCTACTCTTTGTCAAGGCCTAGGATACTCATCTACACTGTAAATTACATTTCATGGTGTTACTTAGGTAAGCATAAAAATTACCCTGGAAAAGATACTGGCGATGCGGGACAAAAGAGATTTGAAGATGAAGTAACAAATGAAGAAGAAAAGGCTGTGGAAGAGAGAATGGGGGTTGGAAAAGTCTGCAACTTTGCAATTTTTATTCAATTCATCAAACATTTAGAAAAATTTAGAAAAATATTAAAAACCTAACTAGAACAAACAGTTGGGTATAGATTGCTTAACAATAGCTAGATCAAGCCCAACAAATAAACCTATTTAAGAAACCTCAAATAAAAGTGAAAAAAAAAAGAAGCTAAAGCAAGATCTCTCAATGGTTTGGGTTACTCTCCATCTTATATGATCATACAAGTGCGTAAACAATGACTTGGGTCTTGTGTCCCTACCAAATGGTGTATCTCTAAAGCCCTGTCTGGCTCCTGATGTGTATCTGCTGGTCTGGTGATTTGCTTGTTAATTGACAGACAATTTCATGTCTTCATTGCTTTGGAATTCAATTCCATGATTTGTTTGTCCTGTGCAGTGCAGTTTCTTTTATTTTGACATGGTTGGAGTCTACTGGCTCCAAAACCCTTCTTCCCATCCACTGAATTAGCTTGTGTGCCAGAGGGTCTAAATCATTTTCAGAAATACTGAAGTCTTTGTTAATACTTTTCTGACATATGCTTCCTCAAGTACTCTTGTATTTTTTGTTGTTTGTGTCTATGCTGGGTACTGTTTCTTGCTATAAAAAACGTCTAACTGTTCCTTTATTTTTTTTATATTTTTCTTTGGCTTTGGCCGCGCTGACAAGTTTATGACCTGCAGGTTTTCAGCTCTTGGATGCATTTTTGTGCCATTCGTGTCTTTGCAGAGAGCATTCTCAGACATGGATTGCCCCCTTCATTTTTGGTGAATATTCATCTTATGTTTTTCCATGATTTTTCCCATGAATCTTTTTTTTTTTTCAATAAGCATTGGCTTTTGGGACCATTTCAGGCTTGTGTTTTATCTCCTTCTACAAAAAGTGAGAAGAAAGTACGTTCAATCCTTGAAGGATTTTGTGACAATTCAAACAGGCAAGTTTGTATACCATTTAGATATAATTACATATTTGGGTGAATCACGTTGAAGAATGCCAAAAGCAACTGAGTGATGTTTTAATTGATTGCAAGCTTGGACTGCATTAGCTTGTTTGCACAAAAGATATCGAGGATGTTTTCACCTTTTTTTTTCTTTTCAAGATGCTTTTTATGCACTCAGCTTTATGGTTATGGTGGGAATAAAATCATATTTCTCTGGATAGTCATGAAAAATTTTGAGCGGTGGATTGAAATAGTTCAGAAATTTTCTGTTGTGCTTTCTTCTAGAGAGCTCGGGATTTTGGGTTCTTTTATCTTTGAGAAGTAGATGAGATTCCCCACTGCTGTAGCAACCTTGATATTAAAATCTGAAAGATTTTAAGCTTTTTGTAATTCTTTTTCTTTTTTAAAAAAAAACTGCCAACAATCCAGTGAATCAAAACCTATAAATTATGTTTTCTTCAACTTTTTTTTTGCTTGTTTCATGGGATTTCGCACATATTTATATTGCTGTCTTCTAAAAGTCTTTCCCGGCATGGTACTTTGATTGTTCTAATGCAGCACATACTGGAAATCTGAAGATGAAATAGGAGGAGGGATATTCGGTTTGGGAGGCGATGCTGATACTCATCCTTATGTGTCCTTCACAATCAATCTTGTTTGACCGCATGTGTGTGGCAAACTCCGAGTCCTAGGACTCCTTTTGATATCAATAAATGGACGGGAATAATGTCACTGTATATTAGCCTTTGTCATCTCAATTCTTTGGTTTATTTATAATCTGAGCTTGAGCTTGCGGATTCCTGTGGAGTTCTGTTCTAATGGATAACAAGAGTACAATGCTTGAAGGGAAATGTAATGACTACAAATCTGTATTTTAACACCTATATTTTGAGGTCGGCGGTAGAGTTCATTGTGTTTGTGGTAATTGGAAGATGCTCCTTGTCTATGTATTATGATTACATGATGAAGATCACACGTGTTTCATGTATTGGATTATTTTGCAGAGTGTGGTCTGAGCCTGGCTTAGCTTGACAGGCTTGCGCCTTATTTTGGCACACTGAAAAGGCCGGCCAGTCGACCTTTATTTGAAAAAACATTTGTTTTTCTTTCCATTTTCACGGTATACCATATTTCGTACGTAGAGCTGCTCCTATTTATTTCTTATTTAGAATTTTCCTATTCTTAACAGTAAGCCCTAAATTTCTACTCAGTACGGGATGTTATAACATATATATTTCTGGTTATCGACTAACCCTGTCGAAGAGGCAGAGAGCTCCAGGAGAAAATAAATTTGTCCAAAAACAAGGTACAATCTTATTGAGCAGTGAGCTTATTTTATGTGGGGATTTATTTATTCTTTTCATCAAGAGATTTAATTACAAATACACACACGGGGCTATGATCTGACAGTATATGTCATTCTTTCTCCTCTTTTGGAAGCCTATGACGATGATGACGTTGAAGTTGAATGGATTCTGCGGTTGCATAGGATGCTGGCGTAAGGTGAACAATGCTCTCTCTGGTATCGAAGGTACATCATCTTAAAGTGAATCTGTACATTGCCTTTTCTTTTTATTATAAGGTGTTTGTCACTTTATTTATTTTAAAAATGCTTTTAAAACTATTGATTTTTTTTAATATTTTTAGATTATTTTCAAAATAATTTTAAAAAATAAAAAAATATTAATCTCGTTAACACTCTCAAATAAACACACGAATCATGGGTTCTATGCAATAAGCTTGGCAGGGATTGAACGGAAATCAATAGACAAGAAAAAATTCCTGGTAACTGTCACTGGCACTGTGGACACTGAATCCTTGAAAGCAAAATTGGCCAAGATAAGAAAGAGTGGTAAGGTTGAGGTTATATTCCAAGGTGATGGGGAGAAGAAGAAGAAGGAAGAAGAAAAGAAGCTGAAAGAGGAAGCTAACACCAAACAGAAACAAGAGAATCCCAGAGAGAAACCTGACACTGATCGGAAGAAGGAGACGAAGGAAGAAGCGGAGCAAAAAGAAAAGGTTGACAAAGCGATTACAATTATTCCCTCCACGTCTAATGATGCAGACGCTAGTCCATCCACTAGAGGGGAGAATAGTACTGAGCCCATGGGTGAACGGAAATTAGAACATGGGCCTGCTAGATTCCCGTGTGATTATGGGTTTGACTATGGCCCAAACGTTCCTTTTGTTAATGGGCCCTATGATTATCCCCAAGGCCATGCTCATGGTAGTGGCCCCTATAATGATCCCCCGCCCCAAGACCATGCTCTTGATAATGGGCCCGATAATGACCCCCCGCCCCAAGACCATGCTCATGGTAATGGGCCCAATAAGGACCCCCCGCCTCAAGACTTTGCTGGAGAAATTTCCACTGCATGCTCTATTATGTGAGCTACTCATTCAAAAAGAAATAAAAATAAAAACCCAATACAATAAGAGGATAGTGGGTGGTGTTAGAGTTTTATTTTTTTGAATTTATATGTTTGAATAAGATACCCTAAGCTAGATATTTTTTTCTTAACAAGTTCAATATTTTTGTGATGATTTTAGCTGGAGGTATCATCGCCTTTTTTTTTATTTATTTATTCCAAGTGAAGCATTCCCTGCCAACTCTTGTGTCTAAACAATCTACATCGACCCCATAATTCATTAATTTAATTGGAAACCTAATTCCGACTTCTCTCTTCGTATTAAATATTCAAACATGCTATACTCCTTCACATATAAAGAGAGGAATCTTTCAAAGTTTCTTGGATTGTACGGGACACGTGTAAACATAACATGATGGTGGTAAAAATGAAAAGGCATCAGAGAAGGTTGCCAGCAGTAATTTAAAAACCTAAGAGCGAAGACTTCATTTGCAACCTGTTTGTGTTTGAAAGAGATTGAAAGGTACGTTGTTGCAAAATTAAAAACAAAGGGGTTTACTATTGATATGCTGTAGCCCCCTCACATTTTATTATTTCCCCACTGGTCATATTTTTTTTTTATATAAATTTTGGTCTCCATATTTTATTTCACTTTGTCACTAAACTTTTTTATTTTTAAATATCCTAACTATCTTATTGTTAATTAAAGAAACATGTTAATATTTTGATAAAAATAATTACATGTATATAAAAAGAATAATTAGTCAACCTCATGGAAATTATTCCCAAATCTGCTTTGAACACCTTTACATAAATTATTTTCAAACCCACTAAACATCATCTTTTCAGTGATTGTTCTTATGAAATATTTGTGGTAATATGACATAAATAGTATGTTTGTGATTGCATCCTACGCATGAATGAAAAATTAATCTATATATTTACTAATTTTTTCTGCATAATTGTTTTCTCAAGAAAAAAAAAGAGGCTAAACTTGCAGGGGAATAGTTCTGACTTGTAAAAAATATTACAAACAAGATTCCCAGACTAAAATATATGTCAGATGATAAATGATGAGATGCAAATTATATGAATAATAAATGATTGATGTCTCCTAAATATAGCAGCCAACAATACATAGGAATTTCGAGTTTTTGAAAAATCATTTTTTAAGAGTTGCAAAAAGTATTATATGATCTGACAAAAGTAAGGGTAAATTAAAATTGACTAGCTAAGAAAATAATTAATAATTCTCATCTTATTTGACGATTATTTCAAAGTGATTTTCCTACATAAAACTGCTAATTTTAATAATATAAGAAAAAATAAAAAAGCTCTCCCCGTCAATAAAATGATGACGCAGATATGTAGCTGGATTGTCGTAAAATAGTACAGTGCCAGCACATTATAAATAGTAGAACATTAGAAAATTAATCACACAATTCAGTTAAAACACAAAAACTTGCAGACCAAATAGATTTATGGAGAAAACATATAAAGGGTTCCACAGCAAAACCAATGCTCCAGTTTCGATTGTTCTTGAAAGAGAACACCATGTGTACGAGTTTATTTAATTAATTGAAGTAAAAAAAGACAAAATAATAAGATTGCCGTAAAGAGGGGACTCCGATCCCAAGGCAATTCACATGCCCAATAACATGTAATGTTCCCACACAAACACTCAAATGAAAATTCGGACAGGGCAAAACATGTCGTCTCCCTATCTGTCCATTATTTTGATTGTCCTGACGAGGGGATGATGAGATCCTAACATCAAATTGAAATTCCATATATGATCTAACTAGCAAAAGTTTTCAAGATCTGATGAGAAGGATGGGAACAAAACTATCCCCCAGAAAAACAAAATTAGTCAAGATGAGAAAAATTGACAAGGAGTCTGGAATGTAAAAGAATAATATCCGTTGGTTTGGAGCTCCGATCCTATATTTATTTTCCCTATATGGTCTTCTCCCGGGTTCCAATGGAACAATACAACCCGATCTTTCAATGGATCGAAACTTTATACCTTTGCAGGGGCAGCAGCAGGGGCAGCACCGCCAGTAGTAGGCCTGAAAAATCACAGCAAATCCTTTTTAGCAATGCAACACCAGATCAAGTCACCGTGAAGCTTTTACCAATAATAGGAAATACTTACAATCCCACAAAAACTTTGAATGCATCATAGATACCCCACTGAGCTCCGGTAAGTGTTCCAATCATGACAATACGGAGAGGCAGCCCACGAGTGAACAGACCCCACACACCTAGTTTCTTCACAGCCTGCAAAACCAAACATAGATGATGAAGTTTCAGAAATGTTAGCAAAGGGGTGGAAAATAATGTTATTCAGGGAATTCACAATGAGAATGTACTCACGTCACCAACAGTTGCCCCTTTAGCATTGTTCAGGAAAGAGACGAGATTATCTGCAGGATGTGACACGATGGCACAAAACACACCAGCAACATAACCACCAGCAAAGCTAACACCAAGCTGCAGAGATTTGCTGCACTGGTCCTTGGGCACGGGGATGGAATACTTGTAGATCATCTCTACAATAGTTTCAAAAGATGCAAACTTCATCATTGTATCTGCAAGAAAACAATTAAAAACATGCAGCATTGTCAGCAACAGGAACCACTGATATGACTGGACCAAAATTAAAATTCAACACAGCAAAAGCTGTGTGACTGTTGCCATCCACCAGAGGCTCAGGCCAGGCATTTTTTGCAAGAAAGACAATGAGCCACAAGTTTAAATCGCAGCATTAAAAAACAGAGAAACCTCAAAGAATAAAACCAAAGTTCTTGTAAGCTACACACTTGAGCAAAAGATGAAAAATGCAATGCACACTGTCAAATAATTATACAAGTTCTTTTGAACAGCATTTTGGTTTGAGGCTACAGCAATGTTAAGATGTCAACTAGGATAGAGACTTCAGCATGCCTCACAATATCAGCGCACAAACAAAGCCAGTTTTCTACTCTCTTTTAAAACATAGAGGATTAAACAATTCTAATCAAAATGATGCCAACAGAGAATATCTTGTAGAAAAGCATGTATCATGCTTCTATGTACATGATAGCTTAACAAGAAATGCTAATTTCAAACAAGAAAGAAGAGGAATCATCATATAACCATGACCTAAACACGTCCTTTACAGGCTAAGAAAACAGTGTCCTAAAAAGCTCCAAAACTCACAACATAACATGCTTGTGTAGTAACAGTTTTAAAAGAAAATAGAGCAGAAAATTGAAAATATCAAATGTATTGAACAGCAGAAATCATGACAAATAACATCTGAATTTCTTAGCCCTACTGAGCAGATGTCAGACTTACATGGTATCTGGCGACCCCAGAGAGGAACGATACCCTTGTACAACCTAAAATAAACAAAGTTAGTTACATATAAAGCTTAACAGAAATCATAAAAACAAATCATAGACATCGTAAAAGCATACCCAAGAGCACCTTCAGCTTTCACAAACTTCGGCAGTCCATCTGACAAGCCTCTAGCAAACCCAGGCTGAGTTTGAACTCGAACCTTCACTGCCTCAAAGGGGCAAAGAGCAATATCTGCAATCACCTCAGCAGAAGCAGAGCCAGCAAGGTAAATCAAGGTCTTGTACTTGGCTGCATTCTCAGGTCCAGCAAGATCAGTGTAGTACTTCTTAAAGAACTCGTAGAATCCAAATTTGCAGGCCCCCTGAGCACTGTAACCAAGAAGGGTAGGCACCCAACCCCTAAAGAAGCCTCTCGCTCCTTGCTCCTTGAGTAGAACTCCAAAACCAGATGAGATGCTCTTGTACTTAGCAGGGTCAATCTAAAAATTCAATCATATAAACATTAATCGATATCCTCAATATTTTAACATAACATTGCTAACCCATTTATCTCATATTTGATGGCTGTGACAACATCAAGGTTTAATAAAACACCAACCACGGTCAAAGATAAAACCCTCAATCTTCATTGCGTCCATATTCTCTGAACTGTACTATATAATGCATTACAAGGAAATTATGGGCCAGCATATGACAGTCTAAAGCAGATAGAGCACTATAACAACAACGAAACCCTAAAACCATAAAAATATGTGAAATGCTCGGCCAAAATAAATCAAACAGTCACTCTATTCATACCTCAGCTAGCAAATACAGATGAGTTAACACTGAAAAAAAACAATTGAGACTGCACATTTGGAAATGTCAAGCAGATCTGATTTCTTATAAACCAAATAAAAACACAAAAATATTTAAAAATGACACGATCTAACACTAAAAACTGCTGGAAGCAAGCAGAAAAATCCTCTAAATCGCAGCATCAACAGAAACAGCGACACAGATCTGAACTAAAAACGACAGGAAACATGGCAGAACGATGCAAAAGAAGCCCAGATCTAGTAAAAAAGGACACCTGCATATTACACTTGACAAGGTCAAGAGGAGTAACAGTCATATGAGTGAGTCCACAGCTAAGAATACCACCAGCAGTACAAGCAGCATAGAAAGCAGGCGAGTACATCTCGATCTTTTTAAAAGGCTCACTCGGCGCCGGGATCACAAATCCGCCGCCGCTCTTCTTCCCCATAGCCGGCGTTAACGAAGGAGAAAGAGAAGGTTGTTCGGAGTGGAGGAGTGTAGAGAGGGAGATGGTTTTGGCGGAGGAAGAAGAGGAGTAGAGGAAGCTAGGGATCAGCGAGTGTTGTCTATGAGAATCCATTTTTGCTGGGGAACGAGAGAAAATGAAGAGAGCAGCAGAGAAAGGTTTTTTAGGGGTTCTCTGCCTGCCTTTCTAAACTCTCGCTGCCAATTGCGCTGTAAGAAAAGTAGAGATGAACGATTCCGGTTTTATTCGCTGTTGTCCACTAACCATCGCGTGTTTCTAACGAGCCCTCTATTTTTTTTATTTTTTTTTCAAAAATAAAAATAGGGGGCGTTTCTTTTTCGTTATTCACAAGTGGAAAAGGCTAGGGCTGATGCAAATATATTTATTTATTTATTTATTTTGCAAAATCCTTGTATATACTATATAATATAAATGTGTGTGTGTAGGGCTGATGCAAATAAATAAATATATATGTGTATATAAATAATTTTAATGGGCTTAACATTTTGAAATGTTTATGCTAAATTATATGATTTATCTCCATAATAATAGTACTAATTGCTTAGTCGCTTGATACAATGAATATAGTTTGGTTAGGCTTCTGATTGTCAGGTAAGGGGCAAACATGTGATTTTCAAGGTAGGGCGGTGGCATATGTTACTGAGGGTTGAAGAAAAGAAGACCCGGACAGCGGTGATGGTGAGTGGCATATTCCTCACATATGGGGAGGCACCAAAGCTGGGTCAACTGTTTACTCCACTTCATGTTCAACTCGTTACCATTTTGCTATTTCCCGTCAACTCCCTTCATGTTCAACTCATGACATATTGAAAGGTTAGCCCTTGTTGATATGATTTGATATAATATATTATTGTTTTAATATTTTTTATAAAAATATTATTTTAATTTGTTTTTAGTCAAACTGTATTTTAATTTCTTAACACTTTTTACATCATTTAACACTATGCTTTTATTAGGTTTTTCCATGTAAGAATCCACAAATTCTGTTTTCTTACAGTATTTCCTTAATTTCCAAGAACAAATACTAAATGTCAGTGAATTATTAACCAATCATGTCTTCATCACGGCAATTAACACGATGCAAGCCAATATTCTAAAGGAAAAAAACATGATACAAGACAGCTAATATATATATATCACATGAACTAGGATCCCAATTAAGGAACCCATTAATCATTAACAATTGATCATGTGGACCAAGATGGTGACCAGCATTAAATATAAATTGAACGAGGACTTGTACATGGATGCCTACCCTAAGGAGAACACCAGCAAGCCCACCAATGCTGCCAAGGTTCAAACGTTGAAATTAACGTCCTTTTTTTTCTTCTTTCAAAACTAGGGCATGAAGAGAGGAGCAAATCAAGCCCACATAATTGGAATATTATTATTACCTTATTAAATATGGATTTATGTCGGGTGCAAAGAAGATGCGTTTCTTCAGTGAGAATAAATTTACATGCAAGGCAAGATTGTGTATTTTTCAAATTCTTAACGTCCATCCTTTGTTTGTTTTTTTTTGCCTTTTTTGTTTGTTCTCTGAAGCCCAGAGAGAGAATAGCTTAGAACCCATCTGTCCAATGGAAATCATCGAGGTTTCTTCATCTTCTGTGGTTCCAGGTGATCGTGATAGCCCCCAACATTCTCAATGGCTTCAGAAAACTCTATCAGGTTCGTCTTCACCTGGCTTAATTTTCACCAGTTTTGCTATCTTTGGATTCATTTCTTGTTCTATACATTGGTAGAAGCCACAAGTAGGGAACAGTTGGCACATGGCAAGTTCAAAACCTGTTAATCAAGAATAAAACATATGCATTAGTTTTTGAAATTATAGATATTAAACCAGGAAACCTGGACGCTTAATGCAAATATGTAATGATGGTTCATGCAACATTTTTTTTAAAACTCAAATAATGAATCAAATACTGTTTTAACATTTCCTGGCCATGTGGTGTGGAGATGTGACTGGAACCACTCAATCAAGGTTCTTGCTTTGTAAACACAAATGCACAGCAAAAATGTTTCTTTTTAACATTCACTGCTATTTACTTTCCATTAAAAAAAAAGAGAGAGACGTTACCTGCTATGTAAAGGTTTTCTGAGCCTCTTGGTATGCTTTGCAGACATGAACGAGAGAATGCAAACCATGATGACCCTTTTGGAAGAAGATGGAAATTCTCCAGATAGAGTTGCCAGCCACTCCAAAAGAAGGCTGGAGCTTGTTCAAATGCTAGAAGAGTTCAACAGATCTTACCGTTATTTAGCTGAAACATATGACAGGTTGAGGTCTAAATTCCTTGTCAAAGATTCAAGGCCTACACCTTTATATTCCGCAATTGACAGTAACAAGGAGACACCAATACAAAGCTCTGATAATTCTAACCCGGAGATTTCAGATTCCCCTCAATTTGTTGTTGAAGATCCTGAGATCAAATGTGACAGCGCAAACTTCGATGTTGAATACCTGGACAAGCTAGTGGATGAACTGATGTTGACTGAAGAATGCAAGATGAAATTAAAAGAGAAACGTGAAAGTGGAGAAAATCAAATGGATAAGAGAGGCAGAGATTTTTTCCAAGTAGAAAGTATCAGAACAAATATGAATGATTATGGCGAAGTTCAGGCTACCGCAAGAGACTTCTCAGAGGGTAGTGGTTATGAATGGGACAATACATGGTGTGAACTCAGGTTTCAAATCACAAACCTTATGGAGGAAAATTTGCAGCAGCAGACCGAGTTAGCAAGGAGAAACATTGAAAAGAAACTGGTAATCGATAAGCTCCGGCTACAGCTAGAACACGTAAAGGCTGAGAACAGGTACCTCCAGAACTGCATCAGCTGTTTAAAAGTTGGAGAGAAGCGCAAGTCATTGCAGATAAGAGGACTGCTCTCGGGTAAGTTTTTTGGAGGAGGTTGTACATGATTTGACATTTGACTCATTTCCCTGCATCAAGCAAATGCTTTAGCATGAAGTTCATGCAAATCCAATCCTCAACATCAAAGCTATAATTACACATCTTGTAGAGCTTAGAGGAGCAAAATTTTCCCAATTACTTGTCATGCTCTATGTAATTCATAATATATTCTTGTTCGAGGGGTAATCTTTGTGCTGTAACAGACTGCTTTCTTGTCTCGTGATTCTGTGCCTCAAGGCCCCAGACTGTATCTATATAAATAAGACATCCCTTCAGCAATAATCACTTAAAAAATACATTTGGCCTCACCTACCTGGAACCATTTTTTTTCTTGGAACTTCTCTCAGATTCGTAGTTAGGAATCAGCTACCTGCTTGGATGCCTTTTGATTGAACAATTAGAGGTTATTGCATTTCTAACTTACAGAGTCGAATTATCAAAGACTGTTGTTTGAGAATACTATTTCATCAGTGAAGTTGCAGCACCATGGTAACTACAATCTCCTGATAGCAATAAAAAATTTAAATAAATCCTGTTCCTCAAGGTCCTAGACTGTATCTATATAAATAAAACATCCTTTCAGCTATTATGGAGGAAAATCTCCTAATAGCAGTAGCCTCATTGTTCAGGTCAAAAGCAACAGTTAGATTTCCCTTAGCAATGCCACAGCCTTGTTCTTCTCATGTATAGATATGTTACCAATAATCTCCACATGAACACAAACCATCCTTGAAGTGATGAAATCTCTTTGCGTCTCTCACTATAATTTCTCTACTAACAATCTTGGAAATCAGCTTAATAACAGCATGGCAGTCACCACAAACCCGAAGATTCTTAATAACATGAATAGTTGAACCAGGAACTGAGTTCATGACTCCAAAAGCGACAGCCAATTTCTCACTATGAACTCGCACAATCATTTCTTTCTCCTCTTCATCAACATCATGAAGAACCGATGCCATATTAGGAACATAGCCAGCTTCTTGCAGCTTCACAGAGAGTTCATCCAAATACTTGTAGATCTTCTCGTGTTGAGGATGCTCTTTATCTCCAACCAAGAATATATGCACCATACCTTTGAGTTCAACCAAACTGTATCCCGGTGGTTTAACTAGTCCACGATCTTTCACAAGTATTCTCATCCTTTCAACATCTTTCCATCTTCCAGCATCTGCATATATGTTTGCAAGTAAGACATAGTACCCACAATTACTTGGGTCTAGTTTAAACAGTTCCCTCGCAGAAATCTCTGCAAGCTCCACATTCTTGTGAATTCTACAAGCTGCAAGAAGAGAGCCCCATAATACAAAATCACGCCTCACCTTCATACTCTTTATCAAGTTGTACGCCTCTTTGATATAACCAGCACGCCCAAGAAGATCAACCATGCAACCATAGTGCTCAACCCCTGGTTCTACATTATATTCATGACTCATGGCATTAAACCAACGCCAGCCCTCATCTAAAAAGCCAGCATGGCTACAAGCTGCCAGAACTGAAATAAAAGTTATATAATTTGGTTTGACCCCAGCCCATATCATCTGATAAAAAACATCCAAGGCTTCTCTTGCAAAGCCATGCATTCCATAACCAGCAATCATAGCAGTCCATGACCTCACATTCTTCTCCTTCATGCCATCAAATGCATTTCTTGCCATTTCAGCTTGCCCACATTTGCAATACATATCTATAATTGAGGTAGCCACAATCACATTATTCACATAACCCATCTTTAAAACCTGTTACAAAAGATAAGTAAATGAGAAATTATGCATTTGAACCAAACAAAGCAGCATTCAAGACAGTCCATATCATAAGCAGATGGGATAACTATAATTCGATGCAGCAATGCTGGCGTCACCAGGCATTTACCTCAACTATAACACACCAAGTTGGCTAACGCTAGTCTCACAACAAAGACCCGATACATGGAACGAACTATCCTAGTAGGAAAACAAAACCCTTATAGTTACCTGATCATGTAAACACATCCCCACACGCAGAGCGCCCTCATGTGCACAAGCTTGCAACAAAGTGGACAAAGTCACCTCATTGTATTTACCACCACCATTTTTTAACATCCCATGAAAAAATTCAAAAGCATCCGTCGATAACCCATTTTGGGCATACACAGCAATCATAGAATTCCAAGAAACAACATCCTTCTCAGCCATTTCATCGAACACCTCTCTAGACAAACTCACTTCACCACACTTTGCATACGCATCCAACAAAGTATTCTCAACTCCCATCACTTTATCCAACCCGACCTTTATAGCAACCCCGTGAACTCCCTCACTGACTGCTTTATTAGAAACACGAGCACAAGCCGATAAAACAGAAACCATAGCAACAGAATCAAAAGAAGTTCCAGCCTCTTCACCATTTCCTTTACTCTTTTCAAACAAAAACTCCTTAAAAACAATTAACGCTTCATGGGCATCATCATTTTTAACATACCCGGTGATTAAAGAAGTCCAAGTAACAATATTTCTCTGAGGAATTTCATCGAACAGTACTCTTGCATTACTTAACTTCCCACATTTTGAGTACATATCAATCAAAGCTGATGATACAAAAAGGTCCGACTCAAACCCAAAAACAAGAGCTTGTTGGTGGGTTTGTTCTCCGGAGTTAAGATCAAACAAAGCCGAACATGATTTGATTGCGCAAGGGAAAGTTGAGCGGTTTGGTTTAATATCGAGCTTTCGCATCCAAGAGAAAGCACGGAGAGACTCGCACGAGTCACCTCCGCGAGCCAGCTCTGCAATAAGTGAGTTCCAGGAGTAGACATCGGTCTTGTCGAAGTATTTGTTGAACAAGGTAGTTAGGTTAGTGTTGGTTGATGCTGCTGCTGCTGCTGTTGAAAAGTGGTTTTTATGAATTTTGAATGAGATTGTAAGTAAATGAAGTGAAATGGGGTTTGGAATCTTCATTCCTTCATTTTTTTTCTGTTTGATCTCTGAGTTCCTTTGCTCTGTTTTGCTTCTTTTCTGTTTAAAGCTTCGAGGATTTTGGAGGGAAATGCTTGAATTTCTTAGGTGTGGAAGTGCTAAAATATGGCCCGTTCATATTAAATTACTACCAGGATACTGTTTTAAATTGCTTTATTAAGTATATATTTTAAAATATTTTTTAAAAAATATTTTTCATATCATCAAAAAATTTAAAATAAAAAAAAATAATAAGTTTTTTTTCTTCAAAAATTACCGTTTAGTCATTAAACTCAATAAAATAACATAATATGTAATACGGTTAAATTTAAATAAAATTGATTGATTTTTTTTAAAAAATAAAACAAATATTTCATAATATTCTTTTCTAAAAAACCTTAAAATCACACCACTTTAACTATTCTAAGTTGATCTAAATTGTCTCATCAAATTAATAACATAAAACTTAGATAATCTCATAAATAAATTGACTTTTATAGCTATAATAAAAATTAATTACATATCATACCACTAATAATGCACTTTCAATTAATTATTTACATAGCTAGGTTATAAGCTCCATTAAATCGAATTTTAAACACATTATGATAATTGATGAAAATTATATGGCATTGACGCACAAAAATATTCTCATGAGCCTTACTTTAACAAAATGTCAAAAAAGAGGGTTGATTTTTTTAATTTATGAGTTTTTTTTTTAAAAAAAAGAATTATATTTGAGTTTTTTTTTATTGTTTAGGTGCATGAACTTTTAAGTTTTATCTATTTTATGTCCAATTAAATTGATATATGATATGATGACATATATGTCAAATTAGCATGTATTTTGGTGTTTGTTTTAATTAAGAAACTTTCAGGCCACCCCAGCACGAAAAACATTCAACGTAACACTTCCAGGACCAAGAGAAGTGGAATCAATAATTTTGCCGGTTAGTTTCCGTTTGGACATTGACGAGGGAACTGAAGCTGGAAGAGGTGAGGAACTGTGATGGAAAAGTGTGCTGTTCTTGAGAAATACTTCTTGTGTATCTTCATTGGTTTAATGGAAACCTTTTAACCTCTTAAAAAACACTCAAATATTTGATCAATTTCACATTTAAAAGCTCCCACGTCAAAACAAATCCAAAGCAGGTCTAAAGTTTGGCCACCATAGTATTTTAAGGTCTGGTTTACTGATGTCAAGGAATCATTTCACCTAAAGTTTTTTAGGTAAGATGATCCCTTAACATTATATCAGAATTTTATTGATTCAGCGGTTACACGTTCGAATCTCACCATCCTCATTTTATTTGATATAAATCAAGCATAAGATAATACGAGCTGTATACAAGTTCAAATCCAAAAAGCTTTTATTTGAAGAGAGTGTCACAGAATAATATAAATTATATTCTGGAACTTCACCTAAAATAGTTTTTCAAGAACAAATTGATGATTTTTCGCCGTCCAAATGGATGGATGCCATATTTAAACTCCAGTACAATACGCGAAGCATCAAAGTCCAAAGAAGTGTCTCCATCTCCTTGAGACGACACTAATTCTCACTGCTTCTTCTTTGAGAAGTCGAGCTTGAGAGTTGATAAAACAGCAAAGCATCAAACTACAAACAATCCGAAAGGTTGCTGACAATGTTGTCTCTAAAATCATCAAGGTCCAAGGATTTGAGGTGCAAGCCACTTGG